>CM059812.1:58928514-59595575 GCA_030435695.1 Brachymystax lenok tsinlingensis | reverse complement strand
GCTTCATAAGAGCTTTAGGAGTAGAATTGCATTCAGCTAAATTGACCAAGACCCACCTCCAACCCTTTGAAAGCCTCCACATAATTCTGCTTAGAAGCAATAATGATTTCTCTCAACCTTTTTGATATCAGGGTTTTAGGTGAGCGCTGATTCCACCCTGTGATAGCCAATGTGCTTTGTCAAAGGCAGGGATTCTGGAAATATATCTTGCTCCATTCCCTGTGGGCCCTCTCCAGAAGTGCTGTTGGAGAGGCGCATCTGAGCAGAGCTCCACCAACATTCAGTGAGAGAATTATGCAGTGCGGTGGATTCCTCACCAAATCGATGGGCATTCAAAAAGTTTCATTGTGGCCACGACCTTGGTGAAAGATTTTGCCCAGTCTGGACCAGCTTTCATTTGGCCTAGGCATAGACGATCTATAAATCATGTCTTTTGTCTTGTTCAGAACATTGAACCTAACATGGCGTCTGGAAAAACAAATATTATAAAACCACGACCTGGGAGAGGAAGCACCGGTGATCGACTTGCGCTTTACAGCTAAGCACGCTGTAAATAAACAAGACTTCTGCAGAGGTTGCACACACTGTGCACCAACCAGCGATGAGAGCTTTGTTTCCTCCTTCCTGACTGCTGATGCGCTCTTAAAGTGTGTGCAGAGCACGGTGAAGGCTCTGTGCACGGGATTTCACCTGACATTTAAACTATATATGGATAATGGGCTACATTATACTATATACTGGATGTAGGCTACGATAGACTATATATGGATAACAGGCTTTTCATTCGTTCTATATGGATAACTTGAGCTACATTCGACTACATATGGATGTGGAGCTAAATTAGAATATGTATGAATATGCGGCTACATTAGACTATTAATGGATAGCAGGCTACATTTAAGATTATATATAGATGTGAGGCACCATTGGACTATATGGATGGATTTTGGGCTACATTAGACTATATGGATATCAGGCTAAAACAGGAGAGATATACTTATAGATAGCAAGCTACATTCAGACTATTAATGGATGGCAGGCTACATTAGAATATATGTGGATAATGGGCTGCGTTCAGACTGTGGATGACAGGCTACATTGGACTATATATGGACAGCAGGCTGCGCTGGACTGTATGTGGATAACGGAGGCTGCGTTGAACTATATGTGGATGACAGGCTGCGTTAGACTATATATGGATGACAGGCTACGTTGGACTGTACGGTGTACTTGGACGGCGGCAGTCAATGCAGCCGAGCTGTGGTGGTGAGTGATGCAGATTCACTCTGTTAACTTCAATGCTACTACCGGTACTTTGCACGAGGGTCGGCAGGTGTAACGTAATGTGATGGTGTTGTTTATTGTACTACTACAGACGTCAGTGTTTGACATGCTGAACCGATGTGACATATCAGATGAACTGATGTTGTGTTTCATAAATTATATCTGATGTATTGTCAGTTTATAATGTTATTTAATAGCCCAACATTCTTGAGGACATTATTGCAGGATGGAGCACAGTAATGTTGAGATGCCAGTAGGGAGAGCTCTAGTCTAGAACACTGGGACCTTCAGTAGCTTGCTTTGATAAAGCTGATGAGGAGTGTAAATTGTATGTGGGTTTGTAGAATAGGATAGATGACATCATGAGACTGACCAAATGTAAATGGAACTTTGACCTGTTCCATATGGAGCTCAGAGGGAATAGGCAACACATTCTAGAGATATTATAAACATTCCATATGGAATGGTCAACCATATTATTAACATGGATTTCTGTATTTTAAATAAAAGTGGAAAGTAGGACATTCTAGTCCCATGGGAAATCATGGGAGGCCCACTCTAATACAGTAACCTCCCTTCTCTGACATGCCATTACAGTTCTCATGCATGTCCCAAATGTCTTAAAGAGGAAGGAAAGGACAGTTCTCATCAGCTACTTGTGTCCTGATTCACTTTAAGTATATATCAACCAGGCCAGAACTTGCACTTACTAGCAGTTTCCACTCACTCTCAGTCAGTTGACTCACTGCTTACAAGACCTCTCTCATTCACTTCACTCTGTGGGGGTTTGTTGGCCAGATGTTGCACCTTGAAATATAGGTTTTGGTTATTTGTTTTTAGTGGGTGTTTATATGGCAAGGTGTGTATCATTTTACTTCTTGTTATGTTTTCAGCTGTGTTTTGGATTTTGTATCAGGGCTAGTATTCATTGGTGTCTCCCAGTGTAAGAGTGTTTAGTCACCATAGGGATGAGATGATTAACCAGGGTTAAAAAGACATGCAGACAAACACTCCGCTTTGCAGTGTGTTGTGCCTTCTGGAGTGCTTGAAGTTTATGCATTTCTAGACATGACCAACAATGACCTGATAGCCAGCAGGAGGTGGGCTCAGTACATTCTGCCATCCTTTAGCCCACATGCATAACATTCTTATGTAAGGGAAGCTGGTTTGGTCTTGGTGATGATATGTTTTCCTGTACCTTATGCCGAGTACGCTTGATATGTGTTGTTGTTGGCCAGAATGGAGTGCTCTGACCCATTGTGCAGAGAGTGGGCTCACTCATTTCATGGCTACATGGAGCAGGCCTTTGAGAGAATCTGCTTAAATACCAGCCCCTCGTGGTGCTTGAACCAGCTTCTACAGTGGAGGTGCTGGCTAGATGGCGCTGATATTCAGTGAAATCTGAGCAGTGCGTGGCCTCCAGGTGGATACTGCCAGACAAAAACTGGGGCAAAGCAATTGGCTAGAGTGCTGCTCTGTTTCAATATGCCGTCGGCAGTCTAGGTGCCCAGAGAAGGAGATGCTTTCTGTACCCCCTCCGGAGTACCATGCATACAGGGACCTTTAAAATGTTCAAAATTTTATTGGTGGATTCAACATTTTAAAATGTATAGACAACACAACTAATTTATCTGAGGGCCCTTTAGGACCAGTTCTGATAAAAAGTAGGGTTGTTGCATCTATACTGTATGTGAGATGTGTGTTTTAACTTTTTTCTACATCCATAACAGCCAGCTCTCTGGGCTTTGATACAGACTCCATGGGACATACCTGGGCCATCTTTACAGATGCTCTGTCTCTGTGTGAGTCACTTGCTGTTTAGCCTCACAGCTTGAGGATAGGAGCTATCATTGAACCTGGTGGTCTAGTCACTGAGCACACCAACACAGCAAATGGACTGACTAGAAAGATTCAAGACCTTTCTCCTCCACCATATTTGGGAGTTCTGAGAATGGTAGCTTCAGAACAATCCAGTGCAGAAATATGTGTTTGGTGCCTACATATCTGTTCAATAAGTGATTGATGGTAGTGGTAGTAATGGTGATGGGTGGTGATGGTGGTAGTGGTGGTAGTTATGGTGGTAGTGGTGATGCAGGTGAGTTTAGATCGCCTCTCAATCTGTTTGGCTCAACATTGAGAGTGCGCATTTTAAGACAGTATATTTAAATGATCAATCTTAAGCCTTTATCAATGCAAATGCAGACAGAAGTTGACAGCAGGAACTATGGCACAAAGATGTTTCAGAGTAAGTTCTGCAAAATAGAAAAAGGTCAAAAATGGTTTTAGTATACTTGCAGTCAGCCCCCTTGACAGTGTCACTGCGTACATCACTGCAAATCTACTCATGCGACATTGCCCATACCTACACAGCTATATACAAACCACAAAGAGTTTTAGTGTTATCTAAAGGCTCAGCAGTAATTCTTCACTCCCCAAGTTGATTTACAGTATTGTATCTGGCTAGTCTCTTATCTCTTTTACTCCCCTGCTGCCTGAAGGCTCTTGTAAATACAGTTTTTCCAGAATCAAGCGCCAGAAATAGAGACGAGACAAAACGTCTTAACTAGAAGAACTACGGCTACTAAACCAGTAGTATAACCACTGCTCCCACGAACAACGGAGCCACGTAGACAGAAAACAATCCTGGACAGAACCCAGGGGGAACAGAGAGGATTAAATAAGGAACCTTACATACAATTAGGGAAGTAAGAACCAGGTGTTAGATGAGATTAGAACAAACAGAAGGTAGAGAAATGGATCGGTGGTGGCTGGGACTCCGGTGGCGTCGACCGCCCGGTAAGCCAACACCACCAGGGGGAGAGGGACCGGCTTTGGCTGAAGTGGTGGCCTGCAGAGTTCTGTAATCTATGAGTCTCTTTTATCTTTGGGGCGCTTTCTCCCCAGACACCCTGTTTTTCCAGCTACCGCAACTCACGCACATCTCTCAGACGTTTTTTTCATGAAGCCAGAGACTATAAAAGAACTGTGAGAAAAATATTAAACCTTACCCCAAGTGACTATATATAAATGTTTCTTACATTTACAATATCAATAAATAGACAGATGTACAGTGATGGAAAAAAGTATTCAGTCCCCTATGATTTTGTATATTTGCCCACCAGCAAAGAAATACAGATCAGTCTATAATTTTTTATAGTAGAATTATTTGAACAGTGAGAGTGAATGACTGTGCAAAAATCCAGAAAAGCAGCATGTGAAAAATGTTATAAATGGAATTGTATTTTAATGCAGGGAAATAAATGTTTGACCCCTCTGCAAAACGCTGACACATAGTACTTGGTAGTGCAAAACCACTTGTTGTATCCACAGGAAGTCAGACGTTTCTTGCAAGTTAGCCACCAGGTTAGCACACATCTCTCAGGGAGGGATTTTGTCCCGCTCCTCTTTGCAGATCTTCTCCATGTCATTTAAGGTTTGAGGCTGGCGTTTGGCAGCACTCAGACGCTTAAAGCTCCCTCCACAGATTTTCTACTTGGGATTAAGGTCTGGAGACTGGCTGGGCTCCTCCTGGACCTTAATGTGCTTCTTCTTGAGTGCTCCTTTTATTTGCCTTGGCTGTGTGTTTTTCGTCCACATTGTCATGCTGGAATACCCAATCCACACAGCATTTTCAATGCCTGGCTGAGAAGGAAGGTTCTCACCCAAGATTGACAGTACATGGCCCCGTCCATGGGTTGTGAATTAGTATTCCAGCATGACAATGACCCAGAAACGCTTACACAGCCAAGGCAACAAGAGCACAATACAACACAATACAAAATGAGCCTATGGTTCATGTTTCAGTAATGAAGGCCCTGTACCCCCATTTACAGATTTCTACTTCAATGTATCAGGTGGAGTTATTCACCAGCTATAAAGTATATGAGTTGTTGCTTATGTTTCTAAGACTGCAGGATGGGAGATGCAACAATGGCCTTGAGAACAAACAGCAAGTGTCAGTTGAAGTGGTCTTTCTCTGGTCTGTAGCTTGAGTGTATGGTCTCATTCTTATCCTTTTAGTTTGCCCGGTTTGTCAAACTACAGATATTTCTAAAAGCTTATAACCATTTTTATGTTCTACTAACAGACACATTTAGCGTCCTCCACTTCACTTTAAACAGTTGTCTTTCACACCTCACTGAGTGGAAACATCTGTAGTTTCCATTCACACTCAACTTCAAAGAGTATCTATGTCTCAGCTCAGCAACTATGGGAACAAAGTGTTGAGTGAGTCAAAAGACCTTGAGACTTAATGTAGCGTCCTTGTGATGTCTAACTTGTGTTTCAGTGAGTACTGGGGCAGATTGGCTTGAGTGTTACATACACACCACTCAGAGTATCCATGTGCATACCTTGAAGGGGTCAGCAGTGGAGGCTGACCTGCTCTTACACATATATCCCAGTGGTACAGTATCAACTACCTTCTAGGTTCACTGGAAATGAGTGCTGGGAGGGAATCACCTGTGAGTCTGAGTGATGACCCAGACTACAAAGGTGCATGTGACTTACCATGGAGATGTTAAGAAGGTAATTGGCCACACCCTGCAATCACAGAACCTGAGAGAGAGTGACCTCCCAGCTATGCTACAAGTTTCAGATTTATAACCAGATCAGACCGGAGAAGTAATATATTGGGAGATCCTGGAAGTCACATACTGTCATGCTCACAGGTGAAACATTCTCATTGTCAATGCATTCTCATTCTAGTTTAAGCTCTCCATTATGTCCCTTACTGAAGGTCTTGATTTGCATATTAATCTCCCAATAAAGCATGAGCTGACACACACACCAGAGAAAATGATGGTTAGTGTACAGAGGTGCTGACTACCGGAGAATAAACTGGGAAAGCTATAACAACAAAGAGAGTCTCACACCTTATGTAGAACCTCCCAGTCATTTATTGTGTAAAAGAAACACCACCATTTCAGCATCCCACGCCTTCTTGCCAGAGGTAAAATGCTTATTTGCCTCCAATGTGGTGACTTGCTAAGACAACAGGTGATTCAGGTTGATGTTGTCTACTCCAGAGCTGCAGGAGTGAAGGTGACCTCCTTTATTCACAGAAGAGTTCAACATGGACCCGACCACTGGCCTGTATGCTTACTACCAGCTGTACTCTGACTGCAGTAACCCACCCTACCATCTGGTACAAGAGCGGAAAACGTTTAGATGAGGGCCACTTCCCTGCAATACTCCAGTTAAGAGTTATTATTCAGACTGAGTTATACTCCTGTGCTGTAAAAGGCCATGAGAGATCACCACTCTCCTGCCCAGTGTGTGAGGTATCTGAATGAAACACTAGTATTTTAATGTGGTATCATTTAAAACTAATGAAAGAGTGTTACTTTCTCAAATCAATATTCTTAACTTCTCATATACACATTTGGAGATGATAAAACAGGTTTATAGATGTAGCCTTTGTACATGTATGTCAATATATATATTTTTAATTCAAAATACAAGAACCATGTCTCCAATACATCTAAAACACTTGAAAATAGTCCTCATATACCATTTCAGGAGATTGATCAGCTACATTTTGTTTCAAGGTGTTCTTTGGGGTGAGAGCTTTGTATGAATGTGACTTACACCCATCAGAGTATCTTGTGCTTTGCAGAGAGAAGGGTCCAACAGTGGACATATCATGCTTACCACACATCCCAGACAAAGCATCTTGGCATAATCGTCACAGCAAGTATCCTGGTTCCAGCTAAATAGGGAGACTGGAGTAACCTAAGGATTCTGAGCCTGAACCCAGAGTATTGCAAGATCGGAGTGGGAATACCATCGGCAAACAGAAAAGGACTCCTACCTGAAAATCACCAGACCTGAGAAAGTGACTCAACTGAGTACAGAGTTCAAGATTTAAAACCCCAGTGATAAAGGCACGATAGGGTACAGCTTCCGTGGAACAACTCTGACTGTCACAGAGTAATACTACACTGTAGTGATACAACTGTATATCATATTGAATTTGAGAAAATAAAATTAACTTCATCCATATTGCTTTAACACAGAGAGTGTATAACTGGTTTTATACATGTGTGTTTCAGGTCTGCACTGGTCAAGGTGACTCATGCTGCAGAGGGACAGAAGACACTGACCTGTAGCACCACCTGCCTACTCTGACTGACAGTACCCCAGCCCCACCTACATCTGGTATAAGAACGGAAAACGTCTTGATGACCCCACTTCCCCAACAATACTCTAGTAATACCCTAGTAGTGTTACCAGGTCATTCTGTGGACAATTACTCCTGCTACTGTAGAACCTACCATAGAGGAACCTCCCACTCTCCTGCAGGTGTGTGAGTATAAGATTAAACTACACTATTCTACTTAGAAAGCATCAAATCATTTTCAATATCAATGAGAAGGGTATTACTGCTTTATCTATAAATATTCATCACTACATAGAAGTTGCACACGTCTTGGATGTATGCCATGTCTATGTTAGAAATTTCCCAGTACCTCAAACACTTGAAAGAATAGTTAAGTAGACACTCCAAGTCTAAAGTATCTCTAAATGTATTATTATTGATCATGTTTTGTATGAAGTGATAGTTCTAGATAGTTCTCCTGACTTTAGATATCATGCCTAGTTTTGAAAACGCATGGCGTCATTTGAGGTAGTATACTACAGATCCCTAACCCTCTGAAGCAATGGGTTCTGGCTTTACTAGATGCTCCAAAGAACACCTCCAGTGTCCAGTCAGGTCCCTCTGGGTGAAATAGATGGAGGGCAGTTTTCAGATGACACTGACCTCTTGCAGCAGTGATGCCAACCCACCTGTGAGACAAATACACACTGAGTACAAAGAAGAATTTAACCTCACCAGCAGCATCAGGACCAGAGTTACAGCCATCACCCACCATCAGGCTCTGAGGACCCCAGTGGGGAGAATGCTGCTGTGAGGCTGAGAATACAATAGCATCTAAAGAACTCTACAGCTCTGAACATCATGCCTGCTAGCAAGGGTGGAGAGTTACATCTTTAATATCTCAAGTAAAACAATTATGTTCAAGATATATCTTAATAATTATCACTTTGGATTATTACACTTTTGATTATAACTACCTGGGTTGTGGCTTATAAAAATCCCCACATATTGAAGCTACTCTGGGAGCAGTGCCATGAGGGTGACCGTTTTGGAGAGCCAAAATGTAAAAATCTGCCTCCCCATTTAGGCCCAGAAAATAGAGATGTGCATATATTTAGTACCATTGGATAGGACCATTAACCATTAACCATTTTGTCTGTGAGTGAATGGAAGAAACGCATATAGCAGGCAAAACCACTGAGGAATCTCTGTGTCCTGGGAAAAAGTGATTTTGACACATTTGCTCATTTAGAGAACCCCTCCCTATTGAGAAATGACCATATATGAGCTATATGAATGCAGTACCAGTCGCTTCCTTGTGATGTCCACCCAGCCTCGAGGATGTGAGTGTTTTCTTCCATTTTAGGTGAGTTATCCCAGAGAAACAGCGAAACCATGAGGACCCCCCCTCTTTATGAACTCAACTGTTCACATTGCTTGTGCCTTACGAGAAGTCACGCCGTGTCTTATTTATCGTCTTTAGCGTTCAGTTTATATTCGGCTGATTTATAATAGTAAGTATCGTAAAAGTGTTCCTAAGGATACATTTAAAACTATGTTTGATTGTTTTTGGACAAGTTTATAGGTATAATTTGAGCGAGTTCGCCTTGCGTTTCAATGGAGTAGTGGAAGCTGTCGTTTCTGATTATAACGCCTTGAACCAAATGGAGGATTTATGGATAAAAGACATTACTTTTTCTAACAAAAGAACCATGGATTGTCTTCGTTGGACACTTAGGATGACCTCAGCAGAAGTTCTTCAACAGGTAATTGATTTGTTTTCGCTGTGAAATGTGTTATGTGTGTGCCATGATGGCTAAGCGATACATGGCTATTGGAAAATATGTGAGGTGCTAGCCTCAAACAAATAGAATGTGCTGCTTTCCGTAAAGCCTTTTTGAAATCTGACAGCGCTGTGATATTGCAAAGAAACAGAGCTTTTGATGAGTATGGAACACTTGTATATTGGTGGATGTTTAATAATTCAACTTTCGGATTTTGAATTTGGCGCTTTACATTGTAGCTGGTAGTGTCGGGATGAGCCCGCTTGCGACCCACTGCTCCTTGACTGGTTTAACAAGTATTATATTGATATTCAGAATTTGTGTAATAATGTTCAGTTCATTCAGAACATGCTGTGTACTCATATTCTATACTTTATTTCAGAAACAGACCTCAGTTGTGACTGCAGCTATAGGAATCACAGTGGTTGTTCTGGTTCTCATCCTCTGTTTCTCTGGCTTCATGTGGTTCAGGTGGAGTTTTTTTGTTGGTTATTATTTCACTTTAGAAGATTCATTCATTCATTTGTTTACAAAACAGGAAGAAAGACTCCAAATACACCTCTGACACAGGAGACACAGCAGACGATGGACAGGTGAGTCTGTTGGAATCAGAAGATGACTGCGATTACTGTGTATTCTTTGTGGGACATTTCCACTCCTCATGTTGTCTGTTCTCTCTCTACATCAGGGAGACTCTAGTCCCATGTATGACAACGTCTCAAGCATGGCCATGACCCCTACTGCAGCACAGACAGCGGCCACAGGCGACCAGGATGATGTTCACTCGCCAGCGTCCACTTCCCTCACTCCAAAAACCAGGAAGTGGCTATATACTCCCCGTCCAAGTGCCTCAGCCCCAGAAACAGGATGAGGAGGTCCAGTGCGCAGCTCTGAAATTCAACCTCCCCAGTGCTGCCACCTGGTGAGCATATTCTGCATTAAGGTCATTCATATGCTGCAGTTTATTGTAGGAGATGTCATCAATAAACAAAACAGTTGACCCTTAGTGACCACTAGGAACCCAAACTATAAACCCAACAATGGACATCTCAAGACAGTTACTCTGACATGTCTATAATGAGGAGTGAGCGTGATGATTGTTTTGAAGAACTGTGCCACCATTTGGGACGCTGTCTTTGTTTCATTTCTGTTTCTCTTGCTTCAGACCATGCAGCACAAGCAGCTGAGGAGGACTCCTCTGTTCTCTACAGTACAGTCAACAAACCCTGAACCAAGAAGACCTTAACAACAAACCCAGAACCAAGAAGACACTGAACACAACAAACCTTTGCTGATTAGCTGAAAGGCTGATTGGCTGATATATCAGACCATATACCATGGGTATTAAAATTTGTATTTTCTGGTATAAGTACATTGGTAGCGAGTTTAAATTAAGGCAGCTCTGCGTTTGTGGTATGTGGCCAATATACCACGACTAAGGGCTGCATCCAAGCACTCAGCGTTGCGTTGTGCATAAGAAGAGCCCTTAGGCGTAGTATATTGGCCATATACCCTCCTCTGGCCTTAGCTGAGTTCAAGTTCATAATGGCAACACGGCACTTCAGGGGTTTGTGGTATATGACCAACATACTGTCACCACGGCTTATTTTAAACTGGTTAACAACATAAATAGAACAGTAAACAAATCGTTTTACATCATACCCGTGGTATATTGTCTGATATACAGTATAGACTTCTGAAATGCTGTTTCAGCCAATCAGCATCAGGACCCAAACTACCCAGTTTATAATAGTATATATAGTATATGCCATCTAGTAGACACTTTTATCCAGATTCCCTGTCATTACAGTCATGCATGAATACATTTTTCATATGGGAAGTCCCAGCAGGAATGGAACCCAATGCACCATGCTCTACCAACTGAGCCACAGGACTACTCTATTCAAACTTAGAGTAGGAGTTCTGATCTAGGGTCAGTTATGACTTTGAAACAATGATAAATAAAGAAAGGGACCTTTTTAGATATATTTTTAAGTTGAAAAATGTTGTATTTCTGACATAGAGCAACCTTGCAAGGTTAGAGAGTAATATTTTACAGTGCATTGGGAAAGTATTCAGACCCTTGACTTTCCACATTTTGTGATGTTTCAAACTTATTCTCAAATTGATGAAATTGTTTTCTTTCTTCATCAATCTACACACACAACCCAATAATAATAAAGCAAAATAGTGTTTTAGAAAATTGAACAAATATTTAAATCCCCAAAAACTGCAAAATCACATTTACATAAATATTCAGACCCTTTATTCAGTACTTTGTCGAAGCACCTTTGGCAGCGATTACAGCCTCGAGTTTCTCCCATTCTTATCTGCAGATCCTCTCAAGCTTGGTCATGTTGGATGGGGAACGTCGCTGCACAGATATTTTCAGGTCTCTCCAGAGATGTTCGATCAGGTTCAAGCCCGGGCTCTGGCTGGGCCACTCTAGAACATTCAGAGATAACTCCCGAAGAAGCCACTCCTCGCTGTCTTGGCTGTGTGCTTAGAGTCCTTGTCTTATTGGAAGGTTGAACCTTAGCCCAGTCTGAGGTTCTGAGCCGTCTGGAGCTGTTTTTATCAAGGATCTCTGTTCATCTCATCCGTTCATCTTTCCCTCGATCCTGACTAGTCTCCCAGTCCTGCCGCTGAAAAACATCCCCACAGCCTGATGCTGCCACCACCATGCTTCACCGTCGAGATGGTGCCCGGGTTTCTTCAGGCGAGACGGCTTGGCATTCAGGCCAAAGAGTTCAATCTTGGTTTCATCAGACCCAGATAATCTTGTTTCTCATGGTCTGAGAGTCTTTAGGTGCCTTTGGCAAACTCCAAGCAGGCTTTCATGTGCCATTTACTGAGAGTGTCTTCCGTCTGGCCACTCTACCATAAAGGCCTGATTGGTGGAGTGCTGCAGAGATGGCTGTCCTTTTGGAAGGCTCTCCCATCTCCACAGAGGAACTCTGGAGCTCTGTCAAGAGTGACCATCGTGTTCGCTGACCAAGGCCCTTCTCCCGATTGATCAGTTTGACCAGACAGCCAGCTCTAGGAAGAGTCTTGGTTGTTCCAAACTTCTTCTATTTAAGAATGATGGAGGCACTGTGTTCATGGACCTTAAAAATGCCGAAATGTTTTGGTACCCTTCCCCAGATCTGTCCCTCAGCACAATTCTGTTTCAGAGTTCTAGAGACAATTCCTTGACCTCATGATTTTTGCTCTGACATACACTGTCAACTGTGGGTCCGTATATAGATAGGTGTGTGCCTTCCTAAATCATGTACAATTAGTTTAACTTACCACAGGTGGACTCCAATCAAGTTGTAGAAACATCTCAAGATGATTAATAGAAACAGGATGCAGCTGAGTTCAATTTCAAGTCTCAAAGCAAAGGTCTGAATACTTATCTAAATAAGGTATTTCTGTTTTTTATTTTTAATACATTTGCAAACCTTTCTAAAAACACTGTTTTTGTTTCATGATAATGGGGATAGTGTGGTAGATTGAGGTTTAATTTGTACTTAATATATTTTAAGGCTGTAGCGTAACAACATTTTTAAAGTCAAGGGTCTGAATACTTTCAATGCATTATATATAATTCTGTATTTTTTATGATATGTTTCTGAAACCATCTTGAAACACAGAGACTTTTGCCTCAATGTCCAGGAAAGTGTTCTGCTTGATGCAGCGTTTCTTAACGCTTTTATCAAATATTTGTTTTTGTAAACTGTGTTGTGATATTTTTAAATATGCTTTTAAGAATAAACTTTATTATCATTGTTTTACCTTGTTATAACAGTGTCTTCAGTGGAGAGACATTTAAAAGCTTTCAAAATCATACCTCTTGTACTTTACAGTTCATACAGTAACTACAAATAAGACATTTACATTGGTTTGGAGAGCAATAGTGGTTTATTCACCATCATCATCATGTCAGTACAAAATATACACAGACACTTTCAGAAAGAGCAATGTCCAGAGAGATGGAACATTCTGGAATGTCAATGATTGATAATAATCCATCTCACAGTTAACAAGTTCAGACCAGCAGTGAGCTTATTGCCTGATATAAGAATAACAGTCCACCATTTTGTCCAACTAGTAGTTAGAGAATGGATTCCATCACTGTTTAGTGAGAATGTGATGTCATATAGAATGAGTGCTATAGTCTCCAACATGGCGTGGCTCTTGACCCCCTAACTGTTGACCGACCTTCCCAGGCAGGTTCTCCCTCTTTGGGGCCTAGGAGTGGAGGGAGAGTGGAGATCCCATGGAGAGATCCCTTTTCGCCCCTGACCAGCACCACTGGGTGTTTTTGCGACAGAGCTTGGGGCAGGGGCAGTGGGGGTAAATATGTGTGTCCCTTCTGTTAGGCCACACCCAAAGGGAGTGTCACTAAATGGCAGCTGTCAGAACAGATGCATGGACTGCCTGATGTTCTAATCCTGGACCCAGGGAGGCAGGAAGGGACAAAAAGCACAAAGGATAAGAAGCAATTATAGAGAATGTCCTTAAAGTACCTGTCCAAAGAAAATCTCACTTTTAAAACCTGATATTAAAGTACATATTATACACTACATTCTGTATGTATACACACATTAAATTAGCCTATTATCCATACATAGTCTAATGTAGCCTGTTATCCATATATAGTCTAATGTAGCTTGTTATCCATATATAGTCTAATGTAGCCTGTCATCCATATATAGTCTAATGTAGCCTGTTATCCATATATAGTCTAATGTAGCCTGTTATCCATATATAGTCTAATGTAACATGTTATCCATATATAGTCTAATGTAGCCTGTTATCCATATATAGTCTAATGTAGCCTGTTATCCATATATAGTCTAATGTAGCCTGTTATCCATATATAGTCTAATGTAGCCTGTTATCTATATATAGTCTAATGTAGCCTGTTATCCATATATAGTCTAATGTAGCCTGTTATCCATATATAGTCTAATGTAGCCTGTTATCCATATATAGTCTAATGTAGCCTGTTATCCATATATAGTCTAATGTAGCTTGTTATCCAAATGTTATCCATAGCATATTATCCATATATTCACTGTTATCCATATACAGTCTAATGTAGCATGTTATTCATATATGGTCTAATGTAGCATGTTATCCATATATAGTCTAATGTAGCCTGTTGTCCATATATAGTCTAATGTAGCCTGTTATCTATATATAGTCTAATGTAGCCTATTATCCATATATATAGTCTAATGTAGCCTGTTATCCATATATAGTCTAATGTAGCCTGTTATCCATATATAGTCTAATGTAGCCTGTTATCTATATATAGTCTAATGTAGCCTGTTATCCATATATAGTCTAATGTAGCCTGTTATCCATATATAGTCTAATGTAGCCTGTTATCCATATATAGTCTAATGTAGCCTGTTATCCATATATAGTCTAATGTAGCCTGTTATCTATATATAGTCTAATGTAGCCTGTTATCCATATACAGTCTAATGTAGCCTGTTATCCATATATAGTCTAATGTAGCATGTTATCCATATATTCACTGTTATCATATATAGTCTAATGTAGCCTGTTATCCATATATAGTCTAATGTAGAATGTTATCTATATATAGTCTAATGTAGCCTATTATCCATATATAGTCTAATGTAGCTTGTTATCCAAATGTTATCCATAGCATGTTATCCATATATTCACTGTTATCCATATATAGTCTAATGTAGCCTGTTATTCATATATGGTCTAATGTAGCATATTATCCATATATAGTCTAATGTAGCCTGTTGTCCATATATAGTCTAATGTAGCCTGTTATCTATATATAGTCTAATGTAGCCTGTTATCCATATATAGTCTAATGTAGCCTGTTATCCATATATAGTCTAATCTAGCCTGTTATCCATATATAGTCTAATGTAGCCTGTTATCCATATATAGTCTAATGTAGCCTGTTATCTATATATAGTCTAATGTAGCCTGTTATCCATATATAGTCTAATGTAGCCTGTTATCCATATATAGTCTAATGTAGCCTGTTATCCATATATAGTCTAATGTAGCCTGTTATCCATATATAGTCTAATGTAGCATATTATCCATATATACACTGTTATCCATATATAGTCTAATGTAGCCTGTTATCCATATATAGTCTAATGTAAAATGTTATCTATATATAGTCTAATGTGGCCTATTATCCATATATAGTCTAATGTAGCTTATTATCCAAATGTTACCCATAGCATGTTATCCATATATTCACTGTTATCCATATATAGTCTAATGTAGCCTATTATTCATATATGGTCTAATGTAGCATGTTATCCATATATAGTCTAATGTAGCCTGTTGTCCATATATAGTCTAATGTAGCCTATTATCTATATATAGTCTAATGTAGCCTGTTATCCATATATAGTCTAATATAGCCTGCTTATCTCATATATAGTCTAATGTAGCATGTTATCCATATATTCACTGTTATCCATATATAGTCTAATGTGGCCTGTTATCCATATATAGTCTAATGTAGCCTGTTATCATGTATAGTCTAATGTAGCCTATTATCTATATATAGTCTAATGTAGCCTCTGTATCCATATATAGTCTAATGTAGCCTGTTATCCATATATAGTCTAATGTAGCCTGTTATCCATATATAGTCTAATGTAGCATGTTATCCATATATTCACTGTTATCCATATATAGTCTAATGTAGCCTGTTATCCATATATAGTCTAATGTAGCCTGTTATCTATATATTGTCAAAAAACATGAATGAATTATTAATACTTTGATGATGTTTCTTGTATTTCTGCCTATTGGACACATGCAGCGCCATTGAACCACGTAGCCAATGGGTCGCTAGGCTCTAGGCTAGTCAGACCCTACCACATTACTGTCAGGAGACATAGAGGAAGGAGTCTCACTAACAGGTGACATTAACACAATTGTCTCAGAATGATTATTTCTATTCACTGAAATGACCCCAGTTTGGCACTGTATGTGTGAGTTCTCCTCCAGAGAAGGGTATTCAGCTGTTTAAGCAGGGCCAAGTTCTCTCAGGATGTGGACATGTTCTCTGAGGCTATCCACTGTCACCCCAAAGACCACAGATACACAACATATCACACCACTATGATCTCTGACCTGAAATTAGATCTCTGTCATCTTGTGTTTTAATGTGTCTCTCTCTCTCTCTCCCTCCCTCTCTCTCTGTCTCTTTCTCTCTCAGGTTCTTTGGGAATCTTTCATACTGCTACTGATGTCTGGGCTCTACCCCTCTGTCCTATCAGACGCTCAGAAGTCCATCCAGCTCGCCCTGATTGGCCCAAGGGATTCTTCCATGAGGAGTGCACTGATGGGGCGAGAAGGTCAGTGTCTGAGCTCTCTACTGTCAGCGTGGACATTTGCTGTGTGTGTGTCTGTCTGTGAAATCTGACTCTCCATCTCCCATCTCTCCCCTCCCTTTCTCCCCCTCTCTTCCTCCCTCTTCTCTCTCCCAGCAGTGTGGTGAGGCAGAGAGGGCCATGCAACAGGTGTTGAAGCTGGATCAGGACTGTGAGGAGGACTCCACTGGGCTCTTCAACTGCGAGGTCCTGCAGCTCATGGTGAGGTGAGAAAGGGGTCAGGATCTAATCTTGTGTTGTGGATTTCTCAAAGTGTCCAAAGCTTTGTTGATTGGTGAACTTGTCTGCTTCTTGGCGTTTTTGTTTTTTTCTGAGATCCCCCACCTCCCTCTCTCTCTCTCTCTCTCTCTCTCCCTGTAGGATCTGGGTTTTGAGGAGATGCAGGGTGTGTTGCTGCTAGAAGTTTACATCGGTGCAGGCTGCTCTCAGCTCTCCTGGGGCTGCCAGATGTATAGTATAGACAGTCTGCACTACCAGACCCACCACAGTGGGTTTTAGTATAGACAGTCTGCACTGCAGACCCGCCATGGGGACATAATATAGACAGACTGCACTACCAGCCCAACCACAGGGGCATAGTATAGACAGGCTGCATTGCAGACCCCACCACAGGGGTATAGTATAGACAGGCTGCACTACAGACCCTACCACAGGGGCATAGTATAGACAGGCTACACTACCAGACCCCACCACAGAGGTATAGTATAGACAGGCTGCACTATCAGACCCCACCACAGTGGGCATAGTATAGACTGGCTGCACTACCAAGCCCCACCACAGGGGCAAAGTACCAGACCGTCTGCACTACCAGACCCCACCACAGAGGCACACCTACAGCACAGAATCTAGAATTAGAATGTAGAATCCTAATATTATTTATCCCACAGAGGACAAATAAAATATCGTTTTTAATTGAATTTAGGGCATGTTCCAGGCAGACTAAATTGCAGTCACCAGCCTTCTCTCACAACACCTGGATAGGTGTTTGAGATATCAGCTAACCCAATCATGATATAGCAATCTGATGCCCGACTGCACAGTCAATGGCGTGTAACCATGAGTCAGCCTGGAGCGTCACCCAGTGTCCATGGGGTGTTCTAACATCCACACTAGACCACCTTAAATGAAACAAGTAGTGTGTAGCTGTGGACATTGGAGCAGGCCCATATATTCCAGATCAGTGAATTTATACATATACACTGAGTATACCAATCATTAAGAACACATTCCTAATATTGAGGTCCACCTTGCCCTCAGAACAGCCTGAATTCATCAGGGCACTTGGACTCCACAGTTTCAAGAAGTGTTCCACAGGGAAGCTGGCCCATGTTGACTCAATGCTTCGTACAGTTGTGTCAAGTTCACCCTCTGAATGACACACATACGCAATCCATGTCTCAAGGCTTAACAATCCTTCTTTAACCTGTCTCCTCCTTCATCTACACTGAGTTGAACTGTTTAACAAGTGACATCAATAAGGGTCATAGCCTTCACCTGGATTCACCTGGTTAGTCTGCCATGGAAAGGTGTTCCTAATGTTTTGAACATTCAGTGATTGTTCCATGGACTAATGCATGTCTGTTCAGTGGACTAATACATGTCTGTTCAGTGGACTAATGCATGTCTGTTCAGTGGACTAATGCATGTCTGTTCAGTGGACTAATACATGTCTGTTCAGTGGACTAATGCATGTCTGTTCAGTGGACTAATACATGTCTGTTCAGTGGACTAATACATGTTGTTCAGTGGACTGATACATGTCTGTTCAGTGGACTAAAACAATTGAGATTGACAACAAAGTGACAATATGAGGAGTACAGAACGACTGTTTGAAAGCATCAATGTAAAATGACAATCTGTCTGTTTCCTCTCAGCATGTGGGGGAGCTGGGTGTACAAATGACTTACCGTTTTATTATGTCAATCAGTTGTATCAATTCATAATAAAATACAGTTTAATCAAATCATATGTAGTGTCATTATTAATGTAATGTCATTATTCCGAAAGGCTATGTATAACGGTGTTCTAAAAACCAAATACAGTTTTACCAACAAGTTTGGGGAATGAACACCACCCCCACCAGAACTAGTGTTTCTCCAACCTCTCAGGAGGGACCCATCTATCCACTCTCCATATTGGAGCCACCAATGAAGAAATACAAGTAGCCTATAACATATAAGACAGAGATCTCTTGTAAAGTCCCTCTCTCTCCTCCATGAAGATGTTCACACCTTTCTTAAAGCCCTTCACTGGCGTGTTGGTTGCCAGAAGAGGCATCATGAAGACAGGAAGCCAGCTCTGCAGCACCTTTCAGCCCCTCAGTACATCCTAGTTGCTGTCAACCACAGAACTCACCATTCTGTTTCATTCTCTTCTTGGACAGTAGCTCCACCTCCTCTCTCTCTCTCCTCACGCTGTAAGTACGGCTGGATGATGTCTATCTTTTCATTATTATTTGTTTCTAGTCATTAAACTTCTTTTCCACATATTTTCATGGCATGCGGTTTTCAATGACAGACATGTATTTGATTAGGAACCTATCATCACTAGGTTCTTTCATTTCAGAAGAAACAAAACAGAGATATATCCACCTCACTCAGAGAAAACACAGTTTTCACAGTTAAATCTGGCAAATAATTACACACACATGAAGGTTCCCATAAGTAATCATTTCTGATGAAAACACACATTGGACATTTTAGATTTTATTAAACCATGTCAAACATAAACATGCTGAAATATCACACACAAGCAGGTACTCACACACACCTTTTGACAAGACTCCAGAAATTCCTCAATGGTGACCACACCATCTTTGTTCTTATCCATTTTCTCACAGAGAAACAGTTGAATATGCAGCCCTTTCTCCTCCCGAGGGTGTCTCAGGAGGAGTGGGATATGCAAAAACACATTTCCATTTCACACCACACACTGTACAGGTTACACACTTACATCTGAAACAGGACAAATATAAGCACCCCTATTTGACCTTTTTGGTCCTGGTTGTTCATAAGGTCTGGAGTGCACCAATAAGGAGAAGGTTATGTCCAGGGGTCCTTTAAAACACTTTGTGGAAAACAAAGGGCGTAGACGTATCAACCCTGGGGCCTGGATCCAATTAGAAACCGTGCTAAAGCATTTAAAGGTCATTTCCAATTGAGCAGACATCTGCTGTGTTTACCTTGAATGTGATCTCCACTAATGCAGTAACTTTGCCTTTAAATAAACGTATTGTCTACAAGCACATTAGGATTGAATCAAGGCCCACAGTGGATTTGGAAAGTATTCAGACCCCTTGACTTTTTATACATTGTTCACGTTACAGCCTTATTCTAAAGCGGATTACATAGTCCCCCGCTCAATCTCACAATACCCATTAACGACAAAGCAAAAACAGGGTTTGAAATATTTGCAAATGTATAAAAGAAAACACTGAAATATCACATTTCCATAAGTATTCAGACCTGTGGTTAGTTGTGTTACCTGGAATAAGTTGTCGACTTGTTCTGCATACAGGAGTAAGTACATGTTCCCATCATACTGCATCATAGACGGAGTGCATGATATCAGCCATCTCCTGGAACACACACACACACACACACACACACACACACACACACACAGAGACACACACACACACACACACACACAAACAGTCACACCAGGCCCATAGGGCTCTGGTCAAATGTATTGCACTATAAAGGGATTAGGGTGCCATTTGAGACACAGACAGTGTAACAGAATATGACATTGGCATGTTGTACCAATACAGACATCAGTTTGTAGCAATAATAACTCATACAAGATTAACGGCAGAAGCAATTCAAAGGCAACGTGCATTTTTGTCCGTCGACACAATCCTCGGTTGTTTGCTTGACAAAGCTTGCAACAATGTTGCTAGTAATCGATTAGATCAGAGGATAGAATAGTCCAAACTCGTCAGGAGTAGCGCGACAACAAAGGCAACTTTCATAACCTAAGCTCGCCGAAAGTAAACAAGACTTCCGCAGAGTTGGAAAAACAAGTTCAAAACTGAACAGCAAACCGACGAAATCGAAAGAGCCGTCATTATTTCCTCCTGACTGACTGCTGCTGCGCTCTTAAAGTGGCAGTGAACGGTGAAGACTCCATGCACGATTTCACTACAAGTGTTTGTGTGCTTAAATGTGAATTTGTCAAGCACTATCCAGTGTTGTTGTTCACTATTCTATCTGATTCATTTACAGTTTGTAATGTTGTTATTAGCCCAACATCATTGAGAACATTAATATTTGACGGCTGCAGTAATGTTGCTATGCCACTAGGCGGAGCTCTAGTCTAGAACACTGGAACCTTCAGTAGCGCTTCGATGCAGCTGATGAGGAGTGTAAAATTGAATGGGTTTGTAGAATAGAATGAAGGACATCATGGAACTGGCCAAATGAAGACTCAGATGGGAAAGGCAACACATTCTAAGATATTATTTAACAATCGAAATAGTAGGCTATTGTAAACATGATTCTCTATTTAGTCAAGAGAATACATTGGAAAATGTAAGCCCACTCCTCAAATGAACTAGATATGAAGTCTGTTGTACATTTTCTATTGAAATACAGTAACCAAGCTACCCGTGTCTTATCTACTTTAAATATGTATCAACCACAGAATTCCACACTTACTGTCAGTTTCAATGCACTACCAGTAAGTTTATTTATTTATTTATTTCAGCTTTATTTAACCAGGTAGGCAAGTTGAGAACAAGTTCTCATTTTACAACTGCGACCTGGCCAAGATAAAGCAGAGCAGTTCGACACATACAACAAACACAGAGTTACACATGGAGTAAAACAAACATACAGTCAATAATACAGTAAAAAAAACTAATCTATATACAAAGAGTACAAATGAGGGTAGTATAAAGGAAGGTAAGGCAATAAATAGGCCATGGTGGCAAAGTAATCACAATATAGCATTTAAACACTGGAATGGTAGATGTGCAGTAGATGAATGTGCAATGTAGAAAAACTGGGGTGCAAAGGAACAAGATAAATAAATAAATAAATACGGTGAGGGATGAGGGCTATTTACAGATGGAGCTATATACAGGTGCAGGGGTCTGTGAACTGCTCTGACAGCTGGTGCTTAAAGCTGGTGAGGGAGATAAGTGTCTCAGTTTCAGAGATTTTTGTAGTTCGTTCCAGTCATTGGCAGCAGAGAACTGGAAGGAGAGTCGGCCAAAGGAGGAATTGGCTGGGGGTGACCAGTGAGATATACCTGATGGAGGAGGCTGAGTGCTCACGGGTTGGTGCTGCTATGGTGACCAGCGAGAGCTGAGATAAAGGCGGGACTTTACCTAGCAGGGACTTGTAGATGACCTGGAGCCAGTGGGTATGGCTGGCGGAGTGTAAAGCGAGGGCCAGCCAGCGAGGCGTACAGGTCGCAGTGGTGGAGTGGTATATGGGGCTTTGGTAAAACAGATGGCACTGTGATATACTGCATCCAATTTGTTGAGTAGAGTATTGGAGGCTATTTTGTAACTGACATCACGAAGTCGAGGATCGGTAGGATGGTCAGTTTTACGAGGGTATGTTTGGCAGCATGAGTGAAGGATGCTTTGTTCGCGAAATAGGAAGCCAATTCTAGATTTAATTTTTAGATTGGAGATGTGTGATGTGAGTCTGGAAGGAGAGTTTACAGTCTAACCAGACACCTAGATATTTGTAGTTGTCCACATAATCTAAGACAGAACCGTCCAGAGTAGTGATGCTGGGCCCAGGGGGGACAAATGCGAACAGCGATCGATTGAAGAGCATGCATTTAGTTTTACTTGCGTTTAAGAGCAGTTGTAGGCCACGGAAGAGGGAGAGTTGTATGGCATTGAAGCTTGTCTGGAGGGTAGTTAACACAGTATCCAAGAGGGGCCAAGTATACAGAGATGGTGTCGTCTGCGTAGAGGTGGATCAGAGACTCACCTGCAGCAAGGCTGACATCATTGATGTATACAGAGAAGAGTCGGACCAAGAATTGAACCCTGTGGCACCCCATAGACTGCCAGAGGCCCGGACAACAGGCCCTCTGATTTGACACACTGAACTATTGGAGAAGTAGTTGGTGAACCATGTGAGGCAGTCATTTGAGAAACCAAGGCTGTCGAGTCTGCCCGATAAGGATGTGGTGATTGACAGAGTCAGCCTTGGCCAGATCAATGAATACGGGTGCACAGTAATGTCTCTTATCGATGCGCGGTTATGATGTCATTTAGGACCTTGAGCGTGGCTGAGGTGCCCATGACCAGCTCTGAAACCCAGATTGCATAAGCGGAGGAAGATGCGGTGGGATTGAAATGATCGGTAATTTGTTTGTTGACTTGGCTTTCAAAGATCTTAGAAAGGCAGGGTAGGATAGATATAGGTCTGTAGCAGTTTGGGTCAAGAGTGTCTCCCCTTTGAAGAGGGATGACCGCAGCTTCTTTCCAGTCTTTGGGAATCTCAGACATCACGAAAGAGAGGTTGAACAGGCTAGTAATAGGGGTTGCAACAATTTCGGCAGATAATTTTAGAAAGGGTCCAGATTATCTAGCCACGGCTGATTGTAGATTCCAGATTTTGCAGAACATTAGCTAACTGGATTTAGGAAGAAGGAGAAATGGGGGAGGCTTTGGCGAGTTACTGAGGATGCAGGGCTGTTGACTGGGGTAGGGGCAGCCAGGTGGAAATCATGGCCAGCCGTAAGACAAATGCTTTTGAAATGTTCAATTATATTGGGTTTATCGGTGGTGACAGTGTTTCCTATCCTCAGTGCAGTGGGCAGCTGGGAGGAGGGTCTCTTATTCTCCATGGACTTTACAATGTCCCAGAACTTTTTTTAAATTTGTGTTACAGGAAGCAAATTTCTGCTTGAAAAAGCTAGCCTTGGCTTTCCTAACTGCCAGTGTATATTGGTTCCTGACTTCCCTGAAAAGTTGCATATCCACGGGGCTGTTCGATGCTAATGCAGAGCATACAAGATGTTTTTGTGCTGAGTGAGGCAGTCAGGTCTGGAAAGAACC
Organism: Brachymystax lenok tsinlingensis; assembly: GCA_030435695.1. NCBI lineage: Eukaryota > Metazoa > Chordata > Actinopteri > Salmoniformes > Salmonidae > Brachymystax > Brachymystax lenok. The sequence continues at coordinate 59,571,983 of CM059812.1, read as the reverse complement.
AAGGGCTATATCTGTTCCTGATTCTAAATTTCTTGAATGGGGCATGCTTATTTAAGATGGTGAGGAAGGCACTTTTAAAGAATAACCAGGCATCCTCTACTGACGGGATGAGGTCAATATCCTTCCAGGATACCGGGCCAGAGTCAATTTGAAAGGCCTGCTCGCTGAAGTGTTTTAAGGAACGTTTAACAGTATTGAGGGGAGATCGTTTGACCGCAAACCCATTACGGATGCAGGCAATGAGGCAGTGATCACAGATCTTGGCTGAAAACAGCAGGGGTGTATTTGGAGGGCAAGTTAGTTAAGATGACATCTATGAGGTTGCCCGTGTTTAGGCTTTGGGATTGCACCTAAGTAGGATTTCAATTATGATTTGTGTGAGGTTTATTAGGGCATCAAGCTTAGATTACTTAGGATGGCCGGGGTGTTTTAGCATGTCACAGTTTAGGTCACCTAGCAGCACAAACTCTGAAGATAGATGGGGGCAATCAGTTTCACATATGGTGTCCAGAGCACAGCTGGGGGGCAGAGGGTGGTCTATAGCGGCAACAGTGAGAGACTTGTTTCTAGAAAGGTGGATTTTTAAAAGTAAAAGTTCAAATTGTTTGGGTACAGACCTGGATAGTAAGACAGAACTCTGTAGGCTATCTCTGCAGTAGATAGCAACATTGCCCCCTTTGGCCGTTCTATCTTGTCTGAAGATGTTATAGTTAGGGATGGAAATTTCAGGGGTTTTTGGTGGTCTTCCTAAGCCAGGATTCGAACACGGCTAGGACATCCGGGTTGGCAGAGTGTGCTAGGGCAGTGAATAAAACAAACTTAGAGGAGGCTTCTAATGTTGACATGCATGAAACCAAGGCTTCTACGGTTTGCAGAAGTCAACAAATGAGAGCGCCTGTGGAGATAGGAGTGGAGCCTGGATTAACCTCTACATCACCAGAGGGAACAGAGGAGGAGTAGGATAAAGGGAATGCGGCTAAAGACTAAAATGACTGGTCGTCTAGGGCGTTCTGAACAGAGAAGTAAAAAGAACACGTTTCAGGGGCGATAAAATAGATTAAAGGCATAATGTACAGACAAAGGTATGGTAGAATGTAAATACAGTGGAGGTAAACCTGGGCATTGAGTGGTGATGAAAGAGATATTGTCTCTAGAAACAATTAAACCAGGTGATGTCATCGCATGAGTGGGTGGTGGAACTGAAGGAGTTGGATAAGGTATATTGAGCAGGGCTAGAGGCTCTACAGTGAAATAAGACAATAAACACTAACCAGAACAGCAATGGACAAGGCATATTGACATTGAGGAGAGGCATGCTTAGCCAGCGATCCATAAGGTTTCAGTTAGTAGTGAGGCTGGTTGGGGACAGCGATTCAGACAGCTAGCCGGGGATAGCAAGCTAGCAGAGGAAGTCTGCTTATAGCCTCCTGGTGCGTTTCCGTCGGTAGACCAGTCGTGATGGGTTAGTGGGGTTCCGTGTGGTGTAGGGACCAGGCCGATTGGCAAAAATAGGTAATAGTGGCCCAAGAAATTGTTTGCAAGTTGTATATTGTTATTTGAACTGTATTGAGGTGGTGTGGTACTAATGACATGTGGCCGAGAAGATTTTGGACATTAAGGCCTTTGTTTTGTCTATGAACACCCCACATTCATACCCTCTGCACTCCTCCACTGGAAGGTAATACAGATTATTGCAGATCCTCTAATGTTGGTGACTGGGTTCTTTCTTGTAAATTGTTTCTATGAAGTTGTCAGATTAAATTGTATGTATTATTTGTGGGGTTACCCCTGTGCTGTAGACAGGTTGTATATGGTGTCTTCTATTTTCTCTCCTCTGGCAAACAGGCTACACTCTAGGCAGTCTCTGCTGCTGATGTGTGTGGAGTCTGGTAGTGGTACTCTCTCTATTCTACTCTATTCCTTTCGGCATGGTTAATACCTACCAGGTGCCCGAACAAATCTTTATCTTTACCCCTCTCAAATAAATACCACTACAATGTGTCCAATAGGCAGAAATACAAGAAACAGCAGAGTGGAAATAGTTATCAATCAATGTGTTAATAGTTGATCAACTGATGAATGTATTGGTCTTAAACGTTGAGCTTATTTACAACATGAAGCTTATATGATGTTTGTCCTGTATTGACACTGACCCACTGTAAATACTGCAAATATAAACATGTGCTTAATGTATCTAAAATTGGTAATAACAATTTTAATAATAAAATAAGTGATATCATGACACTGAACAATATGGTATTACGTAATATAAAATGTGCAATGTCTGACAGCAAAATATTACAGGGCAGAGACCCGTAAAACAAGTGCACAAATACACATAGCATGGAAGTCGATACAACAGCACAGGTACTCACAGGACCAGCGGACATGGTAACAATAACCGACAACGGGAACAGAGGACACATATATAACATCCTAATCAGGGGAATGGGAACCAGGAGTGCGTAATGAGACAAGACAGTCCGGGGTTGGTGGTAATGAATCCAGTTCAGTGGCGCCTGGAAGGCCGGTGGCGTGAACCTCCGAGCTGGTGGGCCGGAATGAGCAGCAGTTCCGGGGGGATCCGTTATTAAAAAACAAGCAATATCAACATACTGAACAATATAGTATCACGTAAAATTAAATATAACATGCAGAATGTCTGACAGCAATACAAAATAAATCATCATTAACCACAGGAGAAGTAGAGAAGGAGAAGCTAAATATATTAAAAAGCTTTTATAAAATTATCCAAATTAGTTGCTGAGGAAAGTAGGACTATTGATGTCATAAAACATCTGTATCTGGCAAAATCCCACAGAAAAAGATCAGAAATACAATCTTAAACTATACTTAGTCAACAGATTTGTACACAAGAAAAGTAGGCTGTCCAGGTCGTGTGGTGATTGTCTTCAGTCCAGGTTCTGTGGTGGTTCTTTTCAGTCCAGGTTCTGTGGTGGTTCTTTTCAGTCCAGGTTCTGTGGTGGTTCTCTTCAGTCAGGTTCTGTGGTGGTTCTCTTCAGTACAGGTTCTGTGGTGGATCGCTCAGTTCTCATAATCGGAGGGCTCAGCATCTATCTGAGGGGCTGTGTCACTGTTCAGGTTCTGTGGTGGTTCGCTCCAGTTCTCATAATCGGAGGGCTCAGCATCTATCTGAGGGGCTGTGTCACTGTTCAGGTTCTGTGGTGGTTTGCTCCAGTTCGCATAATCGGAGGACTCCGCATCTATCTGAGGGCTGTGTCACAAGGGAGTCCCTTAATCTGAAAGAAGACACACTGAATGAGCACATTCGAACCACTCCCTCTAACATTTTTATGTAAATTAATTTGCTTACTGTCTATGGTATTAGGATTGAAATAACTTTGGTTGTTGACATTATTACCTGTGTGTCTTCTGTGGCATCACTTCCTCCTGTGGATCTCCTGTAATGAGGGACAGAGTGAGTTCTGCTCTCTACTGACCTCTAGTGGAAGTTGATATGTTACTAATACAGTATATGTAAATGAAAGACTCACCTCTTCAGAGTGCAGTAGATGGTGAGTAGAAGAGCTACAGCAGTCAGGACAGCCCCACCCCCACCACAGGAACCCAGGAAACACTGCTGCAGGATCATGAGTTTATAAATGCATGATGTCAGAATGAAATCTGTAAAATGACAGAGCACCAAAATTGACAGAATGTGTCATACTTACATATAACATTAATATGTGCAGGGATAGTCTTTCTCCCTATAATGTTCAGAGCCTCGCAGTAGTACCCCTCTCTGTCCTCAGAGCTGATGTTATGGATGGTGTATCTCTGTCCAGAATGTCTCATTGACATGTTCTTGTATGTTACCTTGTACCAGGTGTATTTGTCCACAGGTGGGTTGGCATCACTGCTGCAGGTCAGATTCACTGAACTGCCCTCCACTATTTCACCAGAAGGGCTGACTGACACTGAGGTGTTCTTTGGGCCATCTGAAGACATTGGATTGATCAAATAAAGTAAATCAGTGCATTTTACAAGATGAGAAATGAAAAAGCACATGCTTGAAGGTTCCAACATGATGTTACTTAATAAAGAATACAACTGGAGATAAAACATACTTACAATGTTAATATACCAAAATATATTTAAACCACATGTACTTACATGTGACAGTGAGAGTCTCTTCAGCAGAGGGGAGATCCTCATGGCCTTCTACAGCACAGGAGTATCTGCCTGTATCCTCACTGCTGACTGAGAGTAGGATATAGACAGGGGAGGAGGTGTTGCTGTTTGGTATAGGCTGTCCATTCTTATACCAACTGTAGGCTGTGATGGGGTCCAGTGTACATTTGGTTCTACATGTCAGTGTGACACTCTCCCTCTCTGACACAGATGTAGGATCCATCTCCAACACAACATCTAGGGTAAAGGAAACAAATCATTAATATCCTCCTAAATACACAATATATTCAAAAGTATGTGGACACCCTTTCAAATTAGTGCATCCAGCTATTCAGCCACACTTGTTTCTGAGCACACAGCCATGCAATCCCCATAGACAAACATTGCCAGTAAAATGGCCTTACTGAAGAGCTCAATGACTTTCAATAAGGCACCGTCATATGATTCCACCTTTTCAACATGTCAGTTCATCAAATTTATGCCCTGCTAGAGCAGCCCCAGTCAGCAGTAAGTGCTGTTATTGTGAAGTGAAAGGTCTAGGAGCAACAGCGGCTAAGCTGCAAAGTGGTAGGCCACACAAGTCAAGCTCACAGAACAGGACACTTGAGTGCTGAGCGCAATGCACGTTGAAATCATCTGTCCTGGGTTGCAACACTCACTACCAAGTTCCAAACTGCCTCTGAAAGTAACTTCAGCACAAGAACTGTTAGTCGGAGCTCCATGAAATGGGTTCCCATGGCCGAGAGCCTCACACAAGCCTAAGATCACCATGCGCCAATGCCAAGCGTCGGCTGGAGTGGTGTAAAGCTACTTGCCGCCATTGGACAGCCCCCACCCCCACCACAGGAACCCAGGGAAACACTGCTGCAGGGTCATGAGTTTATAAATGCATGATGTCAGAATGAAATCTGTAAAATGACAGAGCACCAAAATTGACAGAATGTGTCATACTTACATATAACATTAATATGGACAGGGATAATCTCTCTCCCTATAATGTTCAGAGCCTCACAGTGGTATCCCTCTCTGTCCTCAGAGCTGATGTTATGGATGGTGTATCTCTGTCCAGAATGTCTCATTGACATGTTCTTGTATGTTACCTTGTACCAAGTGTGTTTGTCCACAGGTGGGTTGGCATCACTGCTGCAGGTCAGATTCACTGAACTGCCCTCCACTATTTCACCAGAAGGGCTGATTGACACTGAGGTGTTCTTTGGGCCATCTGAAGACATTGGATTAATCAAATAAAGTAAATCAGTGCATTTTACAAGATGAGAAATGAAAAGCACATGCTTGAAGGTTCCAACATGATGTTACTTAATAAAGAATACAACTGGAGATAAAACATACTTACAATGTTAATATACAAAAATATATTTAAACCACATGTACTTACATGTGACAGTGAAGTCTCTTCAGCAGAGGAGATCCTCATGGCCTTCTACAGCACAGGAGTATCTGCCTGTATCCTCACTGCTGACTGAGAATAGGATATAGACAGGAGAGTAGGTGTTGCTGTTTGGTATAGGCTGTCCATTCTTATACCAACTGTAGGCTGTGATGGGGTCCAGTGTACATTTGGTTCTACATGTCAGTGTGACATTCTCCCTCTCTGACACAGATGTAGGATCCATCTCCAACACAACATCTAGAGTAAAGGAAACAAATCATTAATATCCTCCTAAATACACAATATATTCAAAGTATGTGGACACCCTTTCAAATTAGTGCATCCAGCTATTCAGCCACACTTGTTTCTGAGCACACAGCCATGCAATCCCCATAGACAAACATTGCCAGTAAAATGGCCTTACTGAAGAGCTCAATGACTTTCAATAAGGCACCGTCATATGATTCCACCTTTTCAACATGTCAGTTCATCAAATTTATGCCCTGCTAGAGCATCCCGGTCAGCAGTAAGTGCTGTTATTGTGAAGTGAAAAGGTCTAGGAGCAACAGCGGCTAAGCTGCAAAGTGGTAGGCCACACAAGTCAAGCTCACAGAACAGGACCGCCGAGTGCTGAAGCGCAAAGCACGTTGAAATCATCTGTCCTGGAGTTGCAACACTCACTACCAAGTTCCAAACTGCCTCTGAAAGTAACTTCAGCACAAGAACTGTTCGTCGGGAGCTCCATGAAATGGGTTCCCATGGCCGAACAGCCTCACACAAGCCTAAGATCACCATCGCCAATGCCAAGCGTCGGCTGGAGTGATGTAAAGCTACGCCGCCATTGGACAGCCCCCACCCCCACCACAGGAACCCAGGAAACACTGCTGCAGGGTCATGAGTTTATAAATGCATGATGTCAGAATGAAATCTGTAAAATGACAGAGCACCAAAAATTGACAGAATGTGTCATACTTACATATAACATTAATATGGACAGGGATAGTCTCTCTCCTATAATGTTTCAGAGCCTCACAGTGGTATCCCTCTCTGTCCTCAGAGCTGATGTTATGGATGGTGTATCTCTGTCCAGAATGTCTCATTGACATGTTCTTGTATGTTACCTTGTACCAAGTGTATTTGTCCACAGGTGGGTTGGCATCACTGCTGCAGGTCAGATTCACTGAACTGCCCTCCACTATTTCACCAGAAGGGCTGATTGACACTGAGGTGTTCTTTGGGCCATCTGAAGACATTGGATTTATCAAATAAAGTAAATCAGTGCATTTTACAAGATGAGAAATGAAAAGCACATGCTTGAAGGTTCCAACATGATGTTACTTAATAAAGAATACAACTGGAGATAAAACATACTTACAATGTTAATATACAAAAATATATTTAAACCACATGTACTTACATCTGACAGTGAGAGTCTCTTCAGCAGAGGGAATCCTCATGGCCTTCTACAGCACAGGAGTATCTGCCTGTATCCTCACTGCTGACTGAGAATAGGATATAGACAGGAGAGTAGGTGTTGCTGTTTGGTATAGGCTGTCCATTCTTATACCAACTGTAGACTGTGATGGGGTCCAGTGTACATTTGGTTCTACATGTCAGTGTGACATTCTCCCTCTCTGACACAGATGTAGGATCCATCTCCCAACACAACATCTAGAGTAAAAGGAAACAAATCATTAATATCCTCCTATATATGTCCTCTTCTGTGAAGTACTAGATTTTGTATTTTTCCATCACATACCACTACTGTGTCTGTATGACTGACCTTAATAAGGTAATTACAGTAATAGATGTGAGATGTGTGACAGATTACCTGTGACAGTCAGGGAGACAAGAGAGGCAGAAAACTTTCCTCCAGGCGTTATGAATCTGAACCTGTACCCAGCAGAGTCACTAAATCTCAGGTCTGTGATTCTCAGGGTACAGTCACTCTTCTTATCCCCAAGGTACTCTATATGACCCTCATACCCTGGCACTGAGCTCAGATCTTCAGCCTCCATACCAGACCATTTAGTAAACCAGAAAGCTTTTTGATCTCATGATAACTGGGATATGTGTAAGAGCAGGATATGTCCACTGTTGACCCCTTCAGGGCACAGATACTCTGATGGGTGTAAGTCACACTCCAACACTTCTGACCTGAAACACAAGACAACAGAACACCTTTTATAATATCTACCAGTTATAGAAATCTATAATTACAATATCTACCAGTTATAGAAATCTATAATTACAATATCTACCAGAATACACTGATGTTGTTTATGAAGTAGAATACAACTAGTTCAACAGTTTACAGTAGTGAAAACCATCATTATTAAATAATGATCAATATTCATTGATTAATTGACAAAAGTCTCACGACCTGAACAAAATAATATTTATATGAAATGTGTATAAAAACACTCACACACTGCAGGAAGTGGAGATCCTCATGGCCTTTTACAGCACAGGAGTAACTGTCTGCAGCATCTGGGTAGACTGAATAGGGGAAGTGTTCTCAGTTACTATCTGTCCGTTCTTGTACCAGATGTAGGTGGGGTTGTCAGTCAGAGTACAGAGTGGTGCTACAGGTCAGTGTCTTCTGTCCCTCGGCAGCAGGAGTCACCTTCACCTGCAGACCTGAAACAATATGTATAAAACCATATACACCTCTGTGTTAACAGGATGGTTCATTTATTTTTCTCCTGTAATTCAATATGATATACAGTTGTATCATACAGTGTAGTATTACCTGTGACAGACAGAGTTGTTCCTGGGAATCTATGACCCCATGTAATGTTGTCTGTTTTAAAAGTGAAGCGATACTCAGCTGAGTCCTCCTCTCTCAGGTCTGTGATTCTCAGGATGGAGGAACTTTTGTTTCTCCATGTCTCTTTATTACGGTACTCCACACGACCTACATACCCTGGAGTCTCTGGTTAGGTCCTCTGGTATCAGCTTCTCTCTCCAGCTAGATCTCTGTTTAGGACTAAACCAGAATGTTGATGTGGTGGAAGAATAACCAACATAAGTACAGGATATGTCCACTGTTGACCCCTTCAAGACACAGATTCTCCTCTTGGTGTAAGTCACTCTGCTGCAGTCCTGACCCTGAACACCTGAAACACAGTGACATAACAAGAGGTCAACTGGATTGTATTTTCTCAGATCTTTCTAGAAATGGTAACAGTTCTCAAATGACAAAGTGAAACCAACACACAGTATAATGTATTAAATCCACACTCACACACTGCAGGAGAGTGGAGATCCTCATGGCCTTTTACAGCACAGGAGTATCTGTCTTCATAGTTACTGGAGACTGGATCTTTGTACTGGGGGGAGGTGCTCTCATCTAGATGTTGTCCGTTCTTGTACCAGATGTAGGTGGGGTTGTCAGTCAGAGTACAGGTGGTGCTACAGGTCAGTGTCTTATCCTGATGTCCATCAGTCACCTTCACCTGAAGACCTGGAGAAAAAACAATATCACTGTAAATCCCTTTATCACTGACTTATCACTCTAATACAAAGATGGAAGAAATCCTATGTTATACAGACATCAATACAAACCAAGACAATGTTCCTGAACTAAATGGAATTCAACAGTTTAACTATATTGAATGTAACTGTACCTGTGACAGACAGAGTGACTCCAGGAAGACCAATATATCTCCCTCCAGTCTGATCTGTTGTACATAAATCTGAACCTGTGCGTAGCTGAGTCACTCTCTCTCAGGTCTGTGATTGTCAGGAGTGTGACCATTCTTCTTATCCCCATGATACTCCAGACGACCTGCATTCTCTGGGTCTGACCTATATCTTCAGGTTCTACACCAGCTTCCATTTTAGTTAACCAGAAGGTTGATGTGACTTTAGGACCTCTGGGATATGTGTAAGAGCAGGTCAGCTTCACTGTTGACCCCTTCAAGGCACAGATCTTCTGAGTGGTGTATGTAACACTCCAGCCATCCTGCCCCAGTACCACTGAAACAAGGTCAGACAACACAATGGTATCAGAATTAAGCCAATGTCACAACATGTGTGTCTGTATCTCTGTACTGTGTCTGTATCTCTGTACTGTGTCTGTATCTCTGTACTGTGTCAGTATCTCTGTACTGTGTCTGTATCTATGCAATGTGTCTGTATCTATGTACTGTGTCTGTATCTCTGTATTGTGTCTGTATCTCTGTACTGTGTCTGTATCTCTGTACTGTGTCTGTATCTATGTACTGTGTCTGTATCTCTGTACTGTGTCTGTATCTCTGTACTGTGTCTGTATCTATGCAATGTGTCTGTATCTATGTACTGTGTCTGTATCTCTGTACTGTGTCTGTATCTCTGTACTGTGTCTGAATCTATGCAATGTGTCTGAATCGATGTACTGTGTCTGTATCGCTGTACTGTGTCTGTATCTATGCAATGTGTCTGTATCTATGTACTGTGTCTGTATCTCTGTATTGTGTCTGTATCTATGCAATGTGTCTGTATCTATGTACTGTGTATGTATCTCTGTACTGTGTCTGTATCTCTGTACTGTGTCTGTATCTCTGTACTGTGTCTGTATCTATACAATGTGTCTGTATCTCTGTACTGTGTCTGTATCTCTGTACTGTGTCTGTATCTCTGTACTGTGTCTGTATCTCTGTACTGTGTCAGTATCTCTGTACTGTGTCTGTATCTATGCAATGTGTCTGTATCTATGTACTGTGTCTGTATCTCTGTACTGTGTCTGTATCTCTGTACTGTGTCTGTATCTATGCAATGTGTCTGTATCTCTGTACTGTGTCTGTATCTCTGTACTGTGTCTGTATCTCTGTACTGTGTCTGTATCTCTGTACTGTGTCTGTATCTCTGTACTGTGTCTGTATCTCTGTACTGTGTCTGTATCTCTGTACTGTGTCTGTATCTCTGTACTGTGTCTGTATCTATGCACACTGTGTCTGTATCTCTGTACTGTGTCTGTATCTCTGTACTGTGTCTGTATCTCTGTACTGTGTCTGTATCTCTGTACTGTGTCTGTATCTCCTGTACTGTGTCTGTATCTATGTAATGTGGCTGTATCTATGTACTGTGTCTGTATCTCTGTACTGTGTCTGTATCTCTGTACTGTGTCTGTATCTCTGTACTGTGTCTGTATCTATGCACTGTGTCTGTATCTATGCACTGTGTCTGTATCTCTGTATTGTGTCTGTATCTATGCAATGTGTCTGTATCTATGTACTGTGTCTGTATCTCTGTACTGTGTCTGTATCTCTGTACTGTGTCTGTATCTCTGTACTGTGTCTGTATCTATGCACTGTGTCTGTATCTATGTACTGTGTCTGTATCTCTTTATTGTGTCTGTATCTATGCAATGTGTCTGTATATATGTACTGTGTCTGTATCTACAGTGGGGCAAAAAAGTATTTAGTAAGCCACCAATTGTGCAAGTTCTCTCACTTAAAAAGATGAGAGAGGCCTGTAATTTTCATCATAGGTACACTTCAACTATGACAGACAAAATGAGGGAAAAATCAGAAAATCACATTGTAGGATTTTTATGAATTTATTTGCAAATTATGGTGGAAAATAAGTATTTGGTCACATACAAACAAAGCAAGATTTCTGGCTCTCCACAGACCTGTAACTTCTTCTTTAAGAGGCTCCTCTGTCCTCCACTCGTTACCTGTATTCATGGCACCTGTTTGAACTTGTTATCAGTATAAAGACACCTGTCCACAACCTCAAACAGTCACACTCCAAACTCCACTATGGCCAAGACCAAAGAGCTGTCAAAGGACACCAGAAACAAAATTGTAGACCTGCACCAGGTTGGGAAGACTGAATCTGCAATAGGTAAGCAGCTTGGTTTGAAGAAATCAACTGTGGGAGCAATTATTAGGAAATGGAAGACATACAAGACCACTGATAATCTTCCTCGATCTGGGGCTCCACGCCAAGATCTCACCCGTGGGGTCAAAATGATCACAAGAGCGGTGAGCAAAAATCCCAGAACCACACGGGGACCTAGTGAATGACCTGCAGAGAGATGGGACCAAAGTAACAAAGCCTACCATCAGTAACACACTCGCCGCCAGGGACTCAAATCCTGCAGTGCCAGGCGTGTCCCCCTGCTTAAGCCAGTACATGTTCAGGCCGTCTGAAGTTTGCTAGAGAGCATTTGGATGATCCAGATGAGGATTGGGAGAATGTCATATGGTCAGATGAAACCAAAATAGAACTTTTGGTAAAAACTCAACTAAATGCGTGTTTGGAGGACAAAGAATGCTGAGTTGCATCCAAAGAACACCATACCTACTGTGAAGCATGGGGGTGGAAACATCATGCTTTGGGGCTGTTTTTCTGCAAAGGGACCAGGGCGACTGATCCGTGTAAAGGAAAGAATGAATGGGGCCATGTATCGTGAGATTTTGAGTGAAAACCTCCTTCCATCAGCAAGGGCATTGAAGATGAAACGTGGCTGGGTCTTTCAGCATGACTATGATCCCAAACACACCGCCCGGGCAGCGAAGGAGTGGCCGTAGAAGCATTTCAAGGTCCTGGAGTGGCCTAGCCAGTCTCCAGATCTCAACCCCATAGAAAATCTTTGGAGGGAGTTGAAAGTCCGTGTTGCCCAGCGACAGCCCCAAAACATCACTGCTCTAGAGGAGATCTGCATGGAGGAATGGGCCAAAATACCAGCAACAGTGTGTGAAAACCTTGTGAAGACTTACAGAAAACGTTTGACCTCTGTCATTTGCCAACAAAGGGTATATAACAAAGTATTGAGATAAACTTTTGTTATTGACCAAATACTTATTTTCCACCATAATTTGCAAATAAATAAATAAAATCCTACAATGTGATTTTCTGGACTTCTTTTCTCATTTCGTCTGTCATAGTTGAAGTGTACCTATGATGAAAATTACAGGCCTCTCTCATCTTTTTAAGTTGGAGAACTTGCACAATTGGTGGCTGACTAAATACTTTTTTGCCCCACTGTATGTACTGTGTCTGTATCTCTGAAATGTGTCTGTATCTCTGTACTGTGTCTGTATCTATGCAATGTGTCTGTATCTCTGTACTGTGTCTGTATCTATGTACTGTGTCTGTATCTATGTACTGTGTCTGTATCTCTGTACTGTGTCTGTATCTCTGCAATGTGTCTGTATCTATGTACTGTGTCTGTATCTCTGTACTGTGTCTGTATCTCTGTACTGTGTCTGTATCTCTGTACTGTGTCTTGTCTGTATCTATGTACTGTGTCTGTACCTCTGTAATGTGTCTGTATCTATGTAATGTGTCTGTACCTCTGTAATGTGTCTGTATCTATGTAATGTGTCTGTATCTATGTACTGTGTCTGTACCTCTTTACTGTGTCTGTATCTATGTAATGTGTCTGTATCTATGTAATGTTTCTGTATCTCTTGTGTGTGTGTATCTTTGTAATTTGTCTACATCACTGTAATGTGTCTGTATATATGTAATGTGTCTGTACCTCTTTACTGTGTCTGTATCTATGTAATGTGTCTGTATCTATGTAATGTTTCTGTATCTCTAATGTGTGTGTATCTCTGTAGTGTGTCTGTATCTCTGTAGTGTGTCTGTATCTCTGTAGTGTGTCTGTATCTATGTAATGTTTCTGTATCTCTAATGTGTGTGTATCTCTGTAATGTGTCTGTATCTCTGTAATGTGTCTGCATCTCTGTAATGTGTCTGCATCTCTGTAATGTGTCTGCATCTCTTTAATGTGTCTGTACCTCTGTAATGTGTCTGTTTCTCTGTAATGTGTCTGTTTCTCTGTAGTGTGTCTGTTTCTCTGTAATATGTCTCTATCTCTGTAATGTGTCTGTATCTCTAATGTGTCTGTATCTCTAATGTGTCTGTATCTCTAATGTGTCTGTATCTCTAATGTGTCTGTATCTCTGTAATAAACACACAGTCACTATATAATGAATATGAACTGGGTGGGTTGAGATTATTAAATATAAAGCACTAAACGTCTCCTAAAAGCTTCACTTATACAAAACTTTACTTGAACCCAAAATAGTTCTCATATAGATTACTATGTAAAGCTCATCCCTTGTTTAAAATGGCCTTTTGTCTTTGTGCAGACTGCCATGTCTAATGTTCGATGAATTGAAAATGAAACCTTCTTCAAAGTATCTGTCTTTTCCAACAAAGCGTTGCAGAGCTGGTTACAATTTCAATTTCATCCCGGAAAAGATACAACACATATTATGGTTGAACTGAAATGTACTGGGAAATATGTTTTTAAATGTTGTGGATGGTTGTGCTTTTCCTCCTTAAGATGCACCAATTTCAAACTGAGTAGGGTTGGTCCACACTTTGTTGCCATAGTTGCTGTAGAGTGTGAATGGAAACCACAGATATGCATCACTCAGTGAGGTGTGAAATAGGACTATTTAAAGTGAAGTGGAGACGCCTAACAGAACACACCAGAATAACATTATGATTCTTAACCTTTTAGAAATGTCTGTAGATTGACAAACAGAACAACTAAAAGATAAGAATGAGACCATACCTGCTACAGACCAGAGAAAGACCACCAACACACTTCCTGCTGTTCTCAAGGCCATTGTTGCATCTCCCAGCCTGCAGTCTTAGAAACATAAACAACAACTCACTCTATAGCTGGTGAATAACTCCACCTGATACATTGAAGTAGAAACTGTAAATGGGGTACAGGGCCTCATTACTGAAAATGAACCAGGCTCATATTGTGTTGTGTTGTATTGTATTGTTCTATATGGTTGTCTATGTGAATACTGTCTGTCTGTAAGTCTATTGCACTATGTATGTAATGTGTGTGACGTGGTGCATGTCTGTCTACGTCTGTCTATTTAAGCTGATGCAAAAATAATTTCCTATTATATGCAGTAGTCATCATCATTATCATCATCATCATCATCAACAACAACCACCACCTATTGAACAGATCTGTAGTACTGTAAACACATATTTCTACATTGATTGTTGTGAAGCTGTTTATTCTCAGAACCCCAAATATAGGAGGATAAATGTTCAATCCTCTCACGGTCCGTCAAGCTGTACAGCAGCCTAAAGACTGACCACCAGGTTCAATATTAGCTCCTATCCCTGAAACAGAGCAGTACCTAGTCAACTGCTTTGTCCTAGTTTTGTCAGGCCCGCATAATTGGAGGCCACACACTGCAAGCCTGTGTGAGTGGTCGAGACAGGACAAATACCAGCGCCACCAGCTTGCACCTACACCAGAGGCTGTCCAAGCACCACAAGGGGCAGGTATTTAAGCAGAGTCTCTGTAAAGGCCTGCTCCATGTAGCGTTAAATGAGCAGCCCACTTCCACAATGAGCCCCTCCCCTGGCCTCTCTCCACAACAACAATATCTGGCGTATTTGGCACACAGGAAAACACATCATCATCATCATCAAACCAGCTTCAAATCAAATCTACTTACTTACAAGCCATTAACCAACAATGCAGTTTCAAGAAGAAAAGAAAATTAATAATAATAATTAAAGTAACAAATAATTAAGAGCAGCAGTAAAATAACAATAGTGAGGCTATATACAGGGGGTAAAGGTACAGAGTCAATGTGCGTGGCACCGGTTAGTCGAGGTAATTGAGGTAATATATACATGTAGGTAGAGTTATTCAAGTGACTTATGCATAGATAATAACAGAGAGTACTGTAGCAGCAGAGTAAAAGGGGGCAATGCAAATAGTCTGGGGAGCCATTTGATTAGATGTTCCAGTAGTCTTATGGCTTGGCGGTAGAAGCTGTTAAGCAGTCTTTCCGACCCTAGACTTGGTGCTCGGTACCGCTTGCCGTGCAGTAGCAGAGAGAACAGTCTATCACTAGGAAGGCTGGAGTCTTTTTTAGGGCCTTCCTCTGACACTGCCTGGTATAGAGGTCCTGAATGGCCGGAGCTTGGCCCCAGTGATGTTTTGGGCTGTTCGCTACCTCTGTAGTGCCTTGCGGTCGGAAGCTTGAGCAGTTGCCATACCAGGCAGTGGCGCGACCAGTCAGGATACTCTTGATGGTGCAGCTGTAGAAGCTTTTGAGGATCTGAGGACCCATGCTTTGAGGACCCAATCTTGAGGACCCAATCTTTTCAATCTCTTGAGGGAATGGGTTTTGTCGTGCCCTCTTCACGACTGTCTTGGTGTGCTTGGATCATGTTAGTTTGTTGGTGATGTAGACACCAAGGAACTTGAAGCTCTCAACCTGCTCCACCACAGCCCCATCAATGAGAATGGGGGTGTGCTCATTCCTCCTTTTCCTGTAGTCCACAATCATCTCCTTAGTCTTGATCACGTTGAGGAGAGGTTGTTGTCCTGGTACCACACAGCCAGGTCTCTGACCTCCTCCCTATATGCTGTCTCGTCGTTGTTGGTGATCAGGAATGCCGACCACTGTTGTGTCATCAGCAAACTTAATGAGGGTGTTGGAGTCGTGCCTGGCCTTGCAGTCATGAGTGAACAGGGATTACAGGAGGGGACTAAGCATGCAACCCTGAGGGCCCCGTGTTGAGGATCAGCAGGGCGGATGTGTTGTTACCTAGCCTTACCACCTGGGGCGGCCCATCTGGAAATCAGAGGGAGAGTTTAGTCCCAGGGACTTTAGCTTTGTGATGAGCTTTGAGGGCACTATGGTGTTGAACACTGAGCTGTAGTCAATGAATAAGCGTTATCACATAGGTTTTCCTTTTGTCCAGGTGTGAAAGGGCAGTGTGGAGTACAATAGAGATTGCATCATCTGTGGATCTGTTGGGACAGTATGCATATTGGAGTGGAGTCTAGGGTTTCTGGGATAATGGTGTTGATGTTATCCATGACCAGCCTTTCAAAGCACTTCATGGCTACAGATGTGAGTGCTACGGATTGGTAGTCATTTAGGCAGGTTACCTTAGTGTTCTTGGGCACAGGGACTATGGTGGTCTGCTTGAAACATGTTGGTATTACAGACTCAGACAGGGAGAGGTTGAAAATGTCAGTGAAGACACTTGCCAGCTGGTCAGCACATGCTCGGAGTACCGTCCTCGTAATCCCGTCTGGCCCTACGGCCTTGTGAATGTTGACCTGTTTAAAGGTCTTACATCGGCTGCGGAGGCGTGATCACACAGTCGTCCGGAACAGCTGGCTCTCATGCATGTTTCAGTGTTACTAGCTTGACGAGCATAAAAGTAATTTAGCTCGTCTGGTAGGCTCACGGGCAACTCTCGGCAGTGCTTCACTTTGTAGTTTGTAATAGTTTGCAAGCCCTGCCACATGTAGTACGGTGTAGTACGATTCTATCTTAGTCCTGTATTGACTTTTTACCTGTTTGATGGTTCGTTGGAGGGCATAGTGGGATTTTTTATAAGCTTCCTGCTCCTTGAAAGCGGCATCTCTAGCCTTTAGCTCAGTGCGGATGTTACCTGTAATCCAATGCTGCTGGTTGAGGTATGTACGTACAGTCACTGTGGGGACGACGTCATCAATGCACTTATTGATGAAGCCAGTGACGAATGTGATGTACTCCTCAATGCCATCGGAAAAATCCCGGAACATTTTCAAGTCTATGCTAGCAAAACAATCCTGTAGCTTGGCATCTGCTACACATCTCTGTGAGTGGAGTAAAGGTGGTCCAGAGTTTTTTTTCCCCCTCTGGTTGCACATTTAACATGCTGGTGAAAATGAGGTAAAACAGATTTTAAGTTTCCGTCATTAAAGTCCCCGGCCACTAGGCGCTTTGCCTCTGGATGGAGTTTTGCTGTTTGCTTATGGCGGTATACAGCTCATTGAGTGTGTTCTTAGTGCCAGCATCGGTCCCTCTGAGTTCTACATGGAACAGGTCAAAGTTCCATTTACATTTGGTCAGTTCAACAGACAAGCAAACTGTATGTAGGTTAACAGACAAACAAACTGTATGTTGGTCTACATTCTGTATGTCTACGCTAACAGACAAACAAACTTTACGTGAGTCTACATTATGTATGTCTAGGTTAACAGACAAACACGCTGTATGTAGGTCTACATTATGTATGTCTAGACTAAGAAACAAAAACTGTATGTAGGACTACATGACGTATGTCTAGGTTAACAGACAAACAAACTGTATGTAGGTCTACATTACGTATGTCTAGGTTAACAGACAAACAAATTGTATGTAGGTCTACATTATGTATGTCTAGGTTATCAGACAAACATGCTGTAAGTAGGTCTACTTTATGTATGTCTAGGTTAACAGACAAACAAACTGTATGTGAGGTCTACATTATGTATGTCTAGGTTAACAGACAAACAAAACAGCAATATAAAACATTGTCATGCCCATCAGAAATTTGAATTCTCATGCCAGGCAAAAGTTGGAATTGTTATACCGGCAGAAGTTTAACAACTAGAAACAAATAATATGAAAAGATAGACATCATCAAAGCGTACTTACAGCGTGAGGAGAGAGAGAGGGGATGTGAGCTTACTGTCCAAGAAGAGAATGAAACAGAAGGGTGTGAGTTCTGTGGTTGACAGTAACTAGATGTACTGAGGGCTGAAGGGTGCTGCAGAGCTGGCTTCCTGTTTTCATGATGCCTCTGTCACGGTTCATGAATTCACCGGCTCGCTCTGTGTGTATGTGTGTGAGTGTGGGTGTGGCCGCTGATCACCACTCAGCTCGTTATCAGCGCCAGCTGCCACTCATTTTCTGTGTCTATTTATTGTCATTGTCTTCTGTTTGTTGGGTTTGTTTCCTGTGTGCTAGTTCGTTCCCTGGCTGGAGTCCTGTGTCGCCGATGGTTTCGGTTTCTGTTTCTGTTGGGACTCTACGATCGCTCTGCTGTCTCTCCTGTGGAGGATTCAACGCCGGGTACTTCCTGGTTTTACGGACTTGGGATTTCCCCTCGCTACACTCACCTTCACGAAGGATCTGGTTTACACATTCAGTCCCTGCGCTGCTAAGACTCAGACTGTTCATTACATTACTTCCTCACCTGACCCTGCTACACTAGTCACCTTGTTTGCTTCAATAAATGTTAAACTTCACTCGATTGAATCCTCTGTTATTCTAACGTAACAGAACAGAACTGACCCACATGGATTCAGCGAGTGCACCGGGCTGACAGAGTTTCTGTCCAGAAGCATGTCTCGTATGGATCAGCAGGAGGAGCAGATGAAGGCTACAGGTCATGCTGTGCAAGCCTTGGTAGCGCAGGTGTCCGGGCTCACCCAACAGCTCCAACATCTAAGCGTTCCCGCTGCGCCCACCCCACCGCCTATTCCCCCTACTCCTACACCACCTTACCACCAACCTGACCCTATTCTGGTGAGCCCAATTTTTGCAGACCGTTTATCAACAAGTGCTCCTTGTTTTTCTCGCTCCAGCCACAGGCGTTAGCCTACAAAACAATCCAAGGTGGCTTTTGTGCTAACCTTGTTGACAGGATCTTTGGCTTTCGGTGGGGAAACGGCGGTGTGGGAGAACCATCACCAATGCTGCACCTCGTTCCAGGCACTATCAGAGGAACTGAGGAGGGTCTTCGACCGTGCTGTGGCGGGGCCTTGAGGCAGCCAGCGTTCTTGCGGATCGTCGTCAAGGGAATAGACCGGTGTCAGACTATTCTATTGAATTTAGGACCCTTGCAACAGAGTGCCAATGGAACGAGGAGGCGGGACATGTTCCTGCATGGGCTGGCTGACCGTATACAGAGGAGATTTACGTGCTGGACCTGCCCAGGAACCTGGGCGGGCTCATTGAGTTGGCCTTATGGGTCGGCCTTCGCTTAAACCGGCTGGAACAGCGTACACACCAGACCCGGTTTTCGCGAGGTTCGAGTCACTCGTCATCCAGCGGCGATACGGTCAGTCCCATCTTCCATCACGAGCCCATGCAGGTGGGAGGAGCTCGGCTTTCCCGGGAGGAGAGGCAGCGATGAAGAACTAGAGGACTGTGTTTGTATTGCGGAGGCACAGGACATTTTCTGAATGACTGTCGGTAAGATCAAGCCCGATAGTAAGTCAGAGGCTACTATCGGGTGGTCTCTCTGTGGATAAGGCCTCTTCTTCAACCCTCCTCCCGGTAAGACTGAAATGGGCGACCCACTCCCACCACTGTCGAGCCTTATTGGACTCAGAGGCGGAGGGTAATTTTATGGACCTGAGTCTTGCCCAGCAACTTCACATTCCCATCATTCCTCTCACACGCCAGATTACTGTTAAGGCACTCAGCGGACAAGAACTCCCGAACATTCATCTTTGCACTAAACCCATAACTCTCATCACTTCTGGCAATCACTCGGAGGAGATCTCATTTCTGCTCATGGACTCTCCACTCATCCCCATGGTACTCGGCCATCCCTGGCTTGTGAAACATTGTCCCAGGGTGGACTGGGGACACAGTTCAGTCTCGGCCTGGGGTAATGATTGTTATCGTCCTGTCTTGTGTCTGCTTGTTTGTCTGTGTCTGGTTCTGTGTTGCAGGAGGAGCAGGTGAATTTGTCAAGCGTGCCCGTCAGTACCTCGACCTGAAGGAAGTGTTCAGTAAGTCTCGTGCTGCTTCTCTGCCTCCACACCGTCCCTCGACTGTGCTATTGAGTTCTGGCCAGGTGCGTCTCCGCCTAAGAGCAAGTTATACTCACTTTCTGCTCCAGAAAGGGAGGCCATGGAGAAATACATTTCGGATTCTCTAGCAACCGGGTTCATCCGCCCTTCCTCTTCTCCAGCGAAAGCGGGGCTGTTTTTGTGGGGAAGAAGGATGGGTCCCTGCGACCTTGTATTGATTACCGAGGCTGAACAACATCACGGTAAAGAATACTTATCCTTTGCCATTGATGTCTTCAGCCTTGAGAGGTTACAGGAGCATCTGTCTTCACAAAATTGGATTCACGCAATGCTTATCATTTGGTTAGCATAAGGGAGGGATGAGTGGAAGACCGCGTTTAATACCCCCAGGGGCCGTTTTGAATATTTGGTCATGCCTTTTGGGCTGTCTAACTCCCCTGCGGTCTTCCAGGCACTCATCAATAACGTGCTGAGAGACATGGTGGATCAGTTTATGTCTATCTGGATGACATACTGATCTTTTCATCCTCTCTCCAGCAACACGTTCAACACGTTAGGCAGTGCTCAGAGGTTGCTAAAGAATGGGCTTTTCGTCAAGGCGGAGAAATGCGAATTTCATGCACAGTCGGTTCCCTTCCTAGGATACATCATCTCATCCGAGGGAATGCATGGATCCCGACAAGGTTAAGGCTGTGGTGGATTGGCCGCGTCCGGATTCCCATAAGGCCCTGCAGAGATTTCTGGGATTAGCCAATTTTTACCGGCGGTTTATTACGCAATTTCAGCCAGATAGCCGCTCCTCTGACTGCCTTGACTTCCCAGAACAGCGTTCAGGTGGTCGGTGCAGCCGAGGCTGAATTTTCCAACCTTAAAGGTCGCTTTGTTTGACCCCATTCTGATAGCCCCTGATCCAGCCACGTCAGTTCGTGGTGGAGGTCGATGCATCAGAGGTGGGGGTAGGTGCGGTTCTTTCCCAGCGCTGCTCCTCAGGCGACAAGATGCATCCTTGCGCATTTTTGTCCCATCGTTTATACGCCTGCCGAGCGTAACTATGACATTGGTAATAGAGTTGTTGGCAGTTAAACTAGCGTTGGAAGAATGGCATCATTGGTTAGAAGGGTCGGAGTACCTTTTATCGTCTGGACCGACCACAAGAACTTGGAATACATCAGATCCGCCAAAAGACTCAACTCCAGGCAGACTCGGTGGGCTCTTTTTTTCGAGCGTTTAGATTTTCCCTCTCATACCGCCCGGGTTCTAAAAACATCAAACCCGATGCTTTGTCTCGCGTTTCTGACCGCTCGAGCGCCCGTCTACTCCCGAGTGCATTTTACCTGAGAGACTCATTGTTTCTACACTCATATGAGAGAGTCAGTCGAGGGTCAGATCGGCCTTGGAAAGTGCGCCCCGCCCGGTTGCCCACCGAGTCGGTTATTAGTGCAGGAGGAACTGCGGTCCGATGTCATTAGTTGGGTCACTGTTCCAAAGTTGCTTGTCATCTAGGAGTGAACCGTACTAGCTTTTTGGTTAAGCAGCGATTCTGGTGGCCAGCTATGGCCATGACATTCTAAGTTTTGTTTGGCCTGTTAGTGCTGTGCTACTGGCAAGACTTCCAATCGACCCCCAGATGGGTTACTCCAACGCTGTCTGTCCCTTGAGGCCTTGGTCCCATATAGCGCTATATAGCGATTTTTATTCACAGACCTCCCACCCTCTCAGGGCAGGACTGTTGTGGACCGGTTCTCGGCGGCTCATTTCATTCCCTTGCTTAGAATTACCTTCTGCCAAGGAGACAGCAGTAGCTGTCGTGGATCATATCTTTTCGTTTACATGGCCTTCCGATGGGCGTGGTCTCCGACAGGAGTTTTGTAAACTACTGGAGTGCGACTGTCAGTCTATCTTCGGGGTTTCATCCCCAAAGCAATGGTCAAGCAGAGAGAGCCAACCAAGACTTAGAGAGAGTGTTGCGGTGTTTGGTATCCCAGAATCTATCATCCTGGAGTCAGCAACTCTCATTGGTCGAGTATGCTCATAACTCGTTACCAGTGTCATCCACGGGCCGTACTTCGTTTGAATGTAGTTTAGGTTACCAGCCACCTATTTTCCCAAGCCTAGAATCCTAAGTCGCGGTCCCCTCCGCTCACGCCTTTGTCCAGAAGTGTCACCGCATGTGGACCAGAGCCCGTGAGACCCTCCTCCGGGTGGGGGCACGCACCAAGGCTAAGGCCGATCGCCACCGGCTGAAGTCTCCCGTTTACATTGTAGGTCATAAAGTGTGGCTTTCTACTAAGAATATTCCTCTCCGCTCCATTAGTAACAAATTGGCTCCCAAGTTCATCGCCGGCCTTCAGGGTCACTCAAGTCCTTAGCCCGGTGGCAGTCCGCCTCAAACTCCCTCCGGCGTACAGGAGAATTCACCCCGTTTTAATGTATCCAGATTAAAGCCTGTGTTTCATTCACATATTAATCCGCCAGCCCGGTCCCCCGCCATGACTGCGTAGATGGGGAGCCTACATATTCGGTGAATCGTATTCTGGACTCGAGACGGAGGGGCCTTGAATTCAGTACTTGGTGGACTGGGAGGGTTACGGGCCGGAGGAGAGAAGTTGGGTTCCTGCTAGAGACATTCTGGATCACTCCCTTATTGATGATTACAATCAACAGGTAAGTCCTTCTGGGAGCGCCAGGAGGCGCTCCTGGGAGAGAGTACTGTCACGGTTCATGAATTCACCGGCTCGCTCTGTGTGTATGTGTGTGGAGTGTGGCCGCTGATCACCACTCAGCGCCAGCTGCCACTCATTTTCTGTGTCTATTTATTCTCATTGTCATTGTCTTGTGTTTGTCAGTTCGTTTGGGTTGTTTCCTGTGTGCTGGTTCGTTCCCCTGGCTGGAGTCCTGTGTCGCCGATGGTTTCTGTTGGGACTCTCACGATCGCTCTGCTGTCTCTCCTGTGGAGGATTCGGCGCCGGGTACTTCCTGGTTTTTCACCGGACTTGGGATTTCCCTATCTACACTCACCTTCACGGAGGATCTGGTTTTACCCATTCAGTCCCTGCGCTGCTAAGACTCAGACTGTTCATTACATTACTTCCTCACCTGACCTTTCTACACTACTCTCCTTGTTTGCTTCAATAAATGTTAAACTTCACTCATGATTGAATCCTCTATTATTCTAGCGTAACAGCCTCTTCCTGGCAACCAAAAGCGTCAGTAAAGGCTTTAAGAAAGGTGTGAACATCTTCATGAGGAGAGAGAGGGACTTTACAAGAGATGTCTGTCTTATATGTCATAGGCTACTTGTATTTCTTCATTGGTGGCTACAATATGGAGAGTGGATAGATGGAGTCCCTCCTGAGAGGTTGGAGAAACACTAGTTCTGGTGGGGGTGGTGTTCATTCCCCAAACTTGTTGGTAAAACTGTATTTGGTTTTAGAACACCGTTATACATAGCCTTTCTGAATAATGACATTACATTAATAATGACACTACATATGATTTGATTAAACTGTATTTTATTATGAATTAATACAACTGATTGACATAATAAAACAGTAAGTCATTTGTACACCCAGCTCCCCACATGCTGAGAGGAAACAGACAGATTGTCATTTTACATTGATGCTTTCAAACAGTCGTTCTGTACTCCTCATATTGCCACTTTGTTGTCAACTTCAATTGTTTTAGTCCACTGAACAGACATGCATTAGTCCACTGAACAGACTGCGCATTAGTCCACTGAAGCGACCACGCATTAGTCCGCTGAACAGGCGTGTATTAGTCCACTGAACAGGCGTGTATTAGTCCACTGAACAGGCGTGTATTAGTCCACTGAACAGACATGCATTAGTCCACTGAACAGACATGCATTAGTCCACTGAACAGGCGTGTATTAGTCCACTGAACAGACGTGCATTAGTCCACTGAACAGACATGCATTAGTCCACTGAACAGACATGCATTAGTCCACTGAACAGGCGTGTATTAGTCCACTGAACAGACGTGTATTGGTCCACTGAACAGACATGCATTAGTCCACTGAACAGACATGCATTAGTCCACTGAACAGGCGTGTATTAGTCCACTGAACAGGCGTGTATTAGTCCACTGAACAGACATGCATTAGTCCACTGAACAGATATGTATTGTCCACTGAACAGACATGCATTAGTCCACTGAACAGACATGCATTAGTCCACTGAATAGATGTGTATTAGTCCACTGAGCGGATATGTATTAGTCCACTGAACAGACATGTATTAGTCCACTGAACAGATATGTATTAGTCCACTGAACAGACATGTATTAGTCCACTGAACAGACATGCATTAGTCCACTGAACAGACATGCATTAGTCCACTGAACAGGCGTGTATTAGTCACTGAACAGACATGTATTAGTCCACTGAACAGACATGTATTAGTCCACTGAACAATCACTGAATGGACAAAACATTAGGAACACCTTTCCATGGCAGACTAACCAGGTGAATCCAGGTGAAGGCTATGATCCCTTTTGATGTCACTTGTTAAACAGTTCAATCAGTGTAGATGAAGGAGGAAACAGGTTAAAGAAGGATTGTTAAGCCTTGAGACATGGATTGTGTATGTGTGTCATTCAGAGGGTGAATGGGTGAGACAAAAGATTTAAGTGCCTTTGAACAGGGTATGGTAGTAGGTGTCAAGGCGCACCCGGTTTGTTTCAAGAACAGCAGCGCTGCTGGATTTTCATGCTCAACAGTTTCCGTGTGTATCAAGAATGGTCAACCACCCAAAGGACATCCAGCCAACTTGACACAACTGTACGAGCATTGGAGTCAACATGGGCCAGCTTCTCTGTGGAAAGCTTTTGACACCTTGTGGAGTCCATGCCCTGATGAATTCAGGCTGTTCTGAGGGCAAAGGTGGACCTCAATATTAGGAATGTGTTCTTAATGATTGGTATACTCAGTGTATATGTATAAATTCACTGAACTGAATATATGGGCCTCATTCCAATATCCACAGCTACACACTACTTGTTTCATTTAAGGTGGTCTAGTGTGGATGTTAGAACACCCCATGGACACTGGTGGCGTTCCAGGCTGACTCATGGTTGCGTGCCACGTCATTGACTGTGCAGTCGGGCATCAGATTGCTATATCATGATTGGGTTAGCTGATATCTTAAACAAACACCTATCCAGGTGTTGTGAGAGAAGGCTGGTGAATGCAATTTAGTCTGCCTGGAACATGCCCTATATTCAATTAAAAATCATTATTTATTTTTCCCCTGTGGGATAAATAATATTAGGGTTCTACAGTCTCATTCTAGATTCTGTACTGTAGGTGTGCCCCCTGTGGTGGGTTCTGGTAGTGTAGCCTGTTTATACTATACCCTGTGGTGGGGTCTGGTATTGCAGCCTGTTTATACTATACCCCCTGTGGTGGAGTCTGGTAGTGCAGCCTGTGTATACCATGCCCCCTGTGGTGGGGTCTGGTAGTGCAGCCTGTCTATACCATGCCCCCTGTGGTGGAGTCTGGTAGTGCAGCCTGTCTATACCATGCCCCCTGTGAATGAGGTGAATTGAAAAACTGATATCAGTGCAGTTCTCAGAAAAACTAAAAATGCAAAGAAGCAGACAAGTTCACCAATCAACAAAGCTTTGGACACTTTGAGAAATCCAATAACACAAGACTAGATCCTGACCCTGACCCCTGTCTCCCTAACCAAGAGCTGCAGGACCTGCATGAGTTGAAGAGCTCAGTGGAGGCCTCCTCACAGTCCTGATCCAGCTTCAACACCTGCTGCATGGCCCTCTCTGCCTCATCATACCGCTGGAGAGAGAAGAGGGGAGGAAGAGAGGGGAGAAAGGGAGGAGAGATGGGAGATGGTGAGTCAGATTTCACAGACAGACACACACACAGCAATGTCCACGTTGACAGTAGAGAGCTCAGACACTGACCTTCAACCTCATCAGTGCACTCCCCTTGCGGCAGTATCCCTTGGGCCAATCAGGGGCGAGCTGGATGGACTTCTGAGCGTCTGAAAGGACAGAGGGGTAGAGCTCCAGACACCAGTAGCGGTATGAACGATTCCAAGAACCTGAGAGAGAAAGAGACAGAGAGGGAAGGGAGAGAGAGAGAGAGAGGGGACAAATAAACAACACAAGATGACAGAGATCTCATTTCAGGTCAGAGATCATAGTGGTGTGATATGTTGTGTACATGTGGTGTTTGGGGTCAGAGGTTAAGCTTTAAGGTGTTGTGTATCTGTGGTCTTTGGGGTTACAGTGGATAGCCTCAGAGAACATGTCCACATCCTGAGAGTACTGGCCCTGCTTAAACAGCTGAATACCCTTCTCTGGAGGAGAACACACACATACAGTGCTAAACTGGGGTCATTTCAGTGAATAGAAATAATCATTCTGAGACAATTGTGTTAATGTCACCTGTTAGTGAGACTTCCTTCCTCTTCACAGGGTCTGAACTCTCCACCTGGAATGAGACAACTCAGTTAACACTGCCTCTCTGTGTGTCTGTGTGTGTGTGTGTGTTGATCTATGACAGTTTATCTCCTGACAGTAATGTAGTAGGCCTGACTAGCCTACAGCCTAGCCACTCATTGGCTACGTGGTTCAATGGCGCTGGCATGTGTCCAATAGGCAGAAATACAAGAAACAACATCAAGGCGGAAATAGTCATGAATCAATGTATTAATAATTCATTCATTTATTTATTGTCTTTATTGTCCATTTGTTTTAGTATTTACAACATGATGCTGATATGATGTTTATCCTGTATTGACACTGAACCACACTGTAAAAACTGCAAATGTAAAAATCTTTAATGTATCTAAAAATGTAATGATGATTTTTTAAATAATAAAACAAGCAATATCATGACACTGAACAATATGGTATTATGTAATATAAAATGTGGAGTAATGTCTGACAGCAATACAAAGTAAATCATCAATAAACAAATCAGGAACAACTTGGTCCGGGCCTCTGAGTGCGCAGTGGTCTAAGGCACTGCATCACAGTTTCTTGCTGTGCCACTAGAGATCCTGGTTTGAGTCCAGGCTCTGTCGGTCATGACCAGGAGACCCATGGGGCGGGGACAATTGGACCAGCGTCGTCCGGGTTAGAGGAGGTTTGGTTGGAAGGGAAGTCCTTGTTCCATCGTGCTCTAGCGACTACTGTGGCGGGCGGGTGCAATGCACGCCTTACGTTGTTGCACAGTGTTTCCTCCAACACATTGGTGTGGCTGGTTTCCAGGTTAAGCGGGCGTTGTGTCAAGAAGCAGTGTGGCTTTGTTAGTTTGTGTTTGGAGGAAGATGCATGGCTCTCGACCTTCGCCTCTCCCGAGTCTGTACGGGAGTTGCAGCGATGAGACAAGACTGTACCAATTAGGGGAGAAAAAGGGTAAAAGCAAAATATATTTTTACTATATATATATAGATAACAGGCTACATTAGACTATATATGGATAACAGGCTACAGTAGACTATATATGGATAACAGGCTACATTAGACTTAATATGGACAACAGGCTACATTAGGCTATATATGGATAACAGGCTACACAAGACTATATATGGATAACAGACTACATTAGAATATATATGGATAACAGGCTACATTCGACTGTATATGGATAACAGGCTACATTAGCCTATGTGGATAACAGGCTACAGTAGACTCTATATGGATAACAGGCTACATTAGACTATATATGGATAACAGGCTACATTAGACTATATATGGATAACCGGCTACATTAGACTACGTATGGATAACAGGCTACATTAGACTATATATGGATAACATGCTACATTAGACTATATATAGATAACAGGCTACATTAGACTTAATATGGACAACAGGCTACATTAGGCTATATATGGATAACAGGCTACATTAGAATATATATATGGATAACAGGCTACATTAGACTGTATATGGATAACAGGCTACTTAGACTATATATGGATAACAGGCTACATTAGACTATATATGGATAACAGGCTACATTAGACTATATATGGATAACAGGCTACATTACACTATATATAGATAGGCTACATTAGACTATATATGGAAAACAGGCTATTTTAATGTGTGTATACATACAGAATATAGTGTATAATATGTACTTTAATATCAGGTTTTAAAAGTGCAATTTTCATTGGACAGGTACTTTAAGTGTAGTATTATCTAAAATAAGGGCCTTGACAACGAGGTTCTGACTCCAGCTTCTTTACTCACTCTGCATGTCCTACCCAGGTACGGATACCCTAAGGGACATCCTACTACATCTTCCTCATGAACAAGAACTCAACATGCATAACCACTGAAGCATAACTGAAACAGCATGAAAGCATTAAATTACACAGTATTAATATTAACTTAGGTACAGTCTCTTTTTGATGGGTATGGTCCCCAACAGTATGTTTTCTCTTCACGTAACATAGTATTTCAGCCACTCTGGTGGCTTCACATCCCTTTTTGGGCGCGCTTGTGGCTCTGTGAGCATTCTCTCCTCTTCACCCTGTTTTTGTGCATTCTCTGTGTCCTCAGTCTGTGTGGCTGGCAGGTCTGGAAGAGCTCTTCTGAGCCTGTGTCCACCACATAGGGGCGTGGGGTATCCGCTTTCCCTCAGCACTATTGCTGGTGTCTTTGAGTTTGTAATCCACACACGTTGACCTTCGGTCAGCTCTGGGCGCTCCGTATGCACGGTGTCTCCGATTAAAGTCTCCAGTTTGCGTTTGTTTCAGCCGTTTGTCCCTCTCAGCAAAGGCCTTCCTGTTAGGCCATCGGGGTTGAAGCTGAGCCGGCGAGACAGGCAATGGGGAACGCAGCCTCCTGCCCATCAGGAGCTCGGCAGGCGGACGGCCCATGATGCAGTGGTGTAACTCTGTAAGCTAACAGAGCCCTGTATGGATCCTTGTTCTTTTTCAGCAGTCCCTTGACTGTTTTCACAGCTCTCTCTGCCTCACCATTACTCTGTGCATGGTAGGGGCTACTGGTCATGTGTGAAGTCATATTCTGCGGCTAAAGCAGAAAAGGAGCTTGCGGAGAACTGGGGAGCGTTATCTGTAACCAGGACCTCAGCGACCCCTTGCCTGGAAAAAATGGACTTTAATCCATTGATAACACCAGCTGATGTGGTTATGGGTGTCTTTGCTATTTCAATGTATCTTGAATAGTAATCTACCACTAGCAGATAAGTGTCATTTTTCCAATAGAACATATCTGCCTCTACCTTTTGCGATGGCCGTTTAGGCAGCTCCGTTGCCATCATTGGCTCCGGATGACAAGGTTGACGTTTTGTACAGACCTCACACTGGGCCACCAGCTTGGCAATCTGAGTACTCAGACCAAGCCACCATACCGATTGTTGAGCCCTCAGTCTGCATTTGGTTATCCCCATGTGTCCCTCATGCACTCGGTCTAGCATTTCTGGTTGTAGAGTCTCTGGAATAACTATCCGTTGTCCTTTCATGAGAAGGTCTCCATTACAGTGGAAGTCACTTTGGTGCACCCAACAGGGCTTCAGCAGCTGAGGCAGTTCCTCCTGCCTGGGCCATCCCTTTTGGCACTGCTGCACTATCTGTTGGCAGATGGGGTCTCGTTGTTGCTCCTCTGCAATCTGCTGCAGTTTGTTCTGAGATGCAGGTAGGCTGTCCCTTACTGCATTAATGGACACCTGTACCTCGCCCTCTAGACATTGCTCCTCCTCTGATAATGGACGTTTAATTGGGGCCCTGGAGAGTGCATCTGCTGTGATCAGTGCATTCCCTGGCACATACACCATCTTGTAGGTGAACCTCAGTAATCTGAGGCGGAGCGCAGAACTCTGGGAGGCAAGTCATCCAGTGCTTTTGTCCCTAACAGAGCCAACAGTGGTTTGTGGTCAGTCTCTGCTGTAAACTGCAGGCCAATAAGGTATTGGCTGAGCCTTTCACATGCCCATGTGATAGCCAACGCCTCCTTCTCCACTTGAGCATACCTTTGCTCTGTGTCGAATAAGCTTCGGGAGATGTATGCTATTGGGCGCCACTCCATGTTGTCCTGCATCTGTGTGAGGACCGCCCCTAGCCCAAAGGATGATGCATCTGCTGATACCTTTGTCTTAGCGTGGGGACGGTATTGGGCCAGCACTCTCTGCGAGGCCGGATCTCTTTGATTTTGTCAAACGCCACCTGTTGCACGTGACCCCATGACCAGTCATTCTCTTTGGCTAAATACAAGTCTTTCAGGGGTTTGGTTGTATCTGAAAACTGTGGGAGGAAGTTACCCACATATGTGGCCATGCCTAAGAAGGTCCTGACTTCCGCCACATTCTGGGGTATGGGCATATCTGTGATGGCGCTGATCTTCTCTGGGTCGGCTCTATTCCAGCTGCACTGATTTTGTGTCCCAAGAACAAGACCTCTGACTGTGCAAAAGTGCATTTTCCTTGAGTGTCAGGCCAGTCTCTTGGAGTCTGGTCGAACTGCTGTGAGCCTTACATCGTGTTCTGCTCTGTCCCTTCCGCTGCACACGAGCACATCGTCAGCGTGGACTATGACGCCACTCAGCCCATCCAACAGCTGGGACATGCGTCTTTGGAAATGCTCCGGACCGGAAGCGATTCCAAATGGCAAAACATTAAACCAGTACCGGCCAAACGGTGTTATTCACGTTGTCAGCGCCCTACTCTCTGATGACATCGGTATCTGCCAGAACCCTGAGCGGGCATCCAGCTTTGTGAAGACTCGTGAGCCATCCAACTGAGCCAGTGACTGCTCCACTGATGGTAAGAGACCTCCTGCATTTGCTTTGATTGACAGACAGCTGAAAAGTGTCCTCTCCTGTGACATTTCCTGCATTCTGCATCCTTTGCTGGGCAAACATTCCATCTGTGGAAAGGGGATTTCCAACATTTGTGACAAACACTTGAACTAGCTACTGGTGCTGTCCGTGATTGTTTTCTCCACGTCTGTCTCTGTTCTCTGTTCCCCTCAGTGTTTTTAGCTCCGTATGAAAATGCATTTATTTCCTCACTCTCTTCGCTCTGCAAGGAGCTGCTGTCGCGCAGCATCGTCTGCTGTCTTTTTACTGTCTCACTCTGCCTAATCTGGTTTACAGCTTTGGACAAGGTAAACTGGGAATCCAACTGTAACAGAAAGTGATATATTTCTTATTCCCACTACAATCCGGTCTCGGATCAGCTCTTCCCTGAGCGCCAAACTGACAATGTTCTGCTAGTTTGTGCACTGCCGTGATAAAACTGTCGGTGGTTTCACCCTGCTCCTGTTTGCGCATATTAAACCTCACTCTCTCAAATATAATGTTGTGTCTCCTACAAAATGCGTTTCAAAACAGTCTTTAACGGCACTGTAGTTGAGTTTCTCTTCCTCAGTCAACGTAGAAGCATTTAATATATCCTCGGCTTCATCACCCATAGAGTAGATCAATGTATTAACTTGAAATGCCTCAATTTTCATGTTTAAGCCTGATGCTACCCTGTACCTTTCAAAGCGCCTGATTCATTTTGGCCAGTTATGAATGTCCGTACAATCAAAATTCTCTGGGGACTAATGCAAAATCCGCCAGCACTAGCCACTGGCCTGTCCATGTTTGCGCCAGAGCCCGTTGAACTTGGAGTCGCAAACCCTGACATCCCGCCAGTTTCTTCCTCTTGCAGCATTTTGATTAGCAGTAACTAACCTGGCTCGTTAGCTAGCAAAATAATGATATGCGCTGTTTTATCTCCAACACCGTGCCCTCCTGCTCCGACACAGCCTGAATGTATGAGTTACTTGGTACGTCCTTCACGTTTATGTGATTATTAAAAACCACTTCTGACACCATGTAGTATTATCTAAAATAAGGACGCCCGACAACGAGGTTCTGACTCCAGCTTCTTTACTCACTCTCGCCTGTCCAACCCAGCTACGGATACCCCTAAGGGACATCCTACTACAAACATCCTCCTCTTCCTCTTCCTCTTTGACCAGATCTTCTTTCTCCGTCCAGCAGACCTCCTCTTCTTTAGCAGGAGGAGAGTAGCTTAGTGACCTCATGGTCGGAGATGGTAGCTAGATTAGCATTAGCGACTAGACTAGTTCTAACTTAACCAGCCAGCTACTGTAGCTGACTAATAAAAAATAACGGAATATTACATTAAATATGTTAACAAGTAGATACGACAGAAGTGTGTCTAAAACACAGAAGCTAATATAGACCGAAAGCGTCTAAAGAGCTTGAATCCTCAGCTATGTTGGCTAACAAGCTACCGAGGTGGTTGACTATCTGTTGTTGAAGAACCGTCCACAAGATGATACGTCCCGCTGGCAGCATCGCCTGAAAGACGCACATCGCCGTCTGGGAAACGCAGTTGAGGAAATATTTTATTTTCAGATAAAGTTTATTTTAAATGTATTTCATTAAAAAAATGTTTTCAGACCACTTCCAATACTTATTTTCCACCATAATTTGCAAATAAATAAATTTAAAATCCTACAATGTGATTTTCTGGATTTCTTTTTCTCATTTCGTCTGTCATAGTTGAAGTGTACCTATGATGAAAATTACAGGCCTCTCTCATCTTTTTAAGTTGGAGAACTTGCACAATTGGTGTCTGACTAAATACTTTTTTGCCCCACTGTATGTCTTCTCCTTCTGTGTATTAGTATGTTGGAAAGGATTTTCTCTTGTGTGTTTCTCTCATGCTTTTTCAGACTCCATGACCACCTAAAACTCTTTTCCCATCAGGGACATTGGTGAGAGCTATTCTCCTGAGAGTAATCTCTCATCGCTTTCAGGCTCCCTCAATGGGTAAAACTCTTTCCACAGTGGGAGAAATCGTAATGGTTTCTCTCATGTACTTTCAGGTTCCTTAAACTTGAAACTCTTTCCACGCTGGGAACAGTGGTGTTGTCTCGCTGGTTTGGGCGTCTCTGGGTCTGACTCCCCTGAAGGACTCGACCCGCTGTCAGAGTGAGAGTCTGGTCCCTCTCCTACCAAAGACAAAGTCTTCCTGTGAGGCTAGATTCCTCAACAACCTGAAGTCAGTTTTCATAACATTCCATCATTTAATAAAAACTTGGTGGCCGCCGCCGCCATAATAATAATAATAATAATAATGTAGAACATAAAATCTAATCTTGCTCTTATGTTTACAGCAGAGCTCTATAATCAGGAAAGGGGGATACCTAGTCAGTAATATTAGATAATGTCATGTTATAGGTTGAATATTCAATATGTTCAATATTTTATCAGGCTGACTTGAAAGATTATACGCAACATTTTGCTGCGTGGCAATACTGTGTTTGGATTCTGAAGGGCATTTATACAAAAGAGGTAGTCTAGACAGTATTAATACCATTATGCATTTGAATCCCATCTACAGCTACCATCTAAGCTATTAATTTCCCTCCACAAGGGGGCGTACATGTAACGTTTCCATAATGGGATAGTATTGTAGATGTAACGTTTCCATAATGGGATAGTATTGTAGATGTAACGTTTCCATAATGGGATAGTATTGTACATGTAACATTTCCATAATGGGATAGTATTGTACATGTAACGTTTCCATAATGGG
Source organism: Brachymystax lenok tsinlingensis (assembly GCA_030435695.1). NCBI lineage: Eukaryota > Metazoa > Chordata > Actinopteri > Salmoniformes > Salmonidae > Brachymystax > Brachymystax lenok. The sequence continues at coordinate 59,538,353 of CM059812.1, read as the reverse complement.
ATAGTATTGTCCATGTAACGTTTCCATAATGGGATAGTATTGTCCATGTAACATTTCCATAATCGGATAGTATTGTCCATGTAACGTTTCCATAATGGGATAGTATTGTACATGTAACGTTTCCATAATGGGATAGTATTGTCCATGTAACGTTTCCATAATGGGATAGTATTGTACATGTAACGTTACCATAATGGGATAGTATTGTACATGTAACGTTTCCATAATGGGATAGTATTGTACATGTAACGTTTCCATAATGGGATAGTATTGTCCATGTAACGTTACCATAATGGGATAGTATTGTCCATGTAACGTTACCATAATGGGATAGTATTGTCCATGTAACGTTTCCATAATGGGATAGTATTGTCCATGTAACGTTACCATAATGAGATAGTATTGTACATGTAACGTTTCCATAATGGGATAGTATTGTACATGTAAAGTTTCCAAAATAGATAGTATTGTACATGTAACGTTTCCAAAATGGGATAGTATTGTCCATGTAACGTTTCCATAATGGGATAGTATTGTCCATGTAACGTTACCATAATGGGATAGTATTGTCCATGTAACGTTTCCATAATGGGATAGTATTGTCCATGTAACGTTTCCATAATGGGATAGTATTGTACATGTAACGTTATAACCCCTTGTGAGTTAATAGTATTGCATGCTGTAGCAGGCTATATAAAGAGGAAGCCCTCCATTGACGATTCAGTTCGTTGTAACATCTCGTCTGGACAGGTCACCGTCCTTAGAGATGAGATGAGATGTGAGATGTGAGATGGTGAACTGATGTAGAACTGGGCAGTCAGTCATTCATTCTGTACTATGAGTCTGGTCAATCGTTGTTGGTATTGAGGAGAGAAACCATATAGCTGCACATTGAGGTGGAAATTCTAACCAATCAGGAGAGACTTTGTCATTTCTTCAAAGAATCAACCTTTATTTGATAAGAATTGCAAGAATGTAGCTGGTCAGCCCTACACTCTGAGGTGGAAGGACGAGAGCTCGATGACACAAGGAGTTCAGAAGCCTTATATAGTCAAACTATCTTGTGCATATAGAAAACACGTGATCTTGGTATGTGTACGTTTGTGGAGAACGAGACACAGACTAACTGTGAATTGGTTGTCTCCTTCTGTAGCAACAGATAGTTATTCTAGTCTTCTAGTGAGGTGTCAAAACAACAGGAAATCACTCTAGACACAGTTCCTCTGAAGTAGATCAACTGTTTCCTGAATTGGGCCAAGCGCCTTTGGCCTGTCTGCCGAGAGGGTGTGTGGTTGCACACCCACACAAACATACACATACACTTCTCAACCTTAAAGAGATCCTTCAACACATTAGAAGTCATATAAACTTAAAGAGGTTAACATAGATTTTCTCATTGCACAGAGATAAATCAGACCCAGCCTGAACTGTGTGATGTAGTAGAGAGTTGTAATTTCTCTAGAGATAAATCAGACCCAATCTGAACTGTGTGATGTAGTAGAGAGTTGTAGTTTCTCTAGAGATACATCAGACCCAAACTGAACTGTGTGATGGAGTTGTAGTTTCTCTAGAGATTAATCAGACCCAAACTGAACTGTGTGATGTAGTAGGGAGTTGTAGTTTCTCTAGAGATTAATCAGACCCAAACTGAACTGTGTGATGTAGTAGAGTTGGAACAGGACAATATTCTACATAGTTTAGCGCATAAAACGTAATTAACTACAATGACCAAAATCCATTGCATGCTTACTTGTCTTGTCTGTGTTTTTTTTACACCTGTTATGTAAAAGAGACAGAAGAATGCACAATGGTCAATGCTATCTGGGATCCTTGGGACATCTCTACCCAAAACCCTAACCTTAACCATTTTAAATCAACTTCAATGGGCTAGGGACGTCCCTCTACCTGAAAATACATGATCTAAGTGATTGATAGTTGGAATTCAGCAGTCATAAAGCCTTATTTCCTTTAATGAAATACTAAAATAGTGATTTTGTCAGACAGCATAGACAGCAGCTCTACACTTTATTGACTGACTGATCAATTCATTCTTCCATCCCTCCTCAGCCTTCGTCTCCTCTGAAGACCCAGTGAGGGTGGAGTTCAGTCAGAGAGCTGTTGAGGGACTGGTTAGGAAGAACACTTCTACAGCCAGAGAGGTGAGGTCACACATGGTTTAGATGGTAAATATTTATGTCCCCTTAGCGGTTCATCACGTTAGCAAAAGGGAATATGTTCCATAATCTATGTTTATTTACATTAGTGCAAATTGTCCATTGATATTGGTGTAATTTCTCACCCCTTTTGGCTGTATGAAAGTTAATTTCAGGCACACACATTTGTTCTTTGATATTATGAAGGTAATTTGTGTAGAATGTACTTCTCCCTACTCATTCACCCCATCTCTTTACATTGCTTATGCATATTTGGTGGCCTGACAGCATCCTGACCATGTCAAAGGCCCATCCTGGTAGATCTGAACCTAATGCAGCTTGGAGTGATCAAATGACAGAAGTCACATTTAGGTGCCAGGTGTAACTGAGGCCGTAGATGCTCCATATCCATTACTTTGAGTGTTTTATATAATATGACTAAATGTGTTTCTGTGTTGCAGGGGCAGTCAAGAAATGGAACGGCCACAGACGACACTTGACATAAGCAGAGCTGTGGGAGACCACCTCAAGCCCCTGGTAGAGCCGGGGTGGTGTTTACCAGTCCACCACGCCTTCAGCAGGCTTGAAAAGTGGGATTGATCTGTTTGATCCATTTGTTTGTTTCAGTTTCCAGTTGTTGAATCCTTTGATGTATTGTTGATTTCAACATTTTTCATCTTCAACAAATGCACTGCGTTGGTTGAAAAGTTATACTAAATTTACATATCATGCACTATTTTGACATAGTGGGAGATATACTAAATTTATACTGTTTTTAATACTAAGATATGTGTTGCTTTTGCACAGATTTGTTAATTGGTTTTGCAAGAGTCTGTTGATTGGTCGGTCATTGGGTTCATTTGTTTTACAATATGTTCAAACCAAATTAAGCTTTATTTATATAGCACATTTCAGACATGGATGCAAAACAATGGCTTCACAGGAAAAAACAAATAAACAATGAAAATAAACAAATATTTACCACAATAAACATAAGAGGATAAAAACAGAAGATTAACAACTGAAAGACTAATGTGCATTCTAAGGAAATTGATTAAAATATTAACAATTGGATGCAACATCAACCCCAAATATAAGCTTGTTTTACTACATTGTTGTTATGTTCCCCAGCAAGAAAACATAAATGGAAAAACCAAAGCCTGTAACACCTTTCCCTTAACTTCTTAGGGCTAGGCCTTCTCTCCACTTCCTGTCTGAATGACATACCCAAAGTAAACTGCCTGTAGCTCAGGCCCTGAAGCCAGGATATGCATATAATTGGTACCATTGGAAACAAAACACTTTGAATTTTTAGAAATGTTAAAATAATGTAGGAGAATATAACACAATAGATATGGTAGGAGAAAATCCTGAGAAAAACCAACCTGATTTAAAAGAAATTCAGAGAGACATCGTCTTAGAATTGCAAGAGAAAGGTCATATTGAAAATGAGCTCCCTGCATGCACAGGGTGTCAGCAGTCTATGTTCAAGGTTTCAGGCTTGTAACAAAAAAACATATCAGTTTTAGTAGAGGGACAGTCTGGGAAATTCGTGTTTGCGCGTGCCATATAGACATTATGCACCTGCTAAAATCGTTTTCCTATTGAGAATACTTCTTTCCAAAATAAATATTATAGTATAGTATAATATATAGGCTGCAAGTATGTTGAAATAAAAAGATTGGCTTCTTTTCAACTTTCACTTCCCATTAAAACGTATATTGTACGTCGGGCATGGTCTTATTTTCAACAACATTTTGCTAGGTGGGATGGCCCCAATGTCACAGTTTAAACGTGTCCAAATCAATAGTCCAAATGCAGAAAGATTGGGATAAATTGAAATCCTAAACATAAAATGTGCTATGTACACAAACATCTGCCACATTATTACAATACTCCTATTACAATGTTAAAACATTCTACATTGTGACATTATTTCATTGATATGAAAGATCAGAGATCTTTTATCAGATTATCTCTGGTCACAGCTATACGGTTTCTCTCCCGTGTGTGTTCTCTGGTGTGATACAAGGCTGGTTGAATGACTAAAACTCTTCCCACATTGATCACAGCTATAAGGTTTCTCTCCTGTGTGTATTCTCTGGTGTTCAGTCAGATTGCTAGACCTAGTAAAAACCTTCCCACATTGATCACAGCTATACAGATTCTCTCCTGTGTGTGTTCTCTGGTGTGATATCAGGCTAGTTGAATGACTAAAACTGTTCCCACATTGAGTACAGCTATAAGGTTTCTTGCCTGTGTGTGTTCTTTGGTGTGAAATCAGATTTCTTAGCTGAGTAAAACTGTTCCCACATTGATCACAGCTATAAGGTTTATCTCCGGTGTGTGTTCTCTGGTGTACTGTCAGAGAGCCAGATGAAGTAAAACTCTTCCCACATTTATCACAGCTATAAGATTTCTCTCCTGTGTGTGTTCTCTGGTGTACTGTCAGACAGCTAGATGTAACAAAACTCTTCCCACATTGATGACAGCTATAAGGTTTCTCTCCTGTGTGTGTTCTCTGGTGTACTGTCAGACGGGTAGATGTAACAAAACTCTTCCCACATTGATCACAGCTAAAATACTTCTCTCCTGTGTGCCTTCTCTGGTGTATCATCATATCGCTAGATGTAAAAAAAAACTTCCCACATTGATCACAGCTATATGGTTTCTCTCCTGTGTGTGTTCTCTGGTGAATCTTCAGATGGCCAGATTGAACAAAACTCTTCCCACATTGATCACAGCTATAAGGTTTCTCTCCTGTGTGTAATCTCCGGTGTCGAGTCAGATTGCTAGACATAGAAAACATCTTCCCACATTGATCACAGCTAAAAGGTTTCTCTCCTGTGTGTCTTCTCTGGTGTATCATCATATCTCTAGATGTAAAAAAAAACTTCCCACATTGATCACAGCTATAGGATTTCTCTCCTGTGTGTGTTCTCTGATGTATTGTCAGATGGCCAGATTGAGCAAAACTCTTCCCACATTGATCACAGCTATATGGTTTCTCTCCCGTGTGTGTTCTCTGGTGTGATAACAGGCTACTTGAATGAGTAAAACTCTTCCCACATTGATCACAGCTATAAGGTTTCTCTCCCGTGTGTATTCTCTGGTGTACTGTGAGATCCCCAGATTGAACAAAATTCTTCCCACATTGATCACAGCTAAAGGTTTCTCTCCTGTGTGTGTTCTCTGGTGTATCTTCAGATTGCTAGATATAGAAAAAACTTCCCACATTGATCACAGCTATAGGGTTTCTCCCTGTGTGTATTCTCTGGTGTGATATCAGGCTGCTTGGCCGAGAAAAACTCTTCCCACACTGAGTACAGCTAAAAGGTTTCTCTCCTGTGTGGATTCTCTGGTGTAGAGTCAGATTTCTAGAAGTAGTTAAACACTTCCCACATTGAGTACAGCTAAAAGGTTTCTCTCCTGTGTGGATTCTCTGATGAATTTTTTTGCCTGATGAGGAGGTGAATCTCTTCCCACAGTCAGAGCAGCAGTGAGTTCTCTTCCCTGTGGATCTCCGCTGGTGTTTCTTGAGGTTTTCTGATCTGGAGAGACTCTTCTCTGCCTCATCAGCACCATGAGGTTTTTGAGGCTCCCCAGAGGACCCACGGTTGTCCTGTCTCTCTCCTGTGTGAACAAAGTCAGACAGATGGTTAAAGACCCACAACAGCGGAATCCATTGTAAAAGGTGATGCAAACAGCTTAGCAATGATGTTGTACAACAATTGACGTCTGTAATGAATGTTAAAAAATAAGCAAGAATAGTCATATGTACTCTTGTTTTCACATTAGTAGTAAAATCGATGATTGCAGGCTAGGAATAAGTAACTAAAGTTGTTGAAACCTTAAGCAATGTGCCAGACGACTTTTGGTCTCCAATATAGGCCATTTTCGGTGTTTGCTAAAATTGCGGAACCAGGGCAAAGCACACACAATTTGGTTGCAGAAACTCCTCCATGCAAATGAGAAACCGCTAGTTATGGAAACTCCTCCTGCTAATGAGGAAACCGCTAGTTATGGATGTAGTATATCTGGTTGTAGAAACTCCTTCCTGCTAATGAGGAAACCGCTAGTTATGGATGTAGTATATCTGGTTGTAGAAACTCCTCCCTGCTAATGATGAAACCACTAGTTATGGATGTAGTATATCTGCCTGGAGCAAAAATGGTGAGCCAAGGAAACTCATATTAAGCTCTGTGTCGCTATTTACTAATTCAACACTGTGGGGGAAAACTCATAGGCTGACAGCAAAAATAGCCTCCATTTACAGGTTGCTTATGAGTGCATTTCACATTACTATTGGATTATAATTGTAAGGCTCGTTTGAATGTCCTGTGTGTTATTGTCACAAATCAACTGCTTTACACTTCATATAAGTGTTTAACAAATTGGCCTAATAACATAACGTCACATAATAACATAAACCTACTGTAGGACCCATAACTTCACCTAACAACAACATAGACCTACTGTAGGACCCATAACTTCACCTAACAACCTACCACGGTAGTTAAAAACCGCACAGGAATTAAATCATCAACATGTATTGATCACATTTTACTAATGCTGCAGAAATTGCTTTAAAGCAGTATCCAAATCCATAGGATGTAGTGATCACAATATAATAGCCATATCTAGGAAAACCAGTTCCAAAGGCTGGGCCTAATATAGTGTATAAGAGGTCATACAACACGTTTTGTAGTGATTCAAATGTTGATGATGTAAAGAATATGTGCTGGTCAGTGGTGTGTAATGAGGAGAAACTACAGCGAATTAAATGACTGCAACACTTAACAAACAGCTGCAGTTAGTTTCAGAGTGGGTGGCAAGGAATAAGTTAACCTAAATATTTCTAAAACTAAAAGCTACAATGCTTTTGGAACAACACATGCACTAAACTCTAAACCTCAACTAAATCTTGTAATAAATCATGTGGAAATTGAGCAAGTTGAGATGACTGAACTGCTTGGAGTTACCCTAGATTGTTAACTGTCATGGTCAAAACATATTGATACAACAGTAGCTAAGACGGGGAGAAATCTGTCTAAGCGATGCTCTGCCTTCTTAACAACACTATCAACAAGGCAGGTCCTACAGGCCCTAGTTTTGTCGCACCGTGACTACTGTTCAGTCGTGTGGTCAGGTGCCACAAAAAAGGACTTAGGAATATTGCAATTGGCTCAGAACAGGGCAGCACGGCCGGCCCTTGGATGTACAGAGAGATAATATTAATAATATGCATGTCAATCTCTCCTGGCTCAAAGTGGAGGAGAGATTGACTTCATCACTACTTTTATTTATGAGAGGTATTGGCATGTTGAATGCACCAAGCGGCCTGTCTAATCTACAGGCACACAGCTCAGACACCCATGCATACCCCACAAGACATGCCAAGAGGTCTCTTCACAGTCCCCAAGTCCAGAACAGACTATGGGAGGTGCACAGTACTACATAGAGCCATGACTACATGAAACTTTATTCCACATCAAGTAACTGATGCAAGCAGTACAATTAGATTTAAAACAGATAAAAAAACACCTTGGTTATTTTCTTCTGGTTGGGTTATATTGATCTCTGGCTTCCTCAAGTCATTTGTGTGTCTTCATTATTTAATCAAACGCTTGAAGCATCAGTTCAGTTCAAGTTCGGTACATACAGGTGATTTTATTAAACACATGGGGTGTGTCTATATGGAGAAATACACGGCATAACATTTCAACAGTCAATTGGTAGAATTGGTAGAAAGAAAATATTTTGTTGTTGTCTGGGACCCTAGAACATACAGTGCAAACTTCTACAGATGCACAATCGAGAGCATCCTGTCGGGCTGTATCACCGCCTGGTACGGCAACTGCTCCGCCCACAACCGTAAGGCTCTCCAAAGGGTAGTGAGGACTGCACAACGCATCACCGGGTAAACTACCTGCCCTTCAGGACACCTACACCACCCGATGTCACAGGAAGGCCAAAGATCATCAAGGACAACAACCACCCGAGCCACTGCCTGTTCACCCCACTATCATCCAGAAGGCGAGGTCAGTACAGGTGCATCAAAGCTGGGACCGAGAGACTGAAAAACAGCTTCTACCTCAAGGCCATCAGACTGTTAAACAGCCATCACTAACATTGAGTGGCTGCTGCCAACATACTGACTTAAATATCTAGCCACTTTAAACATAGGAATTGGATGTAACAATGTATCACTAGCCACTTTAAACAATTTTGTATATAATGTTTACGTATCCGACATACTCATATCAAATGTATACACTGTACTCATCTAAACCATCTACTTAATCTTGCCTATGCCGTTCGGCCATCGACCCAAATCTCTAGCCACTTTAATAATTATAATTGGATGAAATAATGTATCACTAGCCACTTTAAACAATGCCATTTATATAATGTTTACATATCCTACATTACTCATCTCATATATATATATATATATATATATACTGTACTCCATACCATCTACTGCATCTTGCCTATGCCGGTCAGCCATCGCTCATCCATATATTTATATGTACATACTAAATATTCATTCCTTTACTCGTGTGTATAAGGTAGTTGTTGTGAAATTGTTAGATTACTTGTTAGATACTACTGCATGGTCGGAACTAGAAGCACAAGCATTTCGCTACACTCGCATTAACATCTGCTAACCATGCGTATGTGACAAATAAATTTTGATTTGATTTGACCCCTTCCCTTTTTACACATTTTGTTATGTTACATCCTTATTCTAAAATGAATGTCATTTTTTATAAATTATAAATCTACAGACAATACCCCATAGGGCCCAGATATCTCCAGCTTCCTCCTATTCTCCCTCCATTAAGATGCGTTGGGGAAACCGAGCCCAGATATCCAGTTTCCTCCTATTCTTCCTCCATTAAGATGCGTTGGGGAAACCGAGCCCAGATATCCAGTTTCCTCCTCTTCTTCCTCCATCTTTTTCAACGTGACAGTCATCTCCCCTCCTCCTCTTTCACTCCAAATGTAAATGTGATATTTCAGTTTTTTATTTTCACTGATGTGGCGATCAACCTCCTCCTTCACATCTGACTCCAGTGATCAATCCAGAGCAGTCTTCCTTTTTGGGGAATCCCGATTGACAACGTCATCGAATAGGCCGTCGTCACGACCACAAGTTAATTGTCATTCAGGTTATCAATGGGAAGAGCATTAGCAATATGTCCTGTCTGGTAACTTGTCTCGTTCAATGGATTTACATTGGCAGGTAAACAGGGAGAAACCCCCTTTCTTTTTTTAACTCAGTCGATCCGAAACTCACAAATTCTACAGCACAACGGCGGAGTCATGTCTTAAGTGTAAAACTAACAATCACTCAATAATCCATGCCTTCTGGGAATGTTATGACGTCATAAAGTTCTGGGCGGAGTTAGAAAGTTGGCTGTCAGAAGTATTACAATGTAAATGTACTTTGTACTTTTAATCCGTCTGTCTGTATATTTCAAGGCATATGAGGGTGCAGTGAGATACCCAATGGTTGGACGATACTTTTCTCTTCAATCTTAAATACTTAAACTGGAAACCAACCAGTCCTCCGTTGTTAATTCAATAGAAAGGTCAAATGCTTTATTATCTAAACATGTAAAGTGCTGGGAGACGGAGAGAAATTAAATGGTGCAGTTTGAGGCCATGTGGTGGAGAGTGATGCGGGCCCTGGAGATGGAGGTGTGTTCTAGTGGGTCTGGGCAGGTGTGATGTAGTTAATATTTGTATGATGTTATTTGAATGTGTAAATTTTGTATTGTTTATAAAATATCAGATGAAAAAAAAATTTAAGCCCCAATGCAAATGTATACCTCACTATTCTATTTTTTGGAGTTATTACATACAACCAATCAGAATTCAGACGAATGCCAAAGTCAGGTGTGAAGTAATATGGAGGACCAACCTACTCCCTATGATGTAAACTACAACAGAAATAACTTCAAATTAAACCAATCGTTTGCACTCATGACTTGAGTGATTAAAGTAAACCAACGTTTTGGAAACACATAACGCCATCTAACCAAACATCAAAGATTGTTAGCTATATGCAGTTATCTTAGCCAGCCAGCTAACATTAGCTATTTACCCAACTAGCTATGGTCAGCAAGCTGGAGCCCAACTACCAGAGACCAGTTAGAACCCAACTAACAAAACCCAACTAAAACATGACTGCAGATCAAAAGAGCAGAAACATTCAGAATGATGGCAGGGAAAATCCCCAACATCCAAAATAGATGGATTCCAGATGTCAGTGAGCTAGCACACTAGCAGTAAGCCAAGGTGGAAAACGTACAAAACTCCTGTAGTCTACTTCACAGAGAATTATATTTATTCTGTTACCTTTATTTAACTAGGCAAGTCAGTTAAGAACATATTATTTTCAATGACTGCCTAGGAACAGTAGGTTAACTGTCTTGTTCAGGGCAGAATGACAAATTGTAGCGCATAGACACTGTAGCGCATAGAAGCATAGCTTTTATGTCTTCTACTAAACCACTGGCCGTGTTTGAGAGCATCAAGTCCATGCTGCATTGAGGGTAAATGGTGACTGGCTGATTGGTTTATAAATAATAATGAGTAGTTATTTATGATGCGGGCGGTTGTTCGATGAAATGAAGCTTCAGACATCATTGATCACGTGCTGCTGATAAAGTGATACAGGCATCGACACACTGCTTTGAAGTATAACGCTTAGCGATTTCGACGCATGCCTCGTAGCTGTCGGTATCAAATGTAACATCCCAACCAAAAGTTTTTTTTTTTAAAGGAGCAAGCAGGTATGATTTTCTCTTTTGTTTTGAGCCCACGGCAAGAAGGCACCAGAGCCCACCCTGCTAATGGGTTCCCTCTAGAAAACAACCACACAGTGCATGAAAAGCATGAGGTGTGGCTAACGTTTGCAAGCTCGAGCAAGGTACTGAATTAGCATACAAACTCTGTAGCACAGAGTAGATCCTCCATATGACGTTGAGAAATACTGCATTTTGGGTAGTTTAAAGGATATCCCAAAATAAATGAAAACGTATGTAATAACGCAAAAACATAACTGTTTGTACTTCTAGGTAACCAGATCGTGAATACAACTAGGTTACTAAGTCTTTAACCACACAACTTTTTGCCATGTGGGACTTGTAGGTTATGTTGCTAGTATGATGTATAGTCTAGTGGACAGGATGTTTCTTTCAACAGCAGCAATAGTTAGTCAGACACCTCGGTAGCTTGATAGACAAAATAGACCAACCAATAAAGATCTTTAGACGGTTTAGTTTATATTAGCCACTGTGTTTTAAAACCACTTCTGTCATCTAGTTAGTTATCTGATTTAATTTCATATTTACGGTGTTGTTGTTATTAGTCAGCTAGCAGACTGGTTAAGTTAGCATTAGCCTAGCTAGCTAACATCTCTGACCAAGAGGTCACTAAGCTACTCTCCTCCTGCTAAAGAAGCTAACATCTCACTAAGCTTGCTTCAGAGTTCAAGTAACAGACACATCTCAACATCAACAGTTCAGAGGACCATCAGGCCTTCATGGTCAATATTGCTGCAAAGAAACCACTACTAAAGGACACCAATAAAAAGAAGTGACTTGCTTGGGCCAAGAAACACGAGCAATGGACATAAGACCGTTGGAAATCTGTCCTGTGGTGGTAAATCCTTCAAAGCATTCCAGGTGAAGCTGGTTAAGAGAATACAAAGAGTGTGCAAAGCTGTCATCAAGGCAAAGGGTGGCTACTTTGAAGAATCTCAAATATAAAATATATTTTGATTTGTTTAATACTTTTTTGGTTACTACATGATTCCATATGTGTTATTTCAGAGTTTTGTTGTCTTTGCTTATTACTCTACAATATAGAAAATAGTAAAAATAAAGAAAAGCCCTTGAATGAGTGTCCAACTTTTTGACTGGTACTGTATATTACCTCCATTATTTTCTCATGCAATTACAGTAGGTTGTATCCAAGTGGTTTTATCTCTCTAGGTCATGCCTGCCAGTAGGCTACAGTAGGTTGTAACTCTCTAGGTCATGCCAGTAGACTACAGTAGGTTGTAACTCTCTAGGTCATGCCAGTAGACTACAGTAGGTTGTATCTCTCTAGGTCATGCCAGTAGGCTACAGTAGGTTGTAAATCTCTAGGTCATGCCAGTAGGCTACAGTAGGTTGTAAATCTCTAGGTAATGCCAGTAGGCTACAGTAGGTTGTAACTCTCTAGGTCATGCCAGTAGGCTACAGTAGGTTTTATCCAAGTGGAAACAATGATCAAAGCAATGTGGAAAGTGTTGAATTTGGTCAACAACAAAATGAACGGTTTATTTACCACGTGAGGTTTACTTGATCTAACAGAAGTTTCGTAATGATTAAGTTGTTATGTGGACACGTGACATACCGACAACTTTGATAAAAACACTATAGGAGTTGTCTCCAGATCGCTATGCATATTCCTGCTAGTAGCTTAGCATCTCTCTCCATTGAATCCAGGCGGTTGACGACAACAACCCTCATAGAATATAAACAATAGATTACAATAATAAGATGTATCCACCAATCCAAATAAAGGATAGGCGGGAGATAGACAACCCGCAGTGCCGCTTTGTGGACAACGACTCCACTTGTTAGGGCGGAGAGACATCTTGTCAGTATATCCATAATGTTTGGTGTAGCCAACCCAACTCTCGCATGGCACTATTGGGGGGCACGGTGTGTAGTAAAACACCACTACACGAAAATCACAACATGCCGTGCCCCCCAGATAGACCCTTCTCTAATATATATGTTAAGTCACTTTTTGGAAATGGAACGGAGAAAACAAGGGGTAGCTTGTTCTCTAGGTCGTCTGATTCTAGACATATCAGTCATCATCCTAGGACCCTCCGTTGAAGAGGTATTGACGAGCCAACTCCGAATATCCAAAGTTAAAAACACATTTAAGTTGGTACTTACTGGTGTTAAACAGATCTCCAATCTCCTCCTCTTCTTCCTCCAATGTGACAGTCATCTCCCCCTCCTCCTCTTTCACTCCAAAAACTGCATCCTCCTCTTTCTCTTCCTCCTCTTCTTTTACTGTAACATCCTCCTCCTCTTTCACTCTGAACGAGTCTTCCTCTTCTTTCACTGAAACGTCTTTCTCTTCTTCTTTCACGGTAACAGCCTCACCCTCTACTTGTTTTTGTATTGTAACATCGTCCTCTTCCTCCTCCTCTTTGACCAGATCTTCTTTCTCCGTCCAGCAGACCTCCTCTTCTTTAGCAGGAGGAGAGTAGCTTAGTGACCTCATGGTCGGAGATGGTAGCTAGTTAGCATTAGCGACTAGACTAGTTCTAACTTAACCAGCCAGCTAGTTGACTTACAACGTCAATATATGAAATTAAATGGGGAAACTAGCTAAATAGACATACGTATTTTTAAAACACAGATGCAACTATACAATGACTACTTTGTCTAGAAAGGTAGTGAGGTGTCTGACTAGCTGTGGTTGTTGAAAGAAGCGTCCGGTCCACTAGATTATACGTCACATCAGCAGCATCGCCTGAAAGACGCACATCGCCATCTGCTGACTGGAGTGGGAAACGCAGTGGAGTACATTTTAATTTTTTCCAGACAAAAAAGCTTTTTTCATTTCTTTCATCACATAATAAAATAATGGGCGGCAAGTAGCCTAACAGTTAGAGCGGTTTGAATACCAGAGCTAAACAGGAAAACATCTGAAAGATTTGTTGTTGTGTCCTTGAGTAATTCACTTAACCCTAATTTGCTCAAAGGGATGCAGTACTACATTGACTGAACCTGTAAAACAACACATTTCACTGCACCTATCATACTACTATGACTGACCCTGTAAAACAACACATTACACTGCACCTATCATACTACTATGACTGACCCTGTAAAACAACACATTACACTGTACCTATCATACTACTATGACTGACCCTGTAAAACAACACATTTCACTGCACCTATCATACTACTATGACTGACCCTGTAAAACAACACATTTCACTGCACCTATCATACTACTCTTTGTTCGGGCGGCGTTCGGCGGTCTTCTAGCCATCGCCGATCCATTTTTCATTTTCCATTTGTTTTGTCTTTGTCTTACACACCTGGTTTCAATCCCCCAATTAATTGTTCATTATTTAACTCTCTGTTCCCCCATGTTTTTTTTGTGAGTGATTGTTTGTATGTTAATACGGTCCGTTATTGTGGGCACGAATAATTTGAGTTCTATTTGTGTACAATTGAGTAAATACGTGTATTACTCATATCTGCTGTCTTGCGCCTGATTCCTCTACACCAGCTACACACAGGACCCTGTTACAGAATCACTCACTATCCGCAATGGAGTCAGCAGGAGCAGACGCCCTCCCTGTGGCGGTGGAGGAGCGCATCCAGCAGCACGCGACCATGTTTCAAGGCACCGCCATGGCTCGCGATTCCTACTCCAGCTAGAACTATACCTGGCCACCCGGCTCCTTCCGCTCCGACGCCCATGGAGCTGGGAGGTGCTGCACTTAGGGTGACCGGAGGAGGGGCCATTCCCTGCACCATCTGTAGCCGCAGACGGCACACTGCTGGTCGGTGCTAGGGGGGTTCCTCAGGGAGTCGAGGCAGCAGGCAGGGCACTATTGTCACCCCAGGTGAGTCGGCACAAGGCTCACCCAGAGCCCCCCGTTGCTCACATGTATGTGTTTATTACATTTCCTGAGTTTTCCCCGCATTCCCAGCATAAGGCGCTCGTAGATTCAGGGGCAGCTGGGAATTTTATTGACCGTGCTTTTGCCCATAGTTTAGGGATCCCCATTGTTCCTGTGGCTATGCCCTTCCCTGTGCACGCCCTAGATAGTCGACCATTAGGGTCAGGGCTGATTAGGGAGGCCACCGCTCCACTAGGCATGGTTACCCAGGAGGGTCACAAGGAGAGAATCAGTCTCTGCCTTATTGATTCTCCTGCGTTCCCCGTGGTGCTGGGCCTACCCTGGTTGGCTTGTCATGACCCCACTATTTTGTGGCAACAGAGGGCTCTCAAGGGGTGGTCACGAAAGTGATCATGGAGGTGTGTAGGGTTTCCATCAGTGCGACTACGGTGGAAAGTCCAGACCAGGTCTCCACCGTGCGCATCCCCTCAAAATATGCCGATTTGGCTCTCGCCTTCTGCAAGAAAAGGGCGACTAAATTACCACCCGGGGGATTGTGCGATAAATCTCCTGGTAGACGCAGCACTTCCCAGGAGTTCAACCTATAAACAAGACATTATCTATTATTATAGAGCTCTGCTCAGCCTGTAAACATGACATTCCATGACAGCAGGAGTAGATGTGCATCTATACAAAATTAAATCTCACCAAGTTTATTTTGTATTATGAAGACTGATCTCAGGCTATTCTGGGATCTGGTCTGAATTAAACCTCATAGGAAGACAGTTTTTATCATGTGGAGGTTTCCTTCAGTTCTCTGTTTAATTATGTTTTTCTTTGGTAGGGAGAGACCAGACCCTCACTCTGACAGCAGGAAAAGTCCTTCAGGGGAACCAGACCGAGAGATGCCCAAACCAACAGCAGGACACCACTGTTCCCACTGTGGAAAGAATTTTACTCATTTAGGGAGTCTGAAAATGTGCAAGAGAATACATACAGGAGAACATCCTTACCACTGCTCCCACTGTGGAAAGAGGTTTACTCAGTTAGGGGCCCTGGTAGGGCATGAGAGAACACACACAGGAGAGAAGCCTTTCCAACTGTGGAAAGAGTTTTACCCATCGAGGTAGCCTGAAAATGCATGAGAGAATACACACAGGAGAAAAGCCTTAACAATGTTCCCAGTGGGAAAAGAGTTTAACCCGATCATGGGACCTGAAAAAGCATGAGAGGACACACACAGGAGAAAAGTCTTTCCAACATACTAATACACAGGAGTAGAAGACATACCATTGCTCTCATTGTGAAAATACATTTTCACAGTCAGAGGACCTTAAATCACACGAGAGAATAGAGAGGCTGTGTTCTGACTTATGTTTTTGATTAAACATGTGTTTTTATGAACATTAAATGAAATGGCATGTATGAAAGTCGACAAAAAAATAGATCTACTTGAGACATGTTAAATGTTAATGTGTATTTTGTTTTGATCATGAACTTTGATATTGAATCCTTAGATGTTCATTATATGATTTGGATATTTTTTTAATTAAAATAAAGTAGATGAATAGAATGTGCATTTCTTGATTCTAACCTTGAAACCTCTTTAATTTAGTCATTGAGTTAATTTGTGTCAAGCTGAAGGTGTATGAACATGTGATAATTTATAAGTTCTCGACATTAAACATTCACTACCTCATGAATGTTCCCATCAGTATTTTTTTGTCAGAGTGCTGATTTTAAAAGGATGTAGTTAATGTAACATATTTTTGTCTGAATAGAATTCAAATTTGGAACATCACTAGTGGCCTGTATACAGCTACATCAGTGTATTCTTACATTATATAGAATCAGTATTGACTGAATAAGATTTGCCTTAAACGTAGCTGTGCAGTTTATTTATTTAACTAGGACAAATTCTTATTTACAATGATGGCCTACACAACCAAACCCAGACGACGCCAATTGTGCGCCGCCCTATGGGACTCCCAATCACGGCCGTCTGTGATACAGCCTGGATCATTAAAAAGTCTCATTAAAAGTCTGAACCTATCAATATATGTTTATTTTTGTATGTCTCAATATAATATGATTATTTAATTAAATAAATTAAGAAGTAAAAAAAGGTTTTGTCTGAAAGTAAAATAAACAAACTGCGTTTACCCACTCCAGTCAGCAGATGGCGATGTGCATCTTTCAGTCGATGCTGCTGGTGTGACGTATAATCTAGTGGACGGGATGCTTCGTCAGCCACTTTGGTAGCTTGATAGACGACATTAGCAGAAACATTATAGCTCTTGATATGCTTTCGGTGTATATTAGTCACTGTGTTTAAACAAATATGTATTTAATATTTATATACTAATCAGATGAATAGCTAAAATAGCCTACCATGACATTAGCCTAGCTAGCTACCATCTCCGAACATGAGGTCACTAAGCTACTCTCCTGCTAAAGAAGAGGAGGTCTGCTGGACGGAGAAAGAAGATCTGGTCAAAGAGGAGGAGGAAGAGGAGGATGTTACAATACAAAAACAACTAGAGGGTGAGGCTGTTACCGTGAAAGAAGAAGAGAAAGACGTTTCAGTGAAAGAAGAGGAAGACTCGTTCAGAGTGAAAGAGGAGGAGGGTGTTACAGTAAAAGAAGAGGAGGAAGAGGAGGATGCAGTTTTTGGAGTGGAGGATGAAGATGGGGAGATTACTGTCACATTAGAGGAGGACGAAGAAGAGAAGACTGGAGATCTGATTAACACCAGTAAATACAGTGAGTACTGTCTGATAAAACAGGGACATTGATCTGATTAACACCAGTAAATACAGTGAGTACTGTCTTATAGAACAGGGACATTGATCTGATTAACACCAGTAAATACAGTGAGTACTATCTTATAAAACAGGGACATTGATCTGATTATCACCAGTAAATACAGTGAGTACTATATTATAAAACAGGGACATTGATCTGATTATCACCAGTAAATACAGTGAGTGCTATCTTATAAAACAGGGACATTGATCTGATTAACACCAGTAAATACAGTGAGTACTATCTTATAAAACAGGGACATTGATCTGATTATCACCAGTAAATACAGTGAGTACTATCTTATGAAACAGGGACATTGATCTGATTAACACCAGTAAATACAGTGAGTATTGTCTTATAAAACATTATGACGTCCTCCAGTGATTTTTGAAATGTTCCTGTTGATATATAAATACAGTAAAGTATAAACACACTAAAGGGAAACAAATATTTGTTTTGAGAAAGTGTTTTTGACAACTGCAAATTTGAAGGAGTGAGTGATGTCATAGTAAGGCCTTCAAGGAGTTGGCTTGATGGGAAGTC
Source organism: Brachymystax lenok tsinlingensis (assembly GCA_030435695.1). Lineage (NCBI taxonomy): Eukaryota > Metazoa > Chordata > Actinopteri > Salmoniformes > Salmonidae > Brachymystax > Brachymystax lenok. Next base: position 59,520,191 of record CM059812.1, on the reverse strand, counting down.
ATGATGTCATCCAATAGGAGACTGATCTTCATGTGAATATTCATTTTTCTTTTAAAATCCTTCATGTTATTTTTAAGTTGGTTGTTGATCATTGCTAGAAAGCCATTTTCTAGTCTTGCCATAGACTTTCAAGATTATTTAAGTCCGACCTGTAACTAGGCCACTCAGGAACATTCAATGTCATCTTGGTAAGCTCCTCCAGTGTAGATTTGGCCTTGTGGTTTAGGTTATTTTCCTGTTCGTACAGTTTTTTGTATTCAGATCTCTGAAATGCACTCTAACTACGTAACATTTAGTGTTTCCTTATATTACGCTGGGAACAGTTTTCATGGTCACAGAAATCCTAAATCATTTCAGAGCATGCTAAATCCAATGGTTCTAACCGAGTCACATTAACTTTATCGACAACGGTTCTTCAATAATTATACATAATTCTTAATACTGTAGCCGTTTAGTTACAGTCACATGTTCAACTATCATCAGCTGATCCAGGAAATAATTTTCTATGTTGTTGTTAGGTGAAGTTATGGGTCCTACAGTAGGTCAATGTTATTGTTTGGTGAAGTTTTGGGTCCTACAGTAGGTCTATGTTATTGTTAGGTGAGGTCATGGGTCCTACAGTAGGTCTATGTTATTGTTAGGTGAAGTTATGGGTCCTACAGTAGGTCTATGTTGTTGTTAGGTAAAGTTATGGGTCCTACAGTAGGTCTATGTTGTTGTTAGGTGAAGTTATGGGTCCTACAGTAGGTCTATGTTGTTGTTAGGTAAAGTTATGGGTCCTACAGTAGGTCTATGTTGTTATGGGTCCTACAGTAGGTCTATGTTGTTGTTAGGTAAAGTTATGGGTCCTACAGTAGGTCTATGTTGTTGTTAGGTAAAGTTATGGGTCCTACAGTAGGTCTATGTTGTTAGGTGAAGTTATGGGTCCTACAGTAGGTCTATTTTGTTAGGTGAAGTTATGGGTCCTACAGTAGGTCTATGTGTAAAGCTGTTGATTTGCGACAATAACACAAACATATTAAGAAGGAGATTCAAGCGAGCCTTACAATTATAATCCAAAAGTAATGTGAAATGCACTCATAAGCAACCTGGAAATGGAGGCTATTTTTGCTGTCAGCCTATGAAAACTCCCCTGAGTTTCCCCCACGGTGGTGAACTAGTGAATAGACACAGAGCTTAATGTGAGTTTCCTTGAGTAGCACTCCTGATCTTGCGTTGATAGTGCGCTTCATTATTCAGAATATTTTTTTTGTGTGAAAAACTAAAATCTTCGCTCACCATTTTTGCTCCATGCAGATATACAGTTGAAGTCGGAAGTTTACATACACCTTAGCCAAATACATTTAAACTCAGTTTTTCACAATTCCTGAAATGTAATCCTCGTAAAAATTCCCTGTTTTAGGTCAGTTAGGATCACCACTTTATTGTAAGAATGTGAAACTTCAGAATAATAGTAGAGAGAATTATTCATTTAAGCTTTTTTCTTTCATCACATTCCCAGTGCGTCAGAAGTCTACATACACTCAATTAGCATTTGGTAGCATTGCATTTAAATAGGTGGGTCAAATGTTTCAGGTAGCCTTCCACAAGCTTCCCACAATAAGTTGGGTGAATTTTGGCCCATTCCTCCTGACAAAGCTGGTGTAACTGAGTCAGGTTTGTAGGCCTCCTTGCTTGCACAAGGTTTTTAAGTTCTGCTCACACATTTTCTATAGGTTGGAGGTCAGGGCTTTTATGGCCCCTCCAATACCTTGACTTTGTCGTCCTTAAGCCATTTTGCCACAACTTTGGAAGTATGCTCGGGTCATTGTCCATTTGGAAGACCCATTTACACCAAGCTTTAACTTCCTGACTGATGTCTTGAGATGTTGCTTCAATATATCCACATCATTTTCCTCCCTCATGATGCCATCTATTTTGTGAAGTGCACCAGTCCCTCCTGCAGCAAAGCACCCCCACAACATGATGCTTCCACCCCCGTGGAAAAAGTACTTGTGTCATGCACAAAGTAGATGTCCTAAACGACTTGCCAAAACTATAGTTTGTTAACAAGAAATTTGTGGAATGGTTGAAAAACGAGTTTTAATGACTCCAACCTAAGTGTATGTAAACTACCGACTTCAATTGTACTACATCCCTAACAAGCGGTTGCCTTATTACCTGGGAGTTTCTGCAATCAAATTGTGTGAAATGCCCTTGTGCCGCAATTTTAGCAAACACAGAAAGGGGCCTATATTGGAGAATAAAAGTCGTCTGGCACACTGCTTAGGATTTCAACAACAAATATGACTATTCTTGCTCACTTGACTGTATTAAGACAATTGTCAAATGATATTAACATTCATTACAGACTTCAGTTGTTGAACAACATTATGGTTACGCTCTGGGCATCACATTTTGCAGTGGATTTCTGTTGTTGTGGGCCTTTAACCATCTTTCTGACTTCGTTGTTCACACAGGAGAGAGACAGGACTATCATGGATCCTCTGGGGAGCCTCAACAACTTCATGATGCTGATGAGGCAGAGAAGAGTCTCTCCTTATCAGAACACCTCAAGAAACACCAGAGGAGACCCACAGGGAAGAAATCTCACCGCTGTTCTGACTGTGGGAAGAAATTCACCTCCTCAGCAGGCATTAAAATTCATCAGAGAATCCACACAGGAGAGAAATCATATAGCTGTGATCAATGTGGGAAGAGTTTTACTACATCTAGCCATCTGACTGTACACCAGAGAACACACACCGGAGAGAAACCTTATAGCTGTGATCAATGTGAGAAGAGTTTTACTACATCTAGCCATCTGACTGTACACCAGAGAACACACACAGGAGAGAAATATTTTAGTTGTCCTCAATGTGGGAAGAGTTTTACTACATCTAGCCATCTGGCTGTACACAAGAGAACACACACAGGGGAGAAACTTTATAGCTGTAATCAGTGTGGGAAGAGATACTCTGATAAAAGAAATCTGATTACACATCAGAAAATACATTGTCAGAACAGAAATGACAAGATGATGTGATAATGCTGTTATTGCATCAGAATCTGGGGCTGTTAGAACTCTCATCTGTGTTTTTGGACTGAAAGAGATTTAACACAATGGATTTCCACTTTTTTTTTTACAAAAAGTGACAAACAAAAGACTTGTTACACTTACCAGGTTGGCGACCCATTTGAATCTAAATGTAGCTAGCTGTTTTCTACAAATTGTCCTCTAACCAGTGATGTACACATTATTCCCAGATTCCGTGTGGTTTTCTAGCTGTTACTTTTAACAGGACGTGCAACCTCATCTCCCTCCTCTCGGCACAATTGATTTCAACATGATATCGATGAGTGATGACAAATAAGTGTTGTGTTCCTTTGTTTAGCGACCCCTAAATTTAAATGCATCACTCCCAAATGTAGCTGACTGTCTCTTCCTCTTCTGCAGGTTGTCCTCTAACCAGTGAGGTGAAAGATATCTCCCATTTCCATGTGTTTTTAGTTGTGTTAGTTACAACAGCACGTACAACCTGATTTCCCCCCTAATCGATATCAGTGATTTATTGCTACTTGTCAAAACAACAGTGTTTCTGGTGCTTGTGCAGTTTATAAGGAGCTTGTTTAAAAAATACAAGTAATATGATTATTGTGGCAGATGTTTGTGTGTAAATAGCACATTTTATGTTTAGGTTTTCAATATATCACAAACTGTTTCTGCATATTGGTTATAGATTTGGACACGTTAAAACTGTGTTTTGACATTGGGGATATCCCACCTAGCAAAATGTCATTGAAAAGACGTTGAAAAGAAGTCTATGCCCAACGTCCAATAAGTTCGGTTGTAGTTAAATGTGAAAGTTGAAAATATGTATTTTTGGGTCATTTTTTTAATGACTTGAAAATAAATTAATTTCAATTTACTTGCAGGTAGGTAGCCTAGTGGTTAGAGCGTTGGGTCGTCGTACCTAATCTTTAGTTCTGCCCCTGAACAGGGCAGTTAAAACACTGTTCCTAGGCCGTCATTGTGAATAAGAATTTGTTCTTAACTGACTTGCCTAGTTAAATAAAGGTTAAAGAAAAAGTGGACAAGAGTTCTAGAAGCTAGTGAGTTTAAGGAAGAGGAGAGTTCTAGAAGCTAGTGAGTTTAAGGAAGAAGAGTTCTAGAAGCTAGTGAGTTTTCGGATTCTATAAAGAACATTTTGAAGATAATAATATTATTGTATATTATTATTTAGAAATAAGTCTTTTTAATTGTTGACAGCCGGTAGACACCAGGTTTATATTGGTGAAGGTGAAGCATTGTAGTTGATTATAATGTGAAATGGAAGTTGTATTCTGTTGGTGGTGAGCAAACTTGTCCAACAAAAATATAGGATATCTTTGTTGTCTTAAGGGGAAGGTGTTACAGGCTTTGGTTTTTCCCATTTATGTTTTGAGGTTGGACTTTAGCTCGTTAGCACGTAGGGTGCACAGATTGGTGTCACCTCGTTAGTCAGTATGTGTTACACCTGTGCTGGCTTGTGCATCTCCTTAGTGCGAAGGTGTTTCACCCGAGCTGCTCCAGGATCTATTTAAGAGTGTCTGGCCCAGTGCTCCAGGTTCTATTTAAGAGTGTCTGGCCCAGTGCTCCAGGTTCTATTTAACAGTGTCTGGCCCAGTGCTCCGGGTTCTATTTAAGGGTGTCTGGCCCAGTGCTCCAGGTTCTATTTAAGAGTGTCTGGCCCAGTGCTCCAGTTGTCTTGATAGATGTGGAGACTCAACACCTTTAGTTGCTCCACCTTTTTGATTTCCTTCCTGTCTTTAAGTTTGGTGTGGGTTTTTCTTTTGTTTGCCTCTTCTTGGGCAGATTTAGTGGGTCTCATGGTGGATGTCTTTTAGGTCCCAGTTGTTGTTACTAGTCAACTTTCAGTGGACACCCCCATAGTGTCTTTCAGAACCCTTCCTAAAACCCCACCTGTTTAGTTGTCAGTGACTCTTTGTTAGTTCTATTTATGTGACATTTCTGGTTTTCTTGATGGGGAACGTAACAACAAACGGAGTTAAACAAGCTTAGATTTTGGGTTGAATATTGCATCCAATTGTTAATATTTTAATCAATGGGATTTCCTTAGAATGCTCATTAGTCTTTCAGTTGTTAATCTGTTTTATTATCCTCTTATGTTGTGTACTAAATATTTCAGTTTTTTTATTTGTTTTTTTTCTGTGAAGCCTTTGTGTTGCACCCATGTCTGAAATGTGCTGTATAAATAAAGCTTGATTTGATTTGAACATATTGCAAAACAAATGAACCCAATGACCGACCAATCAACAGACTCTTGCAAAACCGATTAACAAATCTGTCCAAAAGCAACAAATATCTTAGTATGAAAAACAGTATAAATTCAGTATTTCTCCCACTATGTCAAAATGGTGCATAATAACAACTAACACACTAATAGCAAAGCGTCTTATTATGGGATTAGTGGTATGATGTTGATCAGTTCTAGACCAGATAGCACTATGCCCACCAGATGGCACATAAAATGACCTCCACAGGAAGGCCCATATCAACAGTTAATTTCCAAAAGAACAAATTAGGCCCAATGGCACATACTGGCCATTTATCAATCAGTGCAGTTTAACATCTCAGATGTGACTAGCTTTCATCTTACAACTTATTGTTGCCATCATTGGTTCTTACCTGTACTTACTGGCTGCCAGCCCTCGGTTTAGTACATCAAGGAACAGAGGTTGCCTTTTAAGAGAAGGACTGACGAGCTTGGAACTAGGTGGGATACAGCTACTGTTATGAAGTCACTTTGTCATAGCAGGTTAGGAGAAGGCTATTTAAGGTTAGGAAAAGGCTTAGGGTTACCCTAAATGTCACTTCTGGTCGTAGCTGTACTCCATCTAGGCACGACCGACCTACAAGTCATCACACAGAGAGCAGACTTGAAGTACAACTGCACTGTCTGGAAGAGCGCCCCGGACTGAATTGGAATCCCTCAAACAGCACACTAACTACATTCCACTTTATGATGTCACAGTCAGCCTCTCGGAACACTGGTCCCCAACATTCTCAAACACCTTGGATACCGAAGCGAGCGTTCTCTAATCACCTACATTCACAAATCAACTAGGGACAAGGCTGCCAGGAATTGGATGCTGAAAAGCAAACCTCCTTCACAGAGCAACATCATAGGACTGGGAGTTAATAATACTCTGTCCGTGTAGGTGGTTGGGGCCTCGTGTTCAACAGCAGGTTAGACTCTTTCACTTGTTCCCTTCAACTGCTTGCATTCCCCTATTCTCAACACCTTTGTTCTTCTATAGGCTAGAGTGCAGATACTTTACCTGTAGAGTACAACAACAAATAACAGAAGGCCTGTTACCACACCCTATAGGCTAGGAGTTTTACTTGGACTACAGTGTGTCCCAACATTCCACACAATACACACAAATCTAACAAAAGGAATGGAATTAGAATACATCAATGTCAGACCGGCATAGACTGAGATACCTTACAATAGAATACAGGATATACATGTGACATGAGCCAGTCAAACTAACGCCACATTATTAAAGTGACTGGTGTGTTCATCTGGAATGAAGTGAACAAAACGGCCCAGAACAGGGTTCAGCCGAGATGCACTGTTGACACCCTATGCTTCATTTAGGAGCTCAAAGGAATAGGTCAACTCATATAGGAGGCATTTCACTGCCACCTGCTGGACCAGAAGTCATGTGGCCAACTCTCTGCTTAAAATCCTTACGAGCTATAAGGAGCCAGACAACAAACTGGTCAGGCAAGTTATGCAGGGAGGGATTTCATTGCCACCTGCTGGATCAGAAGTCATGTTGCCAACACTTTTCTTAAATTAATTACGACCTATAAGGAATACGTCTGCTCATCATTCAAGCCACACAGGAAGGCATTACACTCCCACCTGCTGGATCAGAAGTACTATTCAGGGACTTGAGGTGGTCTCCCACAGCTCTGCTTATGTCATGTTTTGTGGCCTTGCCGTTCCATTTCTTGACTGCCTCTGCAACACAGAAAGAAACACATTTAGTCATATTATATAAAACACTCAAAGTAATGGATATGGAGCATCTATGGCCTCAGTTACACCTGGCACCTAAATGTGACTTCTGTCATCTGATCACTCCAAGCTGCATTAGGTTCAGATCTACCAGGATGGGCCTTTGACATAGTCTGGATGCAGTCAGGCCACTGAATATGCATAAGCAAGATAAAGAGATGGGGTGAATGAGTGGGGAAAAGTACATTCTACACAAATGACCTTCATAATATCAAAGAACAAATGTGTGAAATGAACTTTCATACAGCCAAAAGGGGTGAGAAATTACACCAATAGGACAATTTGCACTAATGTAAATAAACATGGATGATGGAACATATTCCCTTTTTTAGTAACCTTTATTTAACTGGTCAGTTCAGAACAAATTCTGATTTACAATGACGGCCGAGGAATGGCAACTTACTTTACAGTTATTTTGACGCGGTGGTTATTGGAGTCGTGGTTTCCTGAAAGAAACCGTTGTTGTGCATCATCTTTCAACGCTCCAATACCTGATAATGCACCAAAACTGTATAGGCTATTTGGGAATTAAACTTTAATTAACCTGAAAGCGTTGCTTCATAGTATAAACATCTGTTGGGTTGGTAGAATGTGGAAGTAGGTTTTAATTCATACCAATTACAAATCTGCAGTTGTCTGACTATTATATTATTATTTAATGAAAGAAATGTAAAATGCACTTTTCCGTCTGGAAATTGAATAAACATTTATCTGCGTTAACCCCTCCAGTCAACAGATGGCGATGTGCGTCTTTCAGGCGACGCTATCAGCGTGACGTATAATCTAGTGGACGGGACGCTTCTTCAACAACATCTAGTCAGCCACCTCGGTAGCTTCCTAGCCGAAACATTCAAGCTGTTCAGACTGCTTCGGTCTATATTGATCTCTGTATTTTAAACATCATTCTGTCTTATAACTAGTTTCCACATTTAATGTCATATTTCCGTTTAGTCAGGTAACGGTAGCTGGCTTGATAAATTAGACTATCACTAGACTAGTCGCTAACTAACTAGGTTAGCTGGTTAACATCTCCGACCATGAGTTCACTAAGCTACTCTCCTCCTGCTAAAGAAGAGGAGGTCTGCTGGACGGAGAAAGAAGATCTGGTCAAAGAGGAGGATGTTACAATACAAAAACAACTAGAGGGTGAGGCTGTTACCGTGAAAGAAGAAGAGAAAGACGTTTCAGTGAAACAAGAGGAAGACTCGTTCAGAGTGAAAGAGGAGGAGGATGTTACAGTAAAAGAAGAGGAGAAAGAGAAAGAGGAGGATGCAGTTTTGGAGTGAAAGAGGAGGAGGGGAGATGACTGTCACATCCAAAAGGAGGAAGAAGAGGAGGAAACTGGATATCTGAGCCCGGTTTCCCAAAGGCATCTTAAGGCATCCAATGGTTCTAACGATGAACGGGCCCTGATTAACACTAGTAAGTACTGTCTTAAAAACAGAGGCACAAACTCTGCAGTTGTTGAACTAATGTGTGGTGTTAAAGGGGAAATCGGTAATTGCTACATCCATATTTTGACTTAAATTATTTATTTCTAGCCATTGATTCTTGAAGAATATAACACATGCCTCATGAGCTTAGTTCAACTGTTGTACCCCATCAGAACCCCAAATAAGCTTTTTTTACTCCAATGTTTAGAAACAATGTAATCCAACACTGTATAGCCTCAACATGGTTAAAACTATAATGTTGATATCATGGATGGTCAGTCCTTCCATCATAGGTCTGTCTATGAGTTTGAGAGTAGTTACATTTCTCCAGCCCCATCATCATCTTATTACCAAAACAGTGGTGGAATTACAGCTTTGTTATTGTTTCAACTGCAGATTGGTTGGTTGATTGAAGTGGCTTTTTTGAAGGGGGAACCTAGGATTTAAACAGCAACAAAATGTCAGCCATGAGACTTGGTTTGGTAAACAGCTGAGGGATGGGGGCTGGAGAAATGTAACCACTCTCAAATTCATAGAGAAAGCTATTGTAGCAACCGTAACCCTAAACCTAGCAACCTCTTCAAGAAGTTCAGACATCTTGGCGTAACAGTTATAAGGTGTTGGCTTGACAGTCGCTGGATCCAGGTTTGAGTTCAGCTCAGGGCTACCTCCTGAATTGACTACACTATAAATACAAGGACTGGCCATCCATGAGGTCATAATGATAGTTTAACCAGGTTTCTAGGCTATATAGTATATTCTAGAATTCATCCATGAGGTCATAATGATAGTTTAACCAGGTTTCTAGGCTATATAGTATATTCTAGAATTCATCCATGAGGTCATAATGATAGTTTAACCAGGTTTCTAGGCTATATAGTATATTCTAGAATTCATCCATGAGGTCATAATGATAGTTTAACCAGGTTTCTAGGCTATATAGTATATTCTAGAATTCATCCATGAGGTCATAATGATAGTTTAACCAGGTTTCTAGGCTATATAGTATATTCTAGAGTTCATCCATGAGGTCATAATGATAGTTTAACCAGGTTTCTAGGCTATATAGTATATTCTAGAATTCATCCATGAGGTCATAATGACAGTTTAACCAGGTTTCTAGGCTATAGAGTATATTCTAGAATTCCTCCATGAGGTCATAATGATAGTTTAACAAGGTTTCTAGGCTATATAGTATATTCTAGAATTCATCCATGAGGTCATAATGATATTTTTAACCAGATTGAGGCTTGTTTACAAACAGTGGTGTTATACAAGCTTATGCTTTGGTTGCTGGTGTGGAAATAGAGTTGAAACATTTGAGGCATTTATAAATTCTATTCTTCAAGAATCAATGGTTATATAGTAAATGGGTCTTTCTATAACTGCCAGTGGAGATTTCCTGTGGGGGTCAAATTGTTACAGCTGTTGATAAGTCCTTAGCTGTTTTTGAATACTCATACTAACCGTACTGTTGTATACTGTTGTTTAGGGTAGTTATCATTGTTTTATTTTACTGCGGAGCCCCTAGTCCCACTCAACATGCCTTAGAGAGCTCTTTTGTCCCACCTCCCACACATGCGGTGACCTCACCTAGCATAACTAGTGCCTCCAGAGATGCAACCTCTCTTAACGTCACTCAATGCCTAGATTTACCTCCACTGTACCCACACCCTACCATACCCCTGTCTGTACATTATGCCCTGAATCTATCCTACCACGCCCAGAAATCTGCTCCTTTTTATTCTGTTCCCAACACTAGGCGACCAGTTCTGAAAGCCTTCAGCCGTACCCTCATCCTACTCCTCTGTTCCTCTGGTGATGTAGAGGTTAACCCAGGCCCTGTGTGTCCCCAGGCACTCTCATTTGTTGACTTCTGTAACTGTAAAAGCCTTGGTTTCATGCATGTTAACATCAGAAGCCTCCTCCCTAAGTTTGTTTTACTCACTGCTTGAGCACACTCCGCCAACCTTGATGTCCTTGCCGTGTCTGAATCCTGGCTTTGGAAGGTGTCGTGGAATATTTGATCAAACTATGACACCTTACTGGAACTTGTGAATTCAAATAAGACTTTAATACAAAGTAGCAAAGTCGTGTTATTTCATGAAACAACCGAATTCAATACAGCAGGGGTCTTCTTTTATCCTTACATGAAGCACATGGATACTCCCCATATGCTTACGTCATACAGAATGTAATACATTTAATTTTCTTATATTTCCTATATCAGTGCTTTTACACCTGCATTGCTTGCTGTTTGGGGTTTTAGGCTGGGTTTCTGTACAGCACTCTGTGACATCAGCTGATGTAAGAAGGGCTTTATAAGTACATTTGATTTGATTTGATTTTGCCATCATCTTGCTCACATGTTCACTTTAAATTGGCAATCTTTGCCCACTGAAGTCTGTTCAGTCCTACTTAGTGACATCATTGTTGCATCGCCCAATGTGGTAATTGGCATGGCTCCTTCCTCATGACAGTAAATTCAATCAGTGTCTTTGTTTTCGCTCCAACAAAGGCCACCAAAAACTCTGAAATTTCCATCCCCAATTACAGCATTTTCAGTCAAGACAGAACTGCTAAAGTGGGCAGAGTTGCAATCTACTGCAGAGATAGCCTGCAGAGTTCTGTCATACTATCCAGGTCAAGCTTCTACTTTTAAAAATCCACCTTTCCAGAAATAAGTCTCTCACTGTTTCCGCCTGTTATAGACCCCCCCAGCTCCCAGCTGTGCCCTGGACACCATATGTGAATTGATTGCCCCGTCTATCTTCAGAGTTCGTTCTGTTAGGTGACCTAAACTGGGATATGCTAAACACCCGGCTGTCCTACAATCCAAGCTAGATGCCCTCAATCTCACACAAATGATCAAGGAACCCACCAGGTACAACCCTAAATCCATAAATATGGGCACTCTCATAGATATTATCCTGACCAACTTGCCCTCCAAATACACCTCTGCTGTTTTCAATCAGAATCTCAGCAATCACTGCCTCACTGCCTGCATTCGCTATGGGTCCGCGGTCAAAGCGACCACCCCTCATCACTGTCAAACGCTCCCTAAAACACTTATGCGAGCAGGCCTTTCTAATCGACCTGGCCCGGGTATCCTGGAAGGATATTGACCTCACCGGTCAGTAGAGGATGCCTGGTTGTTCTTTTGCAAGTCATTTACTCACCATCTTAAATAAGCATGCCCTTTAAAAAGAAAATTGAACTAAGAACAGATATAGCCGTTGGTTCACTCCAGACCTGACTGCCCTCGACCAGCACAAAAACATCCTGTGGCGGACTGCACTAGCATCGAATAGTCCCTGCAATATGTAGCTTTTAGGAAGTCAGGAACCAATACACACAGTCAGTTAGGAAAGCAAAGGCTAGCTTTTTCAAACAGAAATTTGCATCCTGTAGCTCTAACTCCAAAAGGTTCTGGGACACTGTAAAGTCCATGGAGAATAAGAGCACCTCTTCCCAGCTGCCGACTGCACTGAGGCTAGGAAACACTGTCACCACCGATAAATCCACCATAATCGAGAATTTCAATAAGCATTTCTCTATTGCTGGCAATGCTTTCCTCTTGGCTACCCCTACCCCGGCCAACAGCTCCGCACCCCCGCAGCTACTTGCCCAAGCCTCCCCAGCTTCTCCTTCACCCAAATCTAGATAGCTGATGTTCTGAAAGAGCTGCAAAACCTGGACCTGTACAAATCAGCTGGGCTAGACAATCTGGACCCTCTGTTCCTTGTCAATCATCATTGGCTCAAATTAGTTGGTGAATTAATTGGTGAAATTAGCATTATGAAAATATCTTTAATTAAATCATTAGTTCATTTATTAATGCAATTGCAGACAGAAGTTGACAATCGGGAACATAGCACGCATGTTTCAGAGTAAGTTTTGCACTATAAGGAAAGTCTAAGTTGCTTTTATCATGCTTGTAGCCAACCCCCTGTGATGTCACTGCATTCGTTATTATTATCTATTTATCAGACCAAGCCCATGCATCCACAGCTATACAAACATAGAGTTCCAGTGTTTATGTAAAAGCTAGGCACTAAATGTTCTCTCCCCAAAGTTGATTTATTGTGGAATGTCTGACTAGTTTCTTATCTCTTCTCTTCCACTCCCAGGGCTCTGTTTATCTTTGCTCACAGACCCCATGCAATAATTCACACATTTCTCAGAGGGCCTCTTTATAAGAAGTAGAGAGAGAACTAAAACAATTGTGGAACAATTAGGGGTGAAGATTATGGGCCAATTTGGCAAACAGTGAACAAACCCTCATTGTCAGGCTGATGGAAAAGCCAAAGAGCATTTTACTGGTTGAAGTGTTTTTTAAGTACAAAGAGGTTGATTTGCAATGATGACACAAACATTATGTTAAGCAAGACATTCAAAGGAGCCTTACAATTATAATCCAAAGTAGTGTGAAATGCACTCATAAGCAACCTGGAAATGGAGGTTACTCTCCTGAGTTTTCCCCCATTCACATTCAGAATACATTGTGAAAAACTAAAATCTTTGCTCACCATTTTTGCTCCAGGCAGATATGCTACATCCATAACTATCGGTTTCCTCATTAGCAGGGAGTTGTTAGTGCAATCAAATTGTTTGCGCATCGCCCTCGTGCCACAATTTTATTAAACACAGAAAGGGGTCTATATTGGAGACCGAAAGTCGTCTGACACACTGCTTAGGATTTCAGCAACGTTAACTTATTTCTAGCCTACAATCATCGATTTCACTACTAATGTGAAAACAAGACAAAACATGACTATTCTTCACTACTAATTCTTGCTCATTTGTCAAATAATTTTAACATTGTTGTACAGCATCAATATCATGGCTACGCTGTTGGCATAACCTTTCACAGTGGATTTCCACTGTTGTGGGCCTTTAACCATCTGTCCGACTTTGTTGTTCACACAGGAGAGAGACGGGACTATCGTGGATCCTCTGGGGAGCCTCAACAACCTCATGATGCTGACGAGGCAGAGAAGAGTCTCTCCAGATCAGAACACCTCAAAATCTTTTAGCTGTGGTAAATGTGGGAAGAGATTTACTACTTCTGGCTCTCTGACAGTGCACCAGAGAATACACACAGGAGAAAAACCCTATAACTGTGATCAATGTGGGGAGAGTTTTGTTCAATCTGGCCAGCTGACATTACACCAGAGAAGACACACAGGAGAGAAACCCTATAGCTGTGATCAATGTGGGAAGAGTTTTGTTCAATCTGGCCAGCTGACATTACACCAGAGAAGACACACAGGAGAAAAACCCTATTGCTGTGATCAATGTGGGAAGAGTTTTGGTCAGTCTAGTGATCTGACAGTGCACCAGAGAATACACACAGGAGAGAAACCCTATAGCTGTGATCAATGTGGGAAGAGTTTTGTTCAATCTGGCCAGCTGACATTACACCAGAGAAGACACACAGGAGAGAAATCCTATTGCTGTGATCAATGTGGGAAGAGTTTTGGTCAATCTAGTGATCTGACAGTGCACCAGAGAACACACACAGGAGAGAAACCCTATAGCTGTGATCAATGTGGGACGAGTTTTGTTCGATCTGGCCAGCTGACAGTACACCAGAGAATACACACAGGCGAGAAACCCTATAGCTGTGATCAATGTGGGAAGAGTTTTGGTCGATCTGGCCAGCTGACTTTACACCAGAGAACACACACAGGAGAGAAACCTTTTAGCTGTGGTCAATGTGGGAAGAGATTTACTACTTCTGGCTCTCTGACAGTGCACCAGAGAATACACACAGGAGAAAAACCCTATAGCTGTGGTCAATGTGGGGAGAGTTTTGGTCAATCTGGCCAGCTGACTTTACACCAGAGAACACACACAGGAGAGAAATCTTATAGCTGTGATCAATGTGGGAAGGGTTTTACTACATGTAGCAATCTGACTCTACACCAGAGAACACACACAGGAGAGAAACCTTATAGCTGTGGTCAATGTGGGAAGAGATTTACTACTTCTGGCTCTCTGACAGTGCACCAGAGAATACACACAGGAGAAAAACCCTATAGCTGTGGTCAATGTGGGAAGAGTTTTGGTCAATCTGGCCAGCTGACTTTACACCAGAGAACACACACAGGAGAGAAACCTTATAGCTGTGGTCAATGTGGGAAGAGATTTGGTCAATCTGGAGATCTGACAGTGCACCAGAGAATACACACAGGAGAGAAACCTTATAGCTGTGATCTATGTGGGAAGAGTTTTGTTAAATCTGGCCAGCTGACAGTGCACCAGAGAATACACACAGGAGAGAAACCTTATAGCTGTGACCAGAGATAATCTGATAAAAGGTCTCTGATCAAACGTCAGAAAATGTATACAGGAAGGAGTTGTTTAATGATATCAATGAATTAATGTCACAATGTAGAATGTTTTAACATTGTAGTAGGAGTATTTTAATGATTTCACAATGTAGAAGCATAAACGTTTGCCCCCTTATCAATTGATTTTAACATGATATGGATATTAGCCCCAGGGGGGAAATCCAAGCTCTGAATTGAAAGAGTACTATTCATGTGATTTAACAAAAGTGACTAACAAAAAAGAGTTGCGTTTGTCCTCTAACCAGGGATGTACACATTATTCCCAGATTCTGTGTGGTTTTTGAGCTGTTAGTTTTAACAGGACGTGCAACCTCATCTCCCTCCTGTCACACAATTGATTTCAACATGATATCGATGAGTGATGACAAATAAGTGTTGCGTTCCTTTGTTTAGCGACCCCTACATTTAAATGCATCACTCCAAAATGTAGCTGACTGTCTTCTGCAGGTTGTCCTCTAACCAGTGAGGTAAAAGATATCTCCCATTTCCATGTGTTTTCTTTAGTTGTGTTAGTTTCAACAGCACATACAACCTGATTTCCCCCCTAATCGATATCAGTGATTTATTGCTACTTGTCAAAACAACAGTGTTTCTGGTGCTTGTGTAGTTTATAAGGAGCTTGTTTAAAAAATACAAGTAATATGATTATTGTGGCAGATGTTTGTGTGTAAATAGCACATTTTATGTGTAGGTTTTCAATATATCACAAACTGTTTCTGCATATTGGTTATTGATTTGGACACTGTGTTTTGACATTGGGCTATCCCACCTAGCAAAATGTAATTGAAAAGAAGACTGCCCGTAGTCCAATATTCGTTCGGTTGTAGGTGAAAGTTTAAAATATGTATTTTCGGATCGTTTTTTAAATGACTTGAAAACATATTAATGTCAACGTACTTTCAGGGGCAGCAGGTAGTGGGCCAGTAACCGAAAGGTTGCTGGATTGAATCCCCGAGCTGACAAGGTAAAAATCTGTCCTTCTGCCCCTGAATAGGGCAGGTAACCCACTGTTCCCCGGTAGGCCGTCATTGTAAACAAGAATTTGTTCTTAACTGACTTGTTAAATAAAAAGTGGACAAGAGTTCTAGAAGCTAGTGAGTTTTCGGATTCTAGAAAGAAAAATTTGAAAGGGAAAGGGGGATACCTAGTCAGTTGTACAACTGAATGCATTCAACTGAAATGTGTCTTCGGTGCACTGATTGGTGTCACCTCGTTAGTCAGTATGTGTTACACCTGTGCTGGCTTGTCCATCTCGTTAGTGGGAAGGTGTTTCACCTGAGCTGCTCCAGGTTCTATTTAAGAGTGTCTGGCTCAGTGCTCCAGGTTCTATTTAAGAGTGTCTGGTCCAGTGCTCCAGGTTCTATTTAAGAGTGTCTGGCCCAGTGCTCCAGGTTCTATTTAAGAGTGTCTGGTCCAGTGCTCCAGGTTCTATTTCAGAGTGTCTGGTCCAGTGCTCCAGTTGTCTTGATAGATGTGGAGAGTCAACACCTTTTAGTTGCTCCACCTTTTTGGTTTGCTTCCTGTCTTTAAGTTTGGTGTGGGTTTTTCTTTTGTTTGCCTCTTCTTGGGCAGATTTAGTGGGTCTCATGGTGGGTGTCTTTTAGGTCCCAGTTGTTGTTACTAGTCAACGTTCAGTGGACACCCCCATAGTGTCTTTCAGAACCCTTCCTAAAACCCCACCTGTTTAGTTGTGGTTGTTGTCAGTGACTCTGTTAGTTCCCTTTTCTATTTAAGTGACATTTCTGGTTTTCTTGATGGGGAACGTAACAAGAAACAATGTAGTAAAACAAGTGTATATTTTGGGTTGAATATTGCATCCAATTGTTAATATTTTAATCAATGGCATTTCTTTAGAATGCTCATTAGTCTTTCAGTCGTTAATCTTCTGTTTTTTTATCCTCTTCTGTTTGTGTACTAAATATTTCCATTTTCATTTCATTGTTTGTTAGTTTTTTTCTGTGAAGGCTTTGTTGCACCCATGTCTAAAATATACTGTATAAATAAAGCTTGATTTGGTTTGAACATATTGCAAAACAAATGAATCCAATGACCAACCAATCAACAGACTCTGGCAAAACCAATTAACAAATCTGTGCAAAAGCAACAAATATCTTAGTATGAAAAACAGTGGGAGAAATACTGAATTTATACTATCTCAAATGGTGCATAATAACAACTAACACACCAATAGCAAAGCGTGTTATTATGGGATTAGTGGTATGATGTTGATCAGTTCTAGCCCAGATAGCACTATGCCCACCAGATGGCCTCAGATGTTACATTAAATGACCTCCACAGGAGGGCCCATCTCAACAGTTCATTTCCAAAGGGACAAATGAGGCCCAAGGGCACATACTGGCCATTTATCAATCAGTGCAGTTTAACATGTCAGATGTGACTAGCTTTCATCTTACAACTTATTGTTGCCATCATTGTCTCTTACCTGTACTTACTGGCTGCCAGCCCTCGGTTTAGTACATCAAGGAACAGAGGTTGCCTTTTAGGAGAAGGACTGACAAGCTTGGAACTAGGTGCGATACAGCTAGTGTCATGCAGTCACTTTGTCATAGCAGGCTAGGAGAAATAGGTTAAGGTTAGGAAAAGGCTTAGGGTTACCCTAAATGTCACTTCCGGTCGTAGCTGTACTCCATCTAGGCACGACCAACCTACAAGTCATCACACAGAGAGCAGACTTGAAGAACAACTGCACTGTCTGGAAGAGCGCCCCGGACTGAATTGGAATCCCTCAAACAGCACACTAACTACATTCCACTTTATGATGTCACAGTCAGCCTCTCGGAACACTGGTCCCCAACATTCTCAAACACCTTGGATACCGAAGCCGAACGTTCTCTAATCACTCACATTCACAAATCAACTAGGGACAAGGCTGCCAGGAATTGGATGCTGAAAAGCAAACCTCCTTCACAGAGCAACATCATAGGACTGGGAGTTAATAATACTCTGTCCGTGTAGGTGGTTGGGGCCTCGTGTTCAACAGCAGGTTAGACTCTTTCACTTGTTCCCTTCAACTGCTTGCATTCCCCTATTCTCAACATCTTTGTTCTTCTATAGGCTAGAGTGCAGATACTTCACCTGTAGAGTACAACACCAAAATAACAGAAGGCCTGTTACCACACCCTATAGGCTAAGAGTTTGACTTGGACTACAGTGACATTGGTAGTAATTAGCCTGCAGTATATTTGACAGCTTCCCAACGGGGACATAAAGTGGAAATGGAAGGGGGGGACACTCTGAGGATAACTCCTACCAACATCCAATCTAATCAAATCACCCATCCAATCCAAATCTATTTGCCACATACACGTGTTTAGCAGATGCTTGTGTTACTAGCTCCAACAGCGCAGTAATGTCTAACAAGTAAGATCTAACCGTGTCCCAACATTCCACACAATACACACAAATCTAACAAAAGAATGGAATTAGAATATATCAATGTCAGACCGGCATAGACTGAGATACCTTACAATAGAATACAGGATATACATATGACATGAGCCAGTCAAACTAGCGCCACATTATTAAAGTGACTGGTGTTCCATTATTCAAGTGGCCAGTGATTTCTAACACAAACACACACCTCAGTGGAACCCACATGGCAAGACAGCAAGGAAGACATGCAGAAGGAATCATGAAGACGAGATGAAGAAGACCGGAATCATCTGGAATGAAGTGAACACAACCGCCCAGAACAGGGTTCAGCCGAGATGCACTGTTGACACCCTATGCTTAATTTAGGAGCTCAAAGGTATAGGTCATCTCATATAGGGAGGCATTTCACCGCCACCTGCTGGACCAGAGGTCATGTGGCCAACACTCTGCTTAAAATCCTTACGAGATATAAGGAGCCAGACAACAAACTGGTCAGGCAAGTTATGCAGGGAGGGATTTCATTGCCACCTGCTGGATCAGAAGTCATGTTGCCAACAATTGCCTTCAATTCATTACGACCTATAAGGAAGACGTCTGCTCATCATTCAAGCCACACAGGAGGCATTACACCGCCACCTGCTGGATCAGAAGTATTATTCACAGTGGCCACACAGAGCCATTATCACTCAACCTGATGCAAATTTTCACAAGTATGTGGTCAAAAATCAAACACTAACTACAACAGATCATCAAATAGGCAGTGGTTCCAAAATCAGCAATACGTCAAAGGATTCAACTACTGAAAACTGAAACAAACAAATGGATCAAACAGATCAATTGGCAGCAGGGTAGCCTAGTGGTTAGTGCGTTCAATTCCCAGATGTACAAGGTACAAATCTGTCGTTCTGCCCCTGAACAGGCAGTTAACCCACCGTTCCTAGGCTGTCATTAAAAATAAGAATTTGTTCTTAACTGACTTGCCTAGTTAAATAAAGGTTTAAAAAGGGAATATGTTCCATCATCCATGTTTATTTACATTAGTGCCAATTGTCCATTGATATTGGTGTAATTTCTCACCCCTTTTGGCTGTATGAAAGTTAATTTCCTCTCAGGCACACACATTTGTTCAGAGCTGTGGGAGACCACCTCAAGCCCCTGGTAGAGCCGGGGTGGTGTTTACCACTCCACCACGCCTTCAGCAGGATTGATCTTTATTTAACCTTTATTTAACAAGTCAGTTAAGAACAAATTCTGATTTACAATGACGGCCTAGCAACAGTACTTTCCTATATAATGATATAATTATACATAATGATTATATTATATATATATACACTATATAATTATAGTGATAATGCTGTAATGTGCTGGACGGTGATTATTTATGTGTCCCAGTGTAACTTTATGGGAAAAAGAGACTTTTCTCCACGGACTGCAGGCGACAGGCTCAGGACACGATTGATTGGCTATCAGACAAGGTTCATTACACTGCTAGCTGGTAGGACTGCTTTGCTGGATTATACTACAGCTTACTGACAGATCAATGAGGTCAGATCCCAATACCCATGTAAACATAGCTTACTGACAGATCAATGAGGTCAGATCCCAATACCCATTAAAACAAACGTTCCCGTTATTACCAGAGTGACATTGTATTTAAGTTGTTATTTGGGACAGGCATGGTCCTCAGATGCGTCAATATGATCTGTTAGACTTTTGATATGGCTAAGCAATGACGTCTTATATGTTGTGTTTTGCTCCCTGACATGGTGGGTGTGTTGGCATCAGGACACCCGTTATTGGTTTTGGTTTTGACTTGCATCATATCAGGATGGGTTGGTAGAATGTAGAAGTAGGTTTTAAATTCATACTTATTACAAATCTGCAGTTGCCTGACTATTATATTATTATATAATGAAAGAAATGTAAAAATTCACTTTTTTGTCTGGAAATAAAATAAACATTTATCTGCGTTAACCCCTCCAAACAACAGATGGCGATGTGCGTCTTTCAGGCCACGCTATCAGCGTGACGTATAATCTAGTGGACAGGACGCTTCTTCAACAACATCTAGTCAGCCACCTCAGTAGCTTCCTAGCCGAAACATTCAAGCTGTTCAGACTGCTTCTGTCTATATTGGTCTCTGTATGTTAAACATCATTCTGTCTTATAACTAGTTTCCCCATTTAATGTCATATTTGTTTAGTCAGGTAACGGTAGCTGGCTTGATAAGTTAGACTATCACTAGATTAGTCGCTAACTAACTAGGTTAGCTGGTTAACATCTCCGACCATGAGGTCACTAAGCTACTCTCCTCCTGCTAAAGAAGAGGAGGTCTGCTGGACGGAGAAAGAAGATCTGGTCAAAGAGGAGGAGGAAGAGGAGGATGTTACAATACAAAAACAACTAGAGGGTGAGGCTGTTACCGTGAAAGAAGAAGAGAAAGACGTTTCAGTGAAAGAAGAGGAAGACTCGTTCAGAGTGAAAGAGGAGGAGGATGTAACAGTAAAAGAAGAGGAGGAAGAGAAAGAGGAGGATGCAGTTTTTGGAGTGAAAGAGGAGGAGGGGGAGATGACTGTCACATTGGAGGAAGAAGAGGAGGAGATGGGAGATCTGATTAACACCAGTAAGTACCACCTTAAATGTGTTTTCAACTTTGGATATTCGGAGTTGGCTGGTCAATACCTCTTCAACGGAGGGTCCTAGGATGATGACTGATATGTCTAGAATCAGACGACCTAGAGAACAAGCTACCCCTTGTTTTCTCCGTTCCGTTTCCAAAAAGTGACTTAACATATATATTAGAGAAGGGTCTATCTGGGGGGGCACGGCATGTTGTGATTTTCGTGTAGTGATGTTTCACTACACACCGTGCCCCCCCAATAGTGCCATGCGAGAGTTGGGTTGGCGACACCAAACATTATGGATATACTGACAAGATGTCTCTCCGCCCTAACAAGGGGAGTCGTTGTCCACAAAGCGGCACTGCGGGTTGTCTATCTCCCGCCTATCCTTTATTTGGATTGGTGGATACATCTTATTATTGTAATCTATTGTTTATATTCTATGAGGGTTGTTGTCGTCAACCGCCTGGATTCAATGGAGAGATGCTAAGCTACTAGCAGGAATATGCATAGCGATCTGGAGACAACTCCTATAGTGGTTTTATCAAAGTTGTCGGTATGTCACGTGTCCACATAACAACTTAATCATTACGAAACTTCTGTTAGATCAAGTAGACCTCACGTGGTAAATATACCGTTCATTTTGTTGTTGACCAAATTTAACACTTTCCACATTGTGTTGATAATAGTTTCCACTTGGATAAAACCTACTGTAGCCTACTGGCATGACCTACAGAGATACAAACCACTTGGATACAACCTACTGTAATTGCATAAGAAAATAATGGAGGTAATATACAGTACCAGTCAAAAGTTAGGACACCCACTTATTCAAGGGTTCTTTCTTTATTTTTACTATTTTCTACATTGTAGAATAAGAGCGAATACATCAAAACTCTGAAATAACACATGGAATCATGTAGTAACCAAAGTGTTAAACAAATCAAAATATATTTTATATTTGAGATTCTTCAAAGTAGCCACCCTTTGCCTTGATGACAGCTTTGCACCCTCTTTGCATTCTCTCAACCAGCTTCACCTGGAATGCTTTTCCAACAGTCTTGAAGGAGTTCCCACAGGCTGAGCACTTGTTGGCTGCTTTTCCTTCACTCATCCCAAACCATCTCAATTGGGTTGAGGTCGGGTGATTGTGGAGGCCAGGTCATCTGAAAATCTATAATTTGATCTCATCAGACCAATAGACAGATTTCCACCGGTCTAATGTCCATTGCTCGTGTTTATTGGCCCAAGCAAGTCTCTTCTTATTGGTGTCCTTTAGTAGTGGTTTCTTTGCAGCAATATCGACCATGAATACCCGATGGGCCTCTGAACTGTTGATGTTGAGATGTGTCTGTTACTTGAACTCTGAAGCAAGCTTAGTGAGATGTTAGCTTCTTTAGCAGGAGGAGAGTAGCATAGTGAGCTCATGGTCAGAGATGTTAGCTAGCTAGGCTAGTGCTAACTTAACCAGCCCGCTAGCTGACTAATAACAACAACACCGTAAATATGAAATTAGATCGGATAACTAACTAGACGACAGAAGTAGGTTTAAAACACAGTGTCTAATGTACACGAAAGTGTCAAGAGCTTGAATCCTCGGCTATTTTGTCTATCAAGCTACCGAGGTGACTGACTAACTGTCGCTGCTGTTGAAAGAAGCGTTCCATCCACTAGATTATACGGCACACTAGCAACATAAACTTGACTGGAGTGGGTAACCAAATTCAAAATCCAAAAGTTGAATTATTAAACATTCATCAATATACAAGTGTTGCATCAAAAGCTCTGATTCTTGGCAATATCATAGCGTTGTCAGATTTCAAAAAGGCTTTACGCTAAAGCACAACATTTGATTGTTTGAGGATTGCACCCACATATTTTCCACATTAGCATAAATTCATATCCCATACGGGTCACACAAAACCCATATAAGAGCTAAAATAAATCACTTACCTGTCGAAGAACTTCTGCTGAGGGCTTCCCAAGTGTCCAACGAAGACATCCAATGGGTCTTTTGTTAGAAAAAGTAATTTATTATATTCATAAATCTCAGTTTAGTTGGCGCGTTATGTTCAGAAAATCCACCGTCGAGTCACCCATTGAACCGTGAAGAGAACGTGTTCAAATTATACATATCAACGTTGTCCAAACAAATCAAACATAATTTATAATGCATCCTTAGGTATCATTTTATGAATAATAACAATAATATTTTACACGGATGATAACCTAAACGTTATAAAAGGAAAATAAAGTGGAGCGCGCTCACGTTCTCGTGTCTGTAAATATTATTGACTTTTCTGCTTCCTTCAGTAATTCTTCTTCTGTATGGTTCTGTTCAGTGCTAAAGCCTCCAAACACTGTCCAGAGACTGACATCTAGTGGAAGCCATAGGTACTGTAATCTAGGTGCTAAAACACATGTATTTCAATAGGAAGCCTATAGAAAGGAGGACATTTCTGGGCAGAAATTCCTCGGGTTTTCACCTGCTATATCAGTTTTGTTATACTCACAGACATTATTTTAACAGTTCTAGAAACTTCAGTGTTTCCTATCCAATAGTACTAATTATGTGCATATCTTATTTTCTGGGCCGGAGTGGCAGGCATTTTACTTTGTGCACGCCAGACTCTCCAAAACCGTCACCTCTGCTGCCGCTCCCTAAGAGAGTATGTTGTACCTAGTTTCCCTCCTTCAGGGATCAGTAGTTATAGTCATAATGTGTGGATTTAATAGTATGTTGTACCTAGTTTCCCTCCTTCAAGGAACAGTAGTTATAGTCATAACCTGTGGATTTAATAGTATGTTGTACCTAGTTTCCCTCCTTCAGGGAACAGTAGTTATAGTCATAACGTGTGGATTTAATAGTATGTTGTACCTAGTTTCCCTCCTTCAGGGAACAGTAGTTATAGTCATAACGTGTGGATTTAATAGTATGTTGTACCTAGTTTCCCTCCTTCAGGGATCAGTAGTTTTAGTCATAACGTTAAGCTTGTCATATGATGAACTTCAACTTAAATACTGGATATTGCTGTCAGACATTTTGTATTCAGATCTCTGAAATGCACTCTAACTACGTCACATTTAGTGTCTCCTTATGTTACGCTGGGAAAACAGTTTTCATGGGCACAGAAATCCTGAATCATTTCAGAGTTTGGTAAATCCAATGGTTGTAACTGAGAGTCAATAAAGTTAAGATGACAACACCCAAATGGATACTGTCATTAACGTGGTTCTTCAATAATTACACATAGTACTTAATACTGTAGCTGTTTAGTTACAGTCACATCTACTATCATCAGCTGATCCAGGAAATCATTTTCTGAATGACAGTCAAATGACAAACATCACGACATGCAACAACAACCAAAGTGCTTCTTCATTCATTACTCTGGTAAAGACAGTTATGCCGTGCTCCATGTTGATCCAACATCCCAACAACAAATTGATGTTTATAATATGTTATTGTCTGCTTGATTTACAGTAGGGTCTCGTTAGTCTGTTTGGACATGTAGATACTTAGCTCATAATGTGTAGAGAACTGTTCCTTGATGGATAGGCTATTGTACAACACACAGAGCTATTTTATTATTCAGGACATTTAGAATGACTACACATTACAGAGTAGCCTAGTGGGATTATTCACAAATTATCTGGTGATCAGGTTAGGATTTTTCCATGTTTCACCTGAAATATTAAATTATATATAGTCCTAGGTCTATGTTGTTAGGTGAAGTTATTGGCCAGTTTGTTAAACACTTAGTGTGCAAAGCCAAAGAGCATTTTACTGGTTGAAGCGTTTTTTTAAGTATAAAGCATTTGGTTTATGCGTCAAATAAAGCAACACAAACATTATATTAATCAGAGATTCAATCGAGCCTTACAATTATAATCCAAAGTAGTGTGAAATGCACTTATAGGCAACCTGTAAATGGAGGCTATTTTGCTGTCAGCCTATGAGAACTCCCCAGAGTTTTCCCCCACGGTGGTGAATTAGTAAATTGACACAGAGCTTAATGTGAGTTTCCTTGAGTAGCACTCCCAATCTTGCGCTGATAGTGAGCTGTAATATTCAGAATACATTGTGGAAAACGAAAATCTTCGCTCACCATTGTTTGCTCCAGGCAGATATACTACATCCATAACCAGCGGTTTCCTCATTAGCATGGAGGAGTTTCTACAACCAGATATACTACATCCATAACTAGCGGTTTCCTCATTAGCAGGGAGGAGTTTCTACAACCAGATATACTACATCCATAACTAACGGTTTCCTCATTAGCAGGGAGGAGTTTCTACAACCAGATATACTACATCCATAACTAGCGGTTTCCTCATTAGCAGGGAGGAGATTCTACAACCAGATATACTACATCCATAACTAGCGGTTTCCTCATTAGCATGGAGGAGTTTCTACAACCAGATATACTACATCCATAACTAGCGGTTTCCTCATTAGCAGGGAGGTGTTTCTACAACCAGATATACTACATCCATAACTAGCGGTTTCCTCATTAGCAGGGAGGAGTTTCTACAACCAGATTTACTACATACATAACTAGCGGTTTCCTCATTAGCAGGAGGATTTCTATGTGCTGCAATTTTAGCATATTGGAGACCAAAAGTCGTCTGGCACACCGCTTAGGATTTCAAACAACTATAACTTATTGCTGGTTACCACTAATGTAAAAACAAGACAAAATATGACTTGTTGCTAACTTGACTGTCTTAATTGTCAAATAATTTAACAGACGTCAATTGTTGGACAACTTCATGGGTATGCTCTGGGCATCACCTTTTACCTCAAATAAATAGTGGATTTCTGCTGTTGTGGGCCTTTAACCATCTGTCTGACTTTGTTGTTCACACAGGAGAGAGACGTGACAATCGTGGATCCTCTGGGGAGCTTCAACAACAACATGATGCTGACGAGGCAGAGAAGAGACTCTCCAGATCAGAACTCTCCAGGAAACAGCAGCAGAGACCCACAGGGAAGAAATCTCATTGCTGCTCTGACTGTGGGAAACGTTGCAAATCTTCATCAGAACTTAAAATACATCAGGAGTACACACAGGAGAGAAATCTTATAGCTGTAGTCAATGTGGGAAGGGTTTTACTCGGCCATACAGCCTGATTGTACACCGGAGAACACACACAGGAGAGAAGCCTTATAGCTGTGATCAATGTGGGAAGAGTTTTACTCAGTTAAACAGCCTGATAGTACACCAGTGGATACACACAGGAGAGAAACCTTTAGCTGTAGTACTTGTGGGAAGAGTTTTACTCAGTTAAACAGCCTAATAGCACACCAGCGGATACACACAGGAGAGAAACCTTTTAGCTGTAGTATATGTGGAAAGAGTTTTACTCAGTTAAACAGCCTAATAGCACACCAGCAGATACACACAGGAGAGAAATATTTTAGCTGTGATCAATGTGGGAATAGTTTTACTCAGCTAAACAGCCTAATAGCACACCAGCGGATACACACAGGAGAAAAACCTTTTAGCTGTAGTAAATGTGGGAAGAGCTTTACACAGTTAAACAGCCTGGTAGTACACCAGCGGACACACACAGGAGAGAAACCTTATAGCTGTGATCAATGTGGGAAGACTTTTGTTCAATCTTGCCACCTGACTGTACACCAGAGAACACACACAGGAGAGAAACCCTATAGCTGTGATCAATGTGGGATGAGTTTTACTACATCTGGCAAGCTGACTCGACACCAGCGAACACACACAGGAGAGAAACCTTATAGCTGTGATCAATGTGACAAGAGATACTCTGATAAAAGAGATCTGATTAAACATCAGAAAATACATACATGAAGGAGTTGTGAGTTTAAGGATGACGAGTTCTAGAAGCTGGTGAGTTTAAGGAAGATGAGTTCTAGAAGCTAGTGAGTTTAAGGAAGATGAGTTCTAGAAGCTGGTGAGTTTAAGGAAGACGAGTTCTAGAAGCTGGTGAGTTTAAGGAAGACGAGTTCTAGAAGCTGGTGAGTTTAAGGAAGACGAGTTCTAGAAGCTGGTGAGTTTAAGGAAGACGAGTTCTAGAAGCTGGTGAGTTTAAGGAAGACGAGTTCTAGAAGCTAGTGAGTTTTAGGATTATATAGAAAGTTGTATTTTGTATATTATTTCTTGTTTTTAATTGTTGACAGCCAGTAGACACCATGTTTATATTGTAGAAGGTGAAACATTGTAGTTGATTATAATGTGAAATGGAAGATGTTTTCTGTTGGTGGTGAGCAAACTTGTCCAACAAAAAATATAGGATATATTTGTTGTCTTAAGGGGGAAGGTGTTACAGGCTTTGGTTTTTCCATTTATGTTTTGAGGTTGGACTTTAGCATGTAGGAAAGGGGGATACCTAGTCAGTTCTACAACTGAATGCATTCAACTGAAATGTGTCTTCGGTGCACAGATTGGTGTCACCTCTTTAGTCAGTATGTGTTACACCTGTGCTGGCTTGTCCATCTCGTTAGTGGGAAGGTGTTTCACCTGAGCTGCTCCAGGTTCTATTTAAGAGTGTCTGGCCCAGTGCTCCAGGTTCTAGTTAAGTGTCTGGCCCAGTGCTCCAGGTTTTATTTAAGAGTGTCTGGCCCAGTGCTCCAGTTGTCTTGATAGATGTGGAGAGTCAACACCTTTAGTTGCTCCACCTTTTTGGTTTGCTTCCTGTCTTTAAGTTTGGTGTGGGTTTTTCTTTTGTTTTCCTCTTGGGCAGATTTAGTGGGTCTCATGGTGGGTGTCTTTTAGGTCCCAGTTGTTTTACTAGTCAACTTTCAGTGGACACCCCCATAGTGTCTTTCAGAACCCCTCCTAAAACCCCACCTGTTTAGTTGTGGTTGTTGTCAGTGACTCTTTGTTAGTTCCCTTTTCTATTTAAGGGACATTTCTGGTTTTCTTGATGGGGAACGTAACAACAAACAATGTAGTTAAACAAGCTTATAATTTGAGTTGGATATTGCATCCAATTGTTTATATTTTATTCAATGGCATTTCCTTAGAATTCTCATTAGTCTTTCAGTTGTTAATCTTGTGTTTTTTTATCTTATGTTTTGTGTACTAAATATTTTCATTTAATTGTTTATTAGGTTTTTTTCTGTGAAGCCTTTGTGTTGCACCCATGTCTGAAATGTGCTGTATAAATAAGCTTGATTTGATTTGAACATATTGCAAAACAAATGAACCAAATGATCGACAAATCAATAGACTCTTGCAAAACCAATTAACAAATCTGTGCAAAAGCAACAAATATCTTAGTATGAAAAACAGTGGGAGAAATACTGAATTTATACTATGTCAAAATGGTGCATAATAACAACTAACACACCAATAGCAAAGCGTGTTATTATGGGATTAGTGGTATGATGTTGATCAGTTCTAGCCCAGATAGCACTATGCCCACCAGATGGCCTCAGATGTTACATTAAATGACCTCCACAGGAGGGCCCATCTCAACAGTTCATTTCCAAAGGGACAAATGAGGCCCAAGGGCACATACTGGCCATTTATCAATCAGTGCAGTTTAACATCTCAGATGTGACTAGCTTTCATCTTACATCTTATTGTTGCCATCATTGTCTCTTACCTGTAATTACTGGCTGCCAGCCCTCGGTTTAGTACATCAAGGAACAGAGGTTGCCTTTTAGGAGAAGGACTGACGAGCTTGGAACTAGGTGGGATACAGCTAGTGTCATGAAGTCACTTTGTCATAGCAGGCTAGGAGAAATAGGTTAAGGTTAGGAAAAGGCTATTTAAGGTTAGGAAAAGGCTTAGGGTTACCCTAAATGTCACTTCCGGGCGTAGCTGTACTCCATCTAGGCACAACCGACTTACAAGTCATCACACAGAGAGCAGACTTGAAGCACAACTGCACTGTCTGGAAGAGCGCCCCAGACTGAATTGGAATCCTCAAACAGCACACTAACTACATTCCACTTTATGATGTCACAGTCAGCCTCTCGGAACACTGGTCCCCAACATTCTCAAACACCTTGGATACCAAAGCCGAACGTTCTCTAATCACTCGCATTCACAAATCAACTAGGGACAAGGCTGCCAGGAATTGGATGCTGAAAAGCAAACCTCCTTCACAGAGCAACATCATAGGACTGGGAGTTAATAATACTCTGTCCGTGTAGGTGGTTGGGGGCCTCGTGTTCAACAGCAGGTTAGACTCTTTCACTTGTTCCCTTCCAACTGCTTGCATTCCCCTATTCTCAACACCTTTGTTCTTCTATGGGCTAGAGTGCAGATACTGTACCTGTAGAGTACAACAACAAATAACAGACGGCCTGTTACCACACCCTATAGGCTAGGAGTTTTACTTGGACTACAGTGTGTCCCAACATTCCACACAATACACACAAATCTAACAAAAGGAATGGAATTAGAATACATCAATGTCAGACCGGCATAGACTGGAGATACCTTACAATAGAATACAGGACATGAGCCAGTCAAACTAGCGCCACATTATTAAAGTGACTGGTGTGTTCATCTGGAATGAAGTGAACAAAACGGCCCAGAACAGGGTTCAGCCGAGATGCACTGTTGACACCCTATGCTTCATTTAGGAGCTCAAAGGAATAGGTCAACTCATATAGGGAGGCATTTCACTGCCACCTGCTGGACCAGAAGTCATGTGGCCAACACTGCTTAAAATCCTTACGAGCTATAAGGAGCCAGACAACAAACTGGTCAGGCAAGTTATGCAGGGAGGATTTCATTGCCACCTGCTGGATCAGAAGTCATGTTGCCAACACTTTTCTTCAATTCATTACGACCTATAAGGAATACGTCTGCTCATCATTCAAGCCACACAGGAAGGCATTACACTCCCACCTGCTGGATCAGAAGTACTATTCAGGGACTTGAGGTGGTCTCCCACAGCTCTGCGTATGTCATGTTTTGTGGCCTTGCCGTTCCATTTCTTGACTGCCTCTGCAACACAGAAAGAAACACATTTAGTCATATTATATAAAACACTCAAAGTAATGGATATGGAGCATCTATGGCCTCAGTTACACCTGGCACCTAAATGTGACTTCTGTCATCTGATCACTCCAAGCTGCATTAGGTTCAGATCTACCAGGATGGGCCTTTGACATGGTCAGGATGCAGTCAGGCCACTGAATATGCATAAGCAATGTAAAGAGATGGGGTGAATGAGTGGGGAAAAGTACATTCTACACAAATGACCTTCATAATATCAAAGAACAAATGTGTGAAATTTACTTTCATACAGCCAAAAGGGGTGAGAAATTACACCAATAGGACAATTTGCACTAATATAAATAAACATGGATGATGGAACATATTCCCTTTTTTAGTAACCTTTATTTAACTGGTCAGTTCAGAACAAATTCTGATTTACAATGACGGCCGAGGAATGGCAACTTACTTTACAGTTATTTTGACCGCGGTGGTTATTGGAGTCGTGGTTTCCTGAAAGAAACCGTTGTTGTGCATCATCTTTCAACGCTCCAATACCTGATAATGCACCAAAACTGTATAGGCTATTTGGGAATTAAACTTTAATTAACCTGAAAGCGTTGCTTCATAGTATAAACATCTGTTGGGTTGGTAGAATGTGGAAGTAGGTTTTAATTCATACCAATTACAAATCTGCAGTTGTCTGACTATTATATTATTATTTAATGAAAGAAATGTAAAAATGCACTTTTCCGTCTGGAAATAAAATAAACATTTATCTGCGTTAACCCCTCCAGTCAACAGATGGCGATGTGCGTCTTTCAGGCGACAGCTATCAGCGTGACGTATAATCTAGTGGACGGACGTTTCTTCAACAACATCTAGTCAGCCACCTCGGTAGCTTCCTAGCCGAAACATTCAAGCTGTTCAGACTGCTTCGGTCTATATTGGTCTCTGTATTTTAAACATCATTTTGTCTTATAACTAGTTTCCACATTTAATGTCATATTTCCGTTTAGTCAGGTAACGGTAGCTGGCTTGATAAATTAGACTATCACTAGACTAGTCGCTAACTAACTAGGTTAGCTGGTTAACATCTCCGACCATGAGTTCACTAAGCTACTCTCCTCCTGCTAAAGAAGAGGAGGTCTGCTGGACGGAGAAAGAAGATCTGGTCAAAGAGGAGGAGGAAGAGGAGGCTGTTACAATACAGAAACAACTAGAGGGTGAGGCTGTTACCGTGAAAGAAGAAGAGAAAGACGTTTCAGTGAAAGAAGAGGAAGACTCGTTCAGAGTGAAAGAGGAGGAGGATGAGAAAGAGGATGCAGTTTTTGGAGTGAAAGAGGAGGAGGGGGGAGATGACTGTCACATCCAAAAAGGAGGAAGAAGAGGAGGAAACTGGATATCTGGGCCCGGTTTCCCAAAGGCATCTTAAGGCATCCAATGGTTCTAACGATGAACGGGCCCTGATTAACACTAGTAAGTACTGTCTTAAAAACAGAGGCACAAACTCTGCAGTTGTTGAACTGATGTGTGGTGTTAAAGGGGAAATCGGTAATTGCTATATCCATATTTTGACTTATATTATTTATTTATAGCCATTGATTATTGAATAATATAACACATGCCTCATGAGCTTAGTTCAACTGTTGTAACCCCATCAGAACCCCAAATAAGCTTTTTTTTTACTCCAATGTTTAGAAACAATGTAATCCAACACTGTATAGCCTCAACATGGTTAAAACTATCATGTTGATATCATGGATGGTCAGTCCTTCCATCATAGGTCTGTCTATGAATTTGAGAGTAGTTACATTTCTCCAGCCCCATCCATCATCTTATTACCAAAACAGTGCTGGAATTACAGCTTTGTTATTGTTTCAACTGCAGATTGGTTGGTTGATTGAAGTGGCTTTTAAAGGGACAACCTAGTATTTAAACAGCAACAAAATGGCTGCCCAGAGACTTGGTTTGGTCAACAGATGGGGCTGGAGAAATGTAACCACTCTCAAATTCATAGAGAGAACTATTGTAGCAACAAACCCAACACCTAGCAACCTCGTCAAGAAGTTCAGATATCTAGGAGTAACAGTTATAAGGTGTTGGCTTGATAGTCAGTGGACCCAGGTTTGAGTCCAGCCCAGGGCTACCCCTGAATTGACTACACTATAAATACAAGGACTGACCATCCATTAGGTCATAATGATAGTTTAACCAGGTTTCTAGGCTATATAGTATATTCTAGAATTCATCCATGAGGTCATAATGATAGTTTAAATCCAGGTTTCTAGGCTATATAGTATATTCTAGAATTCATCCATGAGGTCATAATGATAGTTTAATCCAGGTTTCTAGGCTATATAGTATATTCTAGAATTCATCCATGAGGTCATAATGATAGTCTAACCAGGTTTCTAGGCTATATAGTATATTCTAGAATTCATCCATGAGGTCATAATGATAGTTTAACCAGGTTTCTAGGCTATATAGTATATTCTAGAATTCATCCATGAGGTCATAATGATAGTTTAACCAGGTTTCTAGGCTATATAGTATATTCTAGAATTCATCCATGAGGTCATAATGATAGTTTAACCAGGTTTCTAGGCTATATAGTATATTCTAGAATTCATCCATGAGGTCATAATGATAGTTTAACCAGGTTTCTAGTCTATATAGTATATTCTAGAATTCATCCATGAGGTCATAATGATAGTTTAATCCAGGTTTCTAGGCTATATAGTATATTCTAGAATTCATCCATGAGGTCATAATGATAGTTTAACCAGGTTTCTAGGCTATATAGTATATTCTAGAATTCATCCATGAGGTCATAATGATAGTTTAACCAGGTTTCTAGGCTATATAGTATATTCTAGAATTCATCCATGAGGTCATAATGATAGTTTAACCAGGTATCTAGGCTATATAGTATATTCTAGAATTCATCCATGAGGTCATAGTGATAGTTTTAACCAGATTGAGGCTATACAGTATATTCTAGAATTCATCCATGAGGTCATAATGATAGTTTAACCAGATTGAGGCTATACAGTGCTTGTTTACAAACAGTGGCGTTATACAAGCTTATGTTTTGGTTTCTGGTGGGAAATACAGTTTCATTTAAGTCATTTATAAGTTCTATTCTTCAAGAATCAATGGTTATATAGTAAATGGGTCTTTCTATAACTGCCAGTGGAGATTTCCTGTGGGGGTCAAATTGTTACAGCTGTTGATAAGTCATTAGCTGTTTTTGAATACTCATACTAACTGTACTATTTGTGACGTGAATTGAGTATATAGTATGCTTATTGGTCATATTATGGATATAGTTAGTATATAGTATGCTTATTGGTCATATTATGAATATAGTTAGTATGCCAAAAGTCTATTTAACCTGACATGATGTATGACGCAAAAATAATTTCCTAATAGTTACAATAAAGTTGTCATCATCATCATAAACAACATCAATAACAACAATCACTTATTGAACAGATGTGTAGTACTGTAAACACATGTTTCTACATTGATTGTTCTGAAGCTGTTTTATTCTCAGAACCCCAAATATAGGAGGATAAATGTTCAATCCTCTACGGTCCATCAAGCTGTACAGCAGCCTGAAGACTGACCACCAGGTTCAATGATAGCTCCTATCCCCAAGCTGTGAGGCTAAACAGAAGTGACAAACACACACACACAGAGACCATCTGTAGTGAAGGTCCATAAGGCCCATGGAGTCTGTATCAAAGTCCAGAGAGCTGGTTGTTATGGATGTAGAAAAGTTAAAACACACATCCTACACAGTATAGATGTCAACCCTACTCTCTATCAGTCTGGTCCTGAAAGGCCCTCAGCTAAATACACGATGTGTCTCTCTCACACACACACACAAGTACAGACAAACACGGGTACGCATATACGCACACACACACATACACGCTGCAGTGTTACACTGAGCAGGGATTCAAATGTTTGTTTGCATGTCTTATTTACTCTGGTTAATCATCTCATCCCTATGTAGATCAACACTCCTACATTGAGACACTTTATGAATACTGGCCCTGATGTAACAAATCCAAAACACAGCTCAAAAACAGAACAAGAAGTAAAATGATACATTACCCTCAAGTATATGAATAACGACTAAAAACAAATAACCCAAAACTATATTTCAAGATAATATTTGTCAAACAAACTTACAGAGTGAAGTGAAGGGGAGAGGTCTGTACAGTGTGTCAACTGACTGGTAGAGTGGGAACTGCTACTAAGTGTCAGTTCTGTAGTTGACACATATTGAAAGAAGTCAGATCACAAGTTGCTGATACAGAACTGTCCTTTCCTTCCTCTTTAAGACATTTACATGCATGATGACCAGAACAGCAAAAAGAAGATTACTGTGTTAGAGTGGGCCCTACATTTCTATAATGGACTAAATGTCCCCCATTTCACTTTTCATGACAACAGCACCATGTTAACAATATGTTGACAATTCTATATGGAATGTTTATTATATCTTAGAATGTGTTGACTTGCCCCTCTGAGTTCTACATGGAACAGGTCAAAATTCCATTTACAATTGATCAGTTCCATGTCATTCATTCTATTCTATAAACACATTCAATTTACACTCATCAGCTGCATCAACTCCCTCAAGATTCTAAAGTTGCCATGGTTTCCTGTCTCTCTTCTGTGGTCAGGCTTGTGTTTGCTAGCAGCATACCACCCTGCATCCCACTGCTGGCTTGCCTCTGAAGCTGAGCAGGGTTGGTCCTGGATGGGAGACCAGATGCTGCTGGAAGTGGTGTTGGTGGGCCAGTAGGAGGCACTCTTTCTTCATGTCTAAAAAACTACATCCCAAATGCCCTGTGTAGGTTGTGGTCAGGTGTCCTGACTCTCTGTGGCCACTAAACATCTCATGGCACTAACTGTCTGAGTCGGGGTGTTAACCCTGGTGTCTTGGCTAAAAACCCAATTTGGCCCTCATACCATCATGGCCCCAGCTTCCAAATGGCTCATTCATCTCCTCTCCTTCCCCCTGTAACTATTAGTTATTGCTGTAAATCAGAATGTGTTCTCAGGCAACTTATTAGGTAAAATAAGGGTAAAATAAAATAACCATAGAGACAGCTGGTGGTCATCCAGTAGAAACACTCGTCACCATTGATGGGAGCCATCCTCCTGGTCCTGGGAGAGAGACAGTATGAAAACACAAGCACCTGTACTCCTGCCCCCACCTTCTGTCATTTGGTACATTTCAAATGTTGATATGAGTTGACTGGTAACACTTTAGAATAACTCATAATTAACACATTATAAATGCTTATATGGGTTTATAAATTATAGTTGATGTTTTGACAGTCGGATGTCCGTACCCTGTGGAGGTGTACTGGGAGGCTGAGGAGGTGTTGAGGTCTATAGGGTTGGTCCTCTGAGGAGAGGGAGGGGTTCTCTACATCTAGCGGTCTGGGTACCTGATCACCAGTCTGGTGCTCTCCAGCTCCATCCCCTGGACAGGAGGACAAACAGCAGGCACCAATGTGTCGGAGGAAACACTGTCGAACTGACGACCGAAGGTCAGCTTGCAGGACGCCTGGCACACCACAAGGAGTCGCTAGAGCACGATGAGACAAGGACATCCCGGCCGCCAAACCCTCCCCAACCCGGACGACCCTGGGCCAATTGTACGCCGCCTTATGGTTCTCCAAGGCACAGCCGGCTTTAACACAGCCTGGGATCGAACAAGGGGCTGAAGTGGCACCTTAGCACTCATTGTTGAATTTGCAATTTCCAACTTGTCATATAATGTTTATGTCCAATGGCCGATGAGCACCGATAGATTTTATCTATATGTTTTTAGTATAGTTTAATCTATATATCTATAATTTCTCTTCATATGGCAAGGTTTGAAAAGGACTTGCCAGTAGACTGCATGTCTAGCTTGCTAGCTAAGATTTTGAAAGTATGATGTTGACATGATCAGTCCAATCAAAGTTACGGTAGATATAACGTTATTTGACAACATTTTGTCTGTGGCCAATGACCTTGAGCCTTCTTAGATGGGCACTTCTAATGTAACTCTAGGGCAGCACCCAAGGGGCTTGAATATTTTCTCTACCCGTAGATTTTGCGGTGACGTAGTATCCCCATGAGTAACAGAACACTGAGCCAATCACGGCTCAACTAGAGAACATTACCAACCCCTATGCTCCGTATTTTCCTCTGGCTGCCCCACCACCACAGAAAGCACTGAGCTAGGCTGCAACACCTGCATTTTGGAGCTGCCTTACTCAAGAAAGGAAAAAAGAGACCATGTTTGTATGCGACTTTATTAACTCAATGCTTTATTTATTTTTACATTGTTTGCAAACTGATATGTGACACGTATTAATGCCAAAATAACATGCAAGAAAAACTAACCAGGTGGGGCTCAAAACATGTGGAGCTCTGCCACACCTGCCCTGAATGACGTGTTGCCACTGCATGTATCTAGAAATTATAGACTAAATATTACACGGGACGAGACCCGTAGAAGAAGTGCACAAAAACACGTAGCATGGAAGTCGATACAACAGCACAGGTACTCACAGGACCAACGGACATGGTAACAATAACCGACAACGGGGAACAGAGGGCACATATATAACATCCTAATCAGGGGGAATGGGAACCAGGAGTGCGTAATGAGACAAGACAGTCCGGGGTTGGTGGTAATGAATCCAGTTCAGTGACGCCTGGAAGGCCGTGACGTAGACCTCCGGAGCTGGTGGACGGAATGAGCAGCAGTTCCGGGGGGATCCGTGACAGTACTGATTACATTTATTTTTATTAAAAAACAAGCAATATCATCACACTGAACAATATAGTATCACGTAAAATTAAATATAACATGCAGAATGTCTGACAGCAATACAAAATAAATCATCATTAACCACATCAGGAGAAACTTGGCCCAAGAGCTAAATATATTAAAAAGCTTTATCAAAATTAGTTGCTGAGGAAAGTAGAACTATTGATGTCATACAACATCTGTATCTGGCAAAATCCCATAGAAAAATCAGAAATACAATCTTAAACTATAGATAGTAAACAGATTGGTACTCAAGAAAAGTAGGCTATTTATATCATCAGAAATATAGAAATGGAAAAATATAACCCATCTCATATTATCATCAATATAGATAGTTATATATCATTATAAGAAAATAAAAATATATTTCAGCATTTACTCAAAGTGAAAGTTCATGGTCTGGAAATAGTGGTGTTAGGCCTAGCTTTAGATTGGAACCTTAGCTCTTCAGTCCAGGTTCTGTGGTGGTTCTCTTCAGTCCAGGTTCTGTGGTGGTTCTCTTCAGTCCAGGTTGTGTGGTGGTTCTCTTCAGTCCGGGTTGTGTGGTGGTTCTCTTCAGTCCAGGTTGTGTGGTGGTTCTCTTCAGTCCAGGTTGTGTGGTGGTTCTCTTCACTCCAGGTTGTGTGGTGGTTCTCTTCAGTGGGAGATTCCCCTCACATTCTGAAAGAAGACATACTGAATTAGCACTCCCTCTAAAATGTTTAGGGACACACACACACACACACACACACAGACTTACTGCCAGGGTGTCATACTCTGGTGACCTGGTCTTCATGTTCAGAGGTGTGTACGTATCACTGTTAGGGTCAGGATTGACACTCTGTGGACAGAAAAAGAGAGGGAGAAAGAGAGAGGGAGAGATGAAATGCATGAG
Source organism: Brachymystax lenok tsinlingensis (assembly GCA_030435695.1). NCBI lineage: Eukaryota > Metazoa > Chordata > Actinopteri > Salmoniformes > Salmonidae > Brachymystax > Brachymystax lenok. The sequence goes on along the minus strand of CM059812.1, from coordinate 59,482,655 downwards.
TTCTTTGAGACAGCAGTCTTTCCATAATTTTATCTAAACACATTCAAGTACTGTATCAAACCCAAATTAATTATAGGAGACTTACTGCCAGAGTGTCGTAGTCAGGGGACATGGTCCTCATGTTCAGACCTGTGTATGTGTCAATGTTAGGGTCAGGATGGACACTCTGTAGAGAGAGAGTAGTGTCAATGTTAGGGTCAGGATGGACACTCTGTAGAGAGAGAGTAGTATCAATGTTAGGGTCAGGATGGACACTCTGTAGAGAGAGAGTAGTATCAATGTTAGGGTCAGGATGGACACTCTGTAGAGAGAGAGTAGTATCAATGTTAGGGTCAGGATGGACACTGTAGAGAGAGAGAGTAGTGTCAATGTTAGGGTCAGGATGGACACTCTGTAGAGAGAGAGAGTAGTATCAATGTTAGGGTCAGGATGGACACTCTGTAGAGAGAGAGAGTAGTGTCAATGTTAGGGTCAGGATGGACACTGTAGAGAGAGAGAGTAGTGTCAAGGTAATAGTTAAAATAGTATGAAAGAGACTGTATTGACACAGTAAATTAATGCCGGAGGTTGAGAAGTAACTGGTTTAATCACCTGTGTGTCTGCTGTTGCATCACTTCCTCCTGTGGATCTCCTGTAATGAGGGACAGAGTGAGTTCTGCTCTCTACTGACTTCTAGTGGAAGTTGATATGTTACAAATAAAATGTAGCAGTTAAGAGTGTTGGGCCAGTAACCAAGAGTTTGCTGGTTCGATTCCCCAGCCGACTAGGTAAGAAAATCTGTCAATGTGCTCTTGTACAAGGCACTTAACCCTAATTGTTCCTGTAAGTTGCTCTGGATAAGAGTGTCTGCTAAAGGACTCAAAGGAAAATGTAGAATTAATTAATTAATGAAGTTAATAACAAATCAGAGAACTAAGATGTAATGATAAAAATATGCATTTTAACTCACCTGAACCACATGAGTCCAGAGAGACAGAGGATGAGAACCAGAACAACCACTATGATTCCTACAGCTGCAGTCATAACTGAGGTCTGTTTCCCTTTAATAAAATATGGATGATATGAGTACATGGCATGGTATAATAAACTATAATACAGGACGTTAATGTAATACTTGTTAAGGGATCTTATAACCCAATGTATAGTTATAAACTAAGGTGTAATAAGACAAAGTATAATGATTAACATTAGATTGAAACATGTTTTGTATTGAAGATGAAACTTTACCTGCTACAATGATCATCAGAGCTGTAGAGTTCATAGATCCTCTTCCATTCTGGGCCTCACAGTAGTATTCTCCTCTGTCCTCAGAGATGATGTTAGTGATGCTGTAACACTGTCCTGATGCTTTTGGTGAGGTTACGTTCTTCTTGTACCAGGTGTATTTGTCCACAGGTGGGTTGGCGTCACTGCTGCAGGTCAGAGTTACTGAACTGCCCTCCACTATTTCACCAGAGGGACTGACTGACACTGAGGTGCTCTTTGGGCCATCTGGTGGACAATATGTAACAACACATTGTTCATACATGGAGCTTTACATGAGGAGCATCATGGAACTTACACTTATGATTGAAATAAATGAAATATGAATATAAATGTGTAACTTAGACAATAATGTAACAATACAGTGTTGGTGAAGTACGTGTAGTTCACTACAGTAATGAGATGAGTACAATCATGGAACTTGGACATAGATTGAAATAACAGATGGATAGAATAGATAAGAGAAGATGTTACTAAAAGAATACAACTGGAGATGGATCCCACATACTCACATCTGACAGTGAGAGTCTCTTCAGGAGAGGGAGATCCTCATGGCCTTCTACAGCACAGGAGTATCTGCCTGCATCCTCACTGCTGACTGGGTTTAGGAACAGACTGTTAGATTGGGTGGTTACATGTCCATTCTTGTACCAGATGTAGGTGGGGTTGGGGTTGTCACTCAGAGTACAGGTGGTGCTACAAGACAGTGTCACCTTCTGTCCCTCTGTCACAGTGGCAGGAGTCACCTTCACCTGCAGACCTAAATGAAAGAGGATTAATACACTGAGTACATCATTAAATAATCGTTTTCAGTATTGATATGATGTGACGTGTAGCGTGTACCTGTGACAGTCAGAGTTGTTCCAGGAAAGGTGGGCTCCCAGTTTGTCTGATCTGTTCTGAATCTAATCTTATACTCAGCTGAATCCACCTCTCTCAGCTCTGGGATTCTCAGGGTGGAGTCACTCTGCATATTTCCAAGGTACTCCACACGACCTCCATACCCCGGGCTCAGGATTTGAGGGGCCTCATCAAGTTTTCCTTTTGTATACCAGTTTGTTTCAGAGACTGTATGACCACTGGGATATGTATAAGAGCAGGATATGTCCACTGATGACCCCTTCAAGGTACAGATACTCTGATGGGTGTAAGTCACGTGGAAATAACTGTGACCCGCAACAGCTGAAACAGAAGTGCATTTTTCAAATGGTGAACGTATTTTGAACTGTTAAATCAACAACCATTAATCTAAATAAAATAGTAGCCCTATTTCATGTCTGTTTCACTGCACATCAACACTGACCAATGATGTATTGGATGATTTTGGAAGACTTTAAAAAGTGTATTAGTCCCACTCACACACTGCAGGAGAATTGATGCCTTTTACAGCACAGTAGAAGCTGTCTTCAGTTTTGAAGTAGACTGAGTATGAGGGGGAGGAGTCCTCTTGTACAATCTTACTGTTCCTGTACCAGATGTAGGTGGGGTTACCAGTCAGAGTACAGGTGGTGCTACAGGTCAGTGTCGTTGACCACCATGTAGTGGTCACCTTCACCTGCAGGTCTGGAGTAGATAACAACATTAAACTCTCAGTGACCTGTTGTCTATTTCTAATGAGGCAGGAGTGGACGTTCTCAAATCATCAATTCAGATATTCCTATTATAACCATACATTCATATTTATATTATTTAAATACAAATCAAGACAATTTTCCACAAACAATTAAAAATATTAGCACTATATATAATATCACTGTACCTGTAACAGACAGAGTGATTAAACACATCAACACTATAAATAATATCACTGTACCTGTAACAAACAGAGTGATTAAACAGATCAACACTATATATAATATCACTGTACCTGTAACAGACAGAGTGATTAAACAGATCAACACTATATATAATATCACTGTACCTGTAACAGACAGAGTAATTAAACAGATCAACACTATATATAATATCACTGTACCTGTAACAGACAGAGTGATTAAACACATCAACACTATATATAATATCACTGTACCTGTAACAGACAGAGTGATTAAACAGATCAACACTATATATAATATCACTGTACCTGTAACAGACAGAGTGATTAAACAGATCAACACTATATGTAATATCACTGTACCTGTAACAGACAGAGTGATTAAACACATCAACACTATAAATAATATCACTGTACCTGTAAACAGACAGAGTGATTAAACAGATCAACACTATATATAATATCACTGTACCTGTAACAGACAGAGTGATTAAACAGATCAACACTATATGTAATATCACTGTACCTGTAACAGACAGAGTGATTAAACACATCAACACTATAAATAATATCACTGTACCTGTAACAGACAGAGTGATTAAACAGATCAACACTATATATAATATCACTGTACCTGTAACAGACAGAGAGATTAAACAGATCAACACTATATATAATATCACTGTACCTGTAACAGACAGAGTGATTAAACAGATCAACACTATAAATAATATCACTGTACCTGTAACAAACAGAGTGATTAAACAGATCAACACTATATATTATATCACTGTACCTGTAACAAACAGAGTGATTAAACAGATCAACACTATATATAATATCACTGTACCTGTAACAGACAGAGTGATTAAACAGATCAACACTATATATAATATCACTGTACCTGTAACAGACAGAGTGATTAAACAGATCAACACTATATATAATATCACTGTACCTGTAACAGACAGAGTGATTAAACACATCAACACTATATATAATATCACTGTACCTGTAACAGACAGAGTGATTAAACAGATCAACACTATATATAATATCACTGTACCTGTAACAGACAGAGTGATTAAACAGATCAACACTATATATAATATCACTGTACCTGTAACAGACAGAGTGATTAAACAGATCAACACTATATATAATATCACTGTACCTGTAACAGACAGAGTGATTAAACAGATCAACGCTATATATAATATCACTGTACCTGTAACAGACAGAGTGATTAAACAGATCAACGCTATATATAATATCCCTGTACCTGTAACAAACAGAGTGATTAAACAGATCAACACTATATATAATATCACTGTACCTGTAACAGACAGAGTGATTAAACAGATCAACACTATATATAATATCACTGTACCTGTAACAGACAGAGTGATTAAACAGATCAACACTATATGTAATATCACTGTACCTGTAACAGACAGAGTGACTCCAGGATAGCCAGAATATCTCCCTCCAAGATGATCTGTTATAAATCTGAATTTGTACTCAGCTGAGTCACTCTCTCTCAGGTCTGTGATTTTCAGTGTTTGGCCATTCCTCCTATCGCTACGGTACGTCACACGACCTTTGTAGTCTGGGTCATCACTCAGATTTACATAATTCTCAACTTCATAGATTTTGGTGAACCAGGAGGTTGATGTGACTTTATGACTTCTGGGATATCTGATAGAGCAGGTCAGCTCCACTGTTGACCCCTTCAAGGCACAGATACTCTGAGTGGTGTATGTAACACTCCAGCCAATCTGCCCCAGTACCACTGAAACACAGTTAGACATCACAAGGACATTACATTAAGTTCAAGGTCTTTTGACTCACACTAACACTCCAAGCCTGTGTGAGTGGCCGAGACTGCCAAATATCAGCGCCACCAGCTTGCACCTCCACCCAGGCTGTCCAAGCACCAGGAGGGGCTGGTATTTAAGCAGTGCATGTGTGCTGATGGTGAGACTACTTGTCTCTCCTCGCTGGCTATCAGGTCAACAAGGCGGTCATGTCTAGCAATGTACAAATCCCCTGCACACACACATGCGCATGCACACGCACACACACTGCAGTGTTACAATGTTTGTTTGCATGTCTTTTTTACCCTGGTTAATCATCTCATCCCTATGTAGATCAACACTCCTACACTGAGACACTTTATGAATACTGGCCCTGATGTAACAAACAAAACACAGCTCAAAACATAACAAGAAGTAAAATGATACATTACCCTCAAGTATATGAGTAATAACTAAAAATAAATAACCAAAAACTATATTTCAAGATATTGTCAAGAGTACTTACAGAGTGAAGTGAAGGGTAGAGGTCTTCTACAGTGAGTCAACTGACTGGTAGTGAGTGGGAACTGCTAGTAAGCGTCAGTTCTGTGGTTGACATATTTAAAGTAGTCAGAACACAAGTAGCTGAAACAGAACTGTCCTTTCCTTCCTCTTTAAGTCATTAACATGCATGAGGACCAGAACAGCATGTCAGAAAAGGGAGGTTACTGTATTAGAGTGGGCCCTACATTTCTATAATGGACAAAATAAAATAACATTTTGTGTAGACTACCGTGAAATGCTTACTTACAAGCCCTCAACCAACAAAGCAGTTAAACAACTAAATAAACTACAGTAAAAAAGATGTAACACAAGAATATTACATAACCATAACGAGGCTATATACAGGGGGCACCAGTGCTGAGTCAATGTGGGGGGTAAAGGTTAGTCAATGTGAATAGTCCGGGTGACCATTTGATTAATAGTTCAGCAGTCGGTCACTGTGGGGACGACGTCTTTGATGCACTTATTGATGAAGCCGGTGACTGAGGTGGTATACTCCTCAATGCCATTGGATGAATCTCTGAACATATTCCAGTCTGTGCTAGAAAAACAGTCCTGTAGCGTATCATCCGTGGACTAGAGGAAAAGGAGGGCTGAATAGGCCCCCATTAACATTGACGTGGATGAAGTGGAGCTGGTCGAACGTTTCAAGTTCCTTGGTGTCCACAACACCAACGAACTATCCAAACACACCAAGACAGCTGTGAAGAGGGCACGACAACACCTTTTCCCCCCTCAGGAGACTGAAAAGATTTGGCATGGGTCCCCAGATCATCAAAAGGTAATACAGCTGCACCATCGAGAGCATCCTGACCAGTTGCATCACCGCCTGGTATGGCAACTGCTTGGCATCAGACTGTAAGGCACTACAGAGGGTACTGCGTAGGGCCCAGTACATCACTGGGGAAAAGCTTCCTGCCATCCAGGACCTATATACAGTGGGGAAAAAAAAGTATTTAGTCAGCCACCAATTGTGCAAGTTCTCCAACTTAAAAAGATGAGAGAGGCCTGTAATTTTCATCATAGGTACACTTCAACTATGACAGACGAAATGAGAAAAAGAAATACAGAAAATCACATTGTAGGATTTTTAATTTATTTATTTGCAAATTATGGTGGAAAATAAGTATTTGGTCAATAACAAAAGTTTATCTCAATACTTTGTTATATACCCTTCTTTGGCAATGACAGAGGTCAAACGCTTTCTGTAAGTCTTCACAAGGTTTTCACACACTGTTGCTGGTATTTTGGCCCATTCCTCCATGCAGATCTCCTCTAGAGCAGTGATGTTTTGGGGCTGTCGCTGGGCAACACGGACTTTCAACTCCCTCCAAAGATTTTCTATGGGGTTGAGATCTGGAGACTGGCTAGGCCCACTCCAAGAACTTGAAATGCTTCTTACGAAGCCACTCCTTCGTTGCCCGGGCGGTGTGTTTGGGATCATTGTCATGCTGAAAGACCCAGCCACTTTTCATCTTCAATGCCCTTGCTGATGGAAGGAGGTTTTCACTCAAAATCTCACGATACATGGCCCCATTCATTCTTTCCTTTACACGGATCAGTCGTCCTGGTCCCTTTGCAGAAAAAACAGCCCCAAAGCATGATGTTTCCACCCCCATGCTTCACAGTAGGTATGGTGTTCTTTGGATGCAACTCAGCATTCTTTGTCCTCCAAACATGACGAGTTGAGTTTTTACCAAAAAGTTATATTTTGGTTTCATCTGACCATATGACATTCTCCCAATCCTCATCTGGATCATCCAAATGCTCTCTAGCAAACTTCAGACGGGCCTGAACATGTACTGGCTTAAGCAGGGGACACGTCTGGCACTGCAGGATTTGGAGGCCCTGGCAGCGTGGTGTGTTACTGATGGTAGGCTTTGTTACTTTGGTCCCAGCTCTCTGCAGGTCATTCACTAGGTCCCCGTGTGGTTCTGGGATTTTTGCTCACCGTTCTTGTGATCATTTTGACCCCACGGGGTGAGATCTTGCGTGGAGCCCCAGATCGAGGAAGATTATCAGTGGTCTTGTATGTCTTCCATTTCCTAATAATTGCTCCCACAGTTGATTTCTTCAAACCAAGCTGCTTACCTATTGCAGATTCAGTCTTCCCAACCTGGTGCAGGTCTACAATTTTGTTTCTGGTGTCCTTTGACAGCTCTTTGGTCTTGGCCATAGTGGAGTTTGGAGTGTGACTGTTTGAGGTTGTGGACAGGTGTCTTTTATACTGATAACAAGTTCAAACAGGTGCCATTAATACAGGTAACAAGTGGAGGACAGAGGAGCCTCTTAAAGAAGAAGTTACAGGTCTGTGAGAGCCAGAAATCTTGCTTGTTTGTATGTGACCAAATACTTATTTTCCACCATAATTTGCAAATAAATTCATTAAAAATCCTAGAATGTGATTTTCTGTGAGAGAACTTGCACAATTGGTGGCTGACTAAATACTTTTTTTGCCCCACTGTAATAGGCGGTGTCAGAGGAAGGCCCAATAAATTGTCAAAGACTCCAGTCACCCAAGTCATAGACTGTTCTCTCTGCTACCGCACGGCAAGCGGTACCGGGAGCGCCAAGTCTAGGACCAAAAGGCTCTTTAACACCTTCTACCCCCAAGCCATAAGACTGCTGAACAATTAATCAAAGGGCTACCCAGACCCATCTTTTACGCTGCAGCTACTCTCTGTTTATTATCTATGCACAGTCACTTTAACTCTACCTACATGTACACATTGCTACTGTTATTTTACTGCTGCTGTTGAATTATTTGTTACTTTTATTCTTTATTTTCTATTTTTACTTTTTCTTAACTTCTTAAAGCATTGTTGGTTATGGGCTTGTAAGTAAGCATTTCACTGTAAGGTCTACACCTGTTGTATTCGACGCATATGACAAGTAACATTTGATATGATTTGATTTGAATGAATAGCATAGTGCCAAAAATACAATGGAACCAATAGTATAGTCCCAAACGTACAATGGAACCAATAGCTGGTCCCAAAAGTACAATGGAAGGAATAGCATAGTCCCATAAGTACGTATACTGGAACCAAAAGCATAGTTCCAAAAGTACAATAGCATAGTCCCAAAAGTACAATCTCCTAAATAATTGAAAGCAAGTTCAAACTAAATAATTGAAAGCACATCCCACATAGTTGAAGGCATTTAGACAGCATTATGTTTCATCCCACCACTTACCTGAAGCCTCTCCAAGGTGCGAGCAGCCATGTTGGCATTCTTGAAGTTGACGAAGGCACAGAATCTCTCATGTAGAACTCTGACACTCTCTATCTCCCCACACCTATAACCACAACCAGGGAGGGACAGAACAGAGAGAATCAGAGTTCTACATTCTAATTCTATCTCCCCTCACCGATTGTAGAGAACATAGAACTAGAATGTAGAACTCTGATACTCTCTATGTAGAACTCTGATACTCTCCCACACCATGAATATAAAAGTGCAGATACTTGGTTTGGACAGGGGGACATGAGGACTAGAGGAATGGAGGGAGGGGACCATGGTCAGAACACATCCATTAAGATGTTAAAATGACATCAATTGCACTGGTGTTATCCAGACCTGGGTTCAAATAGTATTTTAAATCGTTAAAATATTTTGAGCGTTTGCTTGAGCCTGCCTGGAGTGCCAGATGTATGTGTTTTTTGCACTTATGGGACTCTTCCGTTGGTTCCATTGCGCCAAACAAGCTCAATCATCAAGTACAGCTAGTTTGAGTATATGAAATACACTATTTACACCCAGGTGAGGTTCAAACCCCTGCCATTGTATCCTAAATTGCTAATGCTACCTGGGTAATGCTCTGAGGATTACCCAGTGTTCCCAGACTGTTGCGTAAATAGCGTGTCGGGGGGGTTGGGTACTATGACAGTAATAATGCTCATTTCCGTTGTACTGATAAATAAATAGCTATTCAAAGAGACTTTTATTTGGAAAATTCCTTAGGGATGATGTTGAATAAATGTGTTATGACAGTTGTAATGAATGCAACACCAATGAAGGTGTCATGACTGGTTTCATAAAGGTGTAATGTATTCCCCTTCACATAATGTGATCCTGAGGGAATATGTGACATTATTTTATCAGGTTATCTTCATGGCTGACCTAGGGCCTGTTGATGAGAACCGTTATTATGAATGTTTGATGATATTTAGACACGTAATTCATGTCAATCACCATTAATACAACAAAGATGCTTATGTCCCGCCTGCTCCCGCTTCCCCCTCCCTGGCGCAAGAAGGCGACAGGCTGTCCTTCATTACGCACACCTGTCACCATCATTATGCGCATCAGTTCTCATTGGATTCACCTGGACTCCTTCACGTTTTGATTGCCTTCCCTGTATCTGTCTGTTTCCTCTATTTCATCCCTGTCAGCATTATTGTCATTTTGTTTTCCCCTGTCCAGACGCCGTCTGTATTCTGTTACTGTGTTTGTCAACTTTGTCAACGTGTTTCATTAAATGTTCACTCCCTGTACTGTCTTCTCGTCTCCGGCGTCTGGCCTTACAGCTTATTTCAGACATTTCAGACTGATTAACTGAATAAGGGAAATGCAACATGTGTTTGACAGTTTGATGTCTCAGCGTGTTACTCAACGGTGTTGGTTTTGAAGAAGCCAGCAAGAACAACAACAGGAAGAGAGGTTTCTTGTGTTGCAATCTTGTCTTTGCCGCCTGTGCATTCACCAAACTCTGTCTGAACTGCTGTCACTGCAGGCTAACTCAGAATGGATGAAAATAGATACATTTTGATCCACTAATGATCAACTAACGATCAAATTTTAACTCTAATTTTCTTGTTGAAAACTCTGGGATGTTATTACATGAACGGTTGAAGTTACAGTATATGTTATTCTTCAGAAAAGTTGGTGCTCAGCTGATAACATCAGGTGACCACGGGAAACATTATTACAGTGAACACAAATATAAATGTTTCATGAGCTGAAATATAAGATCCCAGAAATGACCCATACGCACAAAAAGCTATTTCGCTGAAATGTTGTGCCCAAATGTATTTACACATCCAGTGAACAGGTCAGGGTTCCATAGCTGCAGGCAGAACAGTTGAAACTGGAGCAGCAGCACGACACGGTAGCACGTCTGGTGAACAGGCCAGGGTTCCATAGCCACAGGCAAGCCACAGCCCTAATGTAACAGCTAAAACACAGGCCCTGATGTAACAGCTAAAACACAGGCCCTGATATAACAGCTAAAACACAGGCCCTGATGTAACAGCTAAAACACTGGCCCTGATATAACAGCTAAAACACAGGCCCTGATATAACAGCTAAAACACAGGCCCTGATATAACAGCTAAAACACAGGCCCTGATATAACAGCTAAAACACCGGCCCTGATGTAACAGCTAAAACACAGGCCCTAATATAATAGCTAAAACACAGGCCCTGATATAACAGCTAAAACACAGGCCCTGATGTAACAGCTAAAACACAGGCCCTGATATAACAGCTAAAACACAGGCCCTGATATAATAGCTAAAACACAGGCCCTGATATAACAGCTAAAACACAGGCCCTGATGTAACAGCTAAAACACAGGCCCTGATATAACAGCTAGAACACAGGCCCTGATATAACAGCTAAAACACAGGCTCTGATATAACAGCTAAAACACAGGCCCTGATATAACAGCTAAAACACTGGCCCTGATATAACAGCTAAAACACAGACCCTGGGATATAACAGCTAAAACACAGGCCCTGATATAACAGCTAAAACACAGGCCCTGATATAACAGCTAAAACACCGGCCCTGATGTAACAGCTAAAACACAGGCCCTGATATAATAAGCTAAAACACAGGCCCTGATATAACAGCTAAAACACAGGCCCTGATGTAACAGCTAAAACACAGGCCCTGATATAATAGCTAAAACACAGGCCCTGATATAACAGCTAAAACACAGGCCCTGATGTAACAGCTAAAACACTGGCTCTGATATAACAGCTAATACACTGGCCCTGATATAACAGCTAAAACACTGGCCCTGATATAACAGCTAAAACACAGGCCCTGATATAACAGCTAAAACACAGGCCCTGATATAACAGCTAAAACACAGACCCTGATATAACAGCTAAAACACAGGCCCTGATATAACAGCTAAAACACAGGCCCTGATGTAACAGCTAAAACACAGGCCCTGATATAACAGCTAAAACACTGGCCCTGATATAACAGCTAAAACACTGGCCCTGATATAACAGCTAAAACACAGGCCCTGATATAACAGCTAAAACACAGGCCCTGATATAACAGCTAAAACACAGGCCCTGATGTAACAGCTAAAACACAGGCCCTGATATAACAGCTAAAACACAGGCCCTGATAAAACAGCTAAAACACAGGCCCTGATATAACAGCTAAAACACAGGCCCTGATATAACAGCTAAAACACTGGCCCTGATATAACAGCTAAAACACAGGCCCTGATATAACAGCTGAAACACAGGCCCTGATATAACAGCTAAAACACAGGCCCTGATATAACAGCTTAAACACTGGCCCTGATATAACAGCTAAAACACAGGCCCTGATATAACAGCTAAAACACAGGCCCTGATATAACAGCTAAAACACAGGCCCTGATATAACAGCTAAAACACTGGCCCTGATATGACAGCTAAAACACAGGCCCTGATATGACAGCTAAAACACTGGCCCTGATATAACAGCTAAAACACAGGCCCTGATATAACAGCTAAAACACAGGCCCTGATATAACAGCTAAAACACTGGCCCTGATATAACAGCTAAAACACAGACCCTGATATAACAGCTAAAACACAGGCCCTGATATAACAGCTAAAACACAGGCCCTGATATAACAGCTAAAACACAGGCCCTGATATAACAGCTAAAACACAGGCCCTGATATAATAGCTAAAACACAGGCCCTGATATAACAGCTAAAACACAAATCAAATGTGTTATTGTATTTTCTCCCCTGTCCCTAAACGTCTTTCGCGACAGAGAAAACTAGATTGAAGCATTCATTCTATCGATCCATTACATTATTCTGTTAAGCAAGGGTTTATTTAGTCTTCTAGGGCAACATTTAATGACAAAGAGAAACTACATATATCTAGAAATTATAGACAAGATGACTAACAAATAGCCTACCGAAATGTTGGAAGTTATAAGCAGAAACATATCTAAATCAGGCAAAAAATGATCATGCCTTCCCTGTCAAAAATGGACTGTTTCCTACAGCGCATTTTCAATATTTTGGGGTTAGGGTTGGGTGAGGTCCTCAGGTTCTCACTTCATCACATACAGCCGGGTGGTTGCAGATGGGTTATTAGCAGTTGTGGGTGGTTGCAGGTGAACAAACAGCTGACCCGCTCACCACCAGCGTGCCTGCATGCATGTCATTTGTCAGGATCAGTGCTTGGTGTTGATCGGTTCAATGGTTCCATCATGTGTCCAATAGGCAGAAATACAAGAAACAACAGCAGAGAGGAAATAGTGATGAATCAATGTATTAATAGTTGATCCAATAATCAGTGTATTTATTGTCTTGAACTTTGAGCTTATTTACAACATGGTGCTTATACTGTATTGACACTAAACCACAATATAAACACTGGAAAAGGTAAACATGTATTTAATGTATCTAAAATAGATAATAATGAAAAATGTTATGATAAAACAATTAACATCATGACACTGAACATTATAGTATTACGTAATATAAAATAATAATTAATACAAAATGCGCAATAATGTCTGACAGCAATACAAACTAAATAATTATTAAACACATCAGGAGAAACCTGGTCCAAGAGCTAGAAATATTAAAAAGCTGTTATCAATATTGTCCACATTAGTCACTGAGAACTGTAGGACTATTTATGTTAGTTACACTATATATACACCCAACAGTATGTGGACACCCCTTCAAATGAGTGGATTCGGATATTTCAGCCACACCCGTTGCTAACAGGTGTATAAAATTGAGCAAACAGCCATGCAATCTCCATAGACAAACATTGGCAATTGAAAGGACTTACTGAAGATCTCAGTGACTTTCAACGTGGCACCGTCATATGAAGCCACCTTTACAACAAGTCAGTTTGGCATATTTCTGCCCCGGGTCAACTGTAAGTGGAAACTTCTAGGAGAAACAACGCCTCAGCCGTGAAGTGGTAGGCCATCCAAGCTCACAGAACAGGACCGCTGAGAGCTGAAGCGCGTAAAAATGGTATGTCCTCGGTTCCAACACTCACTACCAAGTTCAAAACTGCCTCTAGAAGCAATGTCAGCACAAGAACTGTATGTCGGCAACTTCATGAAATGCATGTCCATGGCCGAGCAGCCGCACACAAGCCTACGATCACCATGCACAATGCCAAGTGTCGGCTGGAATTGTTTAAAGCTCACAGCCATTAGACTCTGCAGAAGTGGAAACGCGTTCTCTGGAGTGATGAATCACGCTTCACCATCTGGCAGTCAGATGGACAAATTCGAACTGTACAGTTCCGGTTCCAACTGTAAAGTTTGGTGGAGGAGGAATAATGTTCTTGGGCTGTTTTTCGTGGTTCGGGCATCTTAATGCTACAGCATACAATGACATTCTAGATGATTCTGTGCTTACAACTTTGTGGCAACAGTTTGGGAAAGGCCTTTCCTGTTTCAGCATGACAATTCCACCATGCACAAAGCGAGGTCAATACAGAAATGTTTGGTCGATATCGGTGTGGAAGAACTTGACTGGCCTGCACAGAGCCCTATCCTCAACCCCATCGAACACCTTTGGGATGAACCGGAACTCTGACTGCAAGCAAAGCCTAATCGCCCAACATCAGTGCCCAACCTCACTAATGCTCTTGTGGCTGAATGGAAGCATGTCCCCACAGCAATGTTCCAACATCTAGTGGAATACCTTCCCAGAAGAGTGGAGGTTGTTATGAGGTGGAGCCATCATGAGGTTGCTACAACCTAGCCTATGAATTCGATTTACAACGTAGGTGCACACTGGTCTAGAAAATTCTTTGAGGCGACAACAGTGACACATGGACAGACCGTTACACATTCAATACCGCCTTGCACACTCTTGCCTGTATCTAGCTGATCTAGGGTGTAATCATCAGCCTAACAGTTTCAAATTAGAGTTTCTATTGGACAAATTCAGGTATGTTTATACCCGTTTCGTTCTGTTTGCTTCTGTTTAAGATACGTTGGAATGAATACACCCTTGATCACAGGTAAAGAAAGTTCACTTTCATAGCAGCCATGTTGTATTCCTTTTAGCATCTATGCATGAATCTCTGCACATCTATGCATGAATCTATGTACATCTATGCACTCTCCTCCTCTGCTTGTGGACATCAATGCACAACCCCATCGAACACCTTTGGGATGAATTGGAATGCCAGGCCTAATCGCCCAACATCAGTGCCCTACCTGACTAATGCTCTTGTGGCTGAATGGAAGCAGTCCCCTCAGCAATGTTCCAATATCTAGTGGAAATCCTTCCCAGAAGAGTTAAGGCTGTTATAGCAGCAAGGGGGGACCAACTCCATATTAATGTCCATGAATTTGGAATCAGATGTTCAACTAGCAGGTGTCCACATACTTTAAAATGTTCTGGAAATGGAAAAATCCCATAGAACAAGAGCAGAAACATATTATTAATCTACAGAGAGTAACAGAAAAGTGGGCTATTAGTGATATAGAACATCTACAAATGGTCAAATCTCATAGAAACATAATATTAATCTACAGAGAGTAATAGAACAGTGGGCTATTAGTGATATAGAACATCTACAAATGGTCAAATCTCATAGAAAAAGAGCAGAAGCATAAACCATCCAATTTATCATCAATATACATAATTATCATTACAAGGAAATATAATTCAACTCCAGCATTTACTCAGAGGTTAAAGCTCATTGTCTCAAACCTTCCAGATTAGAAAGCAATATGATAGCAAGAGAATAGCATTTTGAGGCCTAGCTTTGATTTGATGCTGTAGCTCTTCAGTCCAGGTTCTGTGGGGGTTCTCTTTAGTCCAGGTTCTGTGCTGGATCTCTTGACCAGGTTCTGTGGTGGTTCTCTTCAGTCCAGGTTCTAAGGTGGTTCTCTTCAGTCCAGGTTGTGGTTCTCTTTAGTTCTCATAATCAGAGGGCTCAGCATCTATCTTAGGGACTGTGACAGTGGGGGAGTCCCTCACGTTCTGAAATAAGACACTGAATGAGCACATTACACACCACTCCATAACATTTTTATGGACACACACACACACATTAAACACACTTACTGCCAGGGTGTCATACACTGGTGACCTGGTCTTCATGTTCAGAGGTGTGTATGTATCACTGTTAGCATCAGGATGGACACTCTGTGGAGAGAGAGTAGTGTCAATGTTAGGGTCAGGATGGACACTCTGTAGAGAGAGAGAGTAGTGTCAATGTTAGGGTCAGGATGGACACTCTGTAGAGAGAGAGAGTAGTGTCAATGTTAGGGTCAGGATGGACACTCTGTAGAGAGAGAGAGTAGTGTCAATGTTAGGGTCAGGATGGACACTCTGTAGAGAGAGAGAGTAGTGTCACTGTTAGGGTCAGGATGGACACTGTAGAGAGAGAGTAGTGTCAAGGTAACAGTTAAAATAGTATGAAAGAGACTGTATTGACACAGTAAATTAATGCCGGAGGTTGAGAAGTAACTGATATAATCACCTGTGCGTCTGCTGTGGCATCACTTCCTCTTGTGGCTCTCCTGTAATGAGGGACAGAGTGAGTTCGGCTCTCTACTGACCTCTAGTGGAAGTTGATATGTTACAAATAAAATGTAGCAGTTAAGAGTGTTGGGCCAGTAACCAAAAGTTTGCTGGTTCGATTCCCCAGCCGACTAGGTAAGAAAATCTGTCAATGTGCTCTTGTACAAGGCACTTAACCCTAATTGTTCCTGTAAGTTGCTCTGGATAAGAGTGTCTGCTAAAGGACTCAAAGGTAAATGTAGAATTAATTAATTAATGAAGTTAATAACAAATCAGAGAACTAAGGTGTAATAATCATAAAAATATGCATTTTAACTCACCTGAACCACATGAGTCCAGAGAGACAGAGGATGAGAACCAGAACAACCACTATGATTCCTACAGCTGCAGTCAGAACTGAGGTTTGTTTCCCTATAATAAAATATGGATGATATGAGTACATGGCATGATATAATAAACTAGAAATAAACTATAATACAGGACATTAATGCAATACTTGTTAAGGGATCTTATAACCCAATGTATAGTTCTAAACTAAGGTGTAATAAGACAAAGTATAATGATTAACATTAGTTTGAAACATGTTTTGTATTGAAGATGAAACTTTACCTGCTACAATGATCATCAGAGCTGTAGAGTTCATAGATCCTCTTCCATTCTGGGCCTCACAGTAGTATTCTCCTCTGTCCTCAGAGATGATGTTAGTGATGCTGTAACTCTGTCCTGATGCTTTTGGTGAGGTTACGTTCTTCTTGTACCAGGTGTATTTGTCCACAGGTGGGTTGGCATCACTGCTGCAGGTCAGAGTCACTAAACTGCCCTCCACTATTTCACCAGAGGGACTGACTGACACCGAGGTGTTCTTTGGAGCATCTAGTAAAGCAGAATTTGTCAGAGGGTTAGGACTGTAGTATACTACCTCAAATGACGTCATGTCAAAACTAAATGATATCTAAAGTCAGAGAACTATCTAGAACTATCACTTACACAAAACATGAACAATAATACATTTAGAGATACTTTAGGACTGGAGTGTCTACTTAACTATTCTTCAAGTGTTTGAGGTACTGAAGATTCTAACTATAGACATGCATACATCCAAGACGTGTGCAATTTCTATGTAATGATTAATTTTTATAGATAAAGCAGTAATACCCTTCTCATTGATATTAAATGATTGATGCTTTCTAAGTAGAACAGTAGTTTAATTCATACTCACACACTGCAGGAGAGTGGAGGTCCTCATGGTGTTCTACAGTACAGGAGTAACTGTCCACAGAATGACCCAACACTACTAGGGTATTACTAGAGTATTGTTGGGAAGTGGGCTCATCAGGACGTTGTCCGTTCTTGTACCAGATGTAGGTGGGGTTGGGGTTGTCTGTCAGAGTACAGGTGGTGCTACAGGTCAGTGTCTTCTGTCCCTCCGCAGCAGGAGTCACCTTCACCTGCAGACCTGAAACAATATGTATAAAACCACATACACCTCTGTGTTAACAGGATGGTTAATTTATTTTCTCCTGTAATTCAATATGATTTACAGTTGTATCATACAGTGTAGTATTACCTGTGACAGACAGAGATGTTCCTGGGAAACTATGCCCCCATTCAAAGTTGTCTGTTTTAAAAGTGAAGCGATACACAGCTGAGTCCTCCTCTCTCAGATCTGTGATTCTCAGGATGAAGGGACCTCTGTATGTTCCAGTGTACTTCACACGACCTGCATACCCTGGGTCTCTGGTTAGGTCTTCAGGGGTCGACTTATCACTTCTAAACCAGAATGTTGATGTGGTGGAATAATGACCAACATAAGTACAGGATATGTCCACTGTTGACCCCTTCAAGACACAGATTGTCCTCTTGGTGTAAGTCACTCTGCTGCAGTAATGACCCTGAACACCTAAAACACAGTGACATAACAAGTGACATAACATTATTTATCATTTTATAACATTTTTCACATGCTTTTCTCTGGATTCTTTTGTTGTTATTCTGTCTCTCACTGTTCAAATAAACCTACCATTAAAATTATAGACTGATCATTTCTTTGTCAGTGGGCAAATGTACAAAATCAGCAGGGGATCAAATACTTTTTTCCCTCACTGTATCTGTATAGCAGACGCAGTAGCCATCTTACAATTATTGTTTTAGGAAAGTAGCTACACATCAAAACACAAGGAGTAATGTTTTTGTCATTTGTTATAGGCTGTTTTTAAGGATATGTGAGTGTGGCTCATTAGTCCAACATCCATAACATTTCTCAAATGTCTGGTAAATTTAAATCTTCCTTGTCATGTTGTCCGGCACAAAATGTTCCTAAAGGAAACTCTGAAAAGGCATATTGTTTTTATGAAGGTCTTACAAAATGCACATGAAAATATGTTGCCAATTGGATGAAAACCTAGCAAAAGACACCCAGGACCTCCACATCCGGCTTCTTCACCTGCGGGATCATCTGAGACCAGCCACCCAGACTGATGAAACTGAGGAGTATTTCTGTCTGTAATAAAGCCCTTTTGTTAGGAAAACCTCAGTCTGATTGGCTGGGTCTGGCTCCCTAGTGGGTGGGCCTATGCCCTCCAAAGCCCACCCATGGCTGCGACCCTGTCCAGTCATGTGATTTCCATAGATTAGGCACTAATTTATTTATTTTAATTGACTGATTTCCTTATATGAAATGTAACTCAGTAACATTTTTGAAATTGTTGCATTTATATTTTTGTTCAATGTAATTGTATATGTATTTATGTAAAAAATAAGGACCACAATGGACACAATTCCCTGACTTTATTGTGCAATCCTGGTCACCTAAAAAGATCTTTGTATTTTTTTTACTGCCAAATAAAATCAATCAAACCAAACTGTGCAGCGGCAAATTGATGAATGGAAAGTGACATCTGTTACAAAACAAAGTTTAATGACATTCTGAGATTGTCAAGCCAAGCTTTCGATGATGGGTAAGCCTACAAGGTAGGGAGGGATGTATTCTCTGTTTGTCCAGATAGACTATGTCAATTTATTGTGGTTTTGAAGACGCAAACATGATATTGAAGTGACCGAAGTTGGTATGCTTTGTTTATTGGTTGTGTGGAGCATTGGCACAGAAACCTGTTGGTTCAAAATTTGTTGCATATATTTTGCATATGATCGTAATGTAATGGAACAGGCAGGCAGGGAGGGTGAGCTTGTCTGTGGTGGTGAGCGAACACTCAAACTTCTGGCCCGTAGCCCTGCGTGGCATCGATCATGCCACAAAAGCATGCTGAAGTGGCAAAGTCGATATTCCTGTTTATAAATACACGGTCGCTACAGTTATTGTTATTTGTGGTCATAAACATTCTTTTGAGTTAAGTCTATGAGGGGGGAGGGTGTTCAATTTATTTTACAGTACAAGGGGAGGGTCATGTGAAAATATTTGAACCCCCAGTAAATTTCGATCTGTCCCTTAAAGAAACACTCACAAACTGCAGGAGAGTGGAGATCCTCATGGCCTTTTACAGCACAGGAGTAGCTGTCTTCATAGTTTCTGGAGACTGGGTCTTTGTACTGGGGGAGGTGCTCTCATCTAGATGTTGTCCGTTCTTGTACCAGATGTAGGTGGGGTTACCAGTCAGAGTACAGGTGGTGATACAGGTCAGTGTCTTATCCTGATGTCCACCAGTCACCTTCACCTGAAGACCTGGAGAAAAAACAATATCACTGTAAATCCCTTTATCACTGACTTATCTCTCTAATTCAAAGACGGATTTGAGTGATAGAGAATTGGTGAGAGTTAATTATTAACGTCATGACTCTTAAAAACTATAAAATGCTATGCAGTGTTACCTGTGACAGTCAGAGTTGTTCCATGGAAGCTGTACCCCCATCTTGCCTTATCAGTTTTAAATCTGAACTTGTACTCCGTTGAGTCACTCTCTCTCAGGTCTGTGATTCTCAGGGTGGAGTCTTTTTCTGTTTGCCGATGGTATTCCACACGATCTGCATACTCTGGGTTCAGGCTCAGATCCTTAGGTACTCCAGTCTCCCATTTGCTGAACCAGGAGACTTCTGTGACGTTATGCTTACCTGGATGTGTGTAAAAGCATGATATGTCCACTGTTGACCCTTTCAAAGCACAGATACTCTGATGGGTGTAAGTCACATTCATACAGCTCTCACCCAGAACACCTGAAACAAAATGTAGCTGATCAATTCCTGAAACGGTAATGAGACTATTTTCAAGTGTTGTAGATGTATTGGACAGGTTCATTTGGAATTTAAAAATATATATATTGACATACATGTACATACATCTATAAACCTGTTTATCATTCCAATGTATATAGTTAAGAACATTAATAGAGAAAGTAATACTTTTCTTATTAGTTCTAAATGATACCACATAAAACACTAGTTTCATTCATACTCACACACTGCAGGAGAGTGGTGATCCTCATGGCCTTTTACAGCACAGGAGTAACTGTCTGAATAATAACTCTTAACTGAGTATTGCCGGGAAGTGGGCTCATCTAGATGTTGTCCGTTCTTGTACCAGATGTAGGCGGGGTTGGGGTTGTCAGTCAGAGTACAGGTGGTGCTACAGGTCAGTGTCTTCTGTCCCTCTGCAGCAGGAGTCACTTTGACCTGCAGAACTGTTTAATACCACATACACCTCTGTGTTAACAGGATGGTTCATTTATTTGCTCTTGTAATTCAATATTATATACAGTTGTATCATACAGTGTAGTATTACCTGTCACAGTCAGAGTTGTTCCAGGGAAACTATGCCCCCATTCAAAGTTGTCTGTTTTAAAAGTGAAGCGATACTCAGCTGAGTCCTCCTCTCTCAGGTCTGTGATTCTCAGGATGGATGGACCTTTATTTATCCATCTGTCTTTGTCAGGGTACTTCACACGACCTGCATACCCTGGGTCTCTGGTTAGGTCTTCAGGGGTCGACTTATCACTTCTAAACCAGAATGTTGATATGGTGTAATAATAACCAACATAAGTATAGGATATGTCCACTGTTGACCCCTTCAAGACACAGATTCTCCTCTTGGTGTAAGTCACTCTGTTGCAGCTCTGACCCTGAACACCTGAAACACAGTGACATAACAAGAGGTCAACTGGATTGACAGTTCTTTCTATAAATGCTAAACGTTCTCAAATGACATAGTGAAACCAACACACACAGAGGTTGTACAGTATTGTTAATTAAAGAAACACTCACAAACTGCAGGAGAGTTAAGATACTCTTGGCCTTTTACAGCACAGGAGTAGCTGTCTGCATTATTATGGGGCACTGAATAGGGGGAAGTCTTCTCAGTTACAACCTGTCCATTCCTGTACCAGGTGTAGGTGGGGTTACCAGTCAGAGGACAGCTGGTGGTGCTACAGGTCAGTGTCCTCCATGTTGACATCTGTGAATAAGGAGTCACCTTCACCTGCAGGTCTGGAGTAGACAACATCAACCTGAATCACCTGTTGTCTAGTGTCATCACATGATGCAAAACATTTACCCTGAAGAAGGTGATGCTGAAACGGTGGTGTTTTACACAATAAATGACTGGGAGGTTCTACATATGGAGTGTGGGACTCTCTTTGTTGTTATAGCTTCCAGTTTATTCTCCGGTAGTCAGCACTTCTACACTAAATCATTTTCTCTGGGTGTGTGTCAGCTCATGCTTTTTATTAGATTAATACAAATCAAGACCTAAAGGGACAATGGAGATTAAACAGAATATCAGACATTAGAATGTTACCTGTGACAGACAGAGTGACTCCAGGATCACCAATATTTTTCCCTCCGGTCTGAACTTGTACGTAGCTGAGTCACTCTCTCTCAGGTCTGTGATTTTCAGGGTGTGGCCATTCTTCTTATCTCTATGGTAAGTCACACGTCCTTTGTAGTCTGCGTCATCACTCAGACTCACAGGATTCCCCTCAGCATCATTTTTAGTGAACCAGAAGGTAGTTGATACTGTACCACTGGGATATATGTAAGAGCAGGTCAGCTCCACTGTTGACCCCTTCAAGGTACAGATACTCTGAGTGGTGTATGTAACACTCCAGCCAATCTGCCCCAGTACCACTGAAACACAGTTAGACATCACAAGGACGTTACATTGAGTTCAAGGTCTTTTGACTCACACTAACACTTTGTTCCCATAGTTGCTGAGTTGAGACATAGATACTCTTTGGTTGAGTGTGAATGGAAACCACATATAAGCTTCACTCAGTGAGGTGTGAAAGACACCTGTTTAAAGTGAAGTGGAGACGCCAAATGTGTTGCCAGTAGAACATAAAAATGGTTATGCTTTTAGAAATATCTGTAGTTTGACAAACCAGGTAACTAAAAGATAAGAATGAGACCATACCTGGCACAGACAAGAGAAAGACCACCAACACACTTCCTGCTCTTCTCAAGGCCATTGTTGCATCTCCCACCCTGCAGTCTTAGAAACATAAACAACAACTCACTCTATAGCTGGGTAATAACTCCACCTGATTGAATTATATACAGTAAATGGGGTACAGGGCTTCATTACTGAAAATGAATCAGGCTCATATTGTGTTGTGTTGTATTGTGCTATATGGTTGTCTATGTGAATACTGTCTGTCTGTAAGTCTATTGCACTATGTATGTAATGTGTGTGACGTGTTGCATGTCTGTCTACATCTGTCTATTTAAGCTGATATTGTGTAATGAAAGAAAATAATTTCCTAATGGATACAATAAATTAATCATCATCATCATCATCATCGTTGTTGGGTTCACCTTGGGGTCATGATAGGGGCTGTACCAAATGTTTGATGTATTATAATAATTGATTATGTTTATGTTGTATTAATAGAAGGGGAAGGGTTATAAGACCCCTTCCCCTTACATTTATAGGGTCCTAGACTACAGATTAACAATATATATATTCATTGTAAGGTTTAATATTGTTCCACATTTCTTTTCTAGTCTCTGCTTCTTATAAAAAAACGTCTGAGAGATGTATGAGTTATGGCAGTCAAAACAGGGTGTCTGTGAAAAAGCGCCTCAAAGATAAAAGAGATTCATAGACACAGAACTCTGCAGGTCCCTCTCCTGGTGCAGGCGGCTTCCCGGCGGTCGACATCACCGGAGTTCTAGCCACCACCGATCCATTTCTCATTTTCTGTTTGTCTTGTCTCATTCACACCTGGTTCCCATTTCCCCTAATTGTATGTGTCCTTATTTAATCCCTCTGTTCCCCCCTGGGTTTTGTCCGTGATTGTTTTCTGTTCATTGTGGCTCCGTTGTTCGTGAGCAGTGGTTATACTACTGGTTTAGTAGTTTGTGTCCTTCTAGTAATGAAGTTTTGTCTCATCTCTTATTCCTGCGCTTGATTCCGAAAAAAACTGCATTACAAGAGCTATCACAGAATCACGGACCATAAAATGGAATCAGCAGGAGAACACAGCCCTCCTCCTCATGTAGAGGAGCGCGTCCCAGCAGCACGCAACCATGCTTCAACATCTCGGCACAGCAATGGATCGCGTGCTGCTGACCATGGAGCAATGGGAGAGAGGAGGGCTGCCAACACCTCTACCATCACCACCACCTACCACTGGTCACCCCTCCTTCATCTGGTCCCAGTGGGATTAGGCTCTTGCTCCCGAGGGAGTATGATGGGACGGCTGTCGGTTGCCAGGGTTCTTACTACAGCTGGAGCTGTACTTGGCGACCGCCCACCTCAAGCTCCTTCGGGGACGCGAGCGTGTCCGCCTCGCCTCCTGTCTATCTGGGAAAGCTCTGGAGTGGGCCAACGGCGTATGGGGAGAAGGTGACGCGGCGTTGGACCACTATGAGGAGTTCACTCGCCGTTTCTGGGCGGTTTTTGACCATCCGCCTGAGGGGAGAGCGGTGGGTGAACGCCTTTTCCACTTACGACAGGGGACGAGGAGCGCGCAGGATTTCGCCCTGGACTTCCGTACCTTGGCCGCGAGCGCAGGATGGAATGACAGGGTCCTGATCGACCATTACCGGTGCAGTCTGCGTGAGGACGTCCGTCGGGAGCTGGTCTGCAGGGACACCACACTCACGCTGGATCAGCTGGTGGACATGTCAATCCGACTGGATAACCTGCTGGCCACCCGCGGACGTCCGGATCAGGGCCCGTCAATTCTATCCTCCAGCATCTCCGCTCCGACACCTATGGAGCTGGGAGGTGTTGCGCTCAGGGGGGCCAGAGGAGGGGTCATTCCCTGCACCAGTTGTGGCCGCAGAGGACACACTGCTGGTCGGTGTTGGGGAGGTTCTTCAGGGAGTCGAGGCGGCAGGCAGAGCACTGTTGTGTCACCCCAGGTGAGTAAGCACCAGACTCACCCAGAGCTCCCTGTTGCTCACATGTTTTTGTTAGTAGAGTTTCCTGAGTGTTCCCCGCATTCCCAGCATAAGGCGCTAGTAGATTCAGGCGCAGCTGGGAATTTTATTGACCGTTCTTTTGCCCGTAGGTTAGGGGATCCCCATTGTGTCTCTTGATGTGCCCTTCCCTGTGCATGCCCTAGATAGTCGACCCTTAGGGTCAGGGCTGGTTAGGGAGGCCACAGCTCCACTACGTATGGTGACGCATGGGGGTCATGAGGAGCGTATCAGTCTGTTCCTCATTGATTTTCCTACGGTTCCCGTGGTGCTGGGCATACCCTGGTTCGCCTATTTCGTGGCAACAGAGGGCTCTCAAGGGGTGGTCGCGAGGGTGCTCGGGGAGATGTGTGGGTGTTTCCATCGGTGCGACTACGGTGGAGAGTCCAGACCAGGTCTCCACCATGCACATCCCCTCAGAATATGCCGATTTGGCTCTCGCCCTTCTGTAAGAAGAGGGCGACTCAATTACCACCCCATCGACAAGGGGATTGTGCTATAAATCTCCTGGTAGACGCAGCACTTCCCAGGAGTCACGTGTATCCCCTGTCACAGGAGGAGACGGAGGCTATTGAAACATATGTCTCCGAATCTTTGGGGCAGGGATACATTCGGCACTCCACTTCCCCTGCCTCCTCGAGTTTCATTTTTGTGAAGAAGAAGGATGGTGGTCTGTGCCCGTGTATTGACTATCGAGGGATCAATCAGATCACTGTGAGGTACAGCTACCTGCTGCCTCTCATAGCCAGTCCGATCAAGGTCAATACACGGGGCGCGCTTCTTCACAAAATTGGATCTCAGGAGCGCTTACAATCTGGTGCGTATCCGAGAGGGAGACGTGTGGAAGACAGAATTTAGTACCACCTCAGGGCACTATGAGTACTTCGTCATGCCGTACGGGTTGAAAAATGCCCCATCAATCTTCTGTAGACGTGGGTCTTCAGGGACCTGCTCGGGCAGGGTGTAGTGGTGTATATCGACGACATATTGATATAGTCCGCTACACGCACCGAGCATGTGCCCCTGGTGCGCAGGGTGCTTGGTCGACTGTTGGAGCATGACCTGTACGTCAAGGCTGAGAAGTGTCTGTTCTTCCAACAATCCGTCTCTTTCCTAGGATATCGCATTTCCACGCCCGGGGTGGAGATGGAGAGTGACCGCATTTCCGCCGTGTGTAATTGGCCGACTCCAACCACGGTAAAGGAGGTGCAGCAGTTCTTAGGGTTTGCCAACTACTACCTCCTGGAGGTTTATCCGGGGCTTCGGTCAGGTAGCGGCTCCCATTACCTCACTGCTGAATGGGGGACCGGTGCGACTGCATTGGTCAGCTGAGGCGGACAGGACCTTTGGTCACCTGAAGGCTCTGTTTACCTCGGCCCCCGTGCTGGCTCATCCAGATCCCTCTCTGGCATTCATAGTTGAGGTGGACGTGTCCGAGGCTGGGATTGGAGCTGTGCTGTCTCAGCACTCGGGTACGCCACCAAAACTCCGCCCCTGTGTCTTTTTTTCAAAGAAGCTCAGCTCGGCGGAGCGAAACTATGATGTGGGGGACCGGGAGCTGTTAGCTGTCGTGAGGGCTCTGAAGGCGTGGAGGCATTGGCTTGAGGGGGCGAAACACCCTTTTCTCATCTGGACTGACCACCGTAATCTGGAGTACATCCGGGCGGCGAGGAGACAGAACCCTCGTCAGGCAAGGTGGGCAATGTTTTTCACCCGTTTTGATTTCACTCTATCCTTCTGACCAGGCTCCCAGAACCCTAAGGCAGATGCACTGTCCCAGTTGTATGACACAGAGGAGTGGTCCATCGATCCCACTCCCATCCTTCCTGCCTCTTGCCTGGTGGCACCGGTGGTATGGGAGCTGGACGCGGATATTGAGCGGGCGGTACGTACAGAACCCACTCCCACTCAGTGTCCAGCTGGGCGTATGTACGTTCCGTCCGCTGACCGCGACCGTCTGATCGTTTGGGCTCACACATCACCCTCCTCTGGTCATCCAGGTATTGGCCGGACAGTGCGCTGTCTGAGTGAGAAATACTGGTGGCCCACCTTAGCCGTGAGGGTTTATGTTTCCTCCTGCTCGGTGTGCGCTCAGTACAAGGCGCCTAGGCACCTGCCCAGAGGGAAATTACAACCCCTACCCATTCCACAGCGGCTGTGGTCACACCTGTCGGTGGATTTTGTGACGGATCTTCCACCGTCACAAGGAAAAAACGATGATCCTGGTTGTTATGGATCGGTTTTCTAAGTCCTGTCGCCTCCTTCCTTTGCCTGGTCTCCCTACGGCTCTACAGACTGCAAAGGCTCTGTTCACCCACGTCTTCCTGCACTACGGGGTGCCTGAGGACATAGTGTCTGATCGGGGTGCCCAGTTCACGTCTAGGGTCTGGAAGGCGTTCAAGGAATAGCTGGGGGTCTCGGTCAGCCTTACCTCAGGTTTTCAGCCCGAGAGCAACAGGGGCAGGTGGAAAGAGTCAACCAAGATGTGGGTAGGTTTCTGAGGTTGTATTGCCAGGACCAGCAGGGGGAGTGGGCGGTTTTCATTCCCTGGGCAGAGATGGCCCAGGACTCACTCCGCCACTCCTCCACTAACCTGTCTCCATTTCAATGTATGCTAGGTTATCAGCCGGTTCTGGCACCGTGGCATCAGAGCCAGACCGAGGCTCCTGCGGTGGACGAATGGTTTTAGGCGCTCGGAGGAGACCTGGGAAGCCACCCAGGTGCACCTGCAACGAGCCGTGAGGCGGCAGAAGGCGAGCGCCGACCGCCACCGCAGTGAGGCTCCGGTGTTTGCACCAGGGGACCGGGTCTGGCTCTCGACCCGAAACCTGCCCTTTCGCCTGCCCTGTCGGAAGCTGGGGCCGCGGTTTGTGGGGCCTTTCAAAGTCCTGAGGAGACTGAACGAGGTTTGTTATAGGTTACAGCTTCCCCCAGACTACCGTATAATCCCCTCATTCCATGCGTCTCTCCTCAGGCCGGTGGTGGCTGGCCCACTACAGGGACATAGGTTCTGGAGTTTCCTCCGCCCCCTCTGGCATCGAGGGTGCGGGTGGAGGACATCCTGGATCCATCGTTGCTGCGGGAATTTCACCACCTCCACCCAGATCGCCCTACGCCTCGTCCTCCGGGTCGTCCCCGAGACCGGTTTCGGCGCGCAGCTGGAACCGCGCGTAAGGGGGTGAAGTAGGTGCCTCTCCTGGTGCGGGCGGCTCCTGGCGGTCGACGTCACCGGAGTTCTAGCCACCACCGATCCATTTCTCATTTTCTGTTTGTCTTGTCTCATTCACACCTGGTTCCCATTTCCCTAAATGTATGTGTCCTTATTTAATCCCTCTGTTCCCCCCTGGGTTTTGTCCGTGATTGTTTTCTGTTCATTGTGGCTCCGTTGTTCGTGAACAGTGGTTATACTACTGGTTTAGTAGTTTGTGTCCTTCTAGTAAAGAAGTTTTGTCTCATCTCTGTTTCCTGCGCTTGATTCCTAAAAAACCTGCATTACAAGAGCCTTCACAGCAGGGGAGTAAAAGAGATAAGAGACTAGTCAGACATACCACTGTAAATCAACTTGGGGAGTGGACATTTACTGCTGAGCCTTTAGATAACACTGAAACTCTTGTTTGTATAGCTGTGTAGGCATGGGCTTGGTCGCATGAGTAGACGGTAATGACGTAGGCAGTGACATCACTAAGGGTTGACTGCAAGCATAATAAAACTACTTGGACCCTTTTCTATTTTGCAGAACTTACTCTGAAACATGTGTGCTATGTTCCTGTTGTCAACTTCTGTCTGCATTTGCATTAATAAAGGTTTTTGATTGATTTACTTAAATATACTGTCTAAATGCTAATTTCACCAATGAGCCAATGATTGACAAGGAAGGAACGAACCCCAACATCATCCTCATCACCATAATCATCATCATCAATCACTTATTGAACAGATGTGTAGTACTGTAAACACATATTTCTACATTGATTGTTCTGAAGCTGTTTTATTCTCAGAACCCCAAATATAGGAGGATAAATGTTCAATCCTCTATGGTCCGTCAAGCTGTACAGCAGCCTAAAGACTGACCACCAGGTTATATGATAGCTCCTATCCCCAAGCTGTGAGGCTAAACAGCAAGTGACTCACACACAGAGCATCGGTAGGGAAGGCCCATAAGGCCCATGGAGTCTGTATCAAAGTCTAGAGAGCTGGTTGTTATGGATGTAGAAAAGTTAAAACACACATCCTACACAGTATAGATGTCAACCCTACTCCCTATCAGTCTGGTCCTAAAGGGTCCTCAGATAAATCCGCTGTGTCATTCACACACTTTAAAAACTTTGAATCCACCAATAAAATTGAACATTTTAAAGGTCCCTGTATGCATGGCACTCAAGGGTACAGAAAGCATCTCCTTCTCCAAGCAGCTAGACTGCCCACGACAGCTGAAACAGAGCAGTACCTAGCCAATTGCTTTGCCCTAGTTTTTGTCAGGCACTCAATCTGGAGGCCACGCACTGCTCAGACTACCAAATATCAGCACCACCAGCTAGCACCTCCACCCAGGCTGTCCAAGCACCACGAGGGGCTGGTATTTAAGCAGATTCTCTGTAAAGGCCTGCTCCATGTAGCCGTTAAATGAGCAGCCCACTTCCAAAATGAGCACCTGCCCCCAACAACAACAATATCTGGCGTACTCGGCACACAGGAAAACACATCACCTTCAACAGCAAACCAGCTTCCCCTTACACAAGAATGTTTATGCATGTGTGCTGATGGTGAGACTACTTGTCTCACCTCGCTGGCTATCAGGTCAACAAAGCGGTCATGTCTAGCAATGTACAAATCCCCCACACCCACATATACACACACTGCAGTGTTACAGTGTTTGTCTGCATGTCTTTTTAACCCTGGTTAATCATCTCATCCCTATGTAGATCAACACTCCTACACTGAGACACTATGAATACTGGCCCTGATGTAACAACCAAAACACAGCTTAAAACATAACAAGAAGTAAAATGATACATTACCCTCAAGTATATGAATAACGACTAAAAATAAATAACCAAAAACTATATTTCAAGATAATATCTGTCAAACAAACTTACAGAGTGAAGTGAAGGGGAGAGGTCTGTACAGTGAGTCAACTTACTGGTAGTGAGTGGGAACTGCTAGTAAGTGTCAGTTCTGTGGTTGATACATATTTATGTAGTCAGGACACAAGTAGCTGATACAGAACTGTCCTTTCCTTCCTCTTTAAGACATTAACATGCATGAGGACCAGAACAGCATGTCAGAGAAGGGAGGTTACTGTATTAGAGTGGGCCCTACATTTCTATAATGGACTAAATGTCGCCCATTTCCACTTTTATTTAAATACAGAACCATGTTAACAATATGTTGACTATTCTATATGGAATGTTTATAATATCTTAGAATGTGTTGCCTTGTCCCTCTGAGTTCTACATGGAACAGGTCAAAGTTCCATTTACATTTGGTCAGTTCCATGATGTCATTCATTCTATTCTACAAACCCATTCAATTTACATTCCTCATCAGCTGCATCAAGGTGCTGAATGTTCCAGTGTTCTAGACTAGAGCTCTCCCTACTGGCATCTCAACATTACTGCACCATCCTACTAATAATGTCCTCAATAATGTTGGGCTAATAGCAAGATTAGAAACTGTTATCCATATATAGTCTAATGTAGCCTGTTATCTATACATAGTCTAATGTAGCCTGTTATCTATACATATTCTAATGTAGCCTGTTATCCATATATAGTCTAATGTAGCCTGTTATCCATATATAATATAATGTAGCATCTTATCCATATGTAGTCTAATGTAGCCTGTTATTCATATATAGTTTAATGTAGCCTGTTATCCATATATAGTTTAATGTTGTGGTGAAATCCTGCACAGATCCTTCACCGTGCTCTGCCACTTTAAGAGCGCATCAGCAGTCAGGAAGGAGGAAATAAAGCTCTTACTGTCGGTGTGCACAGTGTGTCTTGTTTATTTTCAGCGTGCTTAGTTTAAAGCGTTAAGTTGATCACCGGTGTTACCTCTCTAGGTTGTAGTTTTAAAATAATTATTTTTTCAGACATTGAAGTTAGGTTCAGGTTTAGGTTCTGAATTAAAGATGAAAAGACGTGATTCATAGACGTCTGTGTTTGGGCCAAATGAAAGCTGGTCCAGAGTGGGCAAAATCAACCAAACATAGACGTCTATAATTGGTTCAGATTTGGTCCGGGACAGACCAAAAACCAACGTCCGTGAACGTTGAAGTCAAGGCCGGTCCAGAATGCACCAAAAAAAGACGTCCAGTCCAGACAGGACCAAAACAATACATCCAAAAGGTATCAGTGTAGGACGGTGCTTAATGAGGTATAGCCTACAGTGTGTCTGAAATTGAATTATAGGAATGCCCATCTATGTTGTAGGCCTTCCATTTGTAAAACACCAAAAAAAGACTGCCAATTTGGACATGACCAACAAAATATGTCCAAAAGACGTCGGCCTGTGCTTACGGGGGGTGTATTCTACCATGTCGGCCCACAATGAAATTTTCTGAATGCCCATCCATTTGGTAGGTCCACCTTTTTGTAAAACAGGCCGTTGCATCAACTTAATTAGTCCTGATTCCTGTGACTAATCAATTTGGCTAATTAACCTCTGCATATCAGCTACACAACTTTATCAGGAGGAGTTATCCTTAGCCTATTTGCAATGTATTTACACAGCAACAAATTAAGAAATATTTTATTTTCGCTATGATAAGCTTAGTAAAACAATTGAAGGATACAAACTTGAAACCACTGTTGTGGAAAAAATGATCTTCAAAATATGACACTCATACAAGAAACTTGTGAATTCAATAAGACCTTTAATTCAGTTGCATTGATCTCTGTATATGAAAATATCTTGTCTTGAACTCTCCTCACTACATTCTATCTGTCTTAGCATTTGCTTGCTGACATCTGTTTGGGCTCTGTCTAATTTTACAGACCCTGTAATCTTTAATCTATGTCTGACTCTTAACATATGTATTTATGGGTCTCAGCTTTGCAGCCTTGTCACTAGGCGAGACAACCTTTGCCCTATGTTCTGCTCACAAGTGGCAAAATAGACTAAATGGCATTCTGAGAGATGCGCTTGGTGTCCTCTGTCTCTGCTCAGCATAAGATCACTCCTTGTATGTTCATAAACTACTTCCCGTTGGCCCTATGGTTATTTCAGTTCTTGATTGGTGTCACCTATATCTTGACAACTGTCCAAGTTATCTTGCATACTTGTTTTAGCACTTAAGCCTCAGCCAATATTAGAAATGCAATCTAAGTTATGTCAATCATGTTGTCTGCTATCACATAGTGCATTAATTAAATTAATTAATGTGTCTTATCCATGTTTTTACTACCACACCACTGATGACATTTTAGCCCACAGGATGAATCTCCTGGACAGCAGTGACTAGCCTGGTTGTCCAGTCCATATGGTCTATTTTACTTTGACCTGTCCTGTTTTTAGAATATGTTGTTTAAGTGTCAGCACATTTTTTATGTGATTGGGTGTCATTTAGGTTAGACTATTTGATCGGAGAAACCTGATGTAAAAAGTTTCCCAAAAAGGCCACATACTCTTTCTACCACATGTTACTGCTCTTAAAATAGCATGCACACGTATTTATGTGAAACCACATGTACAACGGACATCCCATCTTTTGTAGCATACAATATAGCTCAGAATTTGTCAAGGGTGACAATAATTTTGGTCGTGACTGTATATCCCACAATCTGATTAATATGTAAAAATACATTTACACACACAGAGACACATCACATGCACACACACACACAGTTATACTTGACCCTGTTATACTTTGACAGTGAACATGACCCTATTGAATGGAGATCTGGGTATTACTGGCATACTCTACTGATCATGTTTTAAACATGCAATTGAATAAACTGAACTGAAGCAAACACATGAAACCACAGTCCAGGGTCAGTATTCACAAAGTGTATCAGAGTAGCAGAGCTGATCTGGGATCAGTTTAGCCTTTTAGATCATAATTATATGGACCGTCTGAGACACTTTATGAATACAGGCCCTGATGTAACAACCAAAACACAGTT
This sequence comes from Brachymystax lenok tsinlingensis, assembly GCA_030435695.1. Taxonomy (NCBI): domain Eukaryota; kingdom Metazoa; phylum Chordata; class Actinopteri; order Salmoniformes; family Salmonidae; genus Brachymystax; species Brachymystax lenok. The sequence goes on along the minus strand of CM059812.1, from coordinate 59,450,003 downwards.
CAATATAAACCAACAAGTACAAAGATACAGTAAGTCACGTGATATATGGCTAAAAACATGAAACTAAAACAATATTTCAAGATATTGTCAAGTGTACTTACAGAGTGAAGTGAAGGGGAGAGGTCTTGAACAGTTAGTCAACTTACTGTCAGTGTGTGGAAACAAGAAGTAGTCTACTGTAAGTATTAGTAGAAGCAGGCATAGCCTAAGTGTGAGTTCTGTGGTTGACACATTTTAAAAGTAGCCTAGTCAGGGCATTAACATGCAGGAACAGCATGTCACATAAGGGATGTTACTGTATCTAAATAGAAAATGGTCTAAAGTCAGCATACTGTAGTTGCATTTCTTTATTTGAGGAGTGGGCCTACATGTTTTACAAGAGGCAAAATGTGACCCATTCCTATCACTCTTCATCAGCTGCATCAAAGTGGTACTGAAGGTTCCAGAACAGATGAAAGGGGAGTATCTTTGGTTCCAGTGTTCTAGACTAGAGCTCTCCTTACTGACATCTCAACATTACTGCAGCCTCCAGGCTTCATATGTCCCTACTAGTCCCTTGAAAATATACAAAATAGAAGGTAAAATAACATTTGAAAATGTTACAAATGTATATAGAATAAACCAGGCATGCACTTACAAGTACTGTTATTGGGATTTATGTTGACCTGGCGTTTGAATTGAGCGAATTAGTGATCTCAGCTAGATAATGTTGATAGCTAAAGTTAGCTAGCTGGCTAGAAACAACAGACAACAGTGAGCTGTCATTATGCCAAGGCCAAGGCAAGCTGCTCTGAATTTCCAGTGTGTGCTTGTGTGAAAGAGATGTCTTCAGCTCACTGATCTTCAGAACAACAGACCCAAAGTGAACCCTGACATGCATATAGCTAAGTCTGTCTGGGATTATTGTGCCTGAGTCTGAGTGATGTGTCTGAGTGAATGCGTGTTTTTTGAAAATAACAATGAATAATCTTTCATGTAATTGTTTATTGCGGCTTCGTTTTGGTTATTTTATTTTTAGCATTTTAATAATAAAAAATATCAAATATTTTCTTACATATAAACAACTGCATTGTTGCTTAAGGGCTTGTCAGTAACCATTTCACAGTAAGGTCTATGCCTGTTGTACTCGGCACATGTGACAAATACAATTTGATTTGATTTGTGTGTTTAGGTACTGGACATTGCTCCCTCTGACACTGGGATTCTGAACATCTAAAAGTCTAAGCCGTTTGGGGGGGTTCTACTAGCTGACATATGGAATTGTTTTAAGGTGGTCATACCATGGATCATTTAGCTATTTGATTTTGAATTATAGTACCCCTTTAGGTAAAAAAGGAGAAGGACTAATGTTTGTGAGGGCTGGCAGGTGACTGCAATATAGTCTGCCTGGAACATGCCCCATATTCAATTGTAATTCAATTCAAAAATAGCATTAATTTATCCCCTGTGGGGGCAATTACTATGCACCCTATGGCATCAGGCTGGCAGTGAGTCTCACAGTGACATCACAAGGGGTCACACATTAATGTCCAGTCACATGACCATACATACATACACAGTAAAACACATGATAACAACAGATGTCAGCCCCCTTAGTGTCTACAACATGGTCATCATAGAGGAGGTTCACTGGGAAAAGATCCCTTCAAGGTTCTAATGATGATGTCATTTCCATGTTTCACAGCTCAGGCCGAGGGAGAGGGGGAAGGAAATCAGAGGTGCACTCCTCTTCACTTTGATTGACACTTCACACACTCATTATAGATGTCTAGTGTTCTGTCTGGGATCTGTGGTCTAAGACAGAAGACTACAAACGGGGTGACACCCCCCCCCATCCCTCATCCCCCAAACCTCCTGTACCCTTTTAAAGTAGGGACACAGTCCCTCATCCTATTACTTAATCTTCATCATTCTCCTCCCTCTCTACTATCCAGTCGCTGCGTGGTGGTCAGGGTTGACATGGTTTCCTGTCTCTTCCTCTCTGGTCAGGCTTGTGTTTGAAGCGACACTTGTCACCATAGAAACAGCCGGTGGTCCTCCAGAAGAAACACTCGTCACCATTGATGGGAGCCATCCTCCTGGTCCTGGGAGAGAGAGAGGCAAACAGTATGAAAACACAAACACCTGCACCTGTGCTCCTGCTTCCTCCTTCCATCACTTTGTACATTTCAAAAGTTTATATGAGTTGATTGGTAACACTTTAGAATAACTCATAATGATGTTTTGACAGACAGATGGATGTCCTTACCCTGTGGAGGCGTACTGGGAGGCTGAGGAGGTGTTGAGGCCTATAGGGTTGGTCCTCTGAGGAGAGGGAGGGGTTCTCTGCATCCAGCGGTCTGGGTACCTGATCACCAGCCTGGTGCTCTCCAGCTCCAACCCCTGGACAGGAGGACAAACAGCAGGCACAGTCCAAATACATGCAATGGGACCAATAGCATAGTCCCACAAGTACAATGGAACCAATAACAAAGCTTGCTTTTCCATTGCTGCCAGAAAGGAGTTGAATCGTTGTACTTTTCTCTCTGTGTTGAACGATGGTGATACTATTTATGTGCAAGACTCAAGCTCTACACTGAAGGCTCTTGACTCTATGTATCATGCAGAGACGTCTAACTCACCATTGTGATCACTACAGTGCTGTCAGGTGGACACTGACCTTCAACCTCATCAGTGCACTCCCCTTGAGGAAGTATCCTTTTGGCCAATCAGGGGCGAGCTGGATGGAAATCTGAGCGTCTGATAGGGCAGAGGGGTAGAGCTCCAGACACCAGTAGCAGTATGAACCATTCCCAAAGAACCAAAGAAATACAAGAAATGAGATCAAAGTAGAAATAGTCCATCCAGATCTTTACCACCTAGTAAATCTGTTGGACCACTTCCATTAGAGTACTCCTGCAGTAGTCTAGGGAGCAACATACCCACACACACACACGCACGCACACACACTTATAAACACACACACTCACAAGCAATAACACACACACACACACACGGATGCAGGCACGCACACGCACACACCCATACAACGTCTGAACTACTGTGTTTACGTATGTGTGTATATGTGTGCGTGCATGATTGTGTGTGTGTGTGTGTTGATGAACAGTGCTGATTGTTGATCTATTACAGTTGATCTCCTGACAGTAATGGAGTATCCCTGGCTGGCCTGTAGGCTAGCACCTCATGGATTATGTTGCTCAATGGCTTCATCATGTGTACAATAGGCAGAAATACAAGAAACATAATTTATTTATTTGTTGTCTATTTATTGTCTAACTTTGATCTTATTGACAACATGATAATTGTACAGTATTCAAAGTAAAGAAAACTGCAAAAAGTAATGCATCTAAAACAGGTAATAATTCATAATTTGATAATAAAACAAGCAATATTATGACACTGAACAATATGGTATTACATAATATAACATGTAAAATGCCCAATAATATCTGACACCAGTACAAAGTAAAACGTATTTAAACACATCAGGAGCAACTCCAGAGCTACAATTATTTAAAAGCTCTTATCAATATTATTCATTTTGTGTCACACAAGCCTATACTTTATCTATTATAAAACATCTGGAATTGGCAAACCCCCATAGAAAAAGATAAAAACAGATAGGTACCAGAGAACAGTAGGCTATTTATTAAGAGGAGCCAGTTCAGAAAGGAAACCCGAGTGCCCGCCTCAACTGAGATTGCACCAATTAGAGGCTAGTATCATTCACGGCTTCCTTATTGCCCGGGTCTGCTCTTAAATCCTAAAAATTGTCAAAGACCCCAGCCACCCCCCATAGACTGTTCTCTCTACTGCCGCATGGCAAGCGGTACCGGAGTGTACCGCTTGCCATGTCTAGGACAAAAAGTCTAGGACAAAAAGGCTTCTCAACCCCCAAGCCATAAGACTCCTGAACAGGTAATCAAATGGCTACTAATGGCTATTAGTACATTTATGCGTGTTATCATGCATGCTTGTACATAGTGAGTATGCAGGCATCTTATACCCTGATGTGGTTCACTCTGCTGCAGTCATTTTAGTGAGAGTGGGTCATATCCACCACCATCTTGCTGGCCCAAATGCTGTTGGCCGCTACATGCGCTGTTCAGCAGTCGAGCATTACTGGGTCTTTCTATCATTAAAGCATATGTTCATAGACGTCTGGCGTCATTTAAAATTGATATTACTTCCTAAACCTAACCTTTCTTCCTCACATTTCCAGTTATCACATTGGACCTTAGTGGGAAGCTGACGCTGTGATTACTAGTCAAGTCTTACTGAAGGTTCAGCAGTGTTGGATGGGCTGTTGAAACTAGCATTACATAGCATGCGGTGGGCTTACTAAACACCCACATGGCGCTCAGTGTTGGCGATTGCCTCTTATGGAAATGTCTGTTAGAGGTCTTACTTCAGACACTGTTATATGCAGGCTTATTCTAGTAATGTACGGGTCTATTTCTCTTGTTATCAGGCCATCATTTATTCTTCTCGTGGAATTACTGTTAGAAATGAGCCTTCAGCTCAGGTAGACTATACTGTATGTCTAGGGAATATCAGGTCACTCTCACTGTGTATGCTGCGGATGCATCAGCTACTGCTGAGCAGTTTCAGTAGGACATTAGGCTATTTAGATGGTAACGTAGCTATCTAACGTTTAGTTGCAGTTTTGGGGGGTTTGTTAGTAATACTGTATATTTGATGCTATGTGATGTTATGTCATAGCTGAGCTGTGGTGCTCTGCAGCAGTCTACTGTATGCTCTTCTCTCTGTACAATGTCTTCTGTTATATAACCATGTATGCCTTTTCTGTTCCAATTTCCTTTCTTATCATGGTCCGATAGCAGGTATTGAGTTCATATTTTGTGTCAGGGCCCTTCAGCGTGCAGTCTAGTCAGGAATCCATAGTTCTGCTTACTGTACATGGCCTACAGAGTAGCAACCAACCTGCATTTCAAAGAGTATCTCTCCTCTCTCAGTAGCACAAGTTTGAGTTCCCGTTGTTGGGTTTACATTACGCTTTTCCAGAGGCGATCTGTGTGATGGCTTTATGGGTTCTTCAGTCTGAAATACACAGAATGTTCTTCCCTTGAATTCTGTTTGCATTATGTACTCTCATAGACTGTTAGATGAAAGAATTAGCATGGAACATCAGTTGTCATCACCAGAACTAACACTGGTTTGTCCTCTTTCATGTTATGCTGCCTGAATGCAGCACCTGGTGAACCTCTGTTCAACATTGATGCTGGCAACCAATGACAAGATACTGGAACTCATCACGGCTCTGGTTCCTTCATCAACTCTGAGAGCTAGCTCTGAGCTATGGCCTCTTAATTCTGCATCGGTGCTGCTACTGCTTCTCAATCAATGCCGGCTTCACTCTCAAGAACATGGGTGTTCATTTTATATATTGACGCATTGCTTGGGCAGTGAGCTACCCTGAAGGAGCAGAACTTATATAGTCAAGACTTGCATTATTTATTTGCTAATAAATGGTTAAACATATTTCTACGTGGTGTTTTCTTTACGAAATTAAGCGGAGCCAGTTCAGAAAATAAACCTGAGTGACCATCTCGGCTGACGCATCAGCTAAGATTGCACCAATAAGAGGCTAGTATCATTTACGTCCACCTTATTTGGCGGTCTATTTAGGCTGACAAGGTCTGCTCTCTCATCCTGCTGCCACTTGCTGCTACTATGAGCTGGCTTCTAGCTCCTCCCAGCACCCCAGCCTCCACCTGTTAGGGTTCTGTGTTCCTGCTGGGGAGTGGTATAGCTTCCTGCTACCCTGAAGGAGCAGAGCTAATGAATAGTTTAACATATTTCTACGTGAAATGTCATCAAATCTGGAAATGGCAAAATCTATTAGAAAATAGCAGAAACATAATCCATCCAGCACATAATAACACATCCAGCACATCTTATTTCTCTACCAGCATGCGTACCGTGAAGATCCCTCGACTGCAACAGCTCTGGTTGATTTAACCGATCAATGGCTCAGGTCACTTGACCAAAATAAACGTATGGTTGAGCTGCTTCTTGATTTTAGTGCTGCATTTGACCTTGTTGATCATATGGTTAATAGCTGAGGCCATTGAAGAGAGATGTTTTCTTTAACCCTCATTTCTTTGTTGGAACATTGCTACTGAGGTGTCATAGTCTATGGAAGACCTGTTTTACTGTTAGTAAGGTAGCCTATTTTTTTAACTAATGATGAAGAGTATGATGAGAAACACTGACATTAGTGGTAGGCTGAGATCAAGCAAATAACCTAAGGAAACCTGGATGCTAGTTGTGATATCTGAAACATATTGACTTTGAATTAGGCAAACACCCGTATTATGAATGGTCAACCATTTGATATGAGGTAGATCATTTTATTTTAATAAAAAATGTGGTTACATGGATTCAATGTAAATATTAGGTATGACTGTGCTGCATAGGTAAAAAAAGTCAATTGTTCCAGAATTTGGTTACACATGACAACTTCTGTGGGTAATCATGGCAATGGGGCCTTCATTGTGACATCACAAGATTCTGATTCTTGGAGGTTAGCTGTTGCACAGACAAACAGAACAGTGCAAAGATACTGATTCAACTAACCACTGACAGATTATTAATGTCCTATTTCATTAGCGAGAGAACACGCTGCTTACTTGAGAGGTAGGTTGTAATGTAACTTACTGAATAGCTATGTTTCTGTAGAATAACTACTTTTCAAATGACTTGTGTACTAACATGATCTGTTAAATAGGCCTAACATGCAATCATGTTGACAAGTGAAACTGTTGACGAGAGACAGTTTGCTTGAATCCTTTTTTTGTGAGAAAACTGTTCATCCTGACACCTGAGATGGCATGTTACAGTTGTTGTAGTGAGCCAGCCTAATGGCAAATGCATTCAATTGATGAAAGAAAACCCTCTCTCTGTGTTAATACCCAAGAAGATTGTATGCTGTAATCGCTGCCAAAGGTGTACTGAATACAAAGTACTGAAAACCATTTGTATTTACTTGAAATGAATTTGGAACGGTTCTGTTTTTGCTTTGTCAATATGGGGTATAGAGTGTAGACTGATGAGTGAAAAAAAACTATTTAATACATTTTAGAATAAGGCTGTGAGGTAACAAAATGTGGAAAAAGTGATGGGGTCTGAATACTTTCCGAAGGCACTGTATATGTGATGTATAAGTAAATAGTGTTGACTCATAAAGTATGTATGTACTGAATGTGATCACTTTTATCATGTCTGTTTCTTTTCTCCCGCAGAATGTGAGAGATGTGACCAACTGTCCACTCAATGAGTTCATGGCTCCCTGTATTGACTCCTCCCACCACTGGCTTTCACCAATCGGAGGCCAATACCAACAATGTTAAATTCCCCCGCTCCATTGGATATACACGCTCAGGATGCACAGCGGTTCATTGTATTTTCATACTTTGTCCCTGCTGAGTGCCCAGTTGCCACACAGGCCACTGCAGATGTATCGACAGATACACATCTTTCCTCAATGCTGCATCGATACCTGCCACACTTCTTTAACGATGACTCCATTCCACCACAGCAGACAGTCGAGGGAACCACTGAGGTCTCAGTTGCTCCTGTGGCAATATCTAATATCAAGGAAGAGGACAGATTCTATCCTTTCTCCCTCCCACCACTGGCTCAGCGGTTCATTGGCAATTCATTCAATGTCCCGGAAACCTCCCAGCATGCTGTTTCAGCCACAGAGTGCCGAGTAGCCAAAGAGGCCACTGCAGGTACAGCCACTGTCAAGAGAGAGAACCGACATCCAGCTAGAATTCTTCCTTCAGTGCTGCCTCCATGCCTGCCATCAGTCTTTGATGATGACTTCATGCCTCCAGAGCACACAGTAGAGGATGCCTATGAGGTCTCAGTTGCTACAGAGGCCACTTCAAGCACAGAAACTTTTGATGGAGTGGACAGATCAGCAGCTAAATGCCCTGTCCCAATGCTGCCTCCAAGTCTGCCACGTGTCTTTGACATTGACTACAAACTGCCAGGGGTGGCAGTAGAGGGAACCAACAAGTGTCCAGTTACCAGTGAAACAACCAATGATGTGTCCACTCACCTGAAAGAGGACATGGCAGCTGATCAAAGCCCTCCTGACCCTGCAGCACTGCCTCCAAGCTCGCCATGTATCCGTGACTCTGACCACAAACTGACCAAGGAGGAAAAAGAGGACGCCACCGAGTCCTCCCTTGCCACAGAGATCACTGTAGGCACATCCATTGTCCAGGGAGAGGACCTGGATGAAAGCCCTGCTCCAAGGCTGCCTCCAATCTTGTCACACATTTTGGACAATGACCATAAGCAGCCAGAAAAGACGATATAGGGCGCCACTGAGTGCTCAGTCGCCGCAGAGGCATCAGTTGTTAATAGAGAGGATCCATTGGCAGCTACAGGTCTTCCCGCAGTGCTGCCTTCAAGTCTGCCACTTGTCTTTGACAATGACTACAAACTACCAGAGGAGGCAGTAGAGGGCATCAGCAAGTGTTCAGTTATCAGTGAAGCAGCCGCTTCCATGTCCACTGTCCTCCAAGAGGAGTTTCTGGATGACAAAAGTCCTCCTGCACCTGCAGCACTGCCTCTAAGGCTGCCCTGCACCCACAACATTGACCACAAACAGCCAGAGGAGACATGTGAGGACACCACAGAGTGCTCAGTTGACATAGAGGCAAGTGCAGTTGCATCCACTGTCAAGAGAGAGGAACTGATGGGTGATAAAAGCCCTGTCCTAGCACTTCCTCCAAGCCTGGCATGCATCCATGACAAGGACCACAAGCAGCCAGATCAGAAAGGGAGGGGCACTACTGAGGAGGTAGATATCTGCCCTCACGCTCATCAGCTGGTCCCAGATGCTGACTTAACTCTGGCAACCCGCAATGATGAGCCGCCCACCCCTCTGATCTGCGTGGTCACTAAGATGCCTGTTAGAGTGGGAGCCTCCATATGCAGGTCTGCGGATGAGGTTCCGAGGCCCTGGACATTGGAAGAGGCAAAGGTAGGTGTCCTATTTTACACTACTACTATACAGGGATGTTGGTCAGTTCCATTTCAATTCAAAGCGTTGAAGAGAATTTGAATTTTAGACTACTTCCTGAATTGACCGGAATTGAAATGGAATTGACCCCAACCCTGATGCTTTTTGCTAATTGTGTAAAATATCACCCCTCACTAGGGTTAATGTTTGTATAACGTTTAGTGTGGACCCAGGAAGAACATCTATATCTATTATAAAATCTAACGGGGATACATATAAACAAATTACCTCAATTACTGTCCTCCAAATTGTGTGCCTCATGAGGCCATCATTGTATGTTGATCACTCAAATGTGTATTGAATGTGCCACATTGGAACAATATTACATCTAGAGTCAATGTCTTCCTGTTAGGATCATTGGATAGGCATTGAAATTGAGAGTGAAGAGAGGAGCATCAAGGAGGTGAGCCCGAGGGAGGGTTTGAAGAGTGAGGCGGACCGTGCCCATTCCAAGAGCTCCAATGGGACGGTTTCATCAGAGAGAGCAGAGACCATCCTGGGAAGAGTGGGCTTTCTGGTCATGAGCCACATGCAGAAAATCCTGTTTTTGAAGATGGAGGAAAAAGAGAAAACAAGAAACTGAATAAGAAGTTGAAAGATGACGAGAAAGAGAGAAAGGAGCTGAAAGACAAGGAGGAGGAGCAAAGAAAGAGGGAGAAGAAAGAGATGAAGGAGAGAGAGAAAGAGCAGAAGAAAGTCATGAAGGCTGAGAAAAAGAGGGAGAAGTTGGAACAGGAAAAGAGAGAGATGGAAAGAAAAGAGAAGGAAAAGGCAGAGAAAAGGAGGTTAGAGGGGCTGATGAAGATACATAATGCCATGATGAAAGACAGGATTAAGAAAGAGAAGAAGTGGTCCAAGAGCTGAAAAGGAGAGAGAAAGCTCAAGCTGACTTCCTGGAGATGGAGCGAAAGATTCTAGTAAAAGAGGAGAAGAAGATAGAAAAGATGAGGAAAGAGGAGAGGAAGAGACTGGAGAAGAAGAAAAAGAGGGAGCCAGCTGGAGGTTGGAACTGAGAGGGTGATAGAAGTGCAGGGAAGGGATGAAAGCTTGAAGATGGATGAGTAGACTGGGTAATAGAGAGAGAGTAGGGAGGGAGGGATAAGGTATTTTTGCATGCAATGAAAAAACAAAGCATTTAAAAAATAAAATAAAAATGTTTACTCCGTTTGATTTTTCTTAAGGCATACTGTACAGCACTGTATAAACACAAATCTGGGAAGTGTTTAAATGTTGAATTCCAAACCACCCGATGGAGAGAGGCTGCGCTGAGATGAGGAGAGGAAGATGAAAAGGGAGGGGGAGTGGATGGAGGGTGGAGAAGAATATGATAGAGAGGAATATGATAGAGGGAATATGATATTTTATTTAACTAGGCAATTCAGTTCAGAACAAAAGGCAAAAGGCCTCTTGAGGGGATGGGGGCTGGGATAAAAATGTAATAAATCAAAGTAAAATATAGGACAAAACACACATCATGACAAGAGAGACAACACAACACTTTAACCAGGTAGGCCAGTTGAGAACAAGTTCTCATTTACAACTGCGACCTGGCCAAGATAAAGCAAAGCAGTGGGACAAAAACAACAACACAGAGTTACACATGGGATAAACAAACATACAGTCAATAACACAATAGAAAGATCTATTTACAGTGTGTGCAAATGTAGTAAGATTAGGGAGGTAAGGCAATAAATAGGCCATAGAGACAAAATAACTACAATTTAGCATTAACACTGGAGTGATAGAAAGGCAGAAGATGATGTGCAAGTAGAGATACTGGGGTGCAAAAAATAAATAAATAACAATATGGGGATGAGGTAGTTGGGTGTGATATTTACAGATGGGCTGTGTACAGGTACAGTGATCAGTAAGCTGCTCTGACAGCTGATGCTTAAAGTTAGAGAGGGAGATATAAGTCACCAGCTTCAGTGATTTTTGCAATTTGTTCCAGTCATTGGCAGCATAGAACTGGAAGGAAAGGCGGCCAAAGAGGTGTTGGCTTTGGGGATGACCAGTGAAATATACCTGCTGGAGCGCGTGCTATGGGTGGGTGTTGCTATGGTGACCAGTGAGCTGAGATAAGGTGGGGCTTTACCTAGCAAAGACTTATAGATGACCTGGAGCCGGTGGGTTTGGCGACCAATATGTAGCGAGGGCCAGCCAACGAGAGCATACAGGTCACAGGGGTGGGTAGTATATGGGGCTTTGGTGACAAAACGGATGGCACTGTGATAGACTACATCCAATTTGCTGAGTAGAGTGAAGTGGAGAAGTTACGGTGGGATTCGTATGGATCGCGTGGATTAGTAGCAGCGTTGTTGCGAATCCTTTGTTTTGTCTATGAACACCCCCACATTCATACCCTCTGCACTCCTCCACTGGAAGGTAATACAGATTATTGCAGATCCTCTAATGTTGATGACTGGGTTCTGTCTTGGAAATTGTTTGTATGAAATTGTCGTTCAATTGCTCCGCCATTATTATTGTATGAGGTATTATTGGTGGGGTTACCCCTGTGCTGTAACGTGGGTTTTATATGGTGTGTCTTTTCTCGCCACTGGCTATCTGGCAAACAGGCTACACTCTAGTCAGTCTCTTCTGCTGATGTGTGTGGGTCTGGTAGTGGTACTCTCTATTCCTTTCGGCATGGTTAATACCTGCCAGACACCCGAACAAAATCTTTCTTTACCCCTCTCAAATAAATACCACTACAATGTGTCCAATAGGCAGAAATACAAGAAACAGCAGAGTGGAAATAGTTATGAATCAATGTGTTAATAGTTGATCAACTGATGAATGTATTGGTCTTAAACGTTGAGCTTATTTACAACATGAAGCTTATATGATGTTTGTCCTGTATTGACACTGACCCACTGTAAATACTGCAAATGTAAACATGTACTTAATGTATCTAAAATTGGTAATAACAATTTTAATTATAAAATAAAGTGATGACACCGAACAATATGGTATTACCTAATATAAAATGTGAAAGGTGTGACAATACAAAGTATGACACTGAACCACTGTAAAGAAATGTATGTAATGTATAATTATAGGAGACAGGTTCTGGAATAGGTAAGAGGTTTTATTTCTCCACCCAAAACAAGACGCGTGTAAATATATATATATATTACAGGGCTGAAACCCAAACAAAAAAGCGAGGTGTAAACCTCTAAATATTACACGGGACGAGACCCGTAAAACAAGTGCACAAATACATGTAGCATGGAAGTCGATACAACAGCACAGGTACTCACAGGACCAACGGACATGGTAACAATAACCGATAACGGGGAACAGAGGGCACATATATAACATCCTAATCAGGGGGAATGGGAACCAGGAGTGCGTAATGAGACAAGACAGTCCGGGGTTGGTGGTAATGAATCCAGTTCAGTGACATAGACCTCCGGAGCTGGTGAACGGAATGAGCAGCAGTTCCGGGGGGATCCGTGACAGTACTGATTACATTTATTTTTATTAAAACAAGCAATATCATCACACTGAACAATATAGTATCACGTAAAATTACATATAAAATGAAGAATGTCTGACAGCAATACAGAATAAATCATCATTAACCACAGGAGAAGAGAAGGACATAGAGAAGGAGAAGCTAAATACACTGCTCAAAAAAATAAAGGGAACACTAAAATAACACATCATAGATCTGAATGAATGAAATAATCTTATTAAATACTTTTTTCTTTACATAGTTGAATGTGCTGACAACAAAATCACACAAAAAGTATCAATGGAAATCAAATTTATCAACCCATGGAGGTCTGGATTTGGAGTCACACTCAAAATAATTAAAGTGGAAAACCACACTACAGCCTGATCCAACTTTGATGTAATGTCCTTAAAACAAGTCAAAATGAGGCTCAGTAGTGTGTGTGGCCTCCACGTGCCTGAATGACCTCCCTACAACGCCTGGGCATGCTCCTGATGAGGTGGCGGATGGTCTCCTGAGGGATCTCCTCCCAGACCTGGACTAAAGCATCCGCCAACTCCTGGACAGTCTGTGGTGCAACGTGGCGTTGGTGGATGGAGCGAGACATGATGTCCCAGATGTGCTCAATTGGATTCAGGTCTGGGGAACGGGTGGGCCAGTCCTTAGCATCAATGCCTTCCTCTTGCAGGAACTGCTGACACACTCCAGCCACATGAGGTCTAGCATTGTCTTGCATTAGGAGGAACCCAGGGCCAACCGCACCAGCATATGGTCTCACAAGGGTCTGAGGATCTCATCTCGGTACCTAATGGCAGTCAGGCTACCTCTGGCGAGCACATGGAGGGCTGTGCGGCCCCCAAAGAAATGCCACCCCACACCATGACTGACCCACCGCCAAACCGGTCATGCTGGAGGATGTTGCAGGCAGCAGAACGTTCTCCACAGCGTCTCCAGACTCTGTCACGTCTGTCACGTGCTCAGTGTGAACCTGCTTTCATCTGTGAAGAGCACAGGCGCCAGTGGCGAATTTGCCAATCTTGGTGTTCTCTGGCAAATGCCAAACGTCCTGCACGGTGTTGGGCTGTAAGCACAACCCCACCTGTGGACGTTGGGCCCTCATACCACCCTCATGGAGTCTGTTTCTGACCGTTTGAGCAGACACATGCACATTTGTGGCCTGCTGGAGGTCATTTGCAGGAGCTCTGGCAGTGCTCCTCCTTGCACAAAGGCGGAGGTACTGGTCCTGCTGCTGGGTTGTTGCCCTCCACGGCCTCCTCCACGTCTCCTGATGTACTGGCCTGTCTCCTGGTAGCGCCTCCATGCTCTGGACACTACGCTGATAGACACAGCAAACCTTCTTGCCACAGCTCGCATTGATGTGCCATCCTGGATGAGCTGCACTACCTGAGCCACTTGTGTGGGTTGTAGACTCCGTCTCATGCTACCACTAGAGTGAAAGCACCGCCAGCATTCAAAAGTGACCAAAACATCAGCCAGGAAGCATAGGAACTGAGAAGTGGTCTGTGGTCACCACCTTCAGAACCACTCCTTTATTGGGGGTGTCTTGCTAATTGCCTATAATTTCCACCTGTTGTCTATTCCATTTGCACAACAGCATGTGACATTTATTGTCAATCAATGTTGCTTCCTAAGTGGACAGTTTGATTTCACAGAAGTGTGATTTACTTGGAGTTACATTGTGTTGTTTAAGTGTTCCCTTTATTTTTTTGAGCAGTGTATATTAAAAAGCTTTTATCAAAATTATCCAAATTAGTTGCTGAGGAAAGTAGGACTGTTGATGTCATAAAACATCTGTATCTGGCAAAATCCCATAAAAAAAGATCAGAAATATAATCTTAAACTACAGATAGTAAACAGATTGGTACGCAAGACAAGTAGGCCATTTATTTCTTTACTCAAAGTGAAAGTTCGTGGTCTGGAAATAGTGCTGTTAGGCCTAGCTTTAGATTGGAACCTTAGCTCTTCAGTCCAGATTCTGTGGTTCTTCTCTTCAGTGGGAGATTCCCCTCACATTCTGAAAGAAGACATACTGAATTAGCACTCCCTCTAAAATGTTAATGGACACACACACAAACACACACACTTACTGCCAGGGTGTCATACTCTGGTGACCTGGTCTTTCTGTTCAGGGGTGTGTACGTATCACTGTTAGGGTCAGGATGGACACTCTGTGGAAAGAGAGAGAGAGAGGGAGGGAGAGAGGAAATGCATGAGTTCTTTGAGACAGCAGTCTTTCCAGAATTTTCTCTAAACACATTCAAGTACTGTATCAAACCCAAATTTATTATGAGACTTACTGCCAGAGTGTCGTAGTCAGGGGACATGGTCCTCATGTTCAGAGCTGTGTACGTGTCACTGTTACAGTCAGGACGGACACTCTGTGGAGAGAGGGAGAGGTAACAATGAAAATAGTATGAAAGAGAATGTCGTGAAACAGTAAATGAATGAAAATGGAGGTGTAACTCAGGGTTTCCCAAACTGGGAGCTGGGGCCCCCCTGGGTGCACGTTTAGTTGTTTGCACTACACATGATGATGGGTTGGTTATTTGAATAAGATGTGTAGTGCTAGTGCACAAAACTAAATGTGCACCCAGGGGGACCGAGTATGGGAAACCCAGGTTTAACTGATGGGATAACCTGTGTGTCTGCTGTAGCATCACTTCCTCCTGGGGATCTCCTGTAAAGAGGGACAGAGTGAGTTCTGCTCTCTACTGACCTCTAGTGGAAGTTGATATGTTACTAATACAGTTTAACAGTTAAGGGCGTTGGGCCAATAAATAAATAAATGAATGAAGTTAATAACAAATCAGAGTGTTAAGGTGAAAGAATAATACAAATATCAATTTTCCCTTCTTCACTCACCTGAACCACATGAGTCCAGAGAGACAGAGGATGAGAACCAGAACAACCACTATGATTCCTACAGCTGCAGTCACAACTGAGGTCTGTTTCCCTAAAATAAAGTATAGAATATGATTACACAGCATGTTCTAATGAACTGAACATTATTACACAAATTCTGAATCTCAATATAATACTTGTTAATACGTGGGGATTTTATAAGCCAACCTGTAGTTATAAACAAAAGTGTAATAATCCAAAGTATAATTAAGATATCTTGAAAGTAATATTGTATTGAGATATTAAAGATGAAACTTTACCTGCTACAATGATCATCAGAGCCATAGAGTTCTTAGATGCAATTTCATTCCCAGCCTGACAGTAATATTCTCCACTGTCCTCAGAGCTGATGTTAGTGATGCTGTAACTCTGTCCTGATGCTTTTGGTGAGGTTACACTCCTCTTGTACCAGGTGTATTTGTCCACAGGTGGGTTGGCATCACTGCTGCAGGTCAGAGTCACTGAACTGCCCTCCACTATTTCACCAGAGGGACTGACTGACACTGAGGTGTTCTTTGGAGCATCTAGTAAAGCAGAATTTGTCAGAGGGTTAGGACTGTAGTATACTACCTCAAATGACGTCATGTCAAAACTAAATGATATCTAAAGTCAAAGAACTATCTAGAACTATCACTTACACAAAACATGAACAATAATACATTTAGAGATACTTTAGGACTGGAGTGTCTACTAAACTATTCTTCAAGTGTTTGAGGTACTGAACATTCTAACTATAGACATGCATACACATCCAAGACGTGTGCAATTTCTATGTAATGATGAAGATTTATAGATAAAGCAGTAATACCCTTCTCATTGATATTAAATGATTGATGCTTTCTAAGTAGAACAGTAGTTTAATTCATACTCACACACTGCAGGAGAGTGGAGGTCCTCATGGTGTTCTACAGTACAGGAGTAACTGTCCGCAGAATGACCCAACACTACTAGGGTATTACTAGAGTATTGTTGGGAAGTGGGCTCATCAAGACGTTGTCCGTTCTTATACCAGATGTAGGTGGGGTTGGGGTTATCAGTCAGAGTACAGGTGGTGCTACAGGTCAGTGTCTTCTGTCCCTCTGCAGCAGGAGTCACCTTCACCTGCAGACCTGAAACAATATGTATAAAACCACATAACCATCCTGTTAACACAGAGGTGTAATTGGTTTGCTCCTGTAATTCAATATGATATACAGTTGTATCATACAGTGTAGTATTACCTGTGACAGACAGAGTTGTTCCTGGGAAACTATGCCCCCATTCAAAGTTGTCTGTTTTAAAAGTGAAGCGATACTCAGCTGAGTCCTCCTCTCTCAGGTCTGTGATTCTCAGGATGGATGGACCTTTATATATCCATCTGTCTTTGTCAGGGTACTTCACACGACCTGCATACCCTGGGTCTGTGGTTAGGTCTTCAGGGGTCGACTTATCACTTCTAAACCAGAATGTTGATGTGGTGGAATAATAACCAACATAAGTACAGGATATGTCCACTGTTGACCCCTTCAAGACACAGATTCTCCTCTTGGTGTAAGTCACTCTATTGCAGCTCTGATCCTGAACACCTGAAACACAGTGACATAACAAGTGACATAACATTATTTATCATTTTATAAAAAATTTCACATGCGTTTTTCAGGATTTTTTTGTTGTTATTCTGTCTCTCACTGTTCAAATAACCCTACCATTAAAATTATAGACTGATCATTTCTTTGTCAGTGGGCAAACATACAAAATCAGCAGGGGATCAAATATTTTTTTCCCTCACTGTATCTGTATAGCAGACGCAGTAGCCATCTTACAATTATTGTTTTAGGAAAGTAGCTACACATCAAAACACAAGGAAAGGTGTTTTTGTCATTTGTTATAGGCTGTTTTTAAGGATATGTGAGTGTGGCTCATTAGTCCAACATCCACAACATTTCTCAAATGTCTGGTAAATTTAAATCTTCCTTGTCATGTTGTCCGGCACCAAATGTTCCTGAAGGAAACTCTGAAAAGGCATATTGTTTTTATGAAGGTCTTACAAAATGCACATGAAAATATGTTGCCAATTGGATGAAAACCTAGCAAAAGACACCCAGGACCTCCACATCCGGCTTCTTCACCTGCGGGATCATCTGAGAACAGCCACCCAGACAGCTGATGAAACTGAGGAGTATTTATGTCTGTAATAAAGCCCTTTTGTTAGGAAAACCTCAGTCTGATTGGCTGGGTCTGGCTCCCCAGTGGGTGGGCCTATGCCCTCCAAAGCCCACCCATGGCTGCGACCCTGTCCAGTCATGTGATTTCCATAGATTAGGCACTAATTTACTTATTTTAATTGACTGATTTCCTTATATGAAATGTAACTCAGTAAAATTGTTGAAATTGTTGCATTTATATTTTTGTTCAGTGTAATTGTATATGTATTTATGTAAAAAATAAGGACCACAATGGACACAATTCCCTGACTTTATTGTGCAACAGTGGTCACCTAAAAATATATTTTTACTGCCAAATAAAATCAATCAAACCAAACTGTGCAGCGGCATATTGATGAATGGAAAGAGACATCTGTTACAAAACAACAAAGTTTTATGACATTCAGAGATTGTCAAGCCAAGCCTTCAATACTGGGTAGGCCTACAAGGTAGGGAGGGATGTATTCTCTGTTTGTCCAGATTTACATTGTCTATTTAACGTGGTTTTGAAAACGCAAACTATGATATTGAAGTGCCTGAAGTTGGTATGCTTTGTTTACTGGTGGTAAGGTGCATTGGCACAGAAACCTGTTGGTGGAAAACTTGTTGCATATATTTTGTATATGATCGTAGTGTAATGAAACAGGCAGGCAGGGCGAACTTGTCTGTGATGGTCGCGAACCCTCAAATTTCTGGCCCGTGGCCCTGCGTGGCATCGATCATGCAACAAAAACATGCTGAAGTGGCAAAGTCGATATTCCCGTTTATAAATACACGGTCGCTACAGTTATTGTTATTTGTTGTCGTAAACATTCTTTTGGGTTAAGTCTATGAGGGGGGAGGGTGTACCATTTATTTTACAGTACAAGGGGAGGATCATGTGAAAATATTTGAACCACCCCCCAGTAAATTTCGATCTGTCCCTTAAATAAAATAAACACTTACAAACTGCAGGAGAGTGGAGATCCTCATGGCCTTTTACAGCACAGGAGTAACTGTCTTCATAGTTACTGGAGACTGGGTATTTGTACTGGGGGGAGGTGCTCTCATCTAGATGTTGTCCGTTCTTGTACCAGATGTAGGTGGGGTTACCAGTCAGAGTACAGGTGTTGCTACAGGACAGTGTCTTCGACGCTGATCTCCATTTAGGACTCACCTCCACCCTGGTACCTGAATTAAAGGAGCCATTCTGCCCCAGTACCACTGAAACAGTTAGACATCACAAGGACGTTACATTAAGTTCAAGGTCTTTTGACTCACACTAACACTTTGTTCCCATAGTTGCTGAGTTGAGACATAGATCCTCTTTGGTTGAGTGTGAATGGAAACCACAGATAAGCTTCACTCAGTGAGGTGTGAAAGACAACTGTTTAAAGTGAAGTGGAGACACCAAATGTGTGGCCAGTAGAACATAAAAATGGTTATGCTTTTAGAAATATCTGTAGTTTGACAAACCGGGCAACTAAAAGATAAGAATGAGACCATACCTGTCACAGACCAGAGAAAGACCACCAACACACTTCCTGCTGTTCTCAAGGCCATTGTTGCATCTCCCACCCTGCAGTCTTAGAAACATAAACAACAACTCACTCTATAGCTGGTGAATAACTCCACCTGATACATTGAAGTAGAAACTGTAAATGGGGTACAGGGCCTCATTACTGAAAATGAACCAGGCTCATATTGTGTTGTGTTGTATTGTGCTATATGGTTGTCTATGTGAATACTGTCTGTAAGTCTACTGCACTATGTATGTAATGTGTGTGACGTGTTGCATGTCTGTCTACATCTGTCTATTTAAGCTGATATTGTGTAATGCAAGAAAATAACTTCCTAATGGATACAAAAAAAATAATCATCATCGTTGGGTTCACCTTGAGGTCATAATAGGGGCTGTACCAAATGTTTGTGTCACGGCCGCCGACAGAAGTGGACCAAGGCGCAGCGAGGTATCCAGTATACATATTTTTATTATATTCGTAACTGGTCACATAAAGAACAAGCGAAGATCGTAACACCGGTGTGGCTACAAAGTGCACACACCACTAAACATACCTAAACAACGAACCGACCGTAACGCAGGTGTAGCACAAACAGGTACTCACACACAAACAATGACCCACAAGTGGGGGAAAGAACAAACATATATATGGTCCCCAATTAGAGGTAACGACACTCAGCTGCCTCTAATTGGGAACCATCAACAAACCAAACCTAGAAAATAAAACACAGAACAAAAAACACCCCTGCTCACATCCTGACCAAAACCACCATAGAGCAGCCAAAAGGGCTATCTATGGCCAGGACGTGACAGTTTGATGTATTATAATAATTGATTATGCTTATGTTGTATTAATAGAAGGGGAAGGGTTATAAGACCCCTCCCCCTTACATTTATAGGGTCCTAGACTACAGATTAACAATATATATTCATTGTAAGGTTTAATATTGTTCCACAGTTCTTTTCTAGTCTCTGCTTCTTATAAAAAACCGTCTGAGAGATGTGTGAGTTATGGCAGTCAAAACAGGGTGTCTGTGAGAAAGCGCCTCAAAGATAAAAGAGATTCATAGACACAGAACTCTGCAGGTGTCACGACTTCCGCTGAAGTCGGTCCCTCTCCTGGTGCAGGCGGCTACCGGCGGTTCGACGTCACCGGAGTTCTAGCCACCACCGATCCATTTCTCATTTTCTGTTTGTCTTGTCTCATTCACACCTGGTTCCCATTTCCCTAATTGTATGTGTCCTTATTTAATCCCTCTGTTCCCCCCTGGGTTTTGTCCGTGATTGTTTTCTGTTCATTGTGGCGCCGTTGTTCGTGAGCAGTGGTTATACTACTGGTTTAGTAGTTTGTGTCCTTCTAGTAAAGACGTTTTGTCTCATCTCTGTTTCCTGCAATTGATTCCTAAAACAACTGCATTACAAGAGCCTTCACAGCAGGGGAGTAAAATAGATAAGAGACTAGTCAGACATACCACTGTAAATCAACTTGGGGAGTGGACATTTACTGCTGAGCCTTTAGATAACACTGAAACTCTTGTTTGTATAGCTGTGTAGGCATGGGCTTGGTCGCATGAGTAGACGGTAATGACGTAGGCAGTGACATCACTAAGGGTTGACTGCAAGCATAATAAAACTACTTGGACCCTTTTCTATTTTGCAGAACATGCGTGCTATGTTCCTGTTGTCAACTTCTGTCTGCATTTGCATTAATAAAGGTTTTTGATTGATTTACTTAAATATACTGTCTAAATGCTAATTTCACCAATGAGCCAATGATTGACAAGGAACAAGGAACGAACCCCAACATCATCATCATCATCATCATCACCATAATCATCACCATCATCATCATCACCACCATCACCATTATCATCATCATCATCATCAATCACTTATTGAACAGATCTGTAGTACTGTAAACACATATTTCTACATTGATTGTTCTGAAGCTGTTTTATTCTCAGAACCCCAAATATAGGAGGATAAATATTCAATCCTAAAGCTGTACAGCAGCCTAAAGACTGACCACCAGGTTCAATGATAGCTCCTATCCCCAAGCTGTGAGGCTAAACAGCAAGTGACTCACACACACAGAGCATCGGTAGGGAAGGCCCATAAGGCCCATGGAGTCTGTATCAAAGTCTAGAGAGCTGGTTGTTATGGATGTAGAAAAGTTAAAACACACATCCTACACAGTTTAGATGTCAACCCTACTCCCTATCAGTCTGGTCCTAAAGGGTCCTCAGATAAATCCGCTGTGTCATTCACACATTTTAAAAACTTTGAATCCACCAATAAAATTGAACATTTTAAAGGTCCCTGTATGCATGGCACTCAAGGGTACAGAAAGCATCTCCTTCTCCAAGCAGCTAGACTGCCCACGACAGCTGAAACAGAGCAGTACCTAGCCAATTGCTTTGCCCTAGTTTTTGTCAGGCACTCAATTTGGAGGCCATGCACTGCTCAGACTACCAAATATCAGCACCACCAGCTAGCACCTCCACCCAGGCTGTCCAAGCACCACGAGGGGCTGGTATTTAAAGCAGATTCTCTGTAAAGGCCTGCTCCATGTAGCCGTTAAATGAGCAGCCCACTTCCAAAATGAGCACCTCCCCCTGTCCCCTCAACAACATTATCTGGAGTACTCGGCACACAGGAAAACACATCACCTTCAACAGCAAACCAGCTTCCCCTTACACAATAATGTTTATGCATGTGTGCTGATGGTGAGACTACTTGTCTCACCTCGCTGGCTATCAGGTCAACAAGGCGGTCATGTCTAGCATTGTACAAATCCCCTGCACCCACATACACACACACTGCAGTGTTACAGTGTTTGTCTGCATGTCTTTTTAACCCTGGTTAATCATCTCATCCCTATGTAGATCAACACTCCTACACTGAGACACTATGAATACTGGCCCTGATGTAACAACCAAAACACAGCTTAAAACATAACAAGAAGTAAAATGATACATTACCCTCAAGTATATGAATAACGACTAAAAATAAATAACCAAAAACTATATTTCAAGATAACATCTGTCAAACAAACTTACAGAGTGAAGTGAAGGGGAGAGGTCTGTACAGTGAGTCAACTTACTGGTAGTGAGTCGGAACTGCTAATAAGTGTCAGTTCTGTGGTTGACACATATTTAAAGTAGTCAGGACACAAGTAGCTGATACAGAACTGTCCTTTCCTTCCTCTTTAAGACATTAACATGCATGAGGACCAGAACAGCATGTCAGAGAAGGAAGGTTACTGTATTAGAGTGGGCCCTACATTTCTATAATGGACAAAATGTCGCCCATTTCCACTTTTATTTAAATACAGAACCATGTTAACAATATGTTGACTATTCTATATGGAATGTTTATAATATCTTAGAATGTGTTGCCTTGTCCCTCTGAGTTCTACATGGAACAGGTCAAAGTTCCATTTACATTTGGTCAGTTCCATGATGTCATTCATTCTATTCTACAAACCCATTCAATTTACACTCCTCATCAGCTGCATCAAGGTGCTGAATGTTCCAGTGTTCTAGACTAGAGCTCTCCCTACTGGCATCTCAACATTACTGCACCATCCTAATAATAATGTCCTCAATAATGTTGGGCTAATAGCAACATTAGAAACTGGAAAAGAATCAGATATAATATATAATCTAACATAGCCTGTTATCCATATATAGTCTAATGTAGCCTGTTATCTATACATAGTCTAATGTAGCCTGTTATCTATACATATTCTAATGTAGCCTGTTATCCATATATAGTCTAATGTAGCCTGTTATCCATATATAATATAATGTAGCATCTTATCCATATGTAGTCTAATGTAGCCTGTTATCCATATATAGTTTAATGTAGCCTGTTATCCATATATAGTTTAATGTTGTGGTGAAATCCTGCACAGATCCTTCACCGTGCTCTGCCACTTTAAGAGCGCATCAGCAGTCAGGAAGGAGGAAATAAAGCTCTTACTGTCGGTTGTCACAGTGTGTGCAACTCTGCAGAAGTCTTGTTCATTTTCAGCGTGCTTAGTTGTAAAGTGTTAAGTCGATCGCCGGTGTTACCTCTCTAGGTCGTAGTTTTAAAATAATTATTTTTCCAGACATTGAAGTTAGGTTCAGGTTTAGGTTCAGAATTAAAGATGAAAAGACGTGATTTATAGACGTCTGTGTTTGGGCCAAATGAAAGCTGGTCCAGAGTGGGCAAAATCTAGAACATAGACGTCTATAATTGGTTCAGATTTGGTCCGGGACAGACCAAAACGCAAAAAAGACTGCCAATTCGGACATGACCAACAAAATATGTCCAAAAGACGTCGGCCTGTGCTTACGGGGGTGTATTCTACCATGTCGGCCACAATGAAATTTTCTGAATGCCCATCCATTTGGTAGGTCCACCGTTTGTAAAACAGGCCGTTGCATCAACTTAATTAGTCCTGATTCCTGTGACTAATCAATTTGGCTAATTAACCTCTGCATATCAGCTACACAACTTTATCAGGAGGAGTTATCCTTAGCCTATTTGCAATGTATTTACACAGCAACAAATTAAGAAATATTTTATTTTCGCTATGATAAGCTTAGTAAAACAATTGAAGGATACAAACTTGAAACCACTGTCGTGGAAAAAATGATCTTCAAAATATGACACTCATACAAGAAACTTGTGAATTCAATAAGACCTTTAATTCAGTTGCATTGATCTCTGTATACGAAAATATATTTTCTTGAACTCTCCTCACTACATTCTATCTGTCTTAGCATTTGCTTGCTGTCAATCACACGTGACATCTGTTTGGGCTCTGTCTAATTTTACAGACCCTGTAATCTTTCATCTATGTCTGACTCTTAACATATGTATTTATGGGTCTCAGCTTTGCAGCCTTGTCACTAGCCGAGACAACCTTTGACCTATGTTCTGCTCACAAGTGGCAAAATAGACTAAATGGCATTCTGAGAGATGCGCTTGGTGTCCTCTGTCTCTGCTCAGCATAAGATCACTCCTTGTATGTTCATAAACTACTTCCCGTTGGCCCTATGGTTATTTCAGTTCTTGATTGGTGTCACCTATATCTTGACAACTGTCCAAGTTATCTTGCATACTTGTTTTAGCACTTAAGCCTCAGCCAATATTAGAAATGCAATCTAAGTTATGTCAATGTTGTCTGCTATCACATAGTGCATTAATTAAATTAATTAATGTGTCTTAGCCATGTTTCTACTACCACACCACTGATGACATCCTGGACAGCAGTGACTAGCCTGGTTGTCCAGTCCATATGGTCTATTTTACTTTGACCTGTCCTGTTTTTAGAATATGTTGTTTAAGTGTCAGCGCATTTTTTATGTGATTGGGCGTCATTTAGGTTAGACTATTTGATCGGAGAAACCTGATGTAAAAAGTTTCCCAAAAAGGCCACATACTCTTTCTACCACATGTTATATCAATCTCTCTTACTCTTACTTTAGGCCATTTTCAAAATGTCTCCACAACAATCTATTGCTCTCAGAGCTCTTAAAATAGCATGCACAAGTCTTTATGTGAAACCACATGTACAACGGACATCCCATCTTTTGTAGCATACAATATAGCTAAGAATTTGTCATGGGTGACAATAATTTTGGTCGTGACTGTATATCCCACAATCTGATTAATATGTAAAAATACATTTACACACACACAGACACATCACATGCACACACACACACAGTTATACTTGACCCTGTTATACTTTGACAGTGAACATGACCCTATTGAATGGAGATCTGGGTATTACTGGCATACTCTACTGATCATGTTTTAAACATGCAATTGAATAAACTGAACTAAACCAAACACATGAAACCACAGTCCAGGGTCAGTATTCACAAAGTGTATCAGAGTAGGAGAGCTGATCTGGGATCAGTTTAGCCTTTTAGATCATAATTATATGGACCGTCTGAGACACTTTATGAATACAGGCCCTGATTTAACAACCAAAACACAGTTCAATATAAACCAACAAGTACAAAGATACAGTAAGTCACGTGATATATGGCTAAAAACATCAAACTAAAACAATATTTCAAGATATCGTCAAGTTTACTTACAGAGTGAAGTGATGGGGAGAGGTCTTGAACAGTTAGTCAACTTACTGTCAGTGCGTGGAAACAAGAAGTAGTCTACTGTAAGTATTAGTAGAAGCAGGCATAGCCTAAGTGTGAGTTCTGTGGTTGACACGTTTTAAAGTAGCCTAGTCTAGTCAGGGCATTAACATGCAGGAACAGCATGTCACATAAGGGATGTTACTGTATCTAAATAGAAAATGGTCTAAAGTCAGCATACTGTAGTTGCATTTCTTTATTTGAGGAGTGGGCCTACATGTTTTACAAGAGGCAAAATGTGACCCATTCCTATCACTCTTCATCAGCTGCATCAAAGTGGTACTGAAGGTTCCAGAACAGATGAAAGGGGAGTATGTTTGGTACCAGTGTTCTAGACTAGAGCTCTCCCTACTGACATCTCAACATTACTGCAGCCTCCAGGCTTCATATGTCCCTACTAGTCCGATGAAAATATACAAAATAGAAGGTAAAATAACATTTGAAAATGTATATAAATAAACCAGGCATCTACGTACAAGTAGTGTTATTGGGACTTATGTTGAACCTGCGTTTGAATTGAGCGAATTAGTGATCTCAGCTGGCTAATGTTGATAGCTAATGTTAGCTAGCTGGCTAGAAACAACAGACAACAGTGAGCTGTCATTATGCCAAGGCCAAGGCAAGCTGCTCTGAATTTCCAGTGTGTGCTTGTGTGAAAGAGATGTCTTCAGCGCACTGATCTTCAGAACAATGGACCCAAAGTGAACCCTGACATGCATATAGCTAAGTCTGTCTGTCTGTCTAGGATTATTGTGTCCTATTGTGTCTGAGTGATGCTTGTTTTTTGAAAATGACAAAGATTAATCTTTCATGTAATTGTTTATTACTGCTTCAATATTGTTATTTTATTGTGTGATTTTTTTTTTTGTGCATTTTTATAATAAAAAATATATCATATTTTCTTACATATAAACAACTGCATTGTTGCTTAAGGGCTTGTCAATAACCATTTCACAGTTAGGTCTACACCTGTTGTACTCGGCGCATGTGACTAATACAATTTGATTTGATTTGTGTGTTTAGGTACTGGACATTGCTCCCTCTGACACTGGGATTCTGAACCTCTAAAAGTCTAATCCGTTTGGGGGGTTCTACTAGCTGACATATGGAATTGTTTTAAGGTGGTCGTACCATGGATCATTTAGCTATTTGATTTTGAATTATAGTACCCCTTTAGGTAAAAAAGGAGAAGGACTCATGTTTGTGAGGGCTGGCAGGTGACTGCAATATAGTCTGCCTGGAACATGCCCCATATTCAATTGTAATTCAATTCAAAAATAGCATTTATTTATCCCTTGTAGGGGCAAATACTAGGCACCCTATGGCATCAGGCTGGCAGTGAGTCTCACAGTGACATCACAAGGGGTCACACATTCAGGTTACATGTCCAGTCACATGACCATACATACATACACAGTAAAACACATGATAACAACAGATGTCAGCCCCCTTAGTGTCTACAACACGGTCATCACAGAGGAGGTTCACTGGGCAAAGATCCCTTCAAGGTTCTAATGATGATGTCATTTCCATGTTTCATAGCTCCGGCCGAGGGAGAGGGGGAAGGAAATCAGAGGTGCACTTCTCTTCACTTTGATTGACACTTCACACACTCATTATATATGTCTAGTGTTCTGTCTGGGATCTGTGGTCTAAGACAGAAGACTACAAACAGGGTGACCCCCCCCATCCCCCAAACCTCCTGTACCCTTTTAAAGTAGGGACACAGTCCCTCATCCTCTTACTTAATCTTCATCATTCTACTATCCAGTCGCTGCGTTGGGGTCAGGGTTGTCAGGGTGGACAGGGTTGTCAGGGTGGTCAGGGTTGACATGGTTTCCTGTCTCTTCCTCTCTGGTCAGGCTTGTGTTTGAAGCGGCACTTGTCACCATAGAAACAGCCAGTGGTCCTCCAGAAGAAACACTCGTCACCATTGATGGGAGCCATCCTCCTGGTCCTGGGAGAGAGAGAGACAAACAGTATGAAAACACAAACACCTGCACCTCTGCTCCTACATCCTCCTTCCATCACTTTGTACATTTCAAAAGTTTATATGAGTTGATTGGTAACACTTTAGAATAACTCATAATGATGTTTTGAATGACAGACGGATGTCCTTACCCTGTGGAGGTGTACTGGGAGGCTGAGGAGGTGTTGAGGTCTATAGGGTTGGTCCTCTGAGGAGAGGGAGGGGTTCTCTGCATCTAGCGGTCTGTGTACCTGATCACCAGCCTGGTGCTCTCCAGCTCCATCCCCTGGACAGGAGGACAAACAGCAGGCACAGTCCAAATACATGCAATGGGACCAATAGCATAGTCCCACAAGTACAATGGAACCAATAACAAAGCTTGTTTCTCCATTGCTGCCAGAAAGGAGTTGAATCATTGTACTTTTCTCTCTGTGTTGAACGATGGTGATACTATTTATGTGCAAGACTCAAGCTCTACACTGAAGGCTCTTGACTCTGTGTATCATGCAGAGACGTCTAACTCACCATTGTGATCTCTACTGTGCTGTCAGGTGGACATTAGTAGCAACACGCATCCTCAAACCCTGGTCCATTCTTATTCAGAAGACCATTTAAGGAAAACTGAGGGGAAGGGAGGTAGAGGAGATGAAGCGAGAGAGAGAAGGGAGGAAAGGATGGGGAGATAGAAGGAGTGGAGAGAGGGAGAAGACAGACAGACAGACACAAACACACAGAATCAGCAATTTCCACGTTCACAGTAGAGAGCTCAAACACTGACCTTCAACCTCATCAGTGCACTCCCCTTGAGGAAGTATCCCTTTGTCCAATCAGGGTCGAGCTGGATGGACTTCTGAGCGTCTGATAGGGCAGAGGGGTAGAGCTCCAGACACCAGTAGCAGTATGAACCATTCCCAAAGAACCAAAGAAATACAAGAAATTAGATCAACGTAGAAATAGACCATCCAGGTCTTTACCACCTAGTAAATCTGTTGGACCACTTCCATTAGAGTATTCCTGCAATAGTCTAGGGAGTAACATACCCATATCACACACACACACACACACACACACAGGCAAAAACACACACACGCACACACACATATGAACACACACACAGACACACACACACACACAGACACATGGACGCAGGCACACACACGCACACACCCATACAACGTCTGAACTACTGGGAAATACTTGCAAGTTCCAGACTTGGTGTGTGTTTACGTGTGTGTGTGTGCGTGCATGTTTGTGTGTGTGTTTGTTGATCTATTACAGTTTATCTCCTGACAGTAATGGAGTATCCCTGGCTGGCCTGTAGGCTACCCACTCATGGATTATGTTGCTCAATGGCGCCATCATGTGTACAATAGGCAGAAATACAAGAAACATTGTTTATTTATTTGTTGTCTATTTATTGTCTAACTGATCTTATTTACATGATACTTGTACTGTATTCAATGTAAAAAAACTGCAAAATCAAATGTATTTAAAATAGGTAATAATTCATAATTTCATAATGAAACAAGCAATATTATGACACTGAACAATATGGTATTACATAATATAAAATATAAAATGCCCAATAATGTCTGACACCAATACAAAGTAAAACATATTTAAACTAAATCAGGAGCAACTCCAGAGCTACAATTATTTAAAAGCTCTTATCAATATTATTCATTTTGTGTCACTATGACAAGCCTATACTTTATCTATTATAAAACATCTGGAATTGGCAAAATCCCATAGAAAAAGATCAAAAACAGATAGGTACCAGAGAACAGTAGGCTATTTATTAAGAGGAGCCAGTTCAGAAAGGAAACCCGAGTGCCCGCCTCAACTGAGATTGCACCAATTAGAGGCTAGTATCATTCACGACTTCCTTATTGACCGGGTCTGCTCTTCCATCCTTCTGCCGCTTGCTGTTTCTGTTACTATGCGCTGGCTTCTTTTTCTCCATTGACTCTGCTGCTGTAACTAGCTGTTTCTGTTACTATGCGCTGGCTTCTTTTTCTCCATTGACTCTGCTGCTGTAACTAGCTGTTTCTGTTACTATGCGCTGGCTTCTTTTTCTCCATTGACTCTGCTGCTGTAACTAGCTGTTTCTGTTACTATGCGCTGGCTTCTTTTCTCCATTGACTCTGCTGCTGTAACTAGCTGTTTCTGTTACTATGCGCTGGCTTCTTTCTCCATTGACTCTGCTGCTGTAACTAGCTGTTTCTGTTACTATGCGCTGGCTTCTTTTCTCCATTGACTCTGCTGCTGTAACTAGCTGTTTCTCACTATGCTGCTGATTTCTGATATAATGTTTTCTTTGTAAGTGCTCGCTAGCTGTGTTTGAACCTCGCCCGCATCGTTCAATATGCTCATGTTGCAATGTTTGGCTGCTGCGGGGATGTGATTGATTGCGAGGATCAACCATGTTGCTGCTCTGTTATCAGTTAATAGCCGGCGACATGTAGAATTAGCTAAGTAGAATTATCCTCAGGAGTAGCCTATTATATAGCCTACTTGTTTGTTCCCAATAGCAGCTTTGGAGCTGAGTCAGTGTGCTCCGTGAACCATCATGGAGAATACTCCTTCATCCATACAAGGAGGAAGCAGCCTATGCTAGACTAGCATACAGGCTATGTGTTGCTATACAGTGAGTGAGAAGCAATGTTTTCTGATCATGAGCAGGAGATGGTGTTTATCACAGTGATTCGGTACTATTTCAGTCTGTCAATGTTAACTAGTTGAGTGTAGCATGTCGCCAGCTACAGAAACCGCTGCAATCAATGCACCCTATCAGCCATAGCTTCCATTTTCCAGGTCATCCCAGTCACATTAGTCGGTGGGACTTTCGCCGACAGTCACAATTCAAATGTTGTGGAACAAAGTGAAAATGTCGAGTTTCCATCAACCTCGCGCGCAATGTCGATATCAAAGAACGCTGCAGTTCGCGGTAGAGTAGTGGCTGAAACCATTCACTTCAGGAAAGGGGTGATATAAATAATGTTTCCTTTCGTTTTGTATTACTGAATTCATAATAAGTCTTTGCTGCCGTTGTAGTAAGGTTGGTAATACGAGAGGTCTTCAGACTTACCATGTTTGTATTATTTTCTTTGAAAGAACAACTAGTGTGTTTTGAGTGCTTCTCCCCTATTTGGGAAGTTGGTCTGCCTGCTCCTCAGTCTGAGAGAGATAATCTGAGAGCAGGTTCGTGTCTCTTTCCTCTGTATATAAAAACGCTTTAAAACTGTACAACATTATAGTGTTTTTGAGGAAACTGGTTCATATATCCTAAAGTCAATAGTGAATGTGGCTATGTATATATTTATTTCACCGTTAATGTATTGAAGACCTATTTCAGCAAGTTAACCAGGTTTTTGCTGGCTTAGCTAGCCATGTTAATGACGAGCTAACTAGCACCGTTGGTCACTGCACTACAATGTCACGCTAGCTATTGCCAGCAGGTGGTTTGCTAGCGTTTGAAATATTAAGTGAATGTTTATTGTCTTACTACCTTAAGGTTTCTATAAAAGGGTTGTACTTGTGCTCTGTATTTATGGATTAATACCACTTGACATTGAGGGTATGTATTACTACTGTTGCTCCTATCTAAAAGATATCTTATGTCCTACCTAACCAGTGGAAGTGTGGCTGTGACCGTCCTGTCAATGCCTGTCATCACTGTTTGATATCTTTTACTGCAGATAAAAACCGAGTCAACCTGAAGTCTGTTTGTCCGTGTGCCTTTCTTCTGGGGGGCTATGTCAAGTTGGTTACAATTGCACCAATTAGAGGCTAGTATCATTTATGTCCACCTTATTTGGCGGTCTATTTAGGCTGACAAGGTCTGCTCACTCATCCTGCTGCCACTTGCTGCTACTATGAGCTGGCTTCTGAGGGGCTGTGTCACAGGGGAGTCCCTTAATCTGAAAGAAGACACACTGAATGAGCACTTTACGATCCACTCCGTCTAACATTTTTATGTAAATTAATTTGCTTACTGTCTTTGGTGTTAGGATTGAAATAACTGGTTGTTGACATTATTACCTGTGTGTCTGCTGTGGCATCACTTCTTCCCGTGGATCTCCTGTAATGAGGGACAGAGTGAGTTCTGCTCTCTACTGACCTCTAGTGGAAGTTGATGTGTTACTAATACAGTATATGGAAAGGAAAGACTCACCTCTTCAGAGTGCAGTAGATGGTGAGTAGAAGAGCTCCAGCAGTCAGGACAGCCCCCACCCCCACCACAGGAACCCAGGGAAACACTGCTGCAGGGTCATGAGTTTATAAATGCATGATGTCAGAATGAAATCTGTAAAGTTACAGTGCACAAAAAATAGACAATGTGTCATACTTACATGTAACATTAATATGGACAGGGATAGTCTCTCTCCCTATAATGTTCAGAGCCTCACAGTGGTATCCCTCTCTGTCAGCAGAGCTGATGTTATGGATGGTGTATCTCTGTCCAGAATGTTTCATTGACATGTTCTTGTATGTTACCTTGTACCAAGTGTATTTGTCCACAGGTGGGTTGGCATCACTGCTGCAGGTCAGATTCACTGAACTGCCCTCCACTATTTCACCAGAAGGGCTGACTGACACTGAGGTGTTCTTTGGGCCATCTGAAGACATTGGATTAATCAAATAAAGTAAATCAGTGCATTTTACAAGATGAGAAATGAAAAGCACATGCTTGACGGTTCCAACATGATGTTACTTAATAAAGAATACAACTGGAGATAGATAAAACATACTTACAATGTTAATATACCAAAATATATTTAAACCACATGTACTTACATGTGAGAGTCTCTTCAGCAGAGGGGAGATCCTCATGGCCTTCTACAGCACAGGAGTATCTGCCTGTATCCTCACTGCTGACTGAGAATAGGATATAGACAGGAGGTGTTGCTGTTTGGTATAGGCTGTCCATTCTTATACCAACTGTAGGCTGTGATGGGGTCCAGTGTACATTTGACACAGATTTAGGATCCATCTCCAACACAACATCTAGAGTAAAAAGAAACATATCATTAATATCCTCCTAAATATACAATATATTCAAAAGTATGTGGACACATCCAGCTATTCAGCCACACTTGTTTCTGAGCACACAGCCATGTAATCCCCATAGACAAACATCTGCAGTAAAATGGCCTTACTGAAGAGCTTAATACGTCATATGATTCCACCTTTCAAACAAGTCAGTTTGTCCAATTTCTGCCCTGCTAGAGCAACCCGGGTCAACTGTAAGTGCTGTTAATGTGAAGTGGAAAAGTCTAGGAGCAACAGCGGCTCAGCTGCAAAGTGCTTGAGGGCGCCAGGCTCCCCAGCATTGCTCACTCCTGCCATCATCATTAAGCACACCTGCCTTCCCCCTGTCATCACCTTCCCTATATCTGTCTGGTTCCCCGCTCTGTTCCCTGCTTCTGTGTTGATTGTCATATGTCCTTGTTTACCCGTGTGCTGAAGCTGTTCATGTCTTGTTCTATGTCTGTTCCTGATTAAATGTTTGACTCCCTGTACCTGCTTCTCATCTCCGGCATTGGTCCTTACAATATGATAGATGGAATATGATTGAGGAGAAAATGATAGAGGGGAATATGATGGAGAGAAATATGATATAGAGGAATATGATAGAGGGGAATATGACGGAGAGAATATGATAGAGGGGCATATGATATAGAGGAAAATGATAGAGGGGGAAATGATGGAGAGATATATGATGGAGGGGAATATGATAGAGGGGGACATGATAAAGGGGAATAGGATTTAGGAGATTATGTACAATTCCGAGCTGGATGAAAGTTCAAAACGTATTTTCCCAGTCGTAGCTCGTTTTTCATGAGTTCCCATTTGTCTTGAGCTTACTAAAGTCAGATTCGAGTTAACAGTTGTTTTGAGCGCGGCACAAATCATGCTTCATTGACAGCATGGCCAATGCTGAATGTTTCTAATTTTAAACTAGGAAAAGAGACCATTAATCTTAGACTTGGGACTGATTCCTTACAAACCGCTCATTGTTGAATTTGAGATTTCCAACTTTATGTTTATGTCCAATGGCCGATGAGCACCGATACGTTTTATCTATAATTAACAAATCAAAATATATTTTATATTTGAGATTCTTCAAAGTTGCCACCCTTTGCCTTGATGTCAGCTTTGCACACTCTTGGCATTCTCTCAACCAGCTTCACCTGGAATGCTTTTGCTCATATGCTGAGCACTTGTTGGCTGCTTTTCCTACACTGCGGTCCAACACATCCCAAACATACTCAATTGGGTTGAGGTCGGGTGATTGTGGAGGCCAGGTCATCTGATGCAGCACTCCATCACTCTCCTTCTTGTTCAAATAGCCCTTACACAGCCTGGAGGTGTTGGGCCATTGTCCTGTTCAAAAACAAATTATTAGTTCCACTAAGCGCAAACCAGATGGGATGGTGGATCGCTGCAGAATGCTGTGGTAGCCATACTGGTTAAGTGTGCTTGAATTCTAAATAAATCACAGACCGTGTCACCAACAAAGCACCCCATACCATCACACCTCCTCCATGATTCACGCTGGGAACTACATATGCGGAGATCATCCGTTCACCTACTCTGCATCTCAGAAAGACACGGCAGTTAGAACCAAAATCTCACATTTGGACTGATCAGACCAAAGCACAGATTTCCACCGGTCTAATGTCTATTGCTTGTGTTTCCTGGCCCAAGCAAGTCTCTACTTATTATTGGTGTCCTTTAGTAGTGGTTTCTTTGCAGAAATTTGACCATGAAGATCTGATTCACGCAGTCTCCTCTGAACAGTTGATGTTGAGATGTGTCTGTTACTTGAACTCTGTGAAGCATTTATTTGGGCTGCAATTTACGAGGCTGGTAACTCTAATGAACTTATCCTCTGCAGCAGAGGTAACTCTGGGTCTTCTTTTCCTGTGGCGGTCCTCATGAGGGCCAGTTTCATCATAGGGTTTGATGGTTCTTGCGACTGCACTTGAAGAAACGTTCAAAGTTCCTGAAATGTTCCTGATCTTTGTGACTTAAAGTAATGATGGACTGTCGTTTCTCTTTGCTTATTTGAGCTGTTCTTGCCATAATCTGGAATTGTTTATTTTCTCCAAATAGGGCTATCTTCTGTATACCACCCCTGCCTTTTCACAACACAATTGATTGACTCAAACGCATTTTTAACATGGCACACCTGTCAATTCAAATGGATTCCAGATGACAACCTCATGAAGCTGGTTAAGAGAATGCCAAGAGTGTGCAAAGCTATAATTAAGGCAAAAGGTGGCTACTTTGAAGAATCTTAAAAATAAAATACATTTTGTTTAACACTTTTTTGCTTATTACTTGACTCCATATGTGTTATTTCATCGTCTTGATGTCTTCCCTATTATTCTACAATGTAGAAAAAAGTGAAAATAAAGAAGAAACCTTGAATGAGTAGGTGTGTCCAAACTTTTGAATGGTACTGTATATATATTTTTACATTGCTTGCAAACTGATATGTGACATGTATTAATGTCAAAATAAAATGAAAAACAGGAAAACCATTTTTTTGCAAAAGATGTGGGGCTGAGACACACCTGTTCTGAATGACGAGTCACCACTGAATATGATAGAGGAATATGATAGAGGGGAATGAATGGAGGAATGTGTGATGCTCTTGAGTCTGATAGGTTAGATCAACTGGAAAGACATGGATATGAAACATTTCAAACAAGTTTTTAAGCAATGGGCTCTGTTGGCAGGTCTAAAACTACAGTTCAATAGTTAGCTGATATTGATTTCCTTCATTAATAATATATTGAACTACAATGTAAGAATTCAGGGACACCTACTCTTCAATCAAATGTTTTAGGTCTAGATAATTACACATCCAGCACATCTTATTTCTCTACCAGCATGCGTACCGTGAAGATCCCTCGACTGCAACAGCTCTGGTTGATTTAACCGATCAATGGCTCAGGTCACTTGACCAAAATAAACGTATGGTTGAGCTGCTTCTTGATTTTAGTGCTGCATTTGACCTTGTTGATCATATGGTTAATAGCTGAGGCCATTGAAGAGAGATGTTTTCTTTAACCCTCATTTCTTTGTTGGAACATTGCTACTGAGGTGTCATAGTCTATGGAAGACCTGTTTTACTGTTAGTAAGGTAGCCTATATATTTAACTAATGATGAAGAGTATGATGAGAAACACTGACATTAGTGGTAGGCTGAGATCAAGCAAATAACCTAAGTAAACCTGGATGCTAGTTGTGATATCTGAAACATATTGACTTTGAATTAGGCAAACACCCGTATTATGAATGGTCAACCATTTGATATGAGGTAGATCATTTTATTTTAATAAAAAATGTGGTTACATGGATTCAATGTAAATATTAGGTATGACTGTGCTGCATAGGTAAAAAAAAAAGTCAATTGTTCCAGAATTTGGTTACACATGACAACTTCTGTGGGTAATCATGGCAATGGGGCCTTCATTGTGACATCACAAGATTCTGATTCTTGGAGGTTAGCTGTTGCACAGACTAACAGAAC
Organism: Brachymystax lenok tsinlingensis; assembly: GCA_030435695.1. Classification (NCBI taxonomy): domain Eukaryota; kingdom Metazoa; phylum Chordata; class Actinopteri; order Salmoniformes; family Salmonidae; genus Brachymystax; species Brachymystax lenok. Next base: position 59,414,210 of record CM059812.1, on the reverse strand, counting down.
AGTGCAAAGATACTGATTCAACTAACCACTGACAGATTATTAATGTCCTATTTCATTAGCGAGAGAACACGCTGCTTACTTGAGAGGTAGGTTGTAATATAACTTACTGTATAGCTATGTGTCTGTAGAATAACTACTTTTTCAAATGACTTGTGTACTAACATGATCTGTTAAATAGGCCTAACATGCAATCATGTTGACAAGTGAAACTGTTGACGAGAGACAGTTTGCTTGAATCCTTTTTTTGTGAGAAAACTGTTCATCCTGACACCTGAGATGGCATGTTACAGTTGTTGTAGTGAGCCAGACTAATGGCAAATGCATTCAATTGATGAAAGAAAACCCTCTCTCTGTGTTAATCCCCAACATATATTGTAATCAGTTATCTCAATAAATATGTACCAAAAGGGTAGGTTGTGTAAAAAACAAGTAGGCCTACCTAAATAGATTAAACAGTACAACAAGTTAGGTCCATCATGGATACAGAGTCATTTTCTACACCAACAACTTTTTTGAAGGATATGATATAAGTGATTAGTGTGGTTTATGATAACCAGGCCCAATATGGAGTGGTGTTACATGAGGGGGTTGAATAAGGCTCAATAGTAATGTACAGAGAGAGCCTGAAGTTTGCTTCATAAAGTCTGTGTTGTGCTTTGTCATCTCCAATGGCAACGCCTTGCATCACAATGATCACAACAATCATCTCTGGATTGGGATTGTCACTTGCTTAATTGTAAGTAAACGGGAAGAAACGTGTGCACATCGTAAAGAGATGCATTATTCTTTGGTTAGCAACACACCACTTACTACAACGTTATGTATTTTCCAGAGTTATTGTTAGCTAGAGGAAGACATGGAGGGTTCAACGCTGACACAGAGGAGGGCTGAGTGTCAGTTGAAGGAAAGGGTGATCCAGACAGACTACATGATGGAGCTAGGAGCCAGGTTGGCTCTGGTGTGGCAGATCCAGAGGGAGCAGGAGAAGGACATGAAGAGGATTTGGTTTGAGACAAGGAAAATGCCAACCCTGATTGAGGAGGTAACAAGAACAACTTTGACAAAGTCGACTAGAGTTCTACTGAACAATATTGATTAAAGCAAATATATGTCAATATACGGGCAAAATGTGCCATATGCCATGGAATGTAAGCTAACAATATTTAGTCTGATAACCTTTCTTGTGTTGTATCGTGTATGTCTCTCTTTGAGTATTGTTATGTGCATAGTCCTCAGTTCTTATGATTGCCTTGTCTTAAAAAAAACAAAAATAGCAAGACCAAGCGATCTCTTGTAGACCTTAATATCAGGATTATGTAGTTGTCCAACCTAGCTACCTTAAGTTTAATGCACTAACTGTACGTCGTTCTGGGTAAAAGCCTCTGCTAAATGACTTAAATGTCAAATGTTATGCTGGGTGTGGGGCATGTATTTTTACATTTAGTTGACCCATTGGCTAGAAGACCCAGGGTTGGTACAGATTGGTGCAGAGCATCTGAGAGGACACTAGATATATACAGTGCCTTCGGGAAAGTACTCAGACACCTTAACTTTGTTCCCTTTTGTTACATTACAGCCTCATTCTAAAATGTATTAAATCAAACACACAATACCCCATAATGACAAAGCGAAAAAACAGTTCACATTTTTTGGGGTGCAATTGTAATAAACTTAAAAACAGAAATACCTTATTTACATAAGTATTCAGACCCTTTGCTATGAGTCTCGAAATTGTGCTCAGGTGCATCCTGTTTCCATTGATCGTTCTTGAGATGATTCTACAACTTGATTGGACATGTGGTAAATAAAATTGATAGGACATGATTTGGAAAGGCACACACCTGTCTATATAAGGTTCCACAGTTGACAGTGCATGTCAGAGCAAACACCAAACCATGAGGTCAAAGGAATTGTCCGTCGAGTTCCGAGACAGGATTGTGTCGAGAAACAGATCTAGGGAAGGGTACCAAAAAATCTCTGCAGCATTGAAGGTCCCCAAGAACACAGTGGCCTCCATCATTCTTAAATGGAAGAAGTTTGGAGCCACCAAGACTCTTCCTAGAGCTGGCCGCACGGCCAAGCTGAGCATTCAGAGGAGAAGGGCCTTGGTCAGGGAGGTGACCAAGAACCCGATAGTGACTCTGACAGAGCTCTAGAGTTCATCTGTAGAGATAGGAGAACCTTCCAGAAGGACAACCATCTCTGCAGCACTTCACCAATCAGGCCTTTATGGTAGAGTGGCCAGATGGAAGCCACTCCTCCGTAAAAGGCACATGACAGCCTGCTTGGATTTGCCAAAAGGCACCTAAAGACTCTCAGACCATGCGAAACAATATGCTCTGGTCTGATGAAACCAAGATTTAACTTTTTGGCCTGACTGGAGGAAATCTGTCACCTAAGGCACGGTGAAGCACGGTGGTGGTAGCATCGTGCTGTGGGGATGTTTTTCAGCGGCATGGACTAGTAGACTAGTCAGGATCGAGGCAAAGATGAACGGACAAAGTACAGAGAGGTCCTTGATGAAAACCTGCTCCAGAGCGTTCAGGACCTCAGACTGGGGGCAAAGGGTCACCTTCCAACAGAACAACGACCCTAAGCACAAAGCCAAGACGACGCAGGAGTGACTTCGGGACAAGTCTCTGAATGTCCTTGAGTGGCCCAACCAAAGCCCGGACTTGAACCGGATCGAACATCTCTGGAGAGACATGGAAATAGCTGTGCAGCAATGCTCCCCATCCAAGAGCTTGATAGGATCTGCAGAGAAGAATGGGAGAAACTCCCCAAACACAAGTATGTCAAGCTTGTAGAGTAATACCCAAGAACATTGTATGCTGTAATCGCTGCCAAAGGTGTACTGAATACAAAGTACTGAAAACCATTTGTATTTACTTGAAATGAATTTGGAATGGTTCTGTTTTTGCTTTGTCAATATGGGGTATTGTGTGTAGATTGATGAGTGAAAAAAACTATTTAATCAATTTTAGAATAAGGCTGTGAGGTAACAAAATGTGTAAAAAGTGAAGGGGTCTGAATACTTTCCTTAGGCACTGTATATGTGATGTATAAGTAAATAGTGTTGACTCATAAAGTATGTATGTACTGAATGTGATCACTTTTATCATGTCTGTTTCTTTTCTCCCGCAGAATGTGAGAGATGTGACCAACTGTCCACTCAATGAGTTCATGGCTCCCTGTATTGACTCCCTCCCACCACTGGCTTTCACCAATCGGAGGCCAATACCAACCATGTTAAATTCCCCCGCTCCATTGGATATACACGCTCATGATGCACAGCGGTTCATTGTATTTTCATACTTTGTCCCTGCTGAGTGCCCAGTTGCCACAGAGGCCACTGCAGATGTATCGACAGATACACATCTTTCCTCAATGCTGCATCGATACCTGCCACACTTCTTTAACGATGACTCCATTCCACCACAGCAGACAGTCGAGGGAACCACTGAGGTCTCAGTTGCTCCTGTGGCAATATCTAATATCAAGGAAGAGGACAGATTCTATCCTTTCTCCCTCCCACCACTGGCTCAGCGGTTCATTGGCAATTCATTCAATGTCCCGGAAACCTCCCAGCCTGCTGTTTCAGCCACAGAGTGCCGAGTTGCCAAAGAGGCCACTGCAGGTACAGCCACTGTCAAGAGAGAGAACCGATATCCAGCTAGAATTCTTCCTTCAGTGCTGCTCTCCATGCCTGCCATCAGTCTTTGACGATGACTTCATGCCTCCAGAGCACACAGTAGAGGATGCCTATGAGGTCTCAGTTGCTACAGAGGCCACTTCAAGCACAGCTACTGTTGATGGAGTGGACAGACCAGCAGCTAAATGCCCTGTCCCAATGCCGCCTCCAAGTCTGCTACGTGTCTTTGACATTGACTACAAACTGCCAGGGGCGGTAGTAGAGGGAACCAACAAGTGTCCAGTTGCCAGTGAAACAACCAATGATGTGTCCACTCACCTCAAAGAGGACATGGCAGCTGATCAAAGCCCTCCTGACCCTGCAGCACTGCCTCCAAGCTCGCCATGTATCCGTGACTCTGACCACAAACTGACCAAGGAGGAAAAAGAGGACGCCACCGAGTCCTCCCTTGCCACAGAGATCACTGTAGGCACATCCATTGTCCAGGGAGAGGACCTGGATGAAAGCCCTGCTCTAAGGCTGCCTCCAATCTTGTCACACATTTTGGACAATGACCATACGCAGCCAGAGAAGACGATAGAGGGCGCCACTGAGTGCTCAGTCGCTGCAGAGGCATCAGTTGCTAATAGAGAAGATCCATTGGCAGCTACAGATCTTCCCACAGCGCTGCCTTCAAGTCTGCCACTTGTCTTTGACAAAGACTACAAACTGCCAGAGGCAGTAGAGGGCATCAGCAAGTGTTCAGTTACCAGTGAAGCAGCCGCTTTCATGTCCACTGTCCTCCAAGAGGAGTTTTTGGATGACAAAAGTCCTCCTGCACCTGCAGCACTGCCTCTAAGGCTGCCCTGCACCCACAACATTGACCACAAACAGCCAGAGGAGACAGGTGAGAACACCACAGAGTGCTCAGTTGACATAGAGGCAAGTGCAGTTGCATCCACTGTCAAGAGAGAGGAACTGATGGGTGATAAAAGCCCTGTCCTAGCACTTCCTCCAAGCCTGGCATGCATCCATGACAAGGACCACAAGCAGCCAGATCAGAAAGGGAGGGGCACTACTGAGGAGTTGGATATCTGCCCTCACGCTCATCAGCTGGTCCCAGATGCTAACTTAACTCTGGCAACCCGCAATGATGAGCCGCCCACCCCTCTGATCTGCGTGGTCACTAAGACGCCTGTTAGAGTGGGAGCCTCCATATGCAGGTCTGCGGATGAGGTTCCGAGGCCCTGGACATTGGAAGAGGCAAAGGTAGGTGTCCTATTTTACACTACTACAATACAGGGATGTTAGTCAGTTCCATTTCAATTCAAAGCGTTGAAGAGAATTAGAATTTTAGACTACTTCCTGAATTGACCGGAATTGAAATGGAATTGACCCCAACCCTGCTGCTTTTTGCTAATTGTGTAAAACATCACCCCTCACTAGGGTTAATGTTTGTATTACATTTAGTGTGGACCCAGGAAGAACATCTATATCTATTATAAAATCTAATGGGGATACATATGTCCTCCAAATTGTGTGCCCCATGAGGCCATCATTGTATGTTGATCACTCAAATGTGTATTGAATGTGCCACATTGGAACAATATTACATCTAGAGTCAATGTCTTCCTGTTAGGATCATTGGATAGGCATTGAAATTGAGAGTGAAGAGAGGAGCATCAAGGAGGTGAGCCCGAGGGAGGGTTTGAAGAGTGAGGCGGACCGTGCCCATTCCAAGAGCTCCAATGGGACGGTTTCATCAGAGAGAGCAGAGACCATCCTGGGAAGAGTGGGCTTTCTGGTCATGAGCCACATGCAGAAAATCCTGTTTTTGAAGATGGAGGAAAAAGAGAAAAACAAGAAACTGAATAAGAAGTTGAAAGAGGACGAGAAAGAGAGAAAGGAGCTGAAAGACAAAGAGGAGGAGCAAAGAAAGAGGGAGAAGAAAGAGATGAAGGAGAGAGAGAAAGAGCAGAAGAAAGTCATGAAGGCTGAGAAAAAGAGGGAGAAGTTGGAACAGGAAAAGAGAGAGATGGAAAGAAAAGAGAAGGAAAAGGCAGAGAAAAGGAGGTTAGAGGGGCTGATGAAGATACATAATGCCATGATGAAAGACAGGATTAAGAAAGAGAAGAAGTGGTCCGAAGAGCTGAAAAGGAGAGAGAAAGCTCAAGCTGACTTCCTGGAGATGGAGCGAAAGATTCTAGTAAAAGAGGAGAAGAAGATAGAAAAGATGAGGAAAGAGGAGAGGAAGAGACTGGAGAAGAAGAAAAAGAGGGAGCCAGCTGGAGGTTGGAACTGAGAGGGTGATAGAAGTGCAGGGAAGGGATGAAAGCTTGAAGATGGATGAGTAGACTGGGTAATAGAGAGAGTAGGGAGGGAGGGATAAGGTATTTTTGCATGCAATGAAAAACAAAGCATTTAAAAATAAAAATAAAATTGTTTACTCCGTTTGATTTTTCTTAAGGCATTCTGTACAGCACTGTATAAACACAAAATGTTTACTTTTCACAAATCTGGGAAGTGTTTAAATGATGAATTCCAAACCACCCGATGGAGAGAGGCTGCACTGAGATGAGGAGAGGAGGATGAAAAGGGAGGGGGAGTGGATGGAGGGTGGAGAAGAATATGATAGAGGGGAATATGATAGAGGGGAATAGAGAGGAATATGATAGAGAGGAATATGATAGAGGGGAATATGATAGAGAGGAATTTGATAGAGGGGAATATGATAGAGAGGAATATGATAGAGGGGAATTTGATACAGATGAATATGATAGAGGGGAATATGATAGTGAGGCATATGATAGAGGGGAATATGGTAGAGGGAATATGATGTTTTATTTATTTGATTTAACCTTTATTTAACTAGGCAATTCAGTTCAGAACAAAAGGCAAAAGGCCTCTTGCGGGGATGGGGGCTGGGATTAAAAATAAATAAATCAAAGTAAAATATAGGACAAAACACACATCACGACAAGAGAGACAACACAACAGTTTAACCAGGTAGGCCAGTTGAGAACAAGTTCTCATTTAGAACTGTGACCTGGCCAAGATAAAGCAAAGCAGTGGGACAAAAACAACAACACAGAGTTACACATGGGATAAACAAACATACAGTCAATAACACAATAGAAAAATCTATTTACAGTGTGTGCACATGTAGTAAGATTAGGGAGGTAAGGCAATAAATAGGCCATAGAGGCGAAATAACTACAATTTAGCATTAACACTGGAGTGATAGATGTGCAGAAGATGATGTGCAAGTAGAGATACTGGGGTGCAAAAGAGCAAAAATAAATAAATAACAATATGGGGATGAGGTAGTTGGGTTAGCTATTTACAGATTGGCTGTGTACAGGTACAGTGATCAGTAAGCTGCTCTGAAAGCTGATGCTTAAAGTTAGAGAGGGAGATATAAGTCCCCAGCTTCAGTGATTTTAGCAATTCGTCCAAGAAATGGAAGGAAAGGCGGCCAAAGAGGTGTTGGCTTTGGGGATGACCAGTGAAATATACCTGCTGGAGCGCGTGCTATGGGTGGGCATTGCTATGGTGACCAGTGAGCTGAGATAAGGCAGGGCTTTACCTAGCAAAGACTTATAGATGACCTGGAGCCAGTGGGTTTGGCGACGAATATGTAGCGAGGGCCAACCAACGAGAGCATACAGGTCACAGGGGTGGGTAGTATATGGGGCTTTGGTGACAAAACGGATTGCACTGTGATAGACTACATAGAATTTGCTGAGTAGAGTGTTGGAGGCTATATTGTAAATTACATCGTCGAAGTCAAGGATCGGTAGGATAGTCAGTTTTACAATGGTATGTTTGGCAGCATGAGTGAAGGAGGCTTTGTTGCGAAATAGGAAGCCAATTCTAGATGTAATTTTGGATTGGAGATGCTTAATGTGAGTCTGGAAGGAGAGTTTACAGACTAACCAGACACCTAGGTATTTGTAGATGTCAACATATTCTAAGTCAGAACCGTCCAGAGTAGTGATGCTAGTCGGGCGGGTGAGTGCGGGCAGCAATTGGTTGAAGAGCATGCATGATTGGTTGGGTCTGGCTCCCCAGTGGGTGGGCCTATGCCCTCCAAAGCCCACCCATGGCTGCGACCCTGCCCAGTGATGTGAAATCCATAGGTTAGGGCTTAATTTATATATTTCAATTGACTGATTTCCTTATATGAACTGTAACTCAGTAAAATCGTTGAAATTGTTGCATTTTGTATTTATATTTTTGTTCAGTATAATTGTATATGTGTTTATGTGTTTTTGCATAATAATAAAACCAGCGCGGGTGTCACAAAACACATAAAAATAGCTCTAATAAATCGCTCGCCTTTGAAGATCTTCTGCTGATGGTAATCCGAAGTGTCCAAGCAAGACAATCAATGGTCCTTTGTTCAAGTCCTCTTTATATCCATAAAGCTTCGTTTGGTTGGCGCGTTCTGTTCAGAAAATCCACCGTCCACTCGCCCATAATACAAGACATACAGATTGTTCAAAATATACCTATAAACTTTGTCCAAACAAATCAAACAACATTTCTAATCGATCCTTAGATACACTATTATGTATATTAACAATTATATTTCACACTGATAGTATCTTAAGCGATACAAAAGGAAAAAACCGAGGCACGCTCTCACGGTCCCGCGCATCAGGGAGAAAAGGCACTTCCTCCCTCCACTTATATAAACTTCCTCTACTCCTCTAGTTTAAGGTAAACGCTTGAAACCTTGTCTAAAGACGGTTGACATCTAGTGGAAGCCATAGGTACTGCAACCTGGGAGCTGGATTTAAGCACTTCCTATAGCAACCAATGGGAATATGAGCCAGCTCACAAAATCACATTTTCTTGGATGGATTTCCCTTGGGTTTTCACCTGGCATATCAGTTCTGTTATACCCACAGACATTATTTTAACAGTTTTAGAAAGTTCAGAGTGTTTTCTAACCAATACACATATCCTATCTTCTGGGCCTGAGTAATAGGCAGTTTACTTTGGGCACGTTTTTCATCCGAACTTCAAAATACAAAAACAGGTTAATGACATTCGGAGATTGTCAAGCCAAGCCTTCGATACTGGATAAGGGATGTATTTTTCTGTTTGTTAAGATTGACATAGTCTATTTATTCTGGTTTTGAAAACGCAAACCATGAAATTTAAGTGACCGAAGTTGGTATGCTTTGTTTATTGGTTGTGTGGTGCATTGGCACAGAAACCTGTAGGTGGAAAATGTGTTGCATATATCTTGTATATAATCGTAGTGTAATGAAACAGGCAGGGAGGGTGAGCTTGTCTGTGGTGGTTGGCGAACACTCAAACTTCTGGCCCGTAGCCCTGCGTGGCATCGATCATGCCACAAAAGCATGCTGAAGTGGCAAAGTCAATATTCACGTTGATAAATACAGTTATTGTTATTTGTGGTCGTAAACATTCTTTTGAGTTAAGTCTAGGAGGGCGGAGAGTTTTCAATTTATTTTACAGTACAAGGGGAGGGTCATGGGTCATGTGAAAATGTCGATCTGTCCCTTAAATAAACACTCACAAACTGCAGGAGAGTCGAGATCCTCATGGCCTTTTACAGCACAAGAGTAGCTGGCTTTACTGTTACTAGAGACTGAGTCCCTGTACTGGGTGGAGTTGCTTTCCTCTAGATGTTGTCCGTTCTTGTACCAGATATAGATGGGGTTGGGGTTACTCAGAGTACAGGTGGTGCTATAGGACAGTGTCTTCGACTCTGATCTCCATTCAGGAGTCACCTCCACCCTGGTACCTGAATTAAAGGAGAGCAAAAAAAGAGTACATGGTTCAGAATTGGTGAGAGTTAATTATTAACGTCATGACTCTTCAAAACTGTATAAAATGCTATGCAGTGTTACTGGTGACAGTCAGAGTTGTTCCATGGAAGCTGAACCCCCATCTTGCCTCATCAGTTGTAAATCTGTACTCTGTGATTCTCAGGGTGGAGTCCTTTTCTGTTTGCCGATGGTATTCCACACGACTTGCATACACTGGGTCCTGGCTCAGGTCTTTAGTTACACCAGACTCCCATTTGTTGAACCAGGAGACTTCTGTGACGTTATGCCAACTGGGATGTGTGTAAAAGCATGATATGTCCACTGTTGACCCTTTCAAAGCACAGATACTCTGATGGGTGTAAGTCACATTCATACAGCTCTCACCCAGAACACCTGAAACAAAATGTAGCTGATCAATTCCTGAAACGGTAATGAGACTATTTTCAAGTGTTGTAGATGTATTGGACAGGTTCATTTGGAATTAAAATATATATATTGACATACATGTACATGCATCTATAAAACTGTTTATCATTCCAATGTATATAGTTAAGAATATTGATAGAGAAAGTAATACTTTTCTAATTAGTTTTAAATGATACCACATAAAATACTAGTTTCATTCATACTCACACACTGCAGGAGAGTGGTGATCCTCATGGCCTTTTACAGCACAGGAGTAACTGTCTGAATCATAACTATTAACAGAGTATTGCCGGGAAGTGGGCTCATCTAGACGTTGTCCGTTCTTATACCAGATGTAGGTGGGGTTGGGGTTGTCAGTCAGAGTACAGGTGGTGCTACAGGTCAGTGTCTTCTGTCCCTCTGCAGCAGGAGTCACTTTGACCTGCAGAACTGTTTAATACCACAAACAGCTCTGTGTTAACAGGATGGTCAATTTATTTTCTCCTGTAATTCAATATGATATACAGTATTAGTGCAGTATTACCTGTGACAGACAGAGTTGTTCCAGGGAAACTATGCCCCCATTCAAAGTTGTCTGTTTTAAAAGTGAAGCGGTACTCAGCTGAGTCCTCCTCTCTCAGGTCTGTGATTCTCAGGATGGATGGACCTTTATTTATCCATCTGTCTTTGTCGGGTACTTCACATGACCTGCATACCCTGGGTCTCTGGTTAGGTCTTCAGGGGTCGACTTATCACTTCTAAACCAGAATGTTGATGTGGTGTAATAATAACCAACATAAGTACAGGATATGTCCACTGTTGACCCCTTCAAGACACAGATTCTTCTCTTGGTGTAAGTCACTCTGCTGCAGCTCTGACCCTGAAGACCTGAAACACAGTGACATAACAAGAGGTCAACTGGATTGTATTCTCAGTTCTTTCTAGAAATGCTAAAAGTTCTCAAATGACATAGTGAAACCAACACACACAGAGGTTGTACAGTATTGTTAATTAAAGAAACACTCACAAACTGCAGGAGAGTGAAGATACTCTTGGCCTTTTACAGCACAGGAGTAGCTGTCTACAGCATTATGGAGGACTGAATAGGGGGAAGTCTTCTCAGTTACAACCTGTCCGTTCTTGTACCAGGTGTAGGTGGGGTTACCAGTCAGAGGACAGCTGGTGGTGCTACAGGTCAGTGTCTTCCATGTTGACATCTGTGAATAAGGAGTCACCTTCACCTGCAGGTCTGGAGTAGACAACATCAACCTGAATCACCTGTTGTCTAGTGTCATCACATGATGCAATACATTTACCCTGAAGAAGGTGATGCTGAAACGGTGGTGTTTTTTACACAATAAATGACTGGGAGGTTTTACATATGAAGTGTGAGACTCTCTTTGTTGTTATAGCTTCCAGTTTATTCTCCGGTAGTCAGCACCTCTACACTAAATCATTTTCTCTGGGTGTGTGTCAGCTCATGCTTTTTATTAGATTAATACAAATCAAGACCTAAAGGGACAATGGAGATTAAACAGAATATCAGACAATAGAATGTTACCTGTGACAGACAGAGTGCCTCCAGGATCACCAGTATATTTCCCTCTGGTCTGGTCTGTTATAAATCTGAACTTGTACGTAGCTGAGTCACTCTCTCTCAGGTCTGTGATTTTCAGGGTGTGGCCATAGTTGTTATGTCTATGGTAAGTCACACGACCTTTGTAGTCTGGGTCATCACTCAGACTCACAGGATTCCCCTCAGCATCATTTTTAGTGAACCAGAAGGTAGTTGACACTGTACCACTGGGATATGTGTAAGAGCAGGAATGCTCCACTGCTGACCCCTTCAAGGTACAGATACTCTGAGTGGTGTATGTAACACTCCAGACAATCTGCCCCAGTACCACTGAAACACAGTTAGACATCACAATGACGTTACATTAAGTTCAAGGTCTTTCGACTCACACTAACACTTTGTTCCCATAGTTGCTGAGTTGAGACATAGATACTCTTTGGTTGAGTGTGAATGGAAACCACAGATAAGCTTCACTCAGTGAGGTGTGAAAGACAACTGTTTAAAGTGAAGTGGAGACGCCAAATGTGTTGCCAGTAGAACATATAAATGGTTATGCTTTTAGAAATATCTGTAGTTTGACGAACCGGGCAACTAAAAGATAAGAATGAGACCATACCTGTCACAGAGCAGAGAAAGACCACCAACCCACTTCCTGCTGTTCTCAAGGCCATTGTTGCATCTCCCACCCTGCAGTCTTAGAAACATAAACAACAACTCACTCTATAGTTGGTGAATAACTCCACCTGATACATTGAAGTAGAAACTGCAAATGGGGTACAGGGCCTCATTACTGAAAATGAACCAGGACCATATTGTGTTGTGTTGTATTGTGCTATATGGTTGTCTATGTGAATACTGTCTGTCTGTAAGTCTATTGCACTATGTATGTAATGTGTGTGACGTGTTGCATGTCTGTCTACATCTGTCTATTTAAGATGACATGATGTCTGTAGCAAAAACTATGTCCTAATGGATAACTAAAGTCATCATCATCATCACCATCAGCATGATCAACAACAACAATCACTTATTGAACAGATGTGTAGTACTGTAAACACATTTCTACATTGATTGTTCTGAAGCTGTTTTATTCTCAGAACCCCAAATATAGGAGGTCATGTAATGTGTGTGACGTGTTGCATGTCTGTCTACAGTGAGGGAAAAAGTATTTGATCCCCTGCTGATTTTGTACGTTGTCCCACTGACAAAGAAATGATCAGTCTATAATTTTAATGGTAGGTTCATTTGAACAGTGAGAGACAGAATAACATAAAAAAAATCCAGAAAAACGCATGTGAAAAATGTTATAAATTGATTTGCATTTTAATGAGGGAAATAGGTATTTGACCCCTCTGCTAAACATGACATAGTACTTGGTGGCAAAACCCTTGTCGGCAATCACAGAGGTCAGACGTTTCTTGCAGTTGGCCACCAGGTTTGCACACATCTCAGGAGGGATTTTGTCCCACTCCTCTTTGCAGATCTTCTCCAAGTCATTAAGGTTTCGAGGCTGACGTTTGGCAACTCGAACCTTCAGCTCCCTCCACAGATTTTCTATGGGATTAAGGTCTGGAGACTGGCTAGGCCACTCCTGGACCGTAATGTGCTTCTTCTTGAGTCACTCCTTTGTTGCCTTGGCTGAGTGTTTTGGGTCATTGTCATGCGGGAATACCAATCCACACCCATTTTCAATGCCCTGGCTGAGGGAAGGAGGTTCTCACCCAAGATTTGACGGTATATGGCCCCGTCCATCGTCCCTTTGATGCGGTGAAGTTGTCCTGTCCCCTTAGCAGAAAAACACCCCCAAAGCATAATGTTTCCACCTCCATATTTGACGGTGGGGATGGTGTTCTTGGGATCATAGGCAGGATTCCTCCTCCTCCAAACACGGCGAGTTGATGCCAAACAGCTCCATTTTGGTCTCATCTGACCACAACACTTTCACCCAGTTGTTCTCTAAATCATTCAGATGTTCATTGGCAAACTTCAGACAGGCATGTATATGTGCTTTCTTGAGCAGGGTGACCTTGCGGGCGCTGCAGGATTTCAGTCCTTCACGGCGTAGTGTGTTACCAATTGTTTTCTTGGTGACTATGGTCCCAGCTGCCTTGAGATCATTGACAAGATCCTCCCATGTAGTTCTGGGCTGATTCCTCACCATTCTCATGATCATTGCAACTCCACGAGGTGAGATCTTGCATGGAGCCCCAGGCCGAGGGAGATTGACAGTTATTTTGTGTTTCTTCCATTTGCGAATAGTCGCACCAACTGTTGTCACCTTCTCACCAAGCTGCTTGGCGATGGTCTTGTAGCCCATTCCAGCCTTGTGTAGGTCTACAATCTTGTCCCTGACATCTTTGGAGAGCTCTTTGGTCTTGGCCATGGTGTAGAGTTTGGAATCTGATTGATTGCTTCTGTGGACAGGTGTCTTTTATACAGGTAACAAACTGAGATTAGGAGCACTCCCTTTAAGAGTGTGCTCCTAATCTCAGCTCGTTACCTGTATAAAAGACACCTGGGAGCCAGAAATCTTTCTGGTTGAGAGGGGGTCAAATACTTATTTCCCTCATTAAAATGCAATTCCATTTATAACATTTTTCACATGCGTTTTTCTGTATTTTTTTGTTGTTATTCTGTCTCTCACTGTTCAAATAAACCTACCATTAAAATTATAGACTGATCATTTCTTTGTCAGTGGGCAAACATACAAAATCAGCAGGGGATCAAATACTTTTTTCCCTCACTGTACATCTGTCTATTTAAACTGATATTGTGTAAAGCAAGAAAATTATTTCCTAATGGATACAATAAATTAATCATCATCACCATCATCATCATCATCATCATTGTTGGGTTCACTTTGGGGTCATGATAGGGGCTATACCAAATGTTTGATGTATTATAACAATTGATTATGTTTATGTTGTATTAATAGAAGGGGAAGGGTTATAAGACCCCTTCCCCTTACATTTATAGGGTCCTAGACTACATATTAACAATATATATATTCATTATAAGGTTTAATATTGTTCCACAGTTCTTTTCTAGTCTCTGCTTCTTATAAAAAACCGTCTGAGAGATGTGTGAGTTATGGCAGTCAAAACAGGGTGTCTGTGAGAAAGCGCCTCAAAGATAAAAGAGATTCATAGACACAGAACTCTGCAGGTCCCTCTCCTGGTGCAGGCGGCTTCCCGGCGGTCGACGTCACCGGAGTTCTAGCCACCACCGATCCATTTCTCATTTTCTGTTTGTCTTGTCTCATTCACACCTGGTTCCCATTTCCCTAATTGTATGTGTCCTTATTTAATCCCTCTGTTCCCCCCTTGGTTTTGTCCGTGATTGTTTTCTGTTCATTGTGGCTCCGTTGTTCGTGAGCAGTGGTTATACTACTGGTTTAGTAGTTTGTGTCCTTCTAGTAAAGACGTTTTGTCTCATCTCTGTTTCCTGCGCTTGATTCCGAAAAAAAACTGCATTACAAGAGCCTTCACAGAATCACGGACCATAAAATGGAATCAGCAGGAGAACACAGCCCTCCTCTTCATGTAGAGGAGCACGTCCAGCAGCACGCGACCATGCTTCAACATCTCGGCACAGCAATGGATCGCGTGCTGCTGACCATGGAGCAATGGGAGAGAGGAGGGCTGCCAGCACCTCTACCATCACCACCACCTACCCCACTGGTCACCCCTCCTTCATCTGGTCCCAGTGGGATTAGGCTCTCGCTCCCGAAGGAGTATGATGGGACGGCTGTCGGGTGCCAGGGGTTCTTACTACAGCTGGAGCTCTACTTGGCGACCGTCCACCCGGCTCCTTCGGGACGCGAGAGCGTGTCCGCCCTCGTCTCCTGTCTATCTGGGAAAGTCCTGGAGTGGGCCAACGGCGTATGGGGAGAAGGTGACGCGGCGTTGGACCACTATGAGGAGTTCACTCGCCGTTTCTGGGCGGTTTTCGACCATCCGCCTGAGGGGAGAGCGGCGGGTGAACGCCTTTTCCACTTACGACAGGGGACAAGGAGCGGGCAGGATTTCGCCCTGGACTTCCGTACCTTGGCCGCGAGCGCAGGATGGAATGACAGGGTCCTGATCGACCATTACCGGTGCAGTCTGCATGAGGATGTCCGTCGGGAGCTGGTCTGCAGGGACACCAAACTCATGCTGGACCAGCTGGTGGACATGTCAATCTGACTGGACAACCTGCTGGCCACCCGCGGACGTCCGGATCAGGGCCCGTCAATTCTATCCTCCAGCATCTCCGCTCCGACACCTATGGAGCTGGGAGGTGTTGCGCTCAGGGGGGCCAGAGGAGGGGTCATTCCCTGCACCAGTTGTGGCTACAGAGGACACACTGCTGGTCGGTGTTGGGGAGGCTCTTCAGGGAGTCGAGGCGGCAGGCAGAGCACTGTTGTGTCACCCCAGGTGAGTTGTCATTTGTTTTCTTCCCAAATCCCTGGGCGACAGCCTTAAGGATGTGGGCAGAGCACCGATGGAGCACTGTGAAGTCTTCGCAATCTTCTTTTTCCTCCAAGGAAACTATGCTGTAGGCTCTTTTTAGATAAGAAATGATGCGCTCTTTGTTAAATGAGAGAAATACACTTCCAATCAGTGCCCAGCTGAAATCAGCCTCCACCTGTCTCACCTTGCAGTTTGTAATTTGTGAGACCTTGCGTCTCCATCAACCAAAAGGTTATTGTTGGGATGGAGTGCTGAACACTAATCATCTCGGATACGGGGAGGGGGGGTTTATCCTTGCCCATTCCGGGCAGAACCAGAACATAGTACAGAACTCTTTTACTTTGATTGCTAATCTTAGACAACCCCACCAGCGGCATCAAGATGAAGAGTCACTGGACTGCGCTTTCTCAGATGTTCAACTAGGACCTTCAAGCCCTCATCTGTGCACAAGTGAAATGCCAAACGGCTCGACTTGGAGGTGCTGCATGCATCCAGATGTAGTAGCTGAAGTTGTGGCACACTCCTTCAAAACCTTGTGTGCAAGCATGAGCTCTAGCATCATGTCATCATGCAGCCTTGTGCTCTTTCTGATTTCAGCCCCAATCACTTTGAGAAGATCTTTTGAAAGGCTTCTTGTAATGTTGCCTGCCAAAATCTCTTCTGTATGTGTGTTTATTAACTGTCTGTAGTGGTAGTTGCTGACACCTTTTTGTGCTGCCTTTGCTACTGCACCTCTGTGATTACATCTTACAGGATTACATCACTTCGTTGGTGTGTCACCTCACCAAATCTGAATACCATGATGTTGACATATTTGCTATATTTGCTGGGCTTTTTGTGTCGTCTAAACATGTATTTTGCTTTACACGACTGAAAGGTGCAGGTGGCCGAGGCACAGAAGTAAGGCGAGGCTTTTTTCCGGCTGTGACTAGCTTTGATATGCTGGTATTTGAAAGCCAAGGTGCAGCATGGATTGACCTTATTAAATTCAGAAGAAAACACATCTGTCCATGGCTGTTGTAGATTTGAGGTACCTGGTAAGGGCTTTATTTTCTTCCACCTGTCCATCTTAATAGAAATGGAAAATGACTTTGCCCCTGGTCTGGTCATTCTTTTAGCATCACTCACTTGTTCTGTCCCTCTGTCTCTGGAGTACTCTTTGTCACTTTGTGCTTGTATGTCATCTTTCCTGTCCTCCAGAGTCTCTGCCTCATCTTCTGTCTCTGGAGTACTCTTTGTCACTTGTGCTTGTATGTCATCTTTCCTGTCCTCCAGAGTCTCTGCCTCACCGTCTGTCTCTCTGTCTCTGGAGTAATGATCTAGTTGGTGTTGACTGAATTTCTGGCCATCATCAATATTTCCCTTTCCATTGTCATCTTTATTTGCCATTTTCATGACATGCTCTGTTTCTAATGTGTTGTTAACTCAATCATTTTGTTGTTGTTGTATGCTTTCTGTAATGACATTAAAAGTTAATGAATCACTATGTCGATACCTTTACATCACTCAGAAATACAAAAACCTATCAAAATGTAAATTGATCACTGCACAGAAAATAAACTGTAGTTTCAACGTGTAGTTGTGTTGTGAATGTTATACATTTTGGTGTTACACAAAATAGTAGGCCATGCATCAAATAACTATTTTCATCAGAAAAACGAACCCTCAAATGCACTATTGCATTTTGAAAGCAGGTGGCTTGTTGTGAATGCACTCAAATATCAAGTCATTATCAGGTTATGTAAACTGCGTGCTAATACTCAACCTAGAAGGATTTGTCTTAATGTACACTATATGAAAGTGATGCTATGAAAAGGATTCTTTCATGTTATCAAGCTCACTCTGACTGACAAATCGCTGCCTATTACTGTAAATGAAAAGAACCTATGAAACATTGTTGTTCATGAGGCCTACCTGTGCGCCTTCCTTTAAGCACCTCTGTTCGAACACCTCTCCTGTCCTTGATCCATACCACATACAGCCACTTGCGGATCTTTTCTGTGTCTGTGAAAGATAGTTATTGCGAGGCTGGAACATTTGTTAACTTCAATTTTTTTTGGAACACCCATGTAAAATGAAGGCCTGCAAAACAGCCTCTCTTCCTCCACCTTTACTCCACAGATCTGATTTCGAGTTTCTGTGGCCTTTTTTAATACGTCCCATGTCTTTTCGTTTGACGAAAATTGACTAATGAGACAATTTATTTGGTATAAAGGCGTTTTCTCATTTGGCAATGTCGTTAGAATCACGTTAGTACCACAATCTAGCTGACAAACGTTTTGGATTTATTTGCGCGTGGGCAAATTAACTGTGGCGCATGTCTACTGTCAAGCCTTAAATACTATGGACTAAAAAAGCCAATAAAAATATGTGAAAAAGTTTATTTGTCAATAGGTAGGTAAAGGCGCAGCAGGGTTAAACGGTTGCACCGCTATGTTAGCACCCGCTATCTATTTCTAGTTGCTTATTACAATTTATTAAAATAACAAAACAGATCATCGCAATACGAAAAAAACACCCCGCACAAAAGCACTTATTTGTAAGAAATTGCTATTCATGTTTTCTTTTTCAACAAAACATTTAATGGGACAGTAAACTAATAACAATGTCGTCTTTTCAATAAGGGCTGTGAAAGGCAGACTGGACTCTTGAGGAAAAGATCTGGGTGACAAATGCAAATATTAAACAAACTTGTAAAAGTATTCTTCAGACTAACAACAAGCAGATTAGTGGACAACATGACAACTAACGGCACAGTACCATGCAGCTGTATGCCAACCACAAAGGACAGTTATACGTATTTCCCAAAAAAATTGTACAAAAACATGACAATACCTATTACAAACAACAGCAAGTATTGCATGGAGTGCATAAGGATGACCAGTGTCCAAGCAAACATTTATTTACTATTTTAGAGGCCACCCTCAGGCAAATGAGTCTGGTACATCTGGATCCGAACCAGGTTATTCTCCAGTACTGTGACCCTTATCAAAAAAGTCCTGAAAATAGTGATGACTCTGTCACTACAACAGCATCCCCCTCTACTGTCCATATCCCACAGCTGACGTAACATTTACCATTGCACTGAGCTGTAGTATTTATTTTTAACATAGAGCTGTGAACGTGTTTTTTCAGCTACCAACAAGATTTCTATGTTGCAGAGTCAAAATAAACAGAAGTAGTTAGTAGTATACGTTTATGTACCAGGGGAAACAAGGCTTTGACTTGAAATGACTTACCAGAGTCACACAAAAAAGCTTAGTCTTTGATATTTCAACATAGTAAGGGAAAAAAACGCTTTTAGACCTACAAGCTACAAGCTAAGAAGGCTATGGATATGGGAATCTGTTGTCATGGATCTGGGGGCGTCTACCCGCTAGAGGGCTCTCATGGTTCTTGGAGGGTAGATAAACGGTAGAAGGTGAGAGGGTGTTGTGAAACGGGAGTGGGGTGGCGTGGTGCTTATAACATAATGACACCTGACTGGAGCTAGACTGAAAAGGCATCAATACCGTCCACTCAGCAGGACCTGAGAAAGCAAGAAACTGGAGACAACATTTTATGCCCGACCATAAGACTTACAAAAATGATAACATTGACTCTGAATTTCAACTGTTACACAGTCACTGACTATCCTATTGAAGCTTGAGGACTGTTAGAAAGGAATCTAGGGACCATGGAATATCCTGCCTTGTGAGATTGTAATGTCCTGGAAGGGTACAAGGGGGTCAGACAGTAATCACTGTTAACTACTTAGTCAGATACTCTCTTATTCTCCAAATGACTTCTGAGTGTGGGTGTCCACTGTACAGCAATGCCCACACCTACTGGGTCTCAAATTTAAGTCTAATAGCATGAGATGAAAGTCGACAAACATCAGAGTGTGCGATATGAAGGCATAGTCAGTGGACATTCTGAACCTTGTTTGAGTCAAGTAGGTCACATGACCAACGAGCTATTGAAATTCAAAATGTTTAAAATTCATGTAAAAACGTGAGATGAAAATGGACAAACTAAAGGGTGTGCAATGTGTAGGCCCACTGAGTGGACATTCTGAACCTTGTTTGAAGTCAGTAGGTCATATGACCAAGGAGCTATTGAAATTCAAAAATGTAAATAAATAATTTTAAATAATGCTAGATGTAAATCAACAAAAACGTGTGTGCAATGTGTGTCTATGCCATAAGGTTAGCTAGAACCAGTTTTGAAAGTTTTAGGAGTAATGGCTAAAGAGCTTTGAAATTAGACATTTGTCACTATGTTGACGGTCCCTAACTGCTGTTGGTGGACCTAAGGAAAACTACAGGCGAATATCCGTCAAATATCCAACCTGAAGCTGTCTTTACCTCTGTGGAGGGGAGAAGTTTAGGGAGCTCATGGTTGGGGATGTTAGCTAGCTATCATTAGCGACTAGACTAGTGTTAATTTAACCAGCCAGCTGACTAATAAAAATAACTTAAAATTAAATTAAATAGGTTAACATGTAGATACGACAGAAGTGTGTCTAAAACACAGTAGCTAATATAGACCGAAAGCGTCTAAAAAGCTTGAATCCTCGGCTACCGAGGTGGTTGACTAGCTGTTGTTGAAGAACCGTCCACTAGATGATACGTCCCGCTAGCAGCATTGCCTGAAAGATGCACATCGCCGTCTGCTGACTGGAGAGGAAATATTTCATTTTCAGACAAAGTTCACTTTAAGACATTATAGTGATGGTTATATTACATAAGAACAATGGTGCTAGTGAATGTAGCCAGTATATGCAGCCAGTAAAAAATAAAAATAATAATCCTCATTAATCTACACACAATAGCCCATAAAGACAATCCGAAAACCGTTTTTTTAGAAATGTTTGCAAATGTATAAAAAAACATAAAACAGATACCTTACGTAAGTATTCAGACCTTTGCTATGAGACTCGAAATTGAGCTCAGGTGCATCCTGTTTCCATTGATCATCCTTGAGATGTTTCTACAACTTGACTGGAGTCCACCTGTGGTAAATTCAATTAATTGGACAGGATTTGGAAAGGCCTCCATCATTCTTAAATGGAAGAAGTTTCGAACCACCAGGACTCTTCCTAGAGCTGGCCACCCGGCCAAACTGAGAATTCGGGGGGGGCCTTGGTTAGGGAGGTGACCAAGAACCTGATGGTCACTCTGACAGAACTCTAGAGTTCATCTGTGGAGATGGGATAACCTTCCAGGGACAACCGTCTATGCAGCACTCCACCAATCAGGCCTTTATGGTAGAGTGGTGGCAGCATCATGCTGTAGGGATGTTTTTCAGCGGCAGGGACTGGGAGACTAGTGTCTAGTGTGTGCGATGGAGAGAAATCAAATGGTGCAGTTTGAGGCTTGATGCAGTTAAGGTTTGATGCAGTTAATGGAGATGGGGGTGTGTTCTAGTGGGTCTGGGGAGGTGTGATGTAGTTAATGGAGATGGAGGTGTGTTCTAGTGGGTCTGGGGAGGTGTGATGTAGTTAATGTTTGTATGATATTGTAATTTGTATGTTTTGTATTGTTTATAAAAGATCAAGTGAAATATTTAAGTCCCAATGCAAAGTTGCAACTTTTACATAAAACCAATCAGAATTCCAAACAATGCCAAAGTCAGATGTGAAGTAGTATGGAGGACCAGCCTATTACCTATGATGTAAACAACAACAGAAATAACTTCAAATGTATGACTTCAAATTAAATCAATCACTTGCACTCATGACTTGAGTATTTAAAGTAAACCAACGTTTTGGAAATACATAACGTCATCTAACCAAATATCAACGAATGTTAGCTATATGCAGTTATCTTAGCCAGTCAGCTAACGTTAGCTATTTACCCAACTAGCTATAGTCAGCGAGCTGCAGCCCAACAACCGGAGACCAGTTAGAACACAATTAACAAAACCCAACTAAAATATGACTGCAGATCAAAAGAGCAGAGACATACAGAATGATGGCAGGGAAGATCCCCAACATCCAAAATAGATAGATTCCAGATGTCAGTCAGCTAGTGTGCGCTAGCAGTAAGCCAAGATGGAAAAAGTTACAAAAACCCTGTATTCTACTTCACAGAGAACATGCTGAAAAGCAGTGATGGGGAAACAAAGCTTCCTGAAGCATTGAGGCTTTCCAGACGATTGTGTCAAAAATAGGTTCATTACTCAAGGCTTTGGTCACACAGAATTTAGAACAGCCACATTTTTATAGATGAGGTCCCACACCGTAGCATGTCGCAGTATAGCCTTTACGTCCTCTACTAAACCACTGGCCGTGTTCGAGAACATCAAATCCATGCTGCATTGTGGGTAAATGGTGACTGGCTGACCGATTTATAAATAATAATGAGTAGTTATTTATGATGCAAGGTGATTTGTAGATCAGTCAGTCGGCAGTCGCCTGCAATGTCGAACAAGCCCAATACCAAAACAATCAGGTGGTTGTTCGACGAAATGAAGCTTCAGACGTCATTGATCACATGCTGCTGATAAAGTGATACAGGCATCGGCACCCTGCTTTGAAGTATACTGTTTAGCGATTTGGACGCACAGCAAGAAGGCACCAGAGCCTACCGTGCTTACGGGTTCCCACTAGATAACACAACCACACAGTGCATGAAAAGCATGAGGTGTGGCTAAAGTTTGCAAGCTTGAGCTAGATACCGAGCTAGCGTACAAACTCGGTAGCACAGAGTAGATCCTCCATATGACGTTGAGAAATAGTGAATTGTGGGTAGTTTAGAAGATATCCGTAAATAAGTTAAGAAATATGTAATAATGCAAAAACATAACTGTTTGTACTTATAGGAAACCAGATCGTGACTACAACTAGGTTACTAAGGCTTTAACCATACTGTATTGTTACACTGGTGAGTAAAAACTCATGCTTCCTACCCTTTAACTTGTTGTCTGAACATTATAATGTACATTTTCCTCAACTGTGTTACCCCCTCCAGTCAGCAGATGGAGATGTGGGACTTTAAGGCGATGCTGCTAGTGTGACGTCTCATCTAGTGGACGGAACGCTTCTTTCAACAGCAGCAACAGTTAGTCAGACACCTCGGTAGCTTGATAGACAATATAGACAAACCAATAAAGATCTTTAGACGCTTTAGTGTATATTAGCCACTGTGTTTTAAACCCACTTCTGTCGTCTAGTTAGTTATCCAATTTAATTTCATATTTCCGGTGTTGTTATTAGTCAGCTAGCGGGCTGGTTAAGTTAGCATTAGCCTAGCTAGCTAACATCCCCGACCATGAGGTCACTAAGCTACTCTCCTCCTGCTAAAGAAGATGAGGTCTGCTGGACGGAGAAAGAAGATCTGGTCAAAGAGGAAAATGATGCTGTTTCAATACAAAAACAAGTAGAGGGTGAGGCTGTTATAGTGAACGAAGAAGAGAAAGACGTTTCAGTGAAAGAAGAGGAAGACTCGTTCAGAGTGAAAGAGGAGGAGGATGTTACAGTAAAAGAAGAGGAGGAAGAGAAAGAGGATGATGCCGTTTTTGGAGTGAAAGAGGAGGAGGGGGAGATGACTGTCACATCGAAAAAGGAGGAGGAAGACGATGGAACTGGATATCTGGGCCCGGTTTCCCAAAGGCATGTTAAGGTATCCGATGGTTCTAATGATGAACAGGCCCTGATTTACACTAGTAAGTACTGCCTTAAAACCAGAGGCACAAACTGTAGTTGTTGAACTGATATGTGGTGTTAAAGGGGAAATCTGTAATTGCAACATCCATATTTGGACTTCTAAGTTATTTATAGCCATTGATTCTTGAAGAATATAACACATGCCTCATGAGCTTAGTTCAACTGTTGTACCCCATCAGAACCCCAAATAAGCTTTTTTACCTTAATGTTTAGAAACAATGTAAATGTAAACCAACACTGTATAGCCTCAACATGGTTAAAACTATAATGTTGATATCATGGATGGTCAGTCCTTGCATCCATAGGTCTGTCTATGAATTTGAAAGTAGTTACATTTCTCCAGCCCCATCCATCATCTTATTAATAAAACAGTGGTGGAATTACAGCTTTGTTATTGTTTGAATTGCAGATTGGCTGGTTGATTGATGGCTTTTTTAAAGGGGGAACCTAGGATTTAAACAGCAACAAAATGGCTGCCCTGAGACTTGGTTTGGTAAACAGCTGAGGGATGGGGGCTGGAGAAATATAACCACTTTCAAATTCATAGAGAAAGCTATTGTAGCAACCGTAACCCAAAACCTAGCGATTTCGTCAAGAAGTTCAGACATCTTGGCGTAACAGTTATAAGGTGTTGGCTTGACAGTCGCTGGACCCAGGTTTGAGTTCAGCTCATGGCTACCCCCTGAATTCACTACACTATGAATACAAGGACTGGCCATCCATGAGGTCAAAATAATAGTTTAACTTCTTAGGACTAGGGTCCCATTTTCCTAATTTGTCTGTCTGACGTGCCCAAAGTAAAATGCCTGCCACTCAGGCCCAGAAACTAGGGTATGCACATAATTAGTACTATTGGATAGGAAACACTCTGAAGTTTCTAAAACTGTCTGAGTATAACAGAACTGATATAGCAGGCGAAAACCTGAGTAATTTCTGTCCGGAAATCTTTCTGTCCGAATGTTTTTATTTTTTTTGACCTTTGCTCAGTTTGAATGCCTGTTTTATAGAATTTTCAGGGAAATAGGACCCAGGTTGCAGTACCTATGGCTTCCACTAGATGTCAACAGTCTCTGGACAGTGTTTGAAGTGATTATAATGGAAGAGAGCCGAAAGGAAGACGATTTTGTATGACATACCAGGATATCCTTTCTGTCTAGTGCGCAAGATACCCGGGAGTGCGCAGCTCAGTGTTTATCTTTTCTATCGTGTAGGTTATTATCCGAGTGAAATATAATAGCCAATATAGATAAATGGATGCCTAAGGATAAATCATAAATTATGTTTGATTTGTTTGGGCAAAGTTGATAGGTATAATTTGAACGCTTTCTCTTCACTGTACAACGGGCGAGTAGACTGGAAATGCTTGGTGGATTATCAGAACATAACGCGCCAACCAATTGGAGATTTATGGATATAATAAATGACTTTCTAACAAAAGAACCATGGATTCTCTTGTTTGGACACTTGGGATGCCCTCAGCAGAAGTTCTTCAAAAGGTAAGCGATTTATTTTAGCTTTTATATGTGTTTTGTGAGACCCGCGCTGGATATGAATTTATGCTAATGTGGAAAAAAGGAGAGGTGCTATCCTCAAACAATCAAATGTTGTGCTTTCGCCGTAAAGCCTTTGAAATCTGACCGCTGTGATATTAACAAGACTCTAAGCTTTGCAACCATATGCAACACTTGTATATCCATGAATGTTAAATATTATGAATTTTTATTTTGAATTTGCCGCGCTTTGTTTGCTCCGGAAACGAACCCGCTCACGGGATCGGATCCGTAAAAGGTTAACTACTTAGGGAGAAGCGGCGCGCTAGCGGGTCTAGTCCTACTTTTATATGCGTAATCAGGTGTGCGTCCTTACTCAACATTGACAGGAGTGTTTCAAACAAAAGACGATGAATAAATTGACAAAACTGACGTATATTGCGAGGTCAGGTCTGGGTGGTCTGCCATGGGCCGTTTCATTTAGTATTCGTTTGAGTCAGCATGGGAAATGATATTATTTCCCCATAGTATCTTGTACCGAAGTTGACCGACTGAAAGGGGCGTGACTTTATGACTATAATTATTGTTCCCTGAAGGAGGAAACGAGGTACAACAACTGTTTGGCCCGCCCCTTCCTGGGTTGGTGAAAAGGGGTATTAAATTAAAGGAATAAGTCCGAGCCTCACGCCCATCACCTGTGGAAGGCGGGGCTTCCAGCGCGGCGTGGATTTAATAGTATGTTGTACCTAGTTTCCCTCCTTCAGGGAACAGTAGTTATAGTTGTAACGTTAAGCTTGTCATATGATGAACTTCAACTTAAATAATGGATCTTGCTGTGGGACAGTGTTTTTGTATTCAGATCTCTGAAAGACACTAACATTTAGTGTCTCCTTTATATTACGCTGGGAAAACTGTTTTCATGGGCACATAAATCATTTCAGAGTTTGCTAAATCCAATGGTTCTAACCGAGAGTCACCTTAACTTTATTGACTACACCCAAATGATACGGTCATTAACGCAGTTCTTCAATAATTAGACATTCTTAATACTGTAGCTATTTAGTTAGTCACATGTTCAACTATCATCAGCAGATCCAGGAAATAATTTTCTGAATGACAGTCAAATGACAAACATCACAACATGCAACAACAACCAAAGTGCTTCTTCATTCATTACTCTGGTAAAGACAGTTATGCCGTGCTCCACGTTGGATCCAACATCCCTAACAAATTGATGTTTATAATGTGTTATTGTCTGCTTAATTTACAGTAGCGTCTCGTTAGTCTGTTTGGACACAAAGATACTTAGCTCATAATGTGTAGAGAACTGTTCCTTGATGGATAGGCTATTGCACAACACACAGAGCTATTTTCCTTTATTCAAAATATGACTATAGTTTCTGACTTGACTGTCTTAATTGTCAAATAATTTATCAGAGGTAAATTGTTGTACAACTTCATGGGTATGCTCGAGGCATCACCTTTTACCTCAAATAAACAGTGGATTTCTGCTGTTGTGGGCCTTTAACCATCTGTCTGACTTTGTTGTTCACACAGGAGAGAGACGTAACTATAGTGTATCCTCTGGGGAGCCTCAACAACATCATGATGCTGATGAGGCAGCGAAAAGTCTCTCCAGATCAGAACCCCTCAAGAAACACCAGCGGAGACCCACAGGGAAGAAATCTAACTGCTGCTCTGACTGTGGGAAAATATTCAACTCTTCAGTAAAACTTAAAATACACCAGAGAACACACACAGGACAGAAATCATATAGCTGTAATCAATGTGGGAAGAGTTTTACTACATCTAGCCAGCTGACTTTACACCAGAGAATACACACAGGAGACAAATCTTATAGCTGTGATCAATGTGGGAAGGGTTTTACCACATCTGGCCAGCTGACTTTACACCAGAGAATACACACAGGAGATAAACCTTATAGCTGTGGTCAATGTGGGAAGAGTTTTATTCAATCTAGCAATCTGACAGTGCACCAGAGAAGACACACAGGAGAGAAACCCTATAGTTGTGATCAATGCGGGAAGAGTTTTGTTAAATCTGACCAGCTGACAGTACACCAGAGAATACACACAGGAGAGAAACCCTATAGCTGTGATCAATGTGGGAAGAGTTTTACAACATCTAGCATTCTGACTGTACACCAGAGAATACACACAGGAGATAAACCGTATAGCTGTGGTCAATGTGGGAAGAGTTTTGGTCAATCTATCCAGCTGACATTACACCAGAGAACACACACAGGAGAGAAACCTTTTGGCTGTGATCAATGTGGGAAGGGTTTTACTCTGTCAAGCTGCCTGAAATCACACCAGAGAATACACACTGGAGATAAACCATATAGCTGTGATCAATGTGGGAAGAGTTTTATTACATCTAGCCAACTGACTGTACACCAGAGAACACACACAGGAGATAAACCTTATAGCTGTGGTCAATGTGGGAAGAGTTTTGGTCAATCTATCCAGCTGACATTACACCAGAGAACACACACAGGAGAGAAACCTTTTGGCTGTGATCAATGTGGAAAGGGTTTTACTCTGTCAAGCTGCCTGAAATCACACCAGAGAATACACACTGGAGATAAAACCATATAGCTGTGATCAATGTGGGAAGAGTTTTATTACACCTAGCCAACTGACTGTACACCAGAGAACACACACAGGAGAGAAACCTTTAGCTGTGATCAATGTGGGAAGAGATACTCTGATAAAAGATCTCTGATCAGACATCGGAAAATACATACATGAAGGAGTTGTTTCATGATATCAATGAATTAATGTCACAATGTAGAATGTTTTAACATTGTAGTAGGAGTATTTTAATGAATGTCAATGTAGAATCTTAAATGTTTGCCCCCTTTATAGTTATAGTTTAGCTTCAGGGGAAAGTTTTAGGAAGACAAGTGTTTTTTCTTGTTTTTAATTGTTGACAGCCAGTTGACACCGTGTTTATATTGTAGAAGGTGAAGCATTGTAGTTGATTATAATGTGAAATGGAAGTTGTTTTCTGTTGGTGGTGAGCAAACTTGTCCAACAAAAATATAGGATATATTAAGGGGGAAGGTGTTACAGGCTTTGGTATTTCCATTTATGTTTTGAGGTTGGACTTCAGCACGTATAGCTCATTAGCACGTAGGGCGCACTGATTGGTGTCACCTCGTTAGTCATTATGTGTTACACCTGTGCTGGGTTGTCCATCTCGTTAGGGTTGAATATTGCATCCAATTGTTAATATTTTAATCAATGGATTTTCCTTAGGATGCTCATTAGTCTTTCAGTTGTTAATCTTCTGTTTTTTATCCTCTTATGTTTGTGTAGTAAATATTTGTTTATTTTCATTGTTTTTTTCCTGTCTGAAATGTGCTGTATAAATAAAGCTTGATTTGATTTGAACATATTGCAAAATAAATTAACCCAATGACTGACAATCCACAGACTTAATTCTTTTTTTATTTTATTTAACTAGGCAAGTCAGTTAAGAACAAATTCTTATGTACAATGATTGCCTACCAGGGAACAGTGGGTTAACTGCCTTGTTCAGGGGCAGAACAAAATATTTGTACCTTGTCTAACCACTAGGCTACCTGCCGACCTCTTGCAAAACCAATGAGCACATATTTTAGTCTTAGTATGAAAAACAGTATCAATTCAGGGTATCTTCCACTATGTCAAAATAGTAGCACTTTTCAACCAACCCAGTGCATTTGTTGAAACTGAAAAGTTTTGAAATCAACAATATGTCGAAGGATTCAACAACTAAACTGAAACAAACAATTGGATCAAACAGACCAATCCCACTGGACACTGGGTTTCATTCAGACTTTAGGGCTTAGATTAAGCCAGAACTAGTTAAACTAGGACATTTAAGTAGCTTTCATGAACGTGGTTTAAATTTGGCTAAGTTACTCGGAGACTGGAGTCCTGGAGTCAGGTAAGTAAACCTAAATGAGAACTCCTGGGTTAAGCCTGGTTAGGTTCAGTATGAACACCTGGGTTAAGCCTGATTAGGTTCACATGTCAAACCATCCAGTTATTGAAGGTAAAAACCACACTGCTGCTACTGAGCAGTAGAAAAAGCAGGTTGGGCTGCAATTTTAAGTGAATTCAATGGAAATGTGAAACACAAGAAGTCCTACAACTTCAGGTGAGATTTCTGCATTATTTTTAGGATTTCACATTGTGACATCACTTCTATTATTAAATGATATCTGCATTTTATAGACACTGTGGAAGAACCTTAAACTGGCTTTAAAAAAAGCGAAAGCAGAGATCAGAAGAGAGTGATTTCCTACTGGTGGTGGACCACCAAAACAAGAGCAGACTGATGAATTGAGTGACTTGCTGTCTGGAATAATAGAGCACCAGCAACCTCTGGATGGTGAACCAGACGACGACCATTTGGACAATTCAGATGAAGAACTGAGCACAAATGGTACATGTACCAAAGAGAGGAAATTGGTTACTTCCTTTGGTAAATATATTCCACTGTCTGTGTCCATCTTTATTCTTCTTCATTCTAAGGACCATATGGGTTTATTTGTGCTTCTAACCGTGTTCTTTCTCCAGAGGAAAGGAATGTGAACAGGTTGGAAGAGCCAGTGCACAGTGAGTGTGTTCCCTCCGCACTTTATAGTTGGCTTGGCCAGCAGCATCAGGAAACTTGATGTAAAGACTGCTCCGTTCACAAATGGCCCTGCAGACTTTGAACAATTAAACACACAATTGCTTCATTGGCACCACACAAAACACCAGTTTCACAATGAAAGATTCCAGATGCCAAAAACCTCAGAGTGATCAGAACTTGGAGAGAATTGGGTAAAGGCCTTTGTTTTTGAGACAGAGAGGAAAGTCTAGGCTCAAGCAAAGATA
Source organism: Brachymystax lenok tsinlingensis (assembly GCA_030435695.1). NCBI lineage: Eukaryota > Metazoa > Chordata > Actinopteri > Salmoniformes > Salmonidae > Brachymystax > Brachymystax lenok. The sequence continues at coordinate 59,384,313 of CM059812.1, read as the reverse complement.
TTATCTCCAATGCATTTTCTTTGTTATTCCTATCCACAAGTACTCGTCTGGCTGGCCTCTGTAGTGCATGTTGGTCTTCATTTAGATATTCCAAATAGTCCATGCTCCCTCACAAACAGTACTAAGCAGAAGTTAAACCTGCCTCTTTGAAAGATTAAATTAAGCTTAAAGTCCTAGAGTAGCTCTAATCCTCCCTCTTGCAATCGACTTTAAGTCCAGAACAGGCTAAATCTACGACTATTTTAAGAAGTCTGTGCAATTCGCTTTGAGTTAAGATCGCTCAAACAAGCAGTTTAGTCTGGGACTAAGCTTAAGCCTTTTAAGGGTGGTTTCCCAGACACTGATTAAGACTAATCATAGACTAAATTGGAGATTTAAGATGGACTAACTGAAATAGAATTTCTCAGACATGGTTTAAAATAGTCTCAGACTTTCCCTAGTCCTGAATTACAAAGTCTGATTTCCAGAAGTCTGATTAGAACTAGTCTAGATTTAAGTAAAGGCTTAAACTAAACCTGGCCAGAGGCAGGTTTAACTTCAGATTAATTGATGTTGGTCTCCAGATTGACCTTAGCAATAGAGGAAAATGGATTACCTGGACTATTTTAATGATGATGAAAGAGCTCCATTTAGACCAGACAGAAGGGTGGTTATGGACAGGAGCAACCCACTGAATGATTTTGATGAAATCAACTTTCGTGACTGCTGCATGTACAAAGCAACTGCAGCAGACATAATTAGTCTGCTTGAGACAAGGCTTTCATCTGATTCTTTTAGGGAATGCCTATCCCTCCTTCGCTACAAGTACTGATCACCTTAAGGTTTTTGGCATGTGGAACCTTCCATCGTGAAACAGGCGATTTGTGTGGCGTAAGTGAACCAACTGTGTGCAAAATAGTCCACAAAGTGTGCAAAGCTATATGTGAACTGAAGGACGACTACATCAAGTTTCCTGATGCTGCTGGCCAAGCCAACTACAAGGTGGAGTTCTTTGAATATGGAAACTTCCCTGGAGTCATTGGCTGTATTGATGGATGTCATATTCCATTAAAGTGTCCCTCTACTGCAGATTCTGAGGAGTACAGAAATCGTAAAAACTGGTTCTCAATAAATGTACAAAGTGTGTGCACTCCCACTATGCAGTTCTCCAACATTGTTGCACGTTGGAAAGGTGCAACTCAAGAATTTTCCAGAACTCCTGTCTGTACGCTCAGTTTGAAGGTGGTCAACATAGTGGAATCATACTTGGTGACAGTGGGTATGCACAGACCAACTTCTTGTTCACTCCTTACCTTAATGCAGTCACACCTGAGCAGCAGCGGTACAACCAAGCTCATATCCGTACCAGAGGTACTGTGGAGCGCATGTTTGGTGTATGGAAGAGTCGTTTCCAGTGTCTCAGAAACACATTGCGCTTTGAACCAAGAAGATGCTGTATTGTCATAATTGCAACAGCAGTGCTTCACAATTACCTCAAACAGCATGGCTGCCCAGATCCTCAAATGGAACGTAGGGATGAACCAGATCTTCCCATGGTTGAGCCAGACAATGACAGGTATGGACTGGCGTGCAGAGATGCTTTTGCTTGGCGGCACTTCTCACAATAAAGTTACTTCAGATGATTGAAGACGACAATTGCCACAGATTGATGATGAACAAAAGTTTAATTTCACAAATTGAGATATCGGGACCCTGAACTGGTGCTGGTTTCAGTAGAACATTGGTACTGCTGCTGCTTCATGTTTCTCTCTTCCTCCCTCATGGCTAACTCAACATTAAGTATTTTCATCTTCATTTCATGTTCATCTTGTAAATACTTTAATTTGTGCTCATGGAATTCCATGGCCAGTTTCTCGTGCATGGTCAGCCTCTTGGTCCTTCTCATCTGGCCAGAATTAGTGACACCATCTTCCCTCCAGGCTGCTGCAGCTGTAGTGGGCTGACTTTCATCCTGTCTCAGGACCTCCAAGCTCTGGTGATCATCTGAAAAGTATTATATTGCAGCATTAGTGAACAATATGTATTCAGAAGTTCAGTTCATGAAATATTTAAGGTTATATGACTGCAAGAAATGACTGACAACAATACATATTCTCTGCAGTTTAAGGATGGCACATTTTGAATTAATGTGGCCTACCAAATGAGGATTGGAACGGGCCCCATCTGAACTGTCCAAATGATCATCATCAGGTATACCTTCCAGGGGCTGCTGGCTATCAATGATCGAAGTCAACAAGTGTCCTAGGTCATCGGTCTCCGGTCTTTCTGGGGGTCCACCACCAGTCTTGAAACGCTCCCTACGTGCAACAGCATTTGTCTTCTTTAAGTTTATTTTCATGTTTTTCCACAGGATCTTAGAAAGATGAGACAATATAAAAAAAAAAAAATTCTGTATGATGCTGTTTGTAATGTACTTGGATCAAAATGAAGCAACATTTCAAAGTGACTGACATGTAAAAGTAGACCAACAATAATACAGTAGCTTACCTGAAGTTGTTGAAGTGTCCTGTTGTTACTTTTTCGAGTTAAATTCATTGCAAATTGAAGTCCAAGCATTCTTTTTCTTGTTTTCTGTTGCTGAATCATGCTGTTTGTTCTCAATAATTGGGTGGTTTGACACAATTTGCTTCAAAAGGGTCCTTTCAAAGTCACTGAAATTCTTTGAACGTTGTCTTTTACCTTTGTCCATTGTTTGGTTGGGTGATTTACTCCAGTTCCACACACACAATGTTAATGTTTAAAGGTCCAGCCCTGGTTTTTGAAGCAACCTCAGGTCTGCACCAAGTGCACAACATTACTCTAATCGGGCTTCACAGAGAGTAGCTAGTTAGTCTTTATTAACCTTAGTCTGCAACTCCCTAGTCGGGTACTACTTAATCTCAAATAAAGCAATGTCTCGGAAAGCCATTTTTTCAGTCCGTATTAATTTAAGTAGAATTAGCCTAGTCCTCATTTATTTTAAACTCTGTCTGGGAAACCGCCCCTTTATAAACTAATCACGCTGAAAATAAACAAGACTTCTGCAGCATAGCACACACAATCAAACTGTCGCGCCAACCAAGAGCTCCCTCCCAGAGAGCTGAAAGAGCTGTCTTTATCTCCTCCTTCCTTACTGCTGATGCGCTCTTAAAGTGGCAGCGCACGGTGAAGGCTCCGTGCAGGATTTCCCCACAACATGATAGCAGCAGTGAACAGATCAACACCCAACACTGTTCCTCACCAATTAGCTGTTTGTTGTTAACCCAAGCAACTGCTAATAACCCATCTGCAACCACTCCCACTATATGTGATCAAGTGAAAATCTGGAGTCCGCCTCCAGACACTAACCCACAAATATAGAAAATGCACTACAGGCTACAGTCAAAGACGGCAGAACAATTTTTTGACGGGGTGCAGGATTTCTGCTTATAATTTCAGACATGTTGGTGGGCTATTTGTTAGTCAACTTGTCTATAATTTCTAGATACATGCAGTGGCGACACGTCATTCAGGGCAGGTGTGACAGAGCTCCACATGTTTTGAGACCCACCTGGTTAGTTTTTTTGCATGTTATTTTGATTGTCTCAGTGTTCTGTCACTCATGGGGACACTACGTCACCGCAAAATCCCCTTGGGTGCTGCCATAGAGTTACATTAGAAGTGCCCATCCAAGAAGGCTCAAGGTCATTGGCCACAGACAAAGTGTCGTCAAATCACGTTATATCTACAGTAACTTTGGTTGGACTGATCATGTCAACATCAAACTTTCAAAATCTTAGCTAGCAAGCTAGACAAGCAGTCATCATGCATCAAGTCGACAATCTACTGGCAAATCCTTTTCAATCCTTGTCATATGAAGAGAAATTATAGATAAAACATATCGGTGCTCATCGGCCATTGGACATAAACATTACACAACAAGTTGGAAATCACAAATTCAACAATGAGTGCTAAGGCAGCACTGCAGGCACGGGTTCGATCCCGGACTGTTACAGCCGGCTGTGACCGGGAGACCTATGAGGCGGAGCACAATTGGCGTCTGCAAGCTGACCTTCGGTCGTCAGTTCACCAGTGTTTCCTCCGACACATTGGTGCCTGCTGTTTGTCCTCCTGTCCAGGGGGTGGAGCTGGAGAGCACCAGGCTGGTGATCAGGTACCCAGGCCGCTGGATGCAGAGAACCCCTCCCTCTCCTCAGAGGACCAACCCTATAGACCTCAACACCTCCTCAGCCTCCCAGTACACCACCACAGGGTAAGGACATCTGTCTTTGTCAAAACATCAGCTATCATTTATAAACATTTTTAAGCAAGTTTTTACCAATCAACCCATCCATATATCATACCTCCATAGAGATAGACAGAGGACTCTAGTGCCCCAAAGCCAGTTATAGCGTGGGCAGCACCATTGAGGACTTTCACTTTCAGGTTTCTCTCTCTCAATTAAATTAATTTCAAATCAATTCAAAGGGCTTTATTGGCATGGGAAATATATGTTAACATTGCCAAAGCATTAGATAAATAGATAATCAACAAAAGTGAAATAAACAATAAAAATGTAACAGTAAACATTACACTCACAACAGCTCCAAAGGAGTATAGACATTTCAAATGTCATATGTCAATATACAGTTTTGTAACAATGTCTCTCTCTACCCCCTCTCTCTCCCACTCTCTCTAACCCCCTCTCTCTCTCTTCAACCATAAGCCTGACCAGAGAGGAAGACACAGGAAACCATGGCAATCCTGACCACCCTGAACACCACGCACCGTCCGGATATGACAGAGAGATTTTGTCTCTTGTAAAACATGTAGGCCCACTCCTCAAATAAAGAAATGCAACTACAGTATGCTGACTTTAGACCATTTTCTATTTAGATACAGTAACATCCCTTATGTGACATGCTGTTCCTGCATGTTAATGCCCTGACTAGGCTACTTTTAAAATGTGTCACCCACAGAACTCACACTTAGGCTACGCCTGCATCTACTAACACTTACAGTAAACTACTTCTTGTTTCCACTCAGTGACAGTAAGTTGACTCTCTGTACAAGACCTCTCCCCTTCACTTCACTCTGTAAGTACGCTTGACAATATCTTGAAATAGTTTTTTTATTTGTTTTTAGTCATATACTTGAGGGTAATGTATCATTTTACTTCTTGTTATGTTTTGACCTGTGTTTTGGTTGTTACATCAGGGCCAGTATTCATAAAGTGTCTCAGTGTAGGAGTGTTGATCTACATAGGGATGAGATGATTAACCAGGGTAAAAAAGACATGCAAACAAACATTGTAACACTGTAGTGTGTGTGTGAATGACACAGTGGACTTATCTGCCAGCCAGTAGGGACCAGACTGATAGGGAGTAGGGTTGACATCTATACTGTGTAGGATGTGTGTTTTAACTTTTCTACATCCATAACAACCAGCTCTCTAGACTTTGATACAGACTCCACTGGCCTTATGGGCCTTCACTGCAGATGGTCTCTGTGTGTGTGTGCGTGTGTGTGTGAGCCACTACCTGTTTAGCCTCACAGCTTGGGGATAGGAGCTATCATTGAACCTGGTGGTCAGTCTTTAGGCTGCTGTACAGCTTGACGGACCGTAGAGGATTGAACATTTATCCTCCTATATTTGGGGTTCTGAGAATAAAACAGCTTCAGAACAATCAATGTAGAAATATGTGTTTACAGTACTACACATCTGTTCAATAAGTTGTTGTTGTTTATAATGATGATGATGATGATGACTATTGTATCCATTAGGAAATTATTTTTGCATCATACAACATGTCATCTTAAATAGACAGATGTAGACAGACATGCAACACGTCACACACATTACATACATAGTGCAATAGACTTACAGACAGACAGTATTCACATAGACAACCATATAGCACAATACAACACAACACAATATGAGCCTGGTTCATTTTCAGTAATGAGGCCCTGTGCCCCATTTACAGTTTCTACTTCAATGTATCAGGTGGAGTTATTCACCAGCTATAGAGTGAGTTGTTGTTTATGTTTCTAAGACTGCAGGGTGGGAGATGCAACAATGGCCTTGAGAACAGCAGGAAGTGTGTTGGTGGTCTTTCTCTGGTCTGTAGCAGGTATGGTCTCATTCTTATCTTTTAGTTGCTCTGTTTATCAATCTACAGACATTTCTAAAAGGATAAGAATCATAATGTTATTCTGGTGTGTTCTGTTAGGCGTCTCCACTTCACTTTAAATAGTTGTATTTCACACCTCACTGAGTGATGTTGATCTGTGGTTTCCATTCACACTCAACTCAGCAACTATGGCAACAAAGTGTGGACAAACCCTACTCAGTTTGAAATTGGTGCATTTTAAGGTGGAAAAAAGCACAACCATCCACAACATTGAAACATATTTCCCATAAATACAGGTATTTTATCAACCAGCACATTTCAGTTCAACCATAATATGTGTTGTAATATTTGTTGTATCTTTTCCGGGGGATGAAATTGAAATTGTAACCAGCTCTGCAACGCTTGTTGGAAAAGACAGATACTTTGAAGAAGGTTTCATTTTCAATTCATTGAACATTAAAAATGACAATCTGCACAAAGACAAAAAGGCAATTTTTAAACAAGGGATGAGCTTTTCTTAGTAATCTACATGAGAACCATTTTGGGTTCAAATAAAAGTTTTGTATAAGTGAAGCTTTTAGAGACGTTTAGTGCTTTTATATTTAATAATCTCAACCCACCCAGTTCATATTCATTATATAGCAACTGTGTGTTTATTACAGAGATACAGACACATTAGAGATACAGACACATTACAGAGATACAGACACAGTACAGACATACAGACACAGTACAGAGATACAGACACAGTACAGAGATACAGACACAGTACAGTGGTACAGACACATTACAGAGATACAGACACATTACAGTGGTACAGACACAGTACAGTGGTACAGACACATTACAGAGAAACAGACACAGAACAGAGACAGAGACAGTACAGTGGTACAGACACAGTACAGTGGTACAGACACAGTACAGTGGTACAGACACAGTACAGTGGTACAGACACAGTACAGTGGTACAGACACAGTACAGAGGTACAGACACATTACAGTGGTACAGACACAGTACAGTGGTACAGACACAGTACAGTGGTACAGACACAGTACAGAGATTGTATCTCTGTAATGTGTCTATCTCTGTAATGTGTCTGTATCACTGCCAGGTCTGTATCTCTGTAATGTGTCTGTATCTCTGTACTGTGTCTGTATCTATGTCATGTGTCTGTATCTCTGTAATGTGTCTGTATCTCTGTAATGTGTCTGACACATTACAGAGATACAGACACAGTACAGTGGTACAGACACAGTACAGTGGTACAGACACAGTACAGAGATACAGACACATTACAGTGGTATAGACACATTAAAGAGATACAGACACATTACAGAGATACAGAAACAGTACAGTGGTAGACACAGTACAGTGATACAGACACATTACAGAGATACAGACACATTACAGAGATACAGACACATTACATAGATACAGACACAGTACAGAGATACAGATACATTAGAGATACAGCCACAGTACAGTGGTACAGACACATTACATAGGTACAGACACAGTACAGAGATACAGACACATTACATAGGTACAGACACAGTACAGAGATACAGACACATTACAGAGATACAGACACAGTACAGTGGTACAGACACAGTACAGTGGTACAGACACATTAAAGAGATACAGACACAGTACAGTGGTAGAGACACAGTACAGTGGTAGAGACACAGTACAGAGATACAGATACATTACAGAGATACAGACACATTGCATAGATACAGACACAGTACATAGATACAGACACAGTACAGAGATACAGACACATTACAGAGATACAGACACAGTACAGAGATACAGACACAGTACAGAGATACAGACACAGTACAGAGATACAGACACAGTACAGTGGTACAGACACAGGACAGTGGTACAGACACATTACAGAGATACAGACACAGTACAGTGGTACAGACACAGTACAGAGATACAGACACATTACATAGGTACAGACACAGTACATAGATACAGACACATTACATAGATACAGACACATTACATAGATACAGACACATTACATAGATACAGACACATTACAGAGATACAGACACAGTACAGTGGTACAGACACAGTACAGTGGTACAGACACATTAAAGAGATACAGACACAGTACAGAGATACAGACACAGTACAGAGATACAGACACATGACATAGATTGTGACACATTACATAGATACAGACACAGTACAGAGATACAGACACAGTACAGAGATAAAGACACATTACATAGGTACAGACACATTACATAGATTCAGACACATTACAGTGGTACAGACACAGTACAGTGGTACAGACACATTAAAGAGATACAGACACAGTACAGAGATACAGACACAGTACAGTGGTACAGACACATTAGAGATACAGACACATTACAGAGATACAGACACATGACATAGATTGTGACACATTACATAGATTGTGACACAGTACAGAGATACAGACACAGTACAGAGATAAAGACACATTACATAGGTACAGACACATTACAGAGATACAGACACAGTACAGAGATACAGACACAGTACAGTGGTACAGACACAGTACAGAGATACAGACACATTACAGCGATACAGACACATTACATAGATACAGACACATTACATAGATACAGACACATTACAGAGATACAGACACAGTACAGTGGTACAGACACATTAGAGATACAGACACATTACAGAGATACAGACACATTACATAGATACAGACACAGTACAGAGATACAGACACATGACATAGATTGTGACACATGACATAGATACAGACACAGTACAGAGATACAGACACAGTACAGAGATAAAGACACATTACATAGGTACAGACACATTACATAGATTCAGACACATTACAGAGATACAGACACATTACAGTGGTACAGACACAGTACAGTGGTACAGACACATTACATGGATACAGACACATTACAGAGATACAGACACATTACATAGATACAGACACATTACAGAGATACAGACACAGTACATAGATACACACACATTACAGAGATACAGACACAGTACATAGATACAGACACATTACAGAGATACAGACACATTACGTTGTGACATTGGCTTAATTCTGATACCGTTGTGTTGTGTGACCTTGTTTCAGTGGTACTGGGGCAGAATGGCTGGAGTGTGACTTACACCACTCAGAGTATCTGTGCCTTGAAGGGGTCAACAGTGGAGCTGACCTGCTCTTACACATATCCCAGTGGTCCTAAAGTCACATCAACCTTCTGGTTAACTAAAATGGAGACTGGTGTAGAACCTGAAGATATAGTTCAGGACCCAGAGTATGCAGGTCGTCTGGAGTATCATGGGGATAAGAAGAATGGCCACACCCTGACAATCACAGACCTGAGAGAGAGTGACTCAGCTACGTACAAGTTCAGATTTATAACAGATCAGACTGGAGGGAGACACTATGGTGATCCTGGAGTCACTCTGTCTGTCACAGGTACAGTTACATTCAATATAGCTAAACAGTTGAATTCCATTTAGTTCAGGAACATAGTATTGGTTTGTATTGATGTCTGTATAACATAGGATTTCTTCCATCTTTGTATTAGAGTGATAAGTCAGTGATAAAGGGATTTACAGTGATATTGTTTTTTCTCCAGGTCTTCAGGTGAAGGTGACTGGTGGACATCAGGATAAGACACTGACCTGTAGCACCACCTGTACTCTGACTGACAACCCCACCTACATCTGGTACAAGAACGGTACCAAAGTAAAGGAGGACACTTCCAGCCTGTACTCAGACTACTTTAGTGATGCAGACAGTTACTCCTGTGCTGTAAAAGGCCATGAGGATCTCCACTCTCCTGCAGTGTGTGAGTGTTTTTTTTATACACATTTCATATAAATATTATTTTGTTCAGGTCGTGAGACTTTTGTCAATTAATCAATTAATATTGATCATTATTTAATGATGGCTTTCACTACTGTAAACTGTTGAACTAGTTGTATTCTACTTCATAAACAACATCAGTATATACTGGTAGATATTGTAATCATAGATTTATATAAGGTGTTTTGGTTTGTCTTCTTGTATTTCAGGTAAGAACTGTTGGAGTGTGACTTACACCCATCAGAGTATCTGTGCCTTGAAGGGGTCAACAGTGGACATATCCTGCTCTTACACATATCCCAGTTATCATGAGATCAAAAAAGGTTTCTGGTTTACTAAATGGTCTGGTATGGATACTGAAGATCTGAGCTCAGTGCCAGGGTATGAGGGTCATATAGAGTACCTTGGGGATAAGAAGAGTGACTGTACCCTGAGAATCACAGACCTGAGATTGAGTGACTCTGCTGGGTACAGGTTCAGATTCATAACATCTGGAGGAAAGTTTGCTGGCTCACCTGTCTCCCTGACTGTCACAGGTAATCTGTCACACATCTCACATCTGTTACTGTAATTACCTTATTAAGGGCAGTCATACAGACACAGTAGTGGTATGTGATGGAAAAATACCAAATCTAGTATTTCACATAAGAGGACATAGATAGGAGGATAATAATGATTTGTTTCCTTTTGCTCTAGATGTTGTGTTGGAGATGGATCCTACATCTGTGTCAGAGGGGGAGAATATCACACTGACATGTAGAACCAAATGTACACTGGACCCCAACACAGCCTACAGTTGGTATAAGAATGGACAGCCAATACCAAACAGCAACACCTCCTCTCCTGTCTATATCCTATTCTCAGTCGTCAGCAGTGAGGATACAGGCAGATACTCCTGTGCTGTAGAAGGCCATGAGGATCTCCCCTCTGCTGAAGAGACTCTCACTGTCACATGTCAGTACATTGGGGGTTTAGACGTCCAGTTTGATATACTGATCATGCTGATACTTGAATTGAGAATATATTGTCTTCCATGTGACTATATATCAATAAATATTTTAGTGTCTAACATACATTTCCCTGAATTTGTATTACCAAAATGTCATCATTATTTAAATGATCATTTTTCAGATTGTCTTTTACTCTGAATTAAAATATTTCAAAATTACCTGTGAAATGTATTTTTGCTATAAATAACTCCACTGTCCTTTACACCAGATGGCCCAAAGAACACCTCCGTGTCAGTCAGTCCCTCTGGTGAAATAGTGGAGGGCAGTTCAGTGACTCTGACCTGCAGCAGTGATGCCAACCCACCTGTGGACAAATACACCTGGTACAAGAAGAATGTAACCTCACCAAAAGCATCAGGACAGAGTTACAGCATCACTAACATCAGCTCTGAGGACAGTGGAGAATACTACTGTGAGGCCCAGAATGGAAGAGGATCTATGAACTCTACAGCTCTGATGATCATTGTAGCAGGTAAAGTTCCATCTTCAATACTTCAATACTTCAATACAAAACTACATGTTTCAATCAAATGTTAATCATTATACTTTGTCTTATTACACCTTAGTTTATAACTATATATTGGGTTATAAGATCCCTTAACAAATATTGCATTAATGTCCTGTATTATAGTTTATTATATCATGCCATGTACTCATATCATCCATATTTTATTAAAGGGAAACAGACCTCAGTTGTGACTGCAGCTGTAGGAATCATAGTGGTTGTTCTGGTTCTCATCCTCTGTCTCTCTGGACACGTGGTTCAGGTGAGTTAAAATGCATATTTTTATGATTATTACATCTTAGTACTCTGATTTGTTATTAACTTCATTAATTAATTCTACATTTACCTTTGAGTCCTTTAGCAGACACTCTTATCCAGAGCAACTTACAGGAACAATTAGGGTTAAGTGCCTTGTACAAGAGCACATTGACAGATTTTCTTACCTAGTCGGCTGGGGAATAGAACCAGCAAACTTTTGGTTACTGGCCCAACACTCTTAACTGCTACATTTTATTAGTAACATATCAACTTCCACTAGAGGTCAGTAGAGAGCAGAACTCACTCTGTCCCTCATTACAGGAGAGCCACAAGAGGAAGTGATGCCACAGCAGACACACAGGTGATTATATCAGTTACTTCTCAACCTCCGGCATTAATTTACTGTGTCAATACAGTCTCTTTCATACTATTTTAACTGTTACCTTGACACCTCTCTCTACAGTGTCCATCCTGACCCTAACATTGACACATACACAGGTCTGAACATGAGGACCATGTCCCCTGACTACGACACTCTGGCAGTAAGTCTCCTATAATGAATTTGGGTTTGATACAGTACTTGAAAGTGTTTAGATAAAATTATGGAAAGACTGCTGTCTCAAAGAACTCATGCATTTCATCTCTCCCTCCCTCCCACTCTCTCTTTCTCGCTCTCTCTCTTTCTGTCCACAGAGTGTCCATCCTGACCCTAACAGTGATACGTACACACCTCTGAACATGAAGACCAGGTCACCAGAGTATGACACCCTGGCAGTAAGTGTGTGTGTGTGTGTGTGTCCATAAACATTTTAGAGGGAGTGCTGATTCAGTTTGTCTTCTTTCAGAATGTGAGGGGAATCTCCCACTGAAGAGAACCACCACAGAACCTGGACTGAAGAGAACCACCACACAACCTGGACTGAAGAGAACCACCACACAACCTGGACTGAAGAGAACCACCACAGAACCTCCTGGACTGAAGAGAAGCACCACAGAACCTGGACTGAAGAGCTAAGGTTCCAATCTAAAGCTAGGCCTAACACCACTATTTCCAGACCATGAACTTTCACTTTGAGTAAATGCTGAAATATATTTTTCCTTATAATGATAACTATGTATATTGATGATAATATGAGATGGGTTATATTTTTCCATTTCTATATTTTTGATGATATAAATAGCCTACTTTTCTTGTGTACCAATCTGTTTACTATCTATAGTTTAAGATTATATTTCTGATCTTTTTCTATGGGATTTTGCCAGATACAGATGTTTTATGACATCAATAGTCCTACTTTCCTCAGCAACTAATTTGGATAATTTTGATAAAAGCTTTTTAATATATTTAGCTCTTGGGCCAAGTTCCTCCTGATGTGGTTAATGATGATTTATTTTGTATTGCTGTCAGACATTCTTCTGCATTTTATATTTAATTTTACGTGATACTATATTGTTCAGTGTGATGATATTGCTTGTTTTAATAAAAATAAATGTAATCAGTACTGTCACGGATCCCCCCGGGACTGTTGCTCATTACGTCCACCAGCTCCGGAGGTCTACGTCACCGGCCTTCCAGGCGTCACTGAACTGGATTCATTACCACCAACCCCGGACTGTCTTGTCTCATTACGCACTCCTGGTTCCCATTCCCCCTGATTAGTATGTTATATATGTGCCCTCTGTTCCCCGTTGTCGGTTATTGTTACCATGTCCGTTGGTCCTGTGAGTACCTGTGCTGTTATATAGACTTCCATGCTACGTGTATTTGTGCACTTGATTTATGGGTCTCGTCCAGGGTAATATTTAGAGGTTTACACCTCGCTTTTTTTGTTTGGGTTTCATCCTTGAGAGATATATATATTACACACACACGTCTTGTTTTGGGTGGAGAAATAAAACCTCTTACCTATTCCAGAACCTGTCTCCTATAATTATACAGTACATTACATACATTTCTTTACAGTGGTTCAGTGTCATACTTCGTATTGCTGTCAGACATTGCACATTTTATATTATGTACTACCATATTGTTCAGTGTCATATCACTTATTTTATCATAAATTGTTATTACCAATTTTAGATACATTAAGTACATGTTTATATTTGCAGTATTTAGTGGGTTACTGTCAATACAGGACAAATATAAACGTAATGTTGTAAATAAGCTCAGTTTAAGACAAATACATTAAATCAGTTGAATAACTATTAATACATTGCTGTTTCTTGTATTTCTGCCTATTGGACACATTTGTAGCGGTATTTATTTGAGAGGGGTAAAGAGATTTTGTTCGGGCACCTGGCAGGTATTAACCATGCCGAAAGGAATAGAGTAGAGAGAGTACCACTACCAGACCCACACATCAGCAGAAGAGACTGACTAGAGTGTAGCCTGTTGCCAGTGGAGAGAAGAGAAGACACCATATGAAACCCACGTCACAGCACAGGGGTAAACCCACCAATAATACCTCATACAATAATAATAGTGGTGGAGCAATTGAACGACAACTTCATAGAAACAATTTACAAGAAAGAACCCAGTCATCAACATTAGAGGATTTGCAATAATCTGTATTACCTTCCAGTGGAGGAGTGCAGAGGGTATGAATGTGGGGGTGTTCATAGACAAAACAAAGGCCTTAATGTCCAGAATCTTCTCGGCCACATGTCATTAGTACCACACCACAATACAGTTCAAATAACAATACACAACTTGCAACCTCCCTTTTAACTAAAATGTCAACCCAAATACGTCTGGCATGGCCATAATAGTCCAGCGATAATGAACATCAACGAAGTGCATTTGATAAATAGAAAGTCTGCTGCAGTGTAAAGCACTGGAACGATAGAGGGAAGAGAGAGAGAGATCTTAGCTGTTGACTTCAGGCTTGCAGTTGTACTGTCTGACCGTTTGTTGGTTTGTAGTCAAAGCTTCGCAACAATGTTGCTACTAATCCATGCGATCCATAACCGGTGCGGTCCTAAACGATAACCACGACCTAGAGCGGTCACACCGATGATTGAGTTAAACACTTTATAAACTAAACACGCTGAAAATAAACAGGACTTCTGCAGCATCGCGCACACACAATCAAACTGTCGCGCCAACCAAGAGCTGCCTCCCAGAGAGCTGAAAGAGCTGTCTTTATCTCCTCCTTCTTACTGCTGATGCGCTCTTAAAGTGGCAGCGCACGGTGAAGGCTCCGTGCACGATTTCGCCACAACATGATAGCAGCAGTGAACAGATCAACACCCAGCACTGTTCCTCACCAATTAGCTGTTTGTTATTAACCCGCAACTGCTAATAACCCATCTGCAACCACCCCACTATATGTGATCAAGTGAAAATCTGGAGTCCGCTCCAGACACTAACCCACAAATATAGAAAATGCACTACAGGCTACAGTCAAAGACAGCAGAACAATTTTTTGACGGGGTGCAGGATTTCTGCTTATAATGTCAGACATGTTGGTAGGCTATTTGTTAGTCAACTTGTCTATAATGTCTAGATACATGCAGTGACACGTCATTCAGGACAGGTGTGGCAGAGCTCCACATGTTTTGAGCCCCACCTTGTTAGTTTTGTTGCATGTTATTTTGTCATTAATACGTGTCACATATCAGTTTTGCAAACAATGTAAAAATAAATAAAGCATTGGGTTAATAAAGTCACATACAAACGTTGTCTCTTTTTTGCTTTCTTGAGTAAGGAACCTCCAAAATGCAGGTGTTGCAGCCTAGCTCAGTGCTGTCTGTGGTGGGGCAGCCAGAGGAAAATACAGAGCAGAGGGGTTGGTAATGTTCTCTAGTTGCGCCGTGATTGCCTCAATGTTCTGTTACTCATGTGGACACTACGTCACCGCAAAATCTACGGGTAGAGATAAAATATTCAACCCCTTGGGTGCTGCCCTAGAGTTACATTAGAAGTGCCCATCTAAGAAGGCTCAAGGTCATTGGCCACAGACAAAATGTTGTCAAATAACGTTATATCTACCGTAACTTTGATTGGACTGATCATGTCACCATCATACTTTCTAAATCTTAGCTAGCAAGCTAGACATGCAGTCTACTGGCAAGTCCTTTTCAAACCTTGCCATATGAAGAGAAATTATAGATATATAGATTATAACTATACTAAAAACATAAAGATAAAACGTATCGGTTCTCATCGGCCATTGGACATAAACATTATACGACAAGTTGGAAATTGCAAATTCAACAATGAGTGCCACTTCAGACCCGTGTTCAATCCCGGGCTGAAGTGGAACTATAAGGTGGTGTACAATTGGCCCAGGATCGTCCAGGTTGGGGGAGGGTTTGGCCGGCCGGGATGTCCTTGTCTCATCGTGCTCTAGCGACTCCTTGTGGCGGGACGGGCGTCCTGCAAGCTGACCGAAGGTCGTCAGTTCGACAGTGTTTCCTCCGACACATTGGTGCCTGCTGTTTGTCCTCCTGTCCAGGGGATGGAGCTGGAGAGCACCAGGCTGGTGATCAGGTACCCAGACCGCTGGCTGCAGAGAACCCCTCCTCTCCTCAGAAGACCAACCCTATAGACCTCAACACCTCCTCAGCCTCCCAGTACACCTCCACAGGGTACGGACATCCGACTGTCAAAACCTCAACTATAATTTATAAACACATATAAGCATTTATAATGTGTTAATTATGAGTTATTCTAAAGTGTTTCCAGTCAACTCATATCAACATTTGAAATGTACAAAATGACAGACAAATGACAGAAGGTGGGGGCAGGAGTACAGGTGCTTGTGTTTTCATACTGTCTCTCTCTCTCCCAGGACCAGGAGGATGGCTCCCATCAATGGTGACAAGAGTTTCTTCTGGAGGACCACCAGCTGTCTATGGTTATTTTATTTTACCCTTATTTTACCAAATAAGTTGCCTGAGAACACATTCTCATTTTCAGCAATAACTAATAGTTACAGGGGGAAGGCGAGGGGATGAATGAGCCATTTGGAAGCTGGGGCCATGATGGTGGCACTGTGATAGACTGCATCCAGTTTGCTGAGTAGAGTATTCGAAGCTGTTTTGTAGATGACATCGCCGAAGTCGAGGATCGGTAGGATAGTCAGTTTTACTAGTGCAAGTTTGGCAGCATGAGTGAAGGAGGCTTTGTTGCGAAGTAGAAAGCCGATTCTAGATTTAATTTGGGATTGGAGATGTTTAACTTCTCAGGGATTGCTGGGGCGCTAGCGGGCTGCTCCCAACACTACCAGGTGAAATGTAAAGCGCCAAATTCAAAATCCCAAAGTTGAATTATTAAACATCCACCAATATACAAGTGTTCCATACTCATCAAGAGCTCTGTTTCTTGGCAATATCACAGCGTTGTCAGATTTCAAAAAGGCTTTACGGAGAAAGCAGCACATTTGATTGTTTGAGGGTAGCACCTCAAATATTTTTCCCATAGCCATGAATCCATTAGCCATCATGGCACACACATAACACATTTCACAGCGAAAACAAATCAATTACCTGTTGAAGAACTTCTGCTGAGGTCATCCTAAGTGTCCAACGAAGACAATCCATGGTTCTTTTGTTAGAAAAAGTAATGTATTTTATCCATAAATCCTCCATTTGGTTCGCTGTTATAATCAGAAACGACAGCCTCCACTACTCCATTGAAACGTGACGCAAACTCGTTCATCTTATACCTATAAACTTGTCCAAGAACAATCAAACATAGTTTTAAATGAATCCTTAGGAACACTTTTACGTATATTTACTATTATAAATCAACCGGAATATAAACTGATCGATAAAGACGGTAAAGACACTGCGCGCCTTCTCGGAACGCAGACTGGGTACTGTTGACATAAAAGAGACACTTCTTGGTTTGCTCTTATTCTCTGGTCTAAAGCATCCAAAATGAAATTTTACACTGTCTTCGAGACTGTTGACATCTAAAGGAAGCGATGGGTACTGCATTCATATGCCCTTATATGGTCATTTTCATGAGGGAGGGGTTCCCAAATGAGCAATGTGTCAAAATCACTTTTTCTAGGACAGAAATTCCTCTGGGTTTCGCCTGCTATATGCGTTCTGTTTTACTCACAGACAAATGGTTAACAGTTTTGGAAAATTCAGAGTGTTTCCTATCCAATGCTACCAAATATGTGCATATCCTATTTTCTGGGCCTGAATGGGAGGCATTTTACTTTGGGCACGCCAGGCTCTCCAAAACCGACCCCTCAGCTGCCACTCCCTAACAAGTTAATGCGAGTCTGGAAGGAGAGTTTACAGTCTAGCCAGACACCTAGGTATGTGTAGTTGTCCACGTATTCTAGGTCAGAGCCGTCCAGAGTAGTGATGCTAGTCGGGCGGGCGGGTGCAGGCAGCGAACAGTTGAAAAGCATGCATTTGGTTTTACTAGCGTTTAAGAGCAGTTGGAGGCCACGGAAGGAGTGTTGTATGGCATTGAAGCCCGTTTGGAGGTTAGTTAACACAGTGTCCAAAGAGGTGGATCAGAGAATCACCAGCAGCAAGAGCGACATCATTGATGTATACAGAGAAGAGAGTCGGCCCAAGAATTTAACCCTGCGGCACCCCCATAGAGACTGCCAGAGGCCCGGACAACAGGCCCTCCGATTTAACACACTGAACTCTGTCGGCAAAGTAGTTGGTGAACCAGGCGAGGCAATCATTAGAGAAACCAAGGCTGTTGAGTCTGCCGATAAGGATGTGGTGATTGACAGAGTCGAAAGCCTTGGCCAGGTCAATGAATACGGCTGCACAGTAATGTCTCTCGATGGCGGTTATGATATTGTTTAGTACCTGGAGCGTGGCTGAGGTGCACCCGTGACCAGCTCGGAAACCGGATTGCACAGCGGAGAAGGTACGGTGGGATTCGAAGTGGTCAATGATCTGTTTATTAACTTTCAATAACTTTAGAGAGGCAGGGCAGGATTGATATAGGTCTATAGCAATTTGTGTCTAGGGTGTCACCCCCTTTGAAGAGAGGGATAACCGCGGCAGCTTTCTAATCTTTTGGGATCTCGGACGACACCAAAGAGAGGTTGAGCAGACTGGTAATAGGAGTTGCAACAATGGCAGCAGATCGTTATAAAAAGAGAGGGTCCAGATTATCTAGTCCAGCTGATTTGTACGGGTCCAGATTTTGCAGCTCTTTCAGAACATCTGCTATCTGGATTTTGGTGAAGGAGAAGCTGGGAAGCTTAGACAAGTAGCTGCGGGGGGGGCCGAGCTGTTGGCCGGGGTTGGGGTAGCCAGGAGGAAAGCATGGCCAGCCGTAGAGAAATGCTTGTTGAAATTTGTCGGTGGTGACCGTGTTACCTAGCCTCAGTGCAGTGGGCAGCTGGGAGGAGGTGCTATTGTTCTCCATGGACTTGATAGTGTCCCAAAACCTTTTGGAGTTAGAGCTACAGGATGCAAATTTCTGTTTGAAAAAGCTAGCGTTTGCTTTCCTAACTGATTGCGTGTATTGGTTCCTGACTTCCCTGAACAGTTGCATATCGCGGGGACTATTCGATGAAATAGCAGTCCGCCACAGGATGTTCTTGTGCTGGTCAAGGGCAGTCAGGTCTGGAGTGAACCAAGGGCTGTATCTGCTCTTAGTCCTACATCTTTTGAAAGGGGCATGCTTATTTATGATGGTGAGGAAGTTGCTTTTAAGCTATATGCCCTCAATCTCACTAAAACACTTCAGCGAGCAGGTCTTCTAATCGACCTGGCCATGGTATCCTGGATGGATATTGACCTCATCCCGTCAGTAGAATGACTGATTGCTCTTTAAAAGTGCTTTCCTCATCATCTAAAATAAGCATGCCCCGTTCAAAAAATGTAGAACTAAGAACAGATATAGCCCTTGGTTCACCCCAGACTTGACTGCCCTTGACCAGCACAAGAACATCCTGTGACGTACTGCATTAGCATCGAATAGCCCCTGCGATATGCAACTTTTCAGGGAAGTCAGGAACCAATATACACAGTCAGTTAGGAAAGCTAAGGCTAGCTTTTCAAAACAGAAATTTGCATCCTGTAGCACTAATTCCCAAAAGTTTTGGGACACTGTAAAGTCCATGAAGAATAAGAGCACCTCCTCTCAGCTGTCCACTGCACTGAGGCTAGGAAACACTGTCAACACCGATAAATCTACGATAATCGATAATTTCAATAAGCATTTTTCTACGGCTGGCCATGCTTTCCACCTGGCTACCCCTACCCCGGCCAACAGCTTTGCACCCCCCGTAGCAGCTTGCCCAAGCCCCCCCAAACCGCTTCTCCTTCACCCAAATCCAGATAGCTGATGATCTGAAAGAGCTGCAAAATCTGGATCCCTACAAATCAGCGGGGCTAGACAATCTAGATCCTCTCTTTCTAAAATGATCCGCCAAAATTGTTGCAACCCGTATTTGTCACGATCTCCTGAAGTGACAGACCAAGACACAGCAATGCTTCCAGCTCCTCTCTAGGACGGCGATACTCTCCAGGCTGGGCCCAGGGTCCTCCATTAAATAGTTCCTCCTCCCAAGTCCTGAGCTCCCGGGTCTCTCGCTGCTTGGTCTTTTTGTGGTGGGTTATTCTGTCACGATCCTCGGAAGGGACAGACCAAGGCGCAGCGAGGTATCCAGTATACATGTTTATTTAACAACGTAACTGGGACAAAAGTAACAAAACGAACGTAACGAAGATCGTGAAGCTGAACATAACATGTGAACTAACCAAGCTCTGTACAAACAATAACCCACCATATATATGGTTCCCAATTAGAGACAACGACACACAGCTGCCTCTAATTGGGAACCATCACCCCAACATAGAAATAGACAAACTAGAACCAAAATAACCCTACACCAAAATGAAACAAAAACACGCCAGCCTAAACTCTGGCCTGGACGTGACAGTATTACAAGCCTTTTCCACCTCTCTTTTGTATCATCTGAGATCCCCAAAGATTGGAAAACTGCCGCGGTCATTACCCCTCTTCAAAGGGGGAGACACTCTTGACCCAAACTGTTATAGACCTTTATCTATCCTGCCCTGCCTTTCTAAAATCTTCGAAAGCCAAGTTGACAAACAAATCACTGAGCATTTAGAATCCCACCGTAACTTCTCCACTACGCAATCTGGTTTCCGAGCTGGTCATGGGTGCACCTCAGCCACGCTGAGGGCCTGTTGTCCGGACTTCTGGCAGTCTCTATGGGGGTGCCACAGGGTTCAATTCTCGGGCCGACTCTTTTCTCTTTATATATCAATGATGTCACTCTTGCTGCTGGTGATTCTCTGATCTACCTCTACGCAGACGACACCATTCTGTATACATCTGGCCCTTTGGACACTGTGTTAACAAACCTCCAAATCAGCTTCAATGCCATACAACACTCCTTCCGTGGCTTCCAACTGCTTTTAAATTCTAGTAAAACTAAATGCATGCTCTTCAACCAATTGCTTGGCACCCGCCACTACTAGCATCACTACTCAGGACGGTTCTGACTTAGATAATGTGGACAACTACAAATACCTAGGTGTCTGGTTAGTCTGTAAACACTCCTTCCAGACTCACATTAAGCATCTCCAATCCAACAATAATTATAGAATAGGCTTGCTATTTCAACAAAGCCTCCTTCACTCATGCTGCCAAACATACCCTCGTAAATCTGACTATCCTTCCGATCCTTGACTTCAAGCGAGGTCATTTACAAAATAGCCTCCAACACTCTACTCAGCAAATTGGATGTAGTCTATCACAGTGCCATCCGTTTTGTCACCAAAGTCTCCAGATAATTACTCCCACCCCTGTGACCTGTATGCTCGCTGGCTAGCCCTCGCTACATATTGGTCACCAAACCCACTGGCTCCAGGTCATCTATAAGTCTTCGCTAGGTAAAGCCCCACCTTATCTCAGCTCACTGGTCACCATGGCAACACCCACCCGTAGCACGCGCTCCAGCAGGTATATTTCACTGGTCATCCCCAAAGCCAACACCTCTTTGGCCGCCTTTCCTTCCAGTTCTATGCTGCCAATGACTGGAACAAATTGCAAAAATCACTGAAGCTGGTGACTTATATCTCCCTCTCTAACTTTAAGCATCAGCTGTCGGAGCAGCTTACTGATCACTGTACCTGTACACAGCCCATCTGTAAATAGCACACCCAACTACCTCATCCCCATATTGTTATTTATTTATTTTTTGCACCCCAGTATCTCTACTTGCACATCATCTTCTGCCTTTCTATCACTCCAGTGTTAATGCTAAATTGTAGTTATTTTGTCTCTATGGCCTATTTATTGCCTTACCTCCCTAATCTTACTACATGTGCACACACTGTAAATAGATTTTTCTATTGTGTTATTGACTGTATGTTTGTTTATCCCATGTGTAACTCTGTGTTGTTTTTGTCCCACTGCTTTGCTTTATCTTGGCCAGGTCACAGTTGTAAATGAGAACTTGTTCTCAACTGGCCTACATGGTTAAAGTGTTGTGTTGTCTCTCTTGTCGTGATGTGTGTTTTGTCCTATATTTTACTTTGATTTATTTATTTTTAATCCCAGCCCCCATCCCCCCGCAAGAGGCCTTTTGCCATTTGTTCTGAACTGAATTGTCTAGTTAAATAAAGGTTAAATAAATAAAATATCATATTCCCTCTGTCAAATTCATCTGTATCATATTCCCCTCTATCATATTCCCCTCTATCATATTCCCTCTATCATATTCTTCTCCACCCTCCATCCACTCCCCATCCACTTTTCATCCTCCTCTCCTCATCTCAGCGCAGCCTCTCTCCATTGGGTCGATTTGGAATTCAACATTTAAACACTTCCCAGATTTGTGAAAAGTAAACATTTTGTGTTTATACAGTACTGTACAGTATGCCTTAAGAAAAATCAAACGGAGTAAACATTTTTATTTTATTTTTTAAATGCTTTGTTTTTTCATTGCATGTAAAAATACCTTATCCCCCCCTCCCTACTCTCTCTCTATTACCCAGTCTACTCATCCATCGTCAAGCTTTCATCCCTTCCCTGCACTTCTATCACCCTCTCAGTTCCAACCTCCAGCTGGCTCCCTCTTTTTCTTCTTCTCCAGTCTCTTCCTCTCCTCATCTTTTCTATCTTCTTCTCCTCTTTTACTAGAATCTTTCGCTCCATCTCCAGGAAGTCAGCTTGAGCTTTCTCTCCTTTTCAGCTCTTCGGACCACTTCTTCTCTTTCTTAATCCTGTCTTTCATCATGGCATTATGTATCTTCATCAGCCCCTCTAACCTCCTTTTCTCTGCCTTTTTCCTTCTCTTTTCTTTCCATCTCTCTCTTTTCCTGTTCCAACTTCTCCCTCTTTTTCTCAGCCTTCATGACTTTCTTCTGCTCTTTCTCTCTCTCCTTCATCTCTTTCTTCTCCCTCTTTCTTTGCTCCTCCTCCTTGTCTTTCAGCTCCTTTCTCTCTTTCTCGTCATCTTTCAACTTCTTATTCAGTTTCTTGTTTTTCTCTTTTTCCTCCATCTTCAAAAACGGGATTTTCTGCATGTGGCTCATGACCAGAAAGCCCACTCTTCCCAGGATGGTCTCTGCTCTCTCTGATGAAACCGTCCCATTGGAGCTCTTGGAATGGGCACGGTCCGCCTCACTCTTCAAACCCTCCTCGGGCTCACCTCCTTGATGCTCCTCTCTTCAATCTCAATTTCAATGCCTATCCAATGATCCTAACAGGAAGACATTGACTCTAGATGTAATATTGTTCCAATGTGGCACATTCAATACACATTTGAGTGATCAACATACAATGATGGCCTCATGGGGCACACAATTTGGAGGACAGTAATTGAGGTAATTTGTTTATATGTATCCCCATTAGAGTTTATAATAGATATAGATGTTCTTCCTGGGCCCACACTAAACGTAATACAAACATTAACCCTAGTGAGGGGTGATGTTTTACACAATTAGCAAAAAGCAGCAGGGTTGGGGTCAATTCCATTTCAATTCCGGTCAATTCAGGAAGTAGTCTAAAATTCAAATTCTCTTCAACGCTTTGAATTGAAATGGAACTGACCAACATCCCTGTATAGTAGTAGTGTAAAATAGGACACCTACCTTTGCCTCTTCCAATGTCCAGGGCCTCGGAACCTCATCCGCAGACCTGCATATGGAGGCTCCCACTCTAACAGGCGTCTTAGTGACCACGCAGATCAGAGGGTGGGCGGCTCGTCATTGCGGGTTGCCAGAGTTAAGTTAGCATCTGGGACCAGCTGATGAGCGTGAGGGCAGATATCCACCTCTCAGTAGTGGCCCTCCCTTTCTGATCTGGCTGCTTGTGGTCCTTGTCATGGATGCATGCCAGGCTTGGAGGAAGTGCTAGGACAGGGCTTTTTATCACCCATCAGTTCCTCTCTTGACAGTGGATGCAACTGCACTTGTCTCTATGTCAACTGAGCACTCTGTGGTGTTCTCACCTGTCTCCTCTGGCTGTTTGTGGTCAATGTTGTGGGTGCAGGGCAGCCTTAGAGGCAGTGCTGCAGGTGCAGGAGGACTTTTGTCATCCAAAAACTCCTCTTGGAGGACAGTGGACATGAAAGCGGCTGCTTCACTGGTAACTGAACACTTGCTTATGCCCTCTACTGCCGCCTCTGGCAGTTTGTAGTCAATGTCAAAGACACGTGGCAGACTTGGAGGCAGCATTGGGACAGGGCATTTAGCTGCTGATCTGTCCACTCCATCAACAGTAGCTGTGCTTGAAGTGGCCTCTGTAGCAACTGAGACCTCATAGGCATCCTCTACTGTGTGCTCTGGAGGCATGAAGTCATCGTCAAAGACTGATGGCAGGCATGGAGGCAGCACTGAAGGAAGAATTCTAGCTGGATATCGGTTCTCTCTCTTGACAGTGGCTGTACCTGCAGTGGCCTCTTTGGCAACTCGGCACTCTGTGGCTGAAACAGCAGGCTGGGAGGTTTCCGGGACATTGAATGAATTGTCAATGAACCGCTGAGCCAGTGGTGGGAGGGAGAAAGGATAGAATCTGTCCTCTTCCTTGATATTAGATATTGCCACAGGAGCAACTGAGACCTCAGTGGTTCCCTCGACTGTCTGCTGTGGTGGAATGGAGTCATCGTTAAAGAAGTGTGGCAGGTATCGATGCAGCATTGAGGAAAGATGTGTATCTGTCGATACATCTGCAGTGGCCTCTGTGGCAACTGGGCACTCAGCAGGGACAAAGTATGAAAATACAATGAACCGCTGTGCATCCTGAGCGTGTATATCCAATGGAGCGGGGGAATTTAACATTGTTGGTATTGGCCTCCGATTGGTGAAAGCCAGTGGTGGGAGGGAGTCAATACAGGGAGCCATGAACTCATTGAGTGGACAGTTGGTCACATCTCTCACATTCTGCGGAGAAAAGAAACAGACATGATAAAAGTGATCACATTCAGTACATACATACTTTATGAGTCAACACTATTTACTTATACATCACATATACAGTGCCTTCGGAAAGTATTCAGACACCATCACTTTTTTCACATTTTGTTACCTCACAGCCTTATTCAAAAATGTATTAAATAGTTTTTTTCACTCATCAATCTACACACAGTACCCCATATTGACAAAGCAAAAACAGAACCGTTCCAAATTCATTTCAAGTAAATACAAATGGTTTTCAGTACTTTGTATTCAGTACACCTTTGGCAGCAATTACAGCATACAATCTTCTTGGGTATTACTCTACAAGCTTGACATACTTGTGTTTGGAGAGATTCTTCCATTCTTCTCTGCAGATCCTATCAAGCTTGTTCGATTGGATGGGGAGCATTGCTGCACAGCTATTATCATGTCTCTCCAGAGATGTTCGATCCGGTTCAAGTCCGGGCTTTGGCTGGGCCACTCAAGGACATTCAGAGACTTGTCCCGAAGTCACTCCTGCGTCGTCTGAGGTCCTGAACGCTCTGGAGCAGGTTTTCATCAAGGACCTCTCTACTTTGTCCGTTCATATTTTCCTCGATCCTGACTAGTCTACTAGTCCATGCCGCTGAAAAACATCCCCACAGCACGATGCTACCACCACCGTGCTTCACCGTGCCTTAGGTGCCAGATTTCCTCCAGACGTGACACTAACAAAAGTTACATCTTGGTTTCATCAGACCAGAGCATCTTGTTTCTCATGGTCTGAGAGTCTTTAGGTGCCTTTTGGCAAATCCAAGCGGGCTGTCATGTGCCTTTTACGGAGGAGTGGCTTCCATCTGGCCACTCTACCATAAAGGCCTGATTGGTGAAGTGCTGCAGAGATGGTTGTCCTTCTGGAAGGTTCTCCTATCTCCACAGATGAACTCTAGAGCTCTGTCAGAGTCACTATCGGGTTCTTGGTCACCTCCCTGACCAAGGCCCTTCTCCTCCGAATGCTCAGCTTGGCCGTGCGGCCAGCTCTAGGAAGAGTCTTGGTGGCTCCAAACTTCTTCCATTTAAGAATGATGGAGGCCACTGTGTTCTTGGGGACCTTCAATGCTGCAGCGATTTTTTTGGTACCCTTCCCTAGATCTGTTTCTCGACACAATCCTGTCTCGGAACTCTACGGACAATTCCTTCGACCTCATGGTTTGGTGTTTGCTCTGACAAGCACTGTCAACTGTGGAACCTTATATAGACAGGTGTGTGCCTTTCCAAATCATGTCCTATCAATTTTATTTACCACGTGTCCAATCAAGTTGTAGAATCATCTCAAGGACGATCAATGGAAACAGGATGCACCTGAGCACAATTTCGAGACTCATAGCAAAGGGTTTGAATACTTATGGAAATAAGGTATTTCTGTTTTTAAGTTTAATACAATTGCACCCCAAAAAACGTGAACTGTTTTTTCGCTTTGTCATTATGGGGTATTGTGTGTTTGATTTAATACACTTTAGAATGAGGCTGTAATGTAATAAAATGTGAAATAAGTGAAGGTGTCTGAGTACTTTCCCGAAGGCACTGTATATATCTAGTGTCCTCTCAGATGCTCTGCACCAATCTGTACCAACCCTGGGTCTAGGGCGGCAGGTAGCCTAGTGGTTAGAACGTTCAGAGGGGTTGGGTTAAATGCGGAAGGCATTCAGTTGTACAACTATCTAGGTATCCCCCTTTCCTTTCCTGTCTTCTAGCCAATGGGTCAACTAAATGTAAAAATACATGCCCCACACCCAGCATAACATTTGACATTTAAGTCATTTAGCAGAGGCTTTTACCCAGAACGACGTGCAGTTAGTGCATTACACTTAAGGTAGCTAGGTTGGACAACTACATAATCCTGATATTAAGGTCTACGAGAGATCGCTTGGTCTTGCTATTTTTATTTTTTTAAGACAAGGTAATCATAAGAACTGAGGACTATGCACATAACAATACTCAAAGAGAGACATACACGATACAACACGAGAAAAGTTATCAGACTAAATATTGTTAGCTTACATTCCATGGCATATGGCACATTTTGCCCGTATATTGACATATATTTGCTTTAAATCAATATTGTTCAGTAGAACTCTAGTCGACTTTGTCAAAGTTGGTCTTGTTACCTCCTCAATCAGGGTTGGCATTTTCCTTGTCTCAAACCAAATCCTCTTCATCTCCTTCTCCTGCTCCCTCTGGATCTGCCACACCAGAGCCAACCTGGCTCCTAGCTCCATCATGTAGTCTGTCTGGATCACCCTTTCCTTCAACTGACACTCAGCCTCTCTCCTCTGTGTCAGCGTTGAACCCTCCATGTCTTCCTCCTAGCTAACAATAACTCTGGAAAATACATAACGTTGTAGTAAGTGGTGTGTTGCTAACCAAAGAATAATGCATCTCTTTACGATGTGCACACGTTTCTTCCCGCTTACTTACAATTAAGCAAGTGACAATCCCAATCCAGAGATGATTGTTGTGATCATTGTGATGCAAGGCGTTGCCATTGGAGATGACAAAGCACAACACAGACTTTAAAAAGCAAACTTCAGGCTCTCTCTGTACATTACTATTGAGCCTTATTCAACCCCTCATGTAACGCCACTCCATATTGGGCCTGGTTATCATAAACCACACTAATCACTTATATCATATCCTTCAAAAGTTTTGGTGTAGAAAATGAGTCTGTATCCATGATGGACCTAACTTGTTGTACTGTTTAATCTATTTAGGTAGGCCTACTTGTTTTTACACAACCTACCCTTTTGGTACATATTTATTGAGATAACTGATTACAATATATGTTGGGGATTAACACAGAGAGAGGGTTTTCTTTCATCAATTGAATGCATTTGCCATTAGGCTGGCTCACTACAACAACTGTAACATGCCATCTCAGGTGTCAGGATGAACAGTTTTCTCACAAAAAAAGGATCCAAGCAAACTGTCTCTCGTCAACAGTTTCACTTGTCAACATGATTGCATGTTAGGCCTATTTAACAGATCATGTTAGTACACAAGTCATTTGAAAAGTAGTTATT
The DNA here is from genome assembly GCA_030435695.1 of Brachymystax lenok tsinlingensis. NCBI lineage: Eukaryota > Metazoa > Chordata > Actinopteri > Salmoniformes > Salmonidae > Brachymystax > Brachymystax lenok. Next base: position 59,356,153 of record CM059812.1, on the reverse strand, counting down.
CTACAGACACATAGCTATACAGTAAGTTATATTACAACCTACCTCTCAAGTAAGCAGCGTGTTCTCTCGCTAATGAAATAGGACATTAATAATCTGTCAGTGGTTAGTTGAATCAGTATCTTTGCACTGTTCTGTTTGTCTGTGCAACAGCTAACCTCCAAGAATCAGAATCTTGTGATGTCACAATGAAGGCCCCATTGCCATGATTACCCACAGAAGTTGTCATGTGTAACAAAATTCTGGAACAATTGACTTTTTTTAACCTATGCAGCACAGTCATACCTAATATTTACATTGAATCCATGTAACCACATTTTTTATTAAAATAAAATGATCTACCTCATATCAAATGGTTGACCATTCATAATACGGGTGTTTGCCTAATTCAAAGTCACTATGTTTCAGATATCACAACTAGCATCCAGGTTTACTTAGGTTATTTGCTTGATCTCAGCCTACCACTAATGTCAGTGTTTCTCATCATACTCTTCATCATTAGTTAAATATATAGGCTACCTTACTAACAGTAAAACAGGTCTTCCATAGAGTATGACACCTCAGTAGCAATGTTCCAACAAAGAAATGAGGGTTAAAGAAAACATCTCTCTTCAATGGCCTCAGCTATTAACCATATGATCAACAAGGTCAAATGCAGCACTAAAATCAAGAAGCAGCTCAACCATACGTTTATTTTGGTCAAGTGACCTGAGCCATTGATCGGTTAAATCAACCAGAGCTGTTGCAGTCGAGGGATCTTCACGGTACGCATGCTGGTAGAGAAATAAGATGTGCTGGATGTGTTATTATGTGCTGGATGGATTATGTTTCTGCTATTTTCTAATAGATTTTGCCATTTCCAGATTTGATGACATTTCACGTAGAAATATGTTCAACTATTCATTAGCTCTGCTGCTTCAGGGTAGCAGTAAGCTATACCACTCCCCCAGCAGGAACACAGAACCTAACAGGTGGAGGCTGGGGTGGTGGGAGGAGCTAGAAGCCAGCTCATAGTAGCAGCAAGTGGCAGCAGGATGAGAGAGCAGACCTGGCCAGCCTAAATAGACCGCCAAATAAAGTGGACGTAAATGATACTAGCCTCTTATTGGTGCAATCTTAGCTGATGCGTCAGCCGAGATGGTCACTCAGGTTTATTTTCTGAACTGGCTCCGCTTAATTTCGTAAAGAAAACACCACGTAGAAATATGTTTAACCATTTATTAGCAAATAAATAATGCAAGTCTTGACTATATAAGTTCTGCTCCTTCAGGGTAGCTCACTGCCCAAGCAATGCGTCAATATATAAAATGAACACCCATGTTCTTGAGAGTTAAGCCGGCATTGATTGAGAAGCAGTAGCAGCACCGATGCAGAACTGGGAGGCCATAGCTCAGAGCTAGCTCTCAGAGTTGATGAAGGAACCAGAGCTGTGATGAGTTCCAGTATCTTGTCATTGGTTGCCAGCATCAATGTTGAACAGAGGTTCACCAGGTGCTGCATTCAGGCAGCATAACATGAAAGAGGACAAACCAGTGTTAGTTCTGGTGATGACAACTGATGTTCCATGCTAATTCTTTCATCTAACAGTGTATGAGAGTACATAATGCAAACAGAACTTAAGAGATCATGCAAAATTCAAGGGAAGAACATTCCGTGTATTTCAGACTGAAGAACCCATAAAGCCATCACACAGATCGCCTCTGGAAAAGCGTAATGTAAACCCAACAGCGTGAACTCAAACTTGTGCTACTGAGAGAGGAGAGATACTCTTTGAAATGCAGGTTGGTTGCTGCTCTGTAGGCCATGTACAGGAAGTAGAACGATGGATTCCTGACTAGACTGCACGCTGAAGGGTCCTGACACAAAATATGAACTCAATACCTGCTATCGGACCATGATAAGAAAGGAAATTGGAACAGAAAAGGCATCCATGGTTATACAACAGAAGACATTGTACAGAGAGAAGAGCATACAGTAGACTGCTGCAGAGCACCACAGCTCAGCTATGACACAACATCACATAGCATCAAATACAGTATTACTAACAAACCCCCCAAAACTGCAACTAAACGTTAGATAGCTACGTTACCATCTAAATAGCCTAATGTCCTACTGAAACTGCTCAGCAGTAGCTGATGCATCTGCAGCATACACAGTGAGAGTGACCTGATATTCCCTAGACATACAGTATAGTCTACCTGAGCTGAAGGCTCATTTCTAACGGTAATGCCATGAGAAGAATAAATGATGGCCTGATAACAAGAGAAATAGACCCCAGACATTACTAGAATAAGCCTGCATATAACAGTGTCTGAAGTAAGCCCTCTAACAGACATTTCCATAAGAGGCAATCGCCAACACTGAGCGCCATGTGGGTGTTTAGTAAACCCACCGCATGCTATGTAATGCTAGTTTCAACAGCCCATCCAACACTGCTGAACCTTCAGTAAGACTTGACTAGTAATCACAGCGCCAGCTTCCCCACTAAGGTCCAATGTGATAACTGGAAATGTGAGGAAGAAAGGTTAGGTTTAGGAAGTAATATCAATGTTAAATGATGCCGCACGTCTATGAATATATGCTTAATGATAGAAAGACCCAGTAATGCTCGACTGCTGAACAGCGCATGTAGCGGCCAACAGCATTTGGGCCAGCAAGATGGTGGTGGATATGACCCACTCTCACTAAAATGACTGCAGCAGAGTGAACCACATCAGGGTATAAGATGCCTGCACACTCACTATGTACAAGAATGCATGAAAACAAACGTAAATGTACTACTAGTAGAATATTAATAAGAATGAATAACAGTAGCTAATACATGATGACTAGAATGAAGTGATCTCTAAAGTAGCATATAACGCAAAGATGGACCGACAGGGAGAACTACCTATGTAAAATGCATTACAGGATTAGAACATGGCTAATAAATCCGATCCTGAACCTACTGTTGCAGATAAGGATGAAGTAAATATTAGGTTGACAGAAATTATACCATAAAATGGAAACTGAATGCATTCAACTGAAATGTCTTCTGCATTTCACCCAACCCCTCTACCAGTCAGTATGCACTAATGCAGCCTTTCTTAAAGTATGGGTCACCTGTTAATGGTGGGTCGCGACGTGTCAGTGTAAATGTATAATCATTTCATGAATTACTGGAATTGATTTGGCCAAGTGCATCTGCGCTCTCTGTTCAGTGCGCTTTCTGCTTCATTAAGCAGCGGTCTCTGCTCAGTTTGGCAGCAGCGCGAGTGTGAGAGGAGATGCCTGTGTGCTTCGGGCTTTAGCGGATCTGTTTTCTGCACTTTCTTGAAGATCCTCCGGACACACGACGCAGCGCTGTCGTTCAGGCAGCAGATGATGCGCTGTCAGACACTGACTTGTCATTCCCACTCGCCGCCACTCACCGTTGGCATCAAATGGACTCATGCTAGACACAGGTTCTGACTGAGCTCAATTGTTATGAAACGCATATACAGCGATGAGTTTCTCTCTTTCATACAAACTTATAACGAGGAGCGCCCACAATGTGTTTTGTGCTTAGTAATGAGTCTCTCATAACGAACAAAATGAATAAAACGACACGTCCTGACCAAACATCCACAGCATGACGGTAAACCCAGGGAGTTGTTTCAGAACAGGGCAGAATGCTTCAGGAAACAGTGCTTCGACAGTGGAAAAGTCAGTCAACTAGCAAGGCATTGTTGTCATTTTATAACAGGTGATGATGAGCAGAAATAAGGGAGTACTAACTAACTCTCATAGTAGTAGATGTGAGTTTCTCTTTCAAACAATCCCCTGGCCTCGTACACAGCTAATAGCTAACATTCGCCAAAACTAGCTAGCTACTGAAAGTGCAACCCCTAGTAACAGTACAGATGAAGATGAAACATGATCAGAGCTACTGTACATCTTACTGTAGAAACTATTGTTAAAAACTAGTCTAGGCTGGAACTGTTGCTGTTAAAATACAATAATAATTGTTATTCTTAACTGGAATAAACTGATTGAAGCAAGATGCTTTTTGAGGCAAACCCACTCAGACAGTTCTGGGTTGTTCATCTACAGCAGGAAGCGGTCTCCTGCCTGACTGAGAAAGCAGTAGATGTTCTGGTCCAGTTTGGCGCCACATACCTATGCGAGTCAGGGTTCTCAACTCTGACATACTTAAAAAACAAGTACAGAAACAGTTCCAAGGCTGAGCATGACCTCAGTGTTGCACTGTTAAAAAATCGAATCAAATCAAAGTGTATTTGTCACGTGCGCCGAATACAACAGGTGAAATGCTTACTTACAGGCTCTAACCAATAGTGCAAAAAAAGGTATTAGGTGAACAATAGGTAAGAAAAGAAATAAAACAACAGTAAAAAGACAGTAGCGAGGCTATATACAGTAGCTAAGCTACATACAGACACCAGTTAGTCAGGCTAATTGAGGTAGTATGTACATGTAGATATGGTTAAAGTGACTATGCATGTATGATAAACAGAGAGTAGCAGTAGCGTAAAAAAGGGGTTGGCGGGTGGTGTGTGGTGGGACACAATGCAGATAGATAGCCCGGTTAGCCAATGTGCGGAAGCACTGGTTGGTCGGCCCAATTGAGGTAGTATGTACATGAATGTATAGTTAAAGTGACTATGCATATATGATAAACAGAGAGTAGCAGCAGCGCAAAAATAGGGGTTTGGGGGGACACAATGCAAATAGTCTGGGTAGCCATTTGATTACCTGTTCAGGAGTCTTATGGCTTGGGGGTAAAAACTGTTGAGAAGCCTTTTTGTCCTAGACTTGGCACTCTGGTACCACTTGCCATGCGGTAGTAGAGAGAACAGTCTATGACTGGGGTGGCTGGGGACTTTGACAATTTTTAGGGCCTTCCTCTGACACCGCCTGGTGTAGGGGTCCTGGATGGCAGGCAGCTTAGCCCCAGTGATGTACTGGGCCGTACGCACTAACCTCTGTAGTGGCCGAACAATTGCCGTACCAGGCAGTGATGCAACCAGTCAGGATGCTCTCGATGTTGCAGCTGTAGAAACTTTTGAGGATCTCAGGACCCATGCCAGATCTTTTAAGTTTCCTGAGGGGGGAGAGGCTTTGTAGTGCCCTCTTCATGACTGTCTTGGTGTGTTTGGACCATTCTAGTTTGTTGTTGATGTGGACACCAAGGAACTTGAAACTCTCAACCTGCTCCACTACAGCCCCGTCGATGAGAAAAACAGAGCCCAGAATAGACATGCTCTCATTAGGACTGTGTGTGTTTTCTGGTCTACATCTGTGTGATGTGATCAATCAGTTTATTCCAGTTCAGAATAAAAAATATGTATTGTATTTTAACAGCAACAGTTCCAACCTAGACTTTCTTTCAACAATCATTTCTACAGTAAGATGTACAGTAGGCCTGATCATTGTTTCATCTGTACTGTTACTTAGGGTTGCACTATCAAAAAGCCTGTGTGTGTTCTGTTACTCATCTGTGTGATGTGATCAATCTGTTTATACCAATTCAGAATGAAAACGATTTATTGTATTTTAACAGCAACAGTTCCAACCTAGACAGATATGTAAGAGTGTTTTAAATGGGGGAAAATAAACATTAATATAAATTTAATTTCATTGTTATTTGTTTTTGTCTATATTGCATTTGTTTTAGGCATAAGGGCAATGAAATGTACCGATATTTATGTATAGTTGCATATTTTCCTAAGTTTGGGTCCCAGGAAAAAACACAGAATTTCTAACTTGGGTCCCAGGCTAAAAAGGTTTAAGAACCCCTGCACTAATGAGATGCTCTGAGCAAATCAGAGTAGAAGTGCAGCAAAAGTGTAACTTTACAAATGCACTAGTCCAGACCAGTCTGCAAGTTCATTTGTGTAGTATCTGGGATCTACATGTGTTTATATGAGATACTATGCTGTTACTAAGCAGTAATGTATTACGGCAGTGTTACGTTACTACACCTAATAGGAAATTCACATGCGCACTACTGTGCCGGGGGCTGTGGAGCACGAGAGGTTTTGGACTAAACGAGACTAACTGTCCTCCCGTCTCCTGCTGGTCATTTCTACATTATTACAATGTCAAGGTTTCTACTTTAAACTGTGGAAGGGAATAGGGCTCCAAGAATAATAACCAGAAATATGTTGTACAACTGTAACCAACTTGACATAGCCCCCCAGAAGAAAGGCACACGGACACCCAGACTTCAGGTTGACTCGGTTTTTATCTGCAGTAAAGATATCAAACAGTGATGACAGGCATTGACAGGACGGTCACAGCCACACTTCCACTGGTTAGGTAGGACATAAGATATCTTTTAGATAGGAGCAACAGTAGTAATACATACCCTCAATGTCAAGTGGTATTAATCCATAAATACAGAGCACAAGTACAACCCTTTTATATAAACCTTTTAAGGTAGTAAGACAATAAACATTCACTTAATATTTCAAACGCTAGCAAACCACCTGCTGGCAATAGCTAGCGTGACATTGTAGTGCAGTGACCAATGGTGCTAGTTAGCTCGTCATTAACATGGCTAGCTAAGCCAGCAAAAACCTGGTTAACTTGCTGAAATAGGTCTTGTTAGGTTTGAGAATATGTTATTGTGGAAAATCGATATGTTTTGCTTGCCTTTTCACACTGTGTGCTCGTTGTATCATTAAGCCGAAACATAACTATTGTGGGGTATGAGAAAATGTTTCGTTTGCTACACATGAATGTGTATGAGCTAAGGCTGACAAATTGTGGAACAATACAGTGGGTTGTGAAACATATGGTGTGACTAGCTGAAAGGCTGTGATTAACCTTGAGCGAGAACAGTATGTTGAAGATATTGACACATGCATGGAACAATGTTGCAGACAGCAGACTGTCAGTTTTAGGTTGACACAAAAACAGGAGCTGAGCCTGTGGCCTCAGTAACCCCGGACAACAAGCGCCAAGAGGCTGGGACCAGCCTGTGCGCCTACTATTGGCTAGGCAAGTCTAAACCACGCCCAGCCACTGTTCTGATAGGCCCATCCCGAGGTGGGAACTACCTCTGTCAGAACATACTTATACCAATGCATTTAGCAGAAAGGGCAGTTCTCTGGTAGCCCTGCGTGGTGTATCATTGAACCCTGTATATACGAACTTCATATTTACCATTTATGCTTGTGTGAGAATAAATACCTTGAATTAAGAACGTACTCTAGTAATCTTTCATCCTCAACACCAGACTAAATTTGACGCAACCTAACAGTCTTCAATACATTAACGGTGAAATAAATATATACATAGCCACATTCGCTATTGACTTTAGCATATATGAACCCGTTTTCCAAAAACACTATAATGTTCTACAGTTTTAAACCGTTTTTATATAGAGAGGAAAGAGACACGAACCTGCTCTCAGATTATCTCTCTCAGACTGAGGAGCAGGCAGACCAACTTCCCAAATAGGGGAGAAGCACTCAAAACACACTAGTTGTTCTTTCAAAGAAAATAATACAAACATGGTAAGTCTGAAGACCTCTCGTATTACCAACCTTACTACAACGGCAGCAAAGATTTATTATGAATTCAGTAATACAAAACGAAAGGAAACATTATTTATATCAGCCCTTTCCCTGAAGTGAATGGTTTCAGCCACTACTCTACCGCGAACTGCGGCGTTCTTTGATATCGACATTGCGCGCGAGGTTGATGGAAACTCGACATTTTCACTTTGTTCCACAACATTTGAATTGTGACTGTTCGGCGAAAGTCCCACCGACTAATGTGACTGGGATGACCTGGAAAATGGAAGCTATGGCTGATAGGGTGCATTGATTGCAGCGGTTTCTGTAGCTGGCGACATGCTACACTCAACTAGTTAACATTGACAGACTGAAATAGTAGCGAATCACTGTGATAAACACCATCTCCTGCTCATGATCAGAAAACATTGCTTCTCACTCACTGTATAGCAACACATAGCCTGGATGCTAGTCTAGCATAGGCTGCTTCCTCCTTGTATGGATGAAGGAGTATTCTCCATGATGGTTCACGGAGCACACTGACTCAGCTCCAAAGCTGCTATTGGGAACAAACAAGTAGGCTATATAATAGGCTACTCCTGAGGATAATTCTACTTAGCTAATTCTACATGTCGCCGGCTATTAACTGATAACAGAGCAGCAACATGGTTGATCCTCGCAATCAATCACATCCCGCAGCAGCCAAACATTGCAACATGAGCATATTGAACGATGCGGGCGAGGTTCAAACACAGCTAGCGAGCACTTACAAAGAAAACATTATATCAGAAATCAGCAGCATAGTGAGAAACAGCTAGTTACAGCAGCAGAGTCAATGGAGAAAAAGAAGCCAGCGCATAGTAACAGAAACAGCTAGTTACAGCAGCAGAGTCAATGGAGAAAAAGAAGCCAGCGCATAGTAACAGAAACAGCAAGAGGCAGAAGGATGTAAGAGCAGACCCGGTCAATAAGGAAGTCGGGAATGATACTAGCCTCTAATTGGTGCAATCTCAGTTGAGGCGGGCAGTCGGGTTTCCTTTCTGAACTGGCTCTTCTTAATAAATTGTAAATAAGATCAAAGTTAGACAATAAATAGACAACAAATAAATAAATCATGTTTGTATTTCTGCTTCTTGTACACATGATGGCGCCATTGAGCAAAATAATCCATGAGTGGCTAGCCTATAGGCCAGCCAGGGATACTCCATTACTGTCAGGAGATAAACTGTAATAGATCAACAATCAGCACTGTTCATCAACAAACACACACACAAATATACACGCATATACCACACACACACACACACACACACACACACACACACACACACACACCAAGTCTAGAACTTGCCAGTCTTTCCCAGTAGTTCAGACGTTGTATGGTTGTGTGCGTGTGTGTGCCTGCGCCCATGTGTGTGTGTGTGTGTATGTTATTGCTTGTGAGTGTGTGTGTTCACATGTGTGTGTGTATTTTGTATGTTACTCCCTAGACTATGTTTTTTACCTTCTATTTTGTATATTTTCAAGGGACTAGTAGGGACATATGAAGCCTGGAAGCTGCAGTAATGTTGAGATGTCAGTAGGGAGAGCTCTAGTCTAGAACACTGGAATCAAAGATACTCCCCTTTCATCTGTTCTGGAACCTTCAGTACCACTTTGATGCAGCTGATGAAGAGTGATGGGAATGGGTCACATTTTGTCTCTTGTAAACATGTAGGCCCACTCTCAAATAAAGAAATGCAACTACAGTATGCTGACTTTAGACCATTTTCTATTTAGATACAGTAACATCCCTTATGTGACATGCTGTTCCTGCATGTTAATGCCCTGACTAGGCTACTTTTAAAATGTGTCAACCACAGAACTCACACTTAGGCTATGCCTGCATCTACTAATACTTACAGTAGACTACTTCTTGTTTCCACACACTGACAGTAAGTTGACTCTCTGTACAAGACCTCTCCCCTTCACTTCACTCTGTAAGTACACTTGACGAGATCTTGAAATATAGTTTTAGTTTGATGTTTTTAGTCATATATCACGTGACTTCCTGTATCTTTGTACTTGTTGGTTTATATTGAACTGTGTTTTGGTTGTTACATCAGGGCCTGTATTCATAAAGTGTCTCAGACAGTCCATATAATTATGATCTAAAAGGCTAAACTGATCCCAGATCAGCTCTCCTACTCTGATACACTTTGTGAATACTGACCCTGGACTGTGGTTTCATGTGTTTAGTTTAGTTCAGTTTATTCAATTGCATGTTTAAAACATGATCAGTAGAGTATGGCAGTAATACCCAGATCTCCACAATAGGGTCATGTTCACTGTCAAAGTATAACAGGGTCAAGTATAACTGTGTGTGTGCATGTGATGTGTCTGTGTGTGTGTAAATGTATTTGTACATATTAATCAGATTGTGGGATATACAGTCACGACCAAAATTATTGTCATCCTTGACAAATTCTGAGCTATATTGTGTGCTACAAAAGATGGGATGTACATTGTACATGTGGTTTCACATAAAGACTTGTGCATGCTATTTTAAGAGCTCTGAGAGCAATAGATTGTTGTGGAGACATTTTGAAAATGGCCTAAAGTAAGAGTAAGAGAGATTGATATAACATGTGGTAGAAAGAGTATGTGGCCTTTTTGGGAAACTTTTTACATCAGGTTTCTCCGATCAAATAGTCTAACCTAAATGACGCCCAATCACATAAAAATGCACTGACACTTAAACAACATATTCTAAAAACATGACAGGTCAAAGTAAAATAGACCATATGGACTGGACAACCAGGCTAGTCACTGCTGTCCAGGAGATTCATCCCGTGGGCTAAATTAGTCACAGGATTCAGGACTATCTAAGTTGATGCAACGGCCTGTTTTACAAACGGTGGACCTCCCAAATGGATGGGCATTCATAAAATTCCATTGTGGGTCGACATGGTAGAATACACCCCCGTAAGCACAGGCCGACGTCTTTTGGACATATTTTTTTGGTCATGTCCGAATTGGCAGTCTTTTTTGGTGTTTTACAAATGGAAGGCCTACAACATAAATGGGCATTCCTAAAATTAAATTTCAGACAACACTGTAGGCTATACCTCATTAAACACCGTCCTACACTGACGCTTTTTGGATGTCTTGTTTTGGTCCTGTCTGGACTGGACGTCTTTTTTTGGTGCATTCTGGACCGGCCTTGATTTCCACGTTCACTGACGTTGGTTTTTGGTCCTGTCCGGACCAAATCTTAACCAATCATAGACGTCTATGTTTGGTTGAGATTTTGCCCACTCTGGACCAGCTTTCATTTGGCCCAAACACAGACGTCCATAAATCACGTCTTTTCATCTTTAATTCAGAACCTGAACCTGAACCTAACTTCAACATCTGGAAAAATAATTATTTTAAAACTACGACCTAGAGAGGTAACACCGGCGATCGACTTAACACTTTACAACTAAGCACGCTGAAAATAAACAAGACTTCTGCAGAGTTGCACACACTGTGCACCAACCAACAGTAAGAGCTTTATTTCCTCCTTCCTGATGCGCTCTTAAAGTGGCAGAGCACGGTGAAGGCTCTGTGCAGGATTTCACCACAACGTTAAACTATATATGGATAACAGGCTACGTTAGATTATATATGGATAACAGGCTACATTAGAGTATATATGGATTACAGGCTACATTAGAGTATATATGGATAACAGGCTACATTAGACTATATATGGATAACAGGCTATGTTAGATTATATATATAATCTGATTCTTTTCCAGTTTCTAATGTTGCTATTAGCCCATCATTATTGAGGAACATTATTATTAGGATGGTGCAGTAATGTTGAGATGCCAGTAGGGAGAGCTCTAGTCTAGAACACTGGAACATTCAGTAGCACCTTAATGCAGCTGATGAGGAGTGTAAATGGAATGGGTTTGTAGAATAGAATGAATGACATCATGGAACTGATCAAATGTAAAGGGAACTTTGACCTGTTCCATGTAGAACTCAGAGGGACAACACGTTCTAAGATGTTATAAATATTCCATATGGAATAGTCAACATATTGTTAACATGGTTCTGTATTTAAATAAAAGTGGAAATGGGGGACATTTTGTCCATTATAGAAATGTAGGGCCCACTCTAATACAGTAACCTCCCTTTTCTGATATGCTGGTCTGGTCCTCATGCATGTTAATGACTTAAAGAGGAAGGAAAGGACATTTCTGTTCAGCTACTTGTGTCCTGACTACTTTAAATATGTATCAACCACAGAACTGACACTTACTAGCAGTTCCCACTCACTAAGAGCCAGTTGACTCACTGTACAGACCTCTCCCCTTCACTTCACTCTGTAAGTGCACTTGACAATATCTTGAAATATAGTTTTTTTTTTTTTCAGTCATTAGTCATACTTGAGGGTAAAGTATCATTTTACTTCTTGTTATATTTGGAGCTGTGTTTTGGTTGTTACATCAGGGCCAGTATTCATAAAGTGTCTCAGTGTAGAAGTGTTGATCTACATAGGGATGAGATGATTAACCAGGAGTAAAGAAGACATGCAAACAAACATTGTAACACTGCAGTGTGTGTGTGGGGGATTTGTAAATTGCTAGACATGACTGCCTTCTTGACCTGATAGCCAGCGATGTGAGACAAGTAGTCTCACCAACAGCACACATGCATAAACATTGTGTAAGGGGACACCTTGTTGGCACCGGAGAAGTTGGCTGCCATTTTATGGGCTCTTAACCAACCGTGCTATTTTGTTTATTTTTTTGCGTTGTTTGTAACTTATTTTGAACATAATTTTGTTGCTAACGTCTCTTTGACAGAAAAGAGCTTCTGGAAATCAGAACAGCGATTTCTCACCTTGAACTGGACAAAGAATTTCTCTTTAATGAGTCGGACAAGAGGGATTTACTCCAGACACCCGAACAGGCCCTCATCCACGTCATTCGCAGGAGAAAGAGACAGAAAAGATTTTGTGGAAGGAGATCGGGGTGCCTTGTGAGGATCTGCCGACGAGTGGCTTATCTGCCTTTGCAATCTGTACTATTGGCCAACGTACGAACGCTGGATAATAAATTGGACAAACTAAAATCACATATCCTACCAATGGGACATTAAAACTGTATCATCTTATCTTTCACCGAGTCGTGGCTCAACGACGACATGAAAAACATACAGCTGGCAGGTTATACACTGTATCGGCAGGATCGAACAGCAGCCTCTGGATAGACAAGGGGTGGAGGTCTGTGTATGTTTGTAAACAACAGCTGGTGCACAATATCTAAGGAAGTCTCAAGGTTTTGCCCTGGCCTTGACGAGAGTATCTCATGATAAGCTGTAGACCACACTATCTACCTATAGAGTGTTCGTCCTTATTTTTCGTAGCTGTCTACATACCACCACAGACCGATGCTGGCACTAAGACTGCATTCACTGAGCTGTATACCGCCATAAGCAAAGTGGAAAATGCTCATCCAGAGGCGGCGATCCTAGTGGCTGGGGACTTTAATGCAGAGAAACTTAAATCCATTTTACCTCATTTCCACCAGCATGTTAAATGTGCAACCAGAGGGGAAAAAAACTCTGGACCACCTTTACTCCACACACAGAGACGCGTACAAAGTTCTCTTCGCCATCTATTTGGAAAATCTGACCATAATTCTATCCTCCTGATTCCTGCTTAAAAGCAAAAATTAAAGCAGGAAGCACCAGTGACTCGGTCAATATAAAAGTGGTCAGATGAAGCAGATGCTAAGCTACAGGACTGTTTTGCTATCACAGGCTGGAATATGTTCCGGGATTCTTCCAATGGCATTGAGGAGTACATCACAGTCGTCACTGGCTTCATCAACAAGTGCATCGATGACGTCGTCCCCACAATGACAGTACGTACGTACCCCAACCAGCACCCATGGAATACAGGCAAGATCCGCACTGAGCTAAAGGGTAGAGCTGTCGCTTTCAAGGAGCGGAAGCTTATAAGAAATCCTGCTATGCCCTCCGACGAACCATCAAGCAGGCAAAGCATCAATACAGGACTAAGATCGAATTGTACTACAACAGCAGGGCTTGCAAACTATTACAGACTACAAAGTGAAGCACAGCCGAGAGCTGCCCAGTGACACAAGCCTACCAGACGAGCTAAATTATGTCTATGCTCGCTTCGAGGCTAGTAACACTGAAACATGCATGAGAGCATCAGCTGTTCCGGACGACTGTGTGATCACTCTCTTCACAGCCGATGTGAGTAAGACCTTTTAACAGGTCAACATTCATAAGGCGTCAGGGCCATGACGGATTACCAGGACGTGTACTCCGAGCATGCGCTGACCAACTGGCAAGTGTCTTCACTGACATTTTCAACCTCTCCCTGTTTGAGTCTGTAATACCAACATGTTTTAAGCAGAACACCATAGTCCCTGTGCCCATGACACTAAGGTAACCTTTCTAAATTACTACCAACCCGTAGCACTCACATCTGTAGCCATGAAGTGCTTGAAAGGCTGGTAATGGCTCACATCAACACCATTATCCCAGAAACCCTAGACCGAGTCCAATTTGCAAACCGCCCCAACAAATCCACAGATGAAGCAATCTCTATTGCACTCCACACTGCCCTTTCAGACCTGGACAAAAGGAACACCTATGTGAGAATGCTGTTCATTGACTACAGCTCAGTGTTCAACACCCTCAAAGCTCATCACTAAGCTAAGGACCCTGGGACTAAACACCTTCTGCACCTGGATCCTGGACTTCCTGACAAGCCTGACGGGCCGCCCCCAGGTGGTAAGGGTAGGTAACAACACATCCGCCACGCTGATCCTCAGCACGGGGGCCCCTCAGGAGTGCGTGCTCAGTCCCCTCCTGTACTCCCTGTTCATGATTGCATGGCCAGGCACGAGTCCAACACCATCATTAAGTTTTCCGATGACACAACAGCGGTAGGCCTGATCACCAACAACGACGAGACAGCATATAGGGAGGAGGTCCGAGACCTGGCCGTGTGGTACCAGGACAACAACCTCTCCCTCAACATGATCAAGACAAAGGAGATGATTGTGGACTACAGGAAAATGAGGACCGGGCACGCCCTATTCTCATCGACAGGGTTGTAGTGGAGCAGGTTGAGAGCTTGAAGTTCCTTGGTGTCCAAATCACCAACAAACTAACTTGGTCCAAGCACACCAATACAGTTGTGAAGAGGGCACGATGAAACCCATTCCCCCTCAGGAAACTCCCTAGAAAGGCCAAAACCTAGGTAGAAACCTAGAGAGGAACCAGGCTGAGGGGTGGCCAGTCCTTATCTGGCTGTGCCGGGTGCAGATTATAACAGAACATGGACAAGATTTTAAAATGTTCATAAAACAGGCAGAACAGTTGAAACTGGAGAAGCAGCACGGCCAGGTGGACTCGGGACATCAAGGAGTCATCAGGCCAGGTAGGCCTTGAGGAATGGTCCTCATGCTCAGGTCCTCCGAGAGAGAGAGAAGGCCCCAGTACATCACTGGGGCCAAGCTTCCTTCCATTATGGACCTCTATACCAGGCGGTGTCAGAGGAAGGCCCTAAAAATGGTCAAAGACTCCAGACTCCCTAGTCATAGACTGTTCTCTCTGCTGCCGCATGGCAAGCGGTACCGAGCACCAAGTCTAGGTCCAAGTGGCTTCTAAACAGCTTCTACCCCAAGCCATAAGACTACTGAACATCTAATCAAATGGCTACCCAGACTATTTGCATTGCCCTCCCCTCTTTTACTCTGCTGCTACAGTACTCTCTATTATTATCTATGCATAAGTCACTTTAATAACTCTACCTACATATATATTACCTCAATTACCTCGACTAACCGGGATTGCCACGCACATTGACTCTGTACCTTTACCCCCTGTATATAGCCTCACTATTGTTGTTTTACTGCGGCTCTTAATTATTTGTTACTTTTATTTCTTCTTTTCTTTTGTATTTTCCTTAAAACTGCATTGTTGGTTAAGGGCTTGCAAGTAAGCATATTACTGTAAGGTCTACACCTGTTGTATTCGGCGCATGTGTTAAATACAATTTGATTTAATTTGAACCTGGTTTAATGTTGACGATTATGTGTTTTGCTGTGTGCCAAATACGCCAGATACTGTTGTTGTGGGAGGGGGGTATTGGGCTGCTACATGGAGGGCTGCTCATTGACGGCTACATGGAGCAGGTCTTTACAGAGAATCTGCCTAAATACCAGCCCCTCCTGGTGCTTGGACAGCCTGGGTAGAGGTGCAAGTTGGTGGCTCTGATATTTGTCAGTCTCGGCCACTCACACAGGCTTGCAGTGCTAGGTACTGCTCTGTTTCAGCTGTCATGGGCAGCCTAGCTGTTTGGAGAAGGAGGTGTGTTCTGTCCCCTTAAGTGCCATGCATTCAGGGACCTTTGACATTATAATTCGATTGGTTGATTCAAATAAAGTACATATGGGCCTTCACTACAGATGCTCTATGTGTGTGTGTCACAAGTTTTGAGAGCAGTATGCAGGAGGAAGTCGCAGGTTGAGAACCACTGAAATATATTAAAGCACTATATAATTAAAAGCGTGACGAAACCCAAAAAGTGCAAAATAATAAAGTACTCAGGAAATAGTAGGAGAGATTCCTCTTAGGAAAATAAGCAACATTTACAATGACCGACAAAGACAAATGACAGATGGAGTATATATATACAGCGATAGAGTGGGGATTGGAACCAGGTGTGTGTAATGAAGACAAGACAAGTACGGGGTTGATGAGTGAAGGCCGTTTGCCAGCAGCAGGTTCGGCAGCAGCCAGAAGGCCGGTGACGCCGAACGCATGAGCTGGACAGGAGGGTGAGCCAAAGCGAAGGCTGGTTTGACTGTGTGTGTGTGTGTGTGTGCGTGTTTGTGAGTCACTACCTGTTTAGCCTCACAGCTTGGGATAGGAGCGATCATTGAACCTGGTGGTCAGGTTCTAGGCTGCTGTACAGCTTGACGGACCGTAGAGGATGGAACATTTATCCTCCTATATTTGGGGTTCTGAGAATACAACAGCTTCACAACAATCAATGTAGAAATATGTGTTTACAGTACTACAGATCTGTTCAAGAAGTTGTTGATGATGATGATGATGATGATGATGATGATGATGACTATTGTATACATTAGGAAACTATTTTTGCATCAAACATCATGTCAGTTTAAATAGAGAGACGTAGACAGACATGCAACACGTCATACACATTACAGACATAGTGCAATAGACTTACATACAGACAATACAATAAGAGCCTGGTTCATTTTCAGAAATGAGGTCCTGTACCCCATTTACAGTTTCTACTTCAATGTATCAGGTGGAGTTATTCACCAGCTATAGAGTGAGTTGTTGTTTATGTTTCTAAGACTGCAGGGTGGGAGATGCAACAATGGCCTTGAGAACAGCAGGAAGTGTGTTGCTGGTCTTCCTCTGGTCTGTAGCAGGTATGGTCTCATTCTTATCTTTTAGTTGCTTTGTTTGATAATCTACAGACATTTCTAAAAGGATAAGAATCATAATGTCATTCTGGTGTGTTCTGTTAGGCATCTTCACTTCACTTTAATAGTTATATTTCACACCTCACTGAGTGATGCTTATCTGTGGTTTCCATTCACACTCAACTCAGCAACTATGGCAACAAAGTGTGGATAAACCCTACTGTCAGTGTGAGCCAAAAGACCTAATTCTGATACCCTTTTAATTTTGTGACTGTGTTTCAGTGGATCTGGGTCAGGATGGCTGGAGTGTGACTTACACCCATCAGAGTATCTGTGCCTTGAAGGGGTCAACAGTGAACATATCCTGCTCTTACACATATCCCAGTGATCATGAGATCAAAAACACTTTCTGGTTTATTAAATGGGCCAGGCACGAGTCCAACATGGATCCTGAAGATCTGAGCTCAGTGCCAGGGTATGAGGGTCATATAGAGTACCTTGGGGATAAGAAGAGTGACTGTACCCTGAGAATCACAGACCTGAGATTGAGTGACTCTGCTGGGTACAGGTTCAGATTCATAACATCTGGAGGAAAGGTTGCTGGCTCACCTGTCTCCCTGACTGTCACAGGTAATCTGTCACACATCTATTACTGTAATTACCTTATTAAGGGCAGTCATACAGACACAGTAGTGGTATGTGATGGAAAAATACCAAATATAGTATTTCACATAAGAGGACATATATAGGAGGAAAACATGTTTTTGTTTCCTTTTACTCTAGATGTTGTGTTGGAGATGGATCCTACATCTGTGTCAGAGAGGGAGAATGTCACACTGACATGTAGAACCAAATGTACACTGGACCCCATCACAGCCTACAGTTGGTATAAGAATGGACAGCCTATACCAAACAGCAACACCTACTCTCCTGTCTATATCCTATTCTCAGTCAGCAGTGAGGATACAGGCAGATACTCCTGTGCTGTAGAAGGCCATGAGGATCTCCCCTCTGCTGAAGAGACTCTCACTGTCAGATGTCAGTACATGGGGTTTAAATCTTTAGTTTGGTATATTAACATTGTAGTGACAGATATTATCTCCACATGATACTTGAATTGATCATCTTCAATAAGAGGGTGAATCTAAAAGTACAATTGTGGAACATTTATGTAATATTTTTAACAGACCTAATTTGTTCTTTTAATAAATCCACTGTCTTTTACATCAGATGGACCAAAGAACACCTCAGTGTCAGTCAGTCCCTCTGGTGAAATAGTGGAGGGCAGTTCAGTGACTCTGACCTGCAGCAGTGATGCCAACCCACCTGTTCAGAGCTGTACCTGGTGGTACAGGAAGAATGGAGGTACCTGTCAGAGGATCTCCAATCAGAACACAGGACCACAGCATGTCTTCAATCAAATCCAGTCATCTGACAGTCGAGAGTACTACTGTGAGGCCCAGAATGAGATGGGGACAGACAGGTCTAGGACCATAAACATGGATGTTAAGTGTGAGTAAAATACAGCTCAGTGTTTGAATGCCAAGGTTGCAATCACATAGTAATGAAATAATGCAGTCCTTAAGCATATCATCTCTAAATGTGTTCTTGTTGATGTTTTGTGTAATTAATACTTTTAGATAGTTCTCTGAGAATTTCATTTCGAAAATTTCATTTTGACATGTCATGTGAAGTTGTAATATAACTACTGTTTTAATGCTCTGGCAAATTATATTTTACCAGATGGCTCAAAGAACACCTCAGTGTCAGTCAGTCCCTCTGGTGAAATAGTGGAGGGCAGATCAGTGACTCTGACCTGCAGCAGTGATGCCAACCCACCTGTGGACAAATACACCTGGTACAAGAAGAACGTAACTTCACCAAAAGCATCAGGACAGAGTTACAGCATCACTAACATCAGCTCAGAGGACAGAGGAGAATACTACTGTGAGGCTGAGAATACAATAGCATCTAATAACTCTACAGCTCTGATGATCATTGTAGCAGGTAAAGTTCCATCTTCAGTACAAAACTACATGTTTCAAGCTAATTTTAATCATTAAACTGTCTTATTACACCTTAGTTTATAACTATGCATTGAGTTATAATATCCCTTAACACGTATTGCGTTAATGTCCTGTATTTAAGTTTATTATATCATGCCATGTACTCGTATCATCCATATTTTATTATAGGGAAACAGACCTCAGTTGTGACTGCAGCTGTAGGAATCATAGTGGTTGTTCTGGTTCTCATCCTCTGTCTCTCTGGACTCATGTGGTTCAGGTGAGTTAAAATGCATATTTTTATGATTATTACATCTTAGTTCTCTGATTTGTTATTAACTTCATTAATTAATTAATTCTACATTTACTCGAGTCCTTTAGCAGACACTCTTATCCAGAGCAACTTACAGGAACAATTAGGGTTAAGTGCCTTGTACAAGAGCACATTGACAGATTTTCTTACCTAGTCGGCTGGGGAATAGAACCAGCAAACTCTTGGTTACTGGCCCAACACTCTTAACTGCTACATTTTATTAGTAACATATCAACTTCCACTAGAGGTCAGTAGAGAGCAGAACTCACTCTGTCCCTCATTACAGGAGAGCCACAAGAGGAAGTGATGCCACTGCAGACACACAGGTGATTATATCAGTTACTTCTCAACCTCCGGCATTAATTTACTGTGTCAATACAGTCTCTTTCATACTATTTTAACTGTTACCTTGACACCTCTCTCTACAGTGTCCATCCTGACCCTAACATTGACACCACTCTCTCTCTCTCTACAGAGTGTCCATCCTGACCCTAACATTGACACTACTCTCTCTCTCTACAGTGTCCATCCTGACCCTAACATTGACACTACTCTCTCTCTCTACAGTGTCCATCCTGACCCTAACATTGACACTACTCTCTCTCTACAGAGTGTGCATCCTGACCCTAACATTGACACATACACAGGTCTGAACATGAGGACCATGTCCCCTGACTACGACACTCTGGCAGTAAGTCTCCTATAATGAATTTGGGTTTGATACAGTACTTGAAAGTGTTTAGATAAAATTATGGAAAGACTGCTGTCTCAAAGAACTCATGCATTTCATCTCTCCCTCCCTCCCACTCTCTCTTTCTCGCTCTCTTTCTGTCCACAGAGTGTCCATCCTGACCCTAACAGTGATACGTACACACCTCTGAACATGAAGACCAGGTCACCAGAGTATGACACCCTGGCAGTAAGTGTGTGTGTGTGTGTGTGTCCATAAACATTTTAGAGGGAGTGCTAAGTCAGTATGTCTTCTTTCAGAATGTGAGGGGAATCTCCCACGGAAGAGAACCACCACACAACCTGGACTGAAGAGAACCACCACAGAACCTCCTGGACTGAAGAGAACCACCACAGAACCTGGACTGAAGAGAACCGCCACAGAACCTGGACTGAAGAGCTAAGGTTCCAATCTAAAGCTAGGCCTAACACCACTATTTCCAGACCACTTTCACTTTGAGTAAATGCTTTTTATTTTCTTATAATGATAACTATGTATATTGATGATAATATGAGATGGGTTATATTTTTCCATATTTTTGATGATATAAATAGCCTACTTTTCTTGTGTACCAATCTGTTTACAATCTATAGTTTAAGATTATATTTCTGATCTTTTTTTTTCTATGGGATTTTGCCAGATACAGATGTTTTATGACATCAATAGTCCTACTTTCCTCAGCAACTAATTTGGATAATTTTGATAAAAGCTTTTTAATATATTTAGCTCTTGGGCCAAGTTCCTCCTGATGTGGTTAATGATGATTTATTTTGTATTGCTGTCAGACATTCTTCTGCATTTTATATTTAATTTTACGTGATACTATATTGTTCAGTGTGATGATATTGCTTGTTTTAATAAAAATAAATGTAATCAGTACTGTCACGGATCCCCCCGGAACTGTTGCTCATTCCGTCCACCAGCTCCGGAGGTCTACGTCACCGGCCTTCCAGGCGTCACTGAACAGGATTCATTACCACCAACCCCGGACTGTCTGGTCTCATTACACACTCCTGGTTCCCATTCCCCCTGATTAGGATGTTATATATGTGCCCTCTGTTCCCCGTTGTCGGTTATTGTTACCATGTCCGTTGGTCCTGTGAGTACCTGTGCTGTTATATCGACTTCCATGCTACGTGTATTTGTGCACTTGATTTACGGGTCTCGTCCAGGGTAATATTTAGAGGTTTACACCTCGCTTTTTTTGTTTGGGTTTCATCCTTGAGATATATATATATATATATATACGCGTCTTGTTTTGGGTGGAGAAATAAAACCTCTTACCTATTCCAGAACCTGTCTCCTATAATTATACAGTACTTTGTATTGCTGTCAGACATTGCACATTTTATATTAGGTAATACCATATTGTTCAGTGTCATGATATCACTTATTTTATCATAAATTGTTATTACCAATTTTAGATACATTAAGTACATGTTTATATTTGCAGTATTTAGTGGGTTACTGTCAATACAGGACAAATATATAAACTTAATGTTGTAAATAAGCTCAGTTTAAGACAAATACATTAAATCAGTTGAATAACTATTAATACATTGATTCATAACTATTTCCACTCTGCTGTTTCTTGTATTTCTGCCTATTGGACACATTGTAGCGGTATTTATTTGAGAGGGGTAAAGATAAAGATTTTGTTCGGGCGCCTGGCAGATATTAACCATGCCGAAAGGAAAAGAGAGAGTACCACTACCAGACCCACACACACATCAGAAGAGACTGACTAGAGTGTAGCCTGTTTGCCAGTGGAGAGAAGAGAAGACACCATATGAAACCCACGTCACAGCACAGGGGTAAACCCACCAATAATACCTCATACAATAATAATGGCGGAGCAATTGAACGACAACTTCATAGAACCAATTTACAAGAAAGAACCCAGTCAACAGAGGATTTGCAATCTGTATTACCTTCCAGTGGAGGAGTGCAGAGGGTATGAATGTGGGGGTGTTCATAGACACAACAAAGGCCTTAATATCCAGAATCTTCTCGGCCACATGTCATTAGTACCACAATACAGTTCAAATAACAATACACAACTTGCAACCTCCCTTTTAACTAAAATGTCAACCCAAATACGTCTGGCATGGCCATAATAGTCCCGCGATAATGAACATCAACGGGAAGTGCATTTGATAAATAGAAAGTCTGCTGCAGTGTAAAGCACTGGAACGATAGAGGGAAGAGAGAGAGATCTTAGCTGTTGACTTCAGGCTTGCAGTTGTACTGTCTGACCGTCTGATGGTTTGTTGGTTTGTAGTCAAAGCTTCACAACAATGTTGCTACTAATCCATGCGATCCATAACCGGTGCGGTCCCAAACGATAACAACCACAACCTAGAGCGGTCACACCGATGATTGAGTTAAACACTTTATAAACTAAACACGCTGAAAATAAACAGGACTTCTGCAGCATCGCGCACACACAATCAAACTGTTGCGCCAACCAAGAGCTCCCTCCCAGAGAGCTGAAAGAGCTGTCTTTATCTCCTCCTTCTTACTGCTGATGCGCTCTTAAAGTGGCAGCGCACGGTGAAGGCTCCGTGCAGGATTGCCACAGCAGCAGTGAACAGATCAACACCCAGCACTGTTCTCACTCACCAATTAGCTGTTTGTTAACCTGCAATTGTTAATAACCCATCTGCAACCACCCCACTATATGTGATCAAGTGAAAATCTGGAGTCCGCTCCAGACACTAACCCACAAATATAGAAAATGCACTACAGGCTACAGTTAAAGACAGCAGAACAATTTTTTGACTGGGTGCAGGATTTCTGCTTATAATGTCAGACATGTTGGTAGGCTATTTGTTAGTCAACTTGTCTATAATGTCTAGATACATGCAGTGACACGTCATTCCAGGACAGGTGTGGCAGAGCTCCACATGTTTTGAGCCCCACCTGGTTAGTTTTGTTGCATGTTATTTTTGTCATTAATACGTGTCACATATCAGTTTTGCAAACAATGTACAAAATAAATAAAGCATTGGGTTAATAAAGTCGCATACAAACATGGTCTCTTTTTGCTTTCTTGAGTAAGGCAGCTCCAAAATGCAGGTGTTGCAGCCTAGCTCAGTGCTGTCTGTGGTGGGGCAGCCAGAGGAAAATACGGAGCAGAGGGTTGGTAATGTTCTCTAGTTGCGCCGTGATTGGCTCAGTGTTCTGTTACTCATGGGGACACTACGTCACCGCAAAATCTACGGGAATAGATAAAATATTCAACCCCTTGGGTGCTGCCCTAGAGTTACATTAGAAGTGCCCATCCAAGAAGGCTCAAGGTCATTGGCCACAGACAAAATGTTGTCAAATAACGTTATATCTACCGTAACTTTGATTGGACTGATCATGTCACCATCATACTTTCTAAATCTTAGCTAGCAAGCTAGACATGCAGTCTACTGGCAAGTCCTTTTCAAACCTTGCCATATGAAGAGAAATTATAGATATATAGATTATAACTATACTAAAAACATATAGATAAAACGTATCAGTTCTCATCGGCCATTGGACATAAACATTATACGACAAGTTGGAAATTGCAAATTCAACAATGAGTGCCACTTCAGACCCGTGTTCAATCCCGGGCTGAAGTGGAACTATAAGGCAGTGTACAATTGGCCCAGGATCGTCCAGCTTGGGGAGGGTTTGGCGGCCGGGATGTCCTTGTCTCCATCGTGCTCTAGCGACTCCTTGTGGCGGGACGGGCGTCCTGCAAGCTGACCGAAGGTCGTCAGTTCGACAGTGTTTCCTCCGACACATTGGTGCCTGCTGTTTGTCCTCCTGTCCAGGGGATGGAGCTGGAGAGCACCAGGCTGGTGATCAGGTACCCAGACCGCTGGCTGCAGAGAACCCCTCCCTCTCCTCAGAAGACCAACCCTATAGACCTCAACACCTCCTCAGCCTCCCAGTACACCTCCACAGGGTACGGACATCCGACTGTCAAAACCTCAACTATAATTTATAAACACATATAAGCATTTATAATGTGTTAATTATGAGTTATTCTAAAGTGTTTCCAGTCAACTCATATCAACATTTGAAATGTACAAAATGACAGAGAAATGACAGAAGGTGGGGGCAGGAGTACAGGTGCTTGTGTTTTCATACTGTCTCTCTCTCCCAGGACCAGGAGGATGGCTCCCATCGATGGTGACAAGAGTTTCTTCTGGAGGACCACCAGCTGTCTCTATGGTTATTTTATTTTACCCTTATTTTACCAAATAAGTTGCCTGAGAACACATTCTCATTTACAGCAATAACCAATAGTTACAGGGGGAAGGCGAGGGGATGAATGAGCCATTTGGAAGCTGGGGCCATGATGGTGGCACTGTGATAGACTGCATCCAGTTTGCTGAGTAGAGTATTCGAAGCTGTTTTGTAGATGACATCGCCGAAGTCGAGGATCGGTAGGATAGTCAGTTCTACTAGTGGAAGTTTGGCAGCATGAGTGAAGGAGGCTTTGTTGCGAAATAGAAAGCCGATTCTAGATTTAATTTTGGATTGGAGATGTTTAATGTGAGTCTGGAAGGAGAGTTTACAGTCTAGCCAGACACCTAGGTATGTGTAGTTGTCCACGTATTCTAGGTCAGAGCCGTCCAGAGTAGTGATGCTAGTCGGGCGGGCGGGTGCAGGCAGCGAACAGTTGAAAAGCATGCATTTGGTTTTACTAGCGTTTAAGAGCAGTTGGAGGCCACGGAAGGAGTGTTGTATGGCATTGAAGCCCGTTTGCAGGTTAGTTAACACAGTGTCCAAAGAGGTGGATCAGAGAATCACAAGCAGCAAGAGCGACATCATTGATGTATACAGAGAAGAGAGTTGGCCCAAGAATTGAACCCTGTGGCACCCCCATAGAGACTGCCAGAGGCCCAGACAACAGGCCCTCCGATTTAACACACTGAACTCTGTCTGCAAAGTAGTTGGTGAACCAGGCGAGGCAATCATTAGAGAAACCAAGGCTGTTGAGTCTGCCGATAAGGATGTGGTGATTGACAGAGTCGAAAGCCTTGGCCAGGTCAATGAATACGGCTGCACAGTAATGTCTCTCGATGGTGGTTATGATATTGTTTAGTACCTTGGCGTGGCTGAGGTGCACCCGTGACCAGCTCGGAAACCGGATTGCACAGCGGAGAAGGTACGGTGGGATTCGAAGTGGTCAATGATCTGTTTATTAACTAGGCTTTCAATAACTTTAGAGAGGCAGGGCAGGATTGATATAGGTCTATAGCAATTTGGGTCTAGGGTGTCACCCCCTTTGAAGAGAGGGATAACCGTGGCAGCTTTCTAATCTTTTGGGATCTCGGACGACACCAAAGAGAGGTTGAGCAGACTGGTAATAGGAGTTGCAACAATGGCAGCAGATTGTTATAAAAAGAGAAGGTCCAGATGATCTAGTCCAGCTGATTTGTACGGGTCCAGATTTTGCAGCTCTTTCAGAACATCTGCTATCTGGATTTTGGTGAAGGAGAAGCTGGGAAGGCTTAGACAAGTAGCTGCGGGAGGCGGAGCTGTGGGTTGGGGTAGCCAGGAGGAAAGCATGGCCAGCCGTAGAGAAATGCTTGTTGAAATTTGTCGGTGGTGACTGTGTTACCTAGCCTCAGTGCAGTGGGCAGCTGGGAGGAGGTGCTATTGTTCTCCATGGACTTGATAGTGTCCCAAAACCTTTTGGAGTTAGAGCTACAGGATGCAAATTTCTGTTTGAAAAAGCTAGCGTTTGCTTTCCTGACTGATTGTGTGTATTGGTTCCTGACTTCCCTGAACAGTTTGCATATCGCGGGGACTATTCGATGAAATAGCAGTCTGCCACAGGATGTTCTTGTGCTGGTCAAGAGGCAGTCAGGTCTGGAAGTGAACCAAGGGCTGTATCTGTTCTTAGTCTTACATCTTTTGAAAGGGGCATGCTTATTTAAGATGGTGAGGAAGTTGCTTTTAAGCTATATGCCCTCAATCTCACACAAATTATCAAGGAACCTACCAGGTACAACCCTAAGTCCGTAACCATGGGTACCCTCATAGATATCATCCTGACCAATTTGCCTTCTAAATACACCTCTGCTGTCTTCAACCAGGATCTCAGCGATCACTGCTTTATTGCCTGCGTCTGTAATGGGTCCGCGGTCAAACAACCACCCCTCCATCACTGTCAAACGCTCACTAAAACACTTCAGCGAGCATGTCTTTCTAATCGACCTGGCCATGGTATCCTGGATGGATATTGACCTCATCCCGTCAGTAGAATGACTGATTGCTCTTTAAAAGTGCTTTCCTCATCATCTGAAATAAGCATGCCCCGTTCAAAAAATGTAGAACTAAGAACAGATATATAGCCCTTGGTTCACCCCAGACTTGACTGCCCTTGACCAGCACAAGAACATCCTGTGACATACAGCATTAGCATCGAATAGCCCCTGCGATATGAAACTTTTCAGGGAAGTCAGGAACCAATATACACAGTCAGTTAGGAAAGCTAAGGCTAGCTTTTCAAAACAGAAATTTGCATCCTGTAGCACTAATTCCCAAAGGTTTTGGGACACTGTAAAGTCCATGAAGAATAAGAGCACCTCCTCTCAGCTGTCCACTGCACTGAGGCTAAGAAACACTGTCAACACCGATAAATCTACGATAATCGATAATTTCAATAAGCATTTTTCTACGGCTTGCCATGCTTTCCACCTGGCTACCCCTACCCCGGCCAACAGCTTTGCACCCCCTGTAGCAGCTTGCCCAAGCCCCCAAACCGCTTCTCCTTCACCCAAATCCAGATAGCTGATGATCTGAAAGAGCTGCAAAATCTGGATCCCTACAAATCAGCGGGGCTAGATAATCTAGATCCTCTCTTTCTAAAATGATCCGCCAAAATTGTTGCAACCCGTATTACAAGCCTTTTCCACCTCTCTTTTGTATCATCTGAGATCCCCAAAGATTGGAAAACTGCCGCGGTCATCCCCCTCTTCAAAGGGGGAGACACTCTTGACCCAAACTGTTATAGACCTTTATCTATCCTGCCCTGCCTTTCTAAAATCTTCGAAAGCCAAGTTGACAAACAAATCACAGAGCATTTAGAATCCCACCGTAACTTCTCCACTACGCAATCTGGTTTCCGAGCTGGTCATGGGTGCACCTCAGCCACACTGAGGCCCTGTTGTCCGGACCTCTGGCAGTCTCTAGGGGGGTGCCACAGGGTTCAATTGTCGGGCCGACTCTTTTTATATATCAATGATGTCGCTCTTGCTGCTGGTGATTCTCTGATCTACCTCTACGCAGACGACACCATTCTGTATACATCTGGCCCTTTGGACACTGTGTTAACAAACCCCCAAATCAGCTTCAATGCCATACAACACTCCTTCCGTGGCTTCCAACTGCTTTTAAATTCTAGTAAAACTAAATGCATGCTCTTCAACCAATTGCTTCCCGCACTCGCCCGACTAGCATCACTACTCAGGACGGTTCTGACTTAGATAATGTGGACAACTACAAATACCTAGGTGTCTGGTTAGTCTGTAAACACTCCTTCCAGACTCACATTAAGCATCTCCAATCCAAAAATAATTATAGAATAGGCTTGCTATTTCGCAACAAAGCCTCCTTCACTCATGCTGCCAAACATACCCTCGTAAATCTGACTATCCTTCCGATCCTTGACTTCCGGCGATGTCATTTACAAAATAGCCTCCAACACTCTACTCAGCAAATTGGATGTAGTCTATCACAGTGCCATCCGTTTTGTCACCAAAGCCCCCGTATACTACCCACCCCTGTGACCTGTATGCTCTCGTTGGCTAGCCCTCGCTACATATTGGTCGCCAAACCCACTGGCTCCAGGTCATCTATAAGTCTTCGCTAGGTAAAGCCCCACCTTATCTCAGCCCACTGGTCACCATGGCAACACCCACCCGTAGCACGCGCTCCAGCAGGTATATTTCACTGGTCATCCCCAAAGCCAACACCTCTTTGGCCGCCTTTCCTTCCAGTTCTATGCTGCCAATGACTGGAACAAATTGCAAAAATCACTGAAGCTGGTGACTTATATCTCCCTCTCTAACTTTAAGCATCAGCTGTCAGAGCAGCTTACTGATCACTGTACCTGTACACAGCCCATCTGTAAATAGCACACCCAACTACCTCATCCCCATATTGTTATTTATTTATTTTTGCACCCCAGTATCTCTACTTGCACATCATCTTCTGCCTTTCTATCAATCCAGTGTTAATGCTAAATTGTAGTTATTTTGTCTCTATGGCCTATTTATTGCCTTACCTCCCTAATCTTACTATATTTGCACACACTGTAAATAGATTTTTCTATTGTGTTATTGACTGTATGTTTGTTTATACCATGTGTAACTCTGTGTTGTTGTTTTTGTCCCACTGCTTTGCTTTATCTTGGCCAGGTTGCAGTTGTAAATGAGAACTTGTTCTCAACTGGCCTACATGGTTAAAGTGTTGTGTTGTCTCTCTTGTCGTGATGTGTGTTTTGTCCTATATTTTACTTTGATTTATTTATTTTTAATCCCAGCCCCCATCCCCGCAGGAGGCCTTTTGCCTTTTGTTCTGAACTGAATTGCCTAGTTAAATAAAGGTTAAATAAAATAAATATTCCCTCTGTCATATTCCTCTATCATATTCCCCTCTATCATATTCCCTCTATCATATTCCCCTCTATCATATTTCCTCTATCATATTCCCCTCTATCATATTTCCTCTATCATATTCCTCTCTATCATATTCCCCTCTATCATATTTCCTCTATCATATTCCTCTCTATCATATTCTTCTCCACCCTCCATCCACTCCCCCTCCCTTTTCATCCTCCTCTCCTCATCTCAGCGCAGCCTCTCTCCATCGGGTGGTTTGGAATTCAACATTTAAACACTTCCCAGATTTGTGAAAAGTAAACATTTTGTGTTTATACAGTGCTGTACAGTATGCCTTAACAAAAATCAAACGGAGTAAACATTTTTATTTTTTTAAATGCTTTGTTTTTTCATTGCATGCAAAAATACCTTATCCCTCCCTCCCTACTCTCTCTCTATTACCCAGTCTACTCATCCATCTTCAAGCTTTCATCCCTTCCCTGCACTTCTATCACCCTCTCAGTTCCAACCTCCAGCTGGCTCCCTCTTTTTCTTCTTCTCCAGTCTCTTCCTCTCCTCTTTCCTCATCTTTTCTATCTTCTTCTCCTCTTTTACTAGAATCTTTCGCTCCATCTCCAGGAAGTCAGCTTGAGCTTTCTCTCTCCTTTTCAGCTCTTCGGACCACTTCTTCTCTTTCTTAATCCTGTCTTTCATCATGGCATTATGTATCTTCATCAGCCCCTCTAACCTCCTTTTCTCTGCCTTTTCCTTCTCTTTTCTTTCCATCTCTCTCTTTTCCTCTTGAAC
Organism: Brachymystax lenok tsinlingensis; assembly: GCA_030435695.1. NCBI lineage: Eukaryota > Metazoa > Chordata > Actinopteri > Salmoniformes > Salmonidae > Brachymystax > Brachymystax lenok. The sequence goes on along the minus strand of CM059812.1, from coordinate 59,326,731 downwards.
TTCTCCCTCTTTTTCTCAGCCTTCATGACTTTCTTCTGCTCTTTCTCTCTCTTTCTTTCATCTCTTTCTTCTCCCTCTTTCTTTGCTCCTCCTCCTTGTCTTTCAGCTCCTTTCTCTCTTTCTCGTCATCTTTCAACTTCTTATTCAGTTTCTTGTTTTTCTCTTTTTCCTCCATCTTCAAAAACAGGATTTTCTGCATGTGGCTCATGACCAGAAAGCCCACTCTTCCCAGGATGGTCTCTGCTCTCTCTGATGAAACCGTCCCATTGGAGCTCTTGGAATGGGCACGGTCCGCCTCACTCTTCAAACCCTCCCTCGGGCTCACCTCCTTGATGCTCCTCTCTTCACTCTCAATTTCAATGCCTATCCAATGATCCTAACAGGAAGACATTGACTCTAGATGTAATATTGTTCCAATGTGGCACATTCAATACACATTTGAGTGATCAACATACAATGATGGCCTCATGGTGCACACAATTTGGAGGACAGTAATTGAGGTAATTTGTTTATATGTATCCCCATTAGATTTTATAATAGATATAGATGTTCTTCCTGGGTCCACACTAAACGTAATACAAACATTAACCCTAGTGAGGGGTGATGTTTGACACAATTAGCAAAAGCAGCAGGGTTGGGGTCAATTCCATTTCAATTCCGGTCAATTCAGGAAGTAGTCTAAAATTCAAATTCTCTTCAACGCTTTGAATTGAAATGGAACTGACCAACATCCCTGTATTGTAGTAGTGTAAAATAGGACACCTACCTTTGCCTCTTCCAATGTCCAGGGCCTCGGAACCTCATCCGCAGACCTGCATATGGAGGCTCCCACTCTAACAGGCGTCTTAGTGACCACGCCAGATCAGAGGGTGGGCGGCTCATCATTGCGGGTTGCCAGAGTTAAGATTAGCATCTGGGACCAGCTGATGAGCGTGAGGGCAGATATCCACCTCCTCAGTAGTGCCCCTCCCTTTCTGATCTGGCTGCTTGTGGTCCTTGTCATGGATGCATGCCAGGCTTGGAGGAAGTGCTAGGACAGGGCTTTATCACCCATCAGTTCCTCTCTTGACAGTGGATGCAACTGCACTTGCCTCTATGTCAACTGAGCACTCTGTGGTGTTCTCACCTGTCTCCTCTGGCTGTTTGTGGTCAATGTTGTGGGTGCAGGGCAGCCTTAGAGGCAGTGCTGCAGGTGCAGGAGGACTTTTGTCATCCAAAAACTCCTCTTGGAGGACAGTGGACATGAAAGCGGCTGCTTCACTGGTAACTGAACACTTGTTGGTTCCCTCTACTGCCGCCTCTGGCAGTTTGTAGTCAATGTCAAAGACACGTGGCAGACTTGGAGGCAGCATTGGGACAGGGCATTTAGCTGCTGATCTGTCCACTCCATCAACAGTAGCTGTGCTTGAAGTGGCCTCTGTAGCAACTGAGACCTCATAGGCATCCTCTACTGTGTGCTCTGGAGGCATGAAGTCATCGTCAAAGACTGATGGCAGGCAAGGAGGCAGCACTGAAGGAGGAATTCTAGCTGGAAGTCGGTTCCCTCTCTTGACAGTGGCTGTACCTGCAGTGGCCTCTTTGGCAACTCGACACTCTGTGGCTGAAAAAGCAGGCTGGGAGGTTTCCGGGACATTGAATGAATTGCCAATGAACCGCTGAGCCAGTGGTGGGAGGGAGAAAGGATAGAATCTGTCCTCTTCCTTGATATTAGATATTGCCACAGGAGCAACTGAGACCTCAGTGGTTCCCTCGACTGTCTGCTGTGGTGGAATGGAGTCATCGTTAAAGAAGTGTGGCAGGTATCGATGCAGCATTGAGGAAAGATGTGTATCTGTCGATACATCTGCAGTGGCCTCTGTGGCAACTGGGCACTCAGCAGGGACAAAGTATGAAAATACAATGAACCTCTGTGCATCCTGAGCGTGCATATCCAATGGAGCTGGGGAATTTAACATTGTTGGTATTGGCCTCCGATTGGTGAAAGCCAGTGGTGGGAGGAGTCAATACAGGGAGCCATGAACTCATTGAGTGGACAGTTGGTCACATCTCTCACATTCTGCGGAGAAAAGAAACAGACATGATAAAAGTGATCACATTCAGTACATACATACTTTATGAGTCAACACTATTTACTTATACATCACATATACAGTGCCTTCGGAAAGTATTCAGACCCCATCACTTTTTCCACATGTTGTTACCTCACAGCCTTATTCTAAAATGTATTAAATCGTTTTTTTCACTCATCAATCTACACACAATACCCCATATTGACAAAGCAAAAACAGAACCGTTCCAAATTCATTTCAAGTAAATACAAATGGTTTTCAGTACTTTGTATTCAGTACACCTTTGGCAGCGATTACAGCATACAATCTTCTTGGGTATTACTCTACAAGCTTGACATACTTGAGTTTGGGGAGTTTCTCCCATTCTTCTCTGCAGATCCTATCAAGCTCTGTTCGATTGGATGGGGAGCATTGCTGCACAGCTATTTTCATGTCTCTTCAGAGATGTTCGATCCGGTTCAAGTCCGGGCTTTGGCTGGGCCACTCAAGGACATTCAGAGACTTGTCCCGAAGTCACTCCTGCGTCGTCTTGGCTTTGTGCTTAGGGTCGTTGTTCTGTTGGAAGGTGACCCTTCGCCCCCAGTCTGAGGTCCTGAACGCTCTGAAGCAGGTTTTCATCAAGGACCTCTTTGTACTTTGTCCGTTCATCTTTGCCTCGATCCTGACTAGTCTACTAGTCCATGCTGCTGAAAAACATCCCCACAGCACGATGCTACCACCACCGTGCTTCACCGTGCCTTAGGTGCCAGATTTCCTCCAGACGTGACACTTGGCAATCAGGCCAAAAAGTTAAATCTTGGTTTCATCAGACCAGAGCATCTTGTTTCTCATGGTCTGAGAGTTTTTAGGTGCCTTTTGGCAAATACAACGGGCTGTCATGTGTGCCTTTACGGAGGAGTGGCTTCCATCTGGCCACTCTACCATAAAGGCCTGATTGGTGAAGTGCTGCAGAGATGGTTGTCCTTCTGGAAGGTTCTCCTATCTCCACAGATGAACTCTAGAGCTCTGTCAGAGTCACTATTGGGTTCCTGGTCACCTCCCTGACCAAGGCCCTTCTCCTCCGAATGCTCAGCTTGGCCTTTCGGCCAGCTCTAGAAAGTCTTGGTGGCTCCAAACTTCTTCCATTTAAGAATGATGGAGGCCACTGTGTTCTTTGGGACCTTCAATGCTGCAGAGATTTTTTGGTACCCTTCCCTAGATCTGTTTCTCGACACAATCCTGTCTCGGAACTCTACGGATAATTCCTTCGACCTCATGGTTTTGGTGTTTGCTCTGACATGCACTGTCAACTGTGGAACCTTATATAGACAGGTGTGTGCCTTTCCAAATCATGTCCTATCAATTTTATTTACCACGTCCAGTCAAGTTGTAGAAACATCTCAAGGACGATCAATGGAAACAGGATGCACCTGAGCACAATTTCGAGACTCATAGCAAAGGGTCTGAATACTTATGTAAATAAGGTATTTCTGTTTTTAAGTTTAATTCATTTGCACACAAAAAACGTGAACTGTTTTTCGCTTTGTCATTATGGGGTATTGTGTGTTTGATTTAATACATTTTAGAATGAGGCTGTAATGTAACAAAAGGTGAAAAAAGTGAAGGTGTCTGAGTACTTTCCCAAAGGCACTGTATATATCTAGTGTCCTCTCAGATGCTCTGCACCAATCTGTACCAACCCTGGGTCTAGGGCGGCAGGTAGCCTAGTGGTTAGAACGTTCAGAGGGGTTGGGTTAAATGCGGAAGGCATTCAGTCGTACAACTATCTAGGTATCCCCCTTTCCTTTCCTGTCTTCTAGCCAATGGGTCAACTAAATGTAAAAATACATGCCCCACAGCCAGCATAACATTTGACATTTAAGTCATTTAGCAGAAGCTTTTACCCAGAACGACGTACAGTTAAGTTTAATGCACTAAGGTAGCTAGGTGGGACAACTACATAATCCTGATATTAAGGTCTACGAGAGATCGCTTGGTCTTGCTATTTTTTTATTTTTTTAAGACAAGGCAATCATAAGAACTGAGGACTATGCACATAACAATACTCAAAGAGAGACATACACGATACAACACAAGAAAAGTTATCAGACTAAATATTGTTAGCTTACATTCCATGGCATATGGCACATTTTGCCCGTCTATTGACATATATTTGCTTTAATCAATATTGTTCAGTAGAACTCTAGTCGACTTTGTCAAAGTTGGTCTTGTTACCTCCTCAATCAGGGTTGGCATTTTCCTTGTCTCAAACCAAATCCTCTTCATCTCCTTCTCCTGCTCCCTCTGGATCTGCCACACCAGAGCCAACCTGGCTCCTAGCTCCATCATGTAGTCTGTCTGGATCACCCTTTCCTTCAACTGACACTCAGCCCTCCTCTGTGTCAGCGTTGAACCCTCCATGTCTTCCTCCTAGCTAACAATAACTCTGGAAAATACATAACGTTGTAGTAAGTGGTGTGTTGCTAACCAAAGAATAATGCATCTCTTTACGATGTGCACACGTTTCCTCCCGTTTACTTACAATTAAGCAAGTGACAATCCCAATCCAGAGATGATTGTTATGATCATTGTGATGCAAGGCGTTGCCATTGGAGATGACAAAGCACAACACAGACTTTAAGAAGCAAACTTCAGGCTCTCTCTGTACATTACTATTGAGCCTTATTCAACCCCCTCATGTAACGCCACTCCATATTGGGCCTGGTTATCATAAACCACACTAATCCCACTTATATAATATCCTTCAAAAAGTTTTGGGTGTAGAAAATGACTCTGTATCCATGATGGACCTAACTTGTTGTACTGTTTAATCTATTTAGGTAGGCCTACTTGTTTTTTACACAACCTACCCTTTTGGTACATATTTATTGAGATAAGTGATTACAATATATGTTGGGGATTAACACAGAGAGAGGTTTTCTTTCATCAATTGAATGCATTTGCCATTAGGCTGGCTCACTACAACAACTGTAACATGCCATCTCAGGTGTCAGGATGAACAGTTTTCTCACAAAAAAAGGATTCAAGCAAACTGTCTCTCGTCAACAGTTTCACTTGTCAACATGATTGCATGTTAGGCCTATTTAACAGATCATGTTAGTACACAAGTCATTTGAAAAGTAGTTATTCTACAGACACATAGCTATTCAGTAAGTTATATTACAACCTACCTCTCAAGTAAGCAGCGTGTTCTCTCGCTAATGAAATAGGACATTAATAATCTGTCAGTGGTTAGTTGAATCAGTATCTTTGCACTGTTCTGTTTGTCTGTGCAACAGCTAACCTCCAAGAATCAGAATCTTGTGATGTCACAATGAAGGCCCCATTGCCATGATTACCCACAGAAGTTGTCATGTGTAACCAAATTCTGGAACAATTGACTTTTTTTTAACCTATGCAGCACAGTCATACCTAATATTTACATTGAATCCATGTAACCACATTTTTATTAAAATAAAATGATCTACCTCATATCAAATGGTTGACCATTCATAATACAGTGTTTGCCTAATTCAAAGTCAATATGTTTCCAGATATCACAACTAGCATCCAGGTTTCCTTAGGTTATTTGCTTGATCTCAGCCTACCACTAATGTCAGTGTTTCTCATCATACTCTTCATCATTAGTTAAATATATAGGCTACCTTACTAACAGTAAAACAGAGTCTTCCATACACTATGACACCTCAGTAGCAATGTTCCAACAAAGAAATGAGGGTTAAAGAAAACATCTCTCTTCAATGGCCTCAGCTATTAACCATATGATCAACAAGGTCAAATGCAGCACTAAAATCAAGAAGCAGCTCAACCACACGTTTATTTTGGTCAAGTGACCTGAGCCATTGATCGGTTAAATCAACCAGAGCTGTTGCAGTCGAGGATCTTCACGATACGCATGCTGGTAGAGAAATAAGATGTGCTGGATGTGTTATTATGTGCTGGATGGATTATGTTTCTGCTATTTTCTAATAGATTTTGCCATTTCCAGATTTGATGACATTTCACGTAGAAATATGTTGAACTATTCATTAGCTCTGCTCCTTCAGGGTAGCAGGAAGCTATACCACTCCCCAGCAGGAACACAGAACCTAACAGGTGGAGGCTGGGGTGCTGGGAGGAGCTAGAAGCCAGCTCATAGTAGCAGCAAGTGGCAGCAGGATGAGAGAGCAGACCTGGTCAGCCTAAATAGACCGCCAAATAAGGTGGGCGTAAATGATACTAGCCTCTAATTGGTGCAATCTTAGCTGATCGTCAGCCGAGATGGTCACTCAGGTTTATTTTCTGAACTGGCTCCGCTTAATTTCAGTAAAGAAAACACCACGTAGAAATATGTTGAACCATTTATTAGCAAATAAATAATGCAAGTCTTGACTATATAAGTTCTGCTCCTTCAGGGTAGCTCACTGCCCAAGCAATGCGTCAATATATAAAATGAACACCCATGTTCTTGAGAGTGAAGCCGGCATTGATTGAGAAGCAGTAGCAGCACCGATGCAGAATTAGGAGGCCATAGCTCAGAGCTAGCTCTCAGAGTTGATGAAGGAACCAGAGCCGTGATGAGTTCCAGTATCTTGTCATTGGTTGCCAGCATCAATGTTGAACAGAGGTTCACCAGGTGCTGCATTCAGGCAGCATAACATGAAAGAGGACAAACCAGTGTTAGTTCTGGTGATGACAACTGATGTTCCATGCTAATTCTTTCATCTAACAGTGTATGAGAGTACATAATGCAAACAGAATTCAAGGGAAGAACATTCTGTGTATTTCAGACTGAAGAACCCATAAAGCCATCACACAGATCGCCTCTGGAAAAGCACAATGTAAACCCAACAACGGGAACTCAAACTTGTGCTACTGAAAGAGGAGAGATATTCTTTGAAATGCAGGTTGGTTGCTGCTCTGTAGGCCATGTACAGTAAGTAGAACGATGGATTCCTGACTAGACTGCACGCTGAAGGGTCCTGACACAAAATATGAACTCAATACCTGCTATCGGACCATGATAAGAAAGGAAAGTGGAACAGAAAAGGCATACATGGTTATATAACAGAAGACATTGTACAGAGAGAAGAGCATACAGTAGACTGCTGCAGAGCACCACAGCTCAGCTATGACTTAACATCACATAGCATCAAATATACAGTATTACTAACAAACCCCCCAAAACTGCAACTAAACATTAGATAGCTACGTTACCATCTAAATAGCCTAATGTCCTACTGAAACTGCTCAGCAGTAGCTGATGCATCTGCAGCATACACAGTGAGAGTGACCTGATATTCCCCTAGACATACAGTATAGTCTACCTGAGCTGAAGGCTCATTTCTAACAGTAATGCCATGAGAAGAATAAATGATGGCCTGATAACAAGAGAAATAGACCCGTACATTACTAGAATAAGCCTGCATATAACAGTGTCTGAAGTAAGCCCTCTAACAGACATTTCCATATGAGGCGATCGCCAACACTGAGCGCCATGTGGGTGTTTAGTAAGCCCACCGCATGCTATGTAATGCTAGTTTCAACAGCCCATCCAACACTGCTGAACCTTCAGTAAGACTTGACTAGTAATCACAGCGTCAGCTTCCCCACTAAGGTCCAATGGGATAACTGGAAATCTGAGGAAGAAAGGTTAGGTTTAGGAAGTAATATCAATGTTAAATGATGCCGTACGTCTATGAATATATGCTTAATGATAGAAAGACCCAGTAATGCTCGACTGCTGAACAGCGCATGTAGCGGCCAACAGCATTTGGGCCAGCAAGATGGTGGTGGATATGACCCACTCTCACTAAAATGACTGCAGCAGAGTGAACCACATCAGGGTATAAGATGCCTGCATACTCACTATGTACAAGCATGCATGATAACACGCATAAATGTACTACTAGTAGAAGATGAATAAGAATGAATTACAGTAGCTAATACATGATGACTAGAATGAAGTGATCGCTACAGTAGCATACAACACAAAGATGGACCGACAGGGAGAACTACCTATGTAAAATGCATTACAGGATCAGAACATGGCTAATAAATCAGATCCTAAACCTACTGTTGCAGATAAGGATGAAGTAAATATTAGGTTGACAGAAATTATACCATAAAATGGAAACTATTAGTGGGACTCATGCAACAGTATTATATCAAATTGTATTTGTCACATGCGCCGAATACAACAGCTGTAGATCTTACAGGGAAATGCTTACTTACAAGCCCCTTAACCAACAATGCTTCAGAAGTTACGAAAAAATAAGTGTTAAGTAAAAAATAGACAAAAGTAACAAATAATTAAACAGCAGCAGTAAAATAACAACAGTGAGGCTATATAAAGGGAAAGGGGAATACCTAGTCAGTTGTACAACTGAATGCATTCAACTGAAATGTGTCTTCTGCATTTAACCCAACCCCTCTACCAGTCAGTATGCACTAATGCAGCCTTTCTTAAAGTATGGGTCACCTGTTAATGGTGGGTCGCGACGTGTCAGTGTAAATGTATAATCATTTCATGAATTACTGGAATTGATTTGGCCAAGTGCATCTGCGCTCTCTGTTCAGTGCGCTTTCTGCTTCATTAAGCAGCGGTCTCTGCTCAGTTTGGCAGCAGCGCGAGTGTGAGAGGGAGATGCCTGTGTGCTTCGGGCTTTAGCGGATCTTTTTTCTGCACTTTTCTTGAAGATCCCTCCGGACACACACGACGCAGCGCTGTCGTTCAGGCAGCAGATGATGCGCTGTCAGACACTGACTTGTCATTCCCACTCGCCGTCACTCACCGTTGGCATCAAATGGACTCATGCTAGACACAGGTTCTGACTGAGCTCGAATTGTTATGAAACGCATATACAGCGATGAGTTTCTCTCTTTCATACAAACATATAACGAGGAGCGCCCACAATGTGTTTTGTGCTTAGTAATGAGTCTCTCATAACGAACAAATGAATAAAACGACACGTCCAGACCAAACATCCACAGCATGACGGTAAACCCAGGGAGTTGTTTCAGAACAGGGCAGAATGCTTCAGGAAACAGTGCTTCGACAGTGGAAAAGGAAGTCAACTAGCAAGGCATTGTTGTCATTTTATAACAGGTGATGATAAGCAGAAATAAGGGAGTACTAACTAACTCTCATAGTAGTAGATGTGAGTTTCTCTTTCAAACAATCCCCTGGCCTTGTACACAGCTAATAGCTAACATTCGCCAAAACTAGCTAGCTACTGAAAGTGCAACCCTAGTAACAGTACAGATGAAGATGAAACATGATCAGGCCTACTGTACATCTTACTGTAGAAACTATTGTTGAAAACTAGTCTAGGTTGGAACTGTTGCTGTTAAAATACAATAATAATTGTTATTCTTAACTGGAATAAACTGATTGAAGCAAGATGCTTTTTGAGGCAAAGCCACTCAAGACAGTTCTGGGTTGTTCATCTACAGCAGGAAGCGGGTCTCTTGCCTGACTGAGAAAGCAGTAGATGTTCTGGTCCAGTTTGGCACCACATACCTATGCGAGTCAGGGTTGAAAAGGTTTAAGAACCCCTGCACTAATGAGCTAGCAGATGGCTCTGAGCAAATCAGAGTAGAAGTGCAGCAAAAGTGTAATATGCAAATGCACTAGTCCAGACCAGTCTGCTATTCCTTCATTTTCTGAATTTTCATCTAATTCTTCACTTCAGAAGTTTCTGCCTTACTTCATCCACTGCACTCATTTGTAATAATGTCCACACTGTGTTACGTTTCTTCTTCCTTTTTCCCCTCAATATTTCTCCACTGAGATAACCTAATTTCAATGGGTTCAATGCCAGTTTAGTTATTTAACCACCAGAGGGCAGCGTCGCTATTCTGGACTCCAATAGGCTTGCTACTTGACAGCTCCTGAATACGGTACCTACTAGCAGTGATAGCAGCGCCTTTTCTACTGGCGAAGAAAATAAAAATAACTGACGATTTACATAATTATTTAGAGTTTCAGATATTGCATTAGTAGTTCCCTGACATTATTGACCTTGTTCTCTGGGAGTTGAACACTATGGGGGAGGAGTGTAGTATCTGGGATCTACATGTGTTTATATGAGTTACTATGCTGTTACTAAGCAGTAATGTTTTACGGCAGTGTTACGTTACTACACCTAATAGGACATGCACATGCGCACTACTGTGCCGGGGGGGCTGTGGAGCACGAGAGGTTTTGGACTAAACGAGACTAACTGTCCTCCCGTCTCCCTGCTGGTCATTTCTACATTATTACAATGTCAAGGTTTCTACTTTAAACTGTGGAAGGGAATAGGGCTCCAAGAATAATAACCAGAAATATGTTGTACAACTGTAACCAACTTGACATAGCCCCCCAGAAGAAAGGCACACGGACACCCAGACTTCAGGTTGACTCGGTTTTTATCTGCAGTAAAAGATATCAAACAGTGATGACAGGCATTGACAGGACGGTCACAGCCACACTTCCACTGGTTAGGTAGGACATAAGATATCTTTTAGATAGGAGCAACAGTAGTAATACATACCCTCAATGTCAAGTGGTATTAATCCATAAATACAGAGCACAAGTACAACCCTTTTATAGAAACCTTTTAAGGTAGTAAGACAAACATTCACTTAATATTTCAAACGCTAGCAAACCACCTGCTGGCAATAGCTAGCGTGACATTGTAGTGCAGTGACCAACGGTGCTAGTTAGCTCGTCATTAACATGGCTAGCTAAGCCAGCAAAAACCTGGTTAACTTGCTGAAATAGGTCTTCAATACATTAACGGTCAAATAAATATATACATAGCCACATTCACTATTGACTTTAGGATATATGAACCAGTTTTCCAAAAACACTATAATGTTGTACAGTTTTAAAGAGTTTTTATATAGAGAGGAAAGAGACACGAACCTGCTCTCAGATTCTCTCTCTCAGACTGAGGAGCAGGCAGACCAACTTCCCAAATAGGGGAGAAGCACTCAAAACACACTAGTTGTTCTTTCAAAGAAAATAAATACAAACATGGTAAGTCTGAAGACCTCTCGTATTACCAACCTTACTACAACGGCAGCGAAGATTTATTATGAATTCAGTAATACAAAACGAAAGGAAACATTATTTATATCACCCTTTCCTGAAGTGAATGGTTTCAGCCACTACTCTACCGCGAACTGCGGCGTTCTTTGATATCGACATTGCGCGCGAGGTTGATGGAAACTCGACATTTTCACTTTGTTCCACAACATTTGAATTGTGACTGTCGGCGAAAGTCCCACCGACTAATGTGACTGGGATGACTCTGGAAAATGGAAGCTATGGCTGATAGGGTGCATTGATTGCAGCGGTTTCTGTAGCTGGCGACATGCTACACTCAACTAGTTAACATTGACAGACTGAAATAGTACCGAATCACTGTGATAAACACCATCTCCTGCTCATGATCAGAAAACATTGCTTCTCACTCACTGTATAGCAACACATAGCCTGTATGCTAGTCTAGCATAGGCTGCTTCCTCCTTGTATGGATGAAGGAGTATTCTCCATGATGGTTCACGGAGCACACTGACTCAGCTCCAAAGCTGCTATTGGGAACAAACAAGTAGGCTATATAATAGGCTACTCCTGAGGATAATTCTACTTAGCTAATTCTACATGTCGCCGGCTATTAACTGATAACAGAGCAGCAACATGGTTGATCCTCGCAATCAATCACATCCCCGCAGCAGCCAAACATTGCAACATGAGCATATTGAACGATGCGGGCGAGGTTCAAACACAGCTAGCGAGCACTTACAAAAAAAACATTATATCAGAAATCAGCAGCATAGTGAGAAACAGCTAGTTACAGCAGCAGAGTCAATGGAGAAAAAGAAGCCAGCGCATAGTAACAGAAACAGCTAGTTACAGCAGCAGAGTCAATGGAGAAAAAGAAACCAGCGCATAGTAACAGAAACAGCTAGTTACAGCAGCAGAGTCAATGGAGAAAAAGAAGCCAGCGCATAGTAACAGAAACAGCAAGCGGCAGAAGGATGTAAGAGCAGACCCGGTCAATAAGGAAGTCGTGAATGATACTAGCCTCTAATTGGTGCAATCTCAGTTGAGACGGGCACTCGGGTTCCTTTCTGAACTGGCTCCTCTTAATAAATAGCCTACTGTTCTCTGGTACTTATCTGTTTCTTGATCTTTTTCTATGGGATTTTGCCAATTCCAGATGTTTTATAATAGATAAAGTATAGGCTTGTCTTAGTGACACAAAAGGAATAATATTGATAAGAGCTTTTAAATAATTGTAGCTCTGGAGTTGCTCCTGATGTGTTTAAATACGTTTTACTTTGTATTGGTGTCAGACATGATTGGGGATTTTATATTTTATATTTTAGATTATGTAATACCACATTGTTCAGTGTCATAATATTGCCTGTTTTATTATCAAATAATGAATTATTACCTATTTTAGATAATTTGATTTTGCAGTTTTTTTTTACATTGAATACAGTACAAGTGTCATGTTGTAAATAAGCTCAAAGTTAGACAATAAATAGACAACAAATAAATAAATTATGTTTCTTGTATTTCTGCCTATTGTACACATGATGGCGCCATTGAGCAAAATAATCCATGAGTGGCTAGCCTATAGGCCAGCCAGGGATACTCCATTACTGTCAGGAGATAAACTGTAATAGATCAACAATCAGCACTGTTCATCAACAAACACACAGACAAATATACACGCACACACACACACACACACACACACACACACACACACACACACACACACACACACACACACACACACACACACACACACACACACACACACACACACACACACACACACACACACACACACACACACACACACACAACACACACCAAGTCTGGAACTTGCCAGAGTCTTTCGCAGTAGTTCAGACGTTGTATGGGTGTGTGCGTGAGTGTGTGTGCCTGCATCCATGTGTGTGTGTGTGTGTGTGTTATTGCTTGTGAGTGTGTGTGTTCACGTGTGTGTGCATGTGTGTGTTTTTGCTTGTGTGTTATGGGTATGTTACTCCCTAGACTATGTTACTTTACCTTCTATTTTGTATATTTTCAAGGGACTAGTAGGGACATATGAAGCCTGGAGGCTGCAGTAATGTTGAGATGTCAGTAAGGAGAGCTCTAGTCTAGAACACTGGTACCAAAGATACTCCCCTTTCATCTGTTCTGGAACCTTCAGTACCACTTTGATGCAGCTGATGAAGAGTGATAGGAATGGGTCACATTTTGTGTCTTGTAAAACATGTAGGCCCACTCCTCAAATAAAGAAATGCAACTACAGTATGCTGACTTTAGACCATTTTCTATTTAGATACAGTAACATCCCTTATGTGACATGCTGTTCATGCATGTTAATACCCTGGCCAGGCTACTTTAAAATGTGTTAACCACAGAACTCACACTTAGGCTACGCCTGCTTCTACTAATACTTACAGTAGACTACTTCTTGTTTCTACGCATTGACAGTACGTTGACTAACTGTTCAAGACCTCTCCCCTTCACTTCACTCTGTAAGTACACTTGACGATATCTTGAAATATAGTTTTAGTTTTGATGTTTTTAGCCATACATCACATGACTTCCTGTATCTTTGTACTTGTTGGTTTATATTGAACTGTGTTTTGGTTGTTACATCAGGGCCTGTATTCATAAAGTGTCTCAGACGGTCCATATAATTAAGCTCTGCTACTCTGATACACTTTGTGAATACTGAACCTGGACTGTGGTTTCATGTGTTTGGTTCAGTTCAGTTTATTCAGTTGCATGTTTAAAACATGATCAGTAGAGTATGTCAGTAATACCCAGATCTCAATTCAATACGGTCATGTTCACTGTCAAAGTATAACACGGTCAAGTATAACTGTGTGTGTGTGCATGTGATGTGTCTGTGTGTGTGTAAATGTATTTTTACATATTAATCAGATTGTGGGATATACAGTCAAGACCAAAATTATGTGTCACCCTTGACAAATACTGAGCTATATTGTATGCTACAAAAGATGGGATGTCCGTTGTACATGTGGTTTCACATAAAGACTTGTGCATGCTATTTTAAGAGCTCTGAGAGCAATAGATTGTTGTGGAGACATTTTGAAAATGGCCTAAAGTAAGAGTAAGAGAGATTGATATAACATGTGGTAGAAAGAGTATGTGGCCTTTTTGGGAAACTTTTTACATCAGGTTTCTCCGATCAAATAGCCTAACCTAAAGGACGCCCAATCACATAAAAATGCGCTGACACTTAAACAACATATTCTAAAAACAGGACAGGTCAAAGTAAAATAGACCATATGGACTGGACAACCAGGCTAGTCACTGCTGTCCAGGAGATTCATCCCCCTGGGCTAAATCGTCATGATCAGTGGTTTCAAGTATGTATCCTTCAGTGTTTTACTAAGCTGACCATAGCAATAATAAATATTTCTTAATTTGTTGCTGTGTAAACACATTGCAAATAGGCTAAGGATAACTCCTCCTGATAAAGTTGGGTAGCTGATATTCAGAGGTTAATTAGCCAAATTGATTAGTCACAGGAATCAGGACTAATGAAGTTCATGAAACGGCCTGTTTTACAAAAGGTGGACCTACCAAATGGATGGGCATTCATAAAATTATATTGTGGGCCGACAAGGTAGAATACATCCCCGTAAGCACAGGCCGATGTCTTTTGGACATATTTCTTTGGTCATGTCCGAATTGGCAGTCTTTTTTGGTGTTTTACAAATGGTAGGCCTACAACATAGATGGGCATTCCTAAAATTCAATTTCAGACAACACTGTAGGCTATACTTCATTAAGCACCGTCCTACACTGACGCCTTTTGGATGTCTTGTTTTGGTCCTGTCTGGACTGGACGTCTTTTTTTTGGTGCATTCTGGACCAGCCTTGATTTCCATGTTCACGGACGTTGGTTTTTGGTCTGGTCCGGACCAAATCTGAACCAATCATTGACGTCTATGTTTGGTTGAGATTTTGCCCACTCTGGACCAGCTTTCATTAGGCCCAAACACAGACGTCTATAAATCACGTCTTTTCATCTTTAATTCAGAACCTAAACCTGAACCTAACTTCAACGTCTGGAAAAATAATTATTTTAAAACTACGACCTAGAGAGGAAACACCGGCGATCGACTTAACACTTTACAACTAAGCACGCTGAAAATAAACAAGACTTCTGCAGAGTTGCACACACTGTGCACCAACCGACAGTAAGAGCTTTATTTCCTCCTTCCTGACTTCACCACAACATTAAACTATATATGGATAACAGGCTACATTAGACTATATATGGATAACAGGCTACATTAGACTATATATGGATAACAGGCTACATTAGACTATATATGGATAACAGGCTACATTAGACTATATATGGATAACAGGCTACATTAAACTATATATGGATAACAGGCTACATTAAACTATATATGGATAACAGGCTACATTAGACTATATATGGATAACAGGCTATATTAGACTATATATGGATAACAGGCTATGTTAGATTATATATAATATCTGATTACTTTCCAGTTTCTAATGTTGCTATTAGCCCAACATTATTGAGGACATTATTATTAGGATGGTGCAGTAATGTTGAGATGCCAGTAGGGGGAGCTCTAGTCTAGAACACTGGAACCTTTCAGTACCACTTTGATGCAGCTGATGAGGAGTGTAAATTGAATGGGTTTGTAGAATAGAATGAATGACATCATGGAACTGACCAAATGTAAATGGAACTTTGACCTGTTCCATGTTGAACTCAGAGGGACAACACATTCTAAGATGTTATAAATATTCCATATGGAATAGTCAACATATTGTTAACATGGTTCTGTATTTAAATAAAAGTGGAAATGGGGACAATTTTGTCCATTATAGAAATGTAGGGCCCACTCTAATACAGTAACCTCCCTTCTCTGACATGCTGTTCTGGTCCTCATGCATGTTAATGTCTTAAAGAGGAAGGAAAGGACAGTTCTGTATCAGCTACTTGTGTCCTGACTACATAAATATGTATCAACCACAGAACTGACACTTACTAGCAGTTCCCACTCACTACCAGTCAGTTGACTCACTGTACAGACCTCTCCCCTTCACTTCACTCTGTAAGTGCACCTGACAATATCTTGAAATATAGTTTTTGGTTATTTGTTTTCAGTCATTAGTCATACTTGAGGGTAATGTATCATTTTACTTCTTGTTATGTTTTGAGCTGTGTTTTGGTTGTTACATCAGGCTCAGTATTCATAAAGTGTCTCAGTGTAGGAGTGTTGATCTACACAGGGATGAGATGATTAACCAGGGTAAAAAAGACATGCAAACAAACATTGTAACACTGCAGTGTGTGTGTGTGCGGGGAGATTTGTAAATTGCTAGACATGACTGCCTTCTTGACCTGATAGCCAGCGATGTGAGACAAGTAGTCTCACCAACAGCACACATGCACAAACATTGTGTAAGGGGACACCTTGTTGGCACCGGAGAAGTAGGCTGCCGTTTTATGGGCTCTTTATGGGCTTCCACGTTGTTTGTAACTTATTTTGAACATAATGTTGTTGCTAACGTCTCTTTGACCGAAAAGAGCTTCTGGAAATCAGAACAGCGATTTCTCACCTTGAACTGGACAAAGAATTTCTCTTTAATGAGTCGGGAAAGAGGGATTTACTCCAGACACCCAAACAGGCCCTCATCCACGTCATTCGCAGGAGAAGGAGACAGAAAATATTTTGTGGAAGGAGATCGGGGTGCCTTGTGAGGATCTGCCGACGAGTGGCTTATCTGCCTTTGCAATCTGTACTATTGGCCAACATACAATCGCTGGATAATAAATTGGACAAACTAAAATCATATATATCCTACCAATGGGACATTAAATCTGTAAAATCTTATGTTTCACCGAGTCATCCCCACAATGACAGTACGTATGTACCCCAACCAGCACCCATGGAATACAGGCAAGATCCGCACTGAGCTAAAGGGTAGAGCTGTCGCTTTCAAGGAGCGGAAGCTTATAAGAAATCCTGCTATGCCCTCTGACGAACCATCAAACAGGCAATGCATCAATACAGGACTAAGATCGAATCGTACTACAACGGCAGGGCTTGCAAACTATTACAGACTACCAAGTGAAGCACAGCCAAGAGCTGCCCAGTGACACGAGCCTACCAGACAAGCTAAATTATGTCTATGCTCGCATCGAGGCTAGTAACACTGAAACATGCATGAGAGCATCAGCTGTTCCAGACGACTGCGTGATCACTCTCTCCACAGCCGATGTGAGTAAGACCTTTAAACAGGTCAACATTCACAAGGCATCAGGGCCAGACAGATTACCAGGACGTGGACTCCGAGCATGCGCTGTCCAACTGGCAAGTGTCTTCACTTACATTTTCAACCTCTCCCTGTTTGAGTCTGTAATACCAACATGTTTTAAGCAGACCACCATAGTCCCTGTGCCCATGACACTAAGGTAACATTTCTAAATGACTACCGACCCGTAGCACTCACATCTGTAGCCATGAAGTGCTTGAAAGGCTGGTAATGGCTCACATCAACACCATTATCCCAGAAACCTTAGGCCGACTCCAATTTGCAAACCGCCCCAACAGATCCACAGATGATGCAATCTCTATTGCACTCCACACTGCCCTTTCAGACCTGGACAAAAGGAACACCTATGTGAGAATGCTGTTCATTGACTACAGCTCAGTGTTCAACACCCTCAAAGCTCATCACTAAGCTAAGGACCCTGGGACTAAACACCTCCTTCTGCACCTGGATCCTGGACTTTCTGACGAGCCTGACGGGCCGCCCCCAGGTGGTAAGGGTAGGTAACAACATATCCGCCACGCTGATCCTCAACACGGGGGCCCCTCAGGAGTGCATGCTCAGTCCCCTCCTGTACTCCCTGTTCATGATTGCATGGCCAGGCACGAGTCCAACACCATCATTAAGTTTTCCGATGGCACAACAGCGGTAGGCCTGATCACCAACAACGACGAGACAGCATATAAGGAGGAGGTCAGAGACCTGGCCGTGTGGTACCAGGACAACAACCTCTCCCTCAACATGATCAAGACAAAGGAGATGATTGTGGACCACAGGAAAATTAGGACCGGGCACGCCCCATTCTCATCGACAGGGTTGTAGTGGAGCAGGTTGAGAGCTTCAAGTTCCTTGGTGTCCACATCACCAACAAACTAACATGGTCCAAGCACACCAATACAGTCGTGAAGAGGGCACGACAAAACCCATTCCCCCTCAGGAGACTGAAAATATTTGTCATGGGTCCTCAGATCCTCAAAAGGTTCTACGCTGCACCATCGAGAGCACCCTGACTGGTTGCGTCACTGCCTGGAATGGCAACTGCTCAGCCTCAGACCGCAAGGCACTACACAGGGTAGTGCGTACGGCCCAGTACATCACTGGGGCCAAGCTTCCTTCCATTAAGGACCTCTATACCAGGCGGTGTCAGAGGAAGGCCCTAAAAATGGTCAAAGACTCCAGACTCCCTAGTCATAGACTGTTCTCTCTGCTGCCGCATGGCAAGCGGTACCGGAGCGCCATGTCTAGGTCCAAGTGGCTTCTAAACAGCTTCTACCCCCAAGCCATAAGACTCCTGAACATCTAATCAAATGGCTACCCAGACTATTTGCATTGCCCCTCCCCCTCTTTTTACTCTGGTGCTACAGTACGCTCTGTTATTATTTATGCATAAGTCACTTTAATAACTCTACCTACATGTATATATTACCTCAATTACCTCAACTAACTGCTGCCACGCACATTGACTCTGTACCGGTACCCCCTGTAACGTTACACCCTGTAACCCCTGTAACCCCCTGTAACCCCTGGTACCCCCTGTAACGTTACACCCTGTAACCCCCTGTAACCCCCCTGTAACCCCTGGTACCCCCTGTAACGTTACACCCTGTAACCCCCTGTAACCCCCTTGTAACCCCCTGTAACCCCCTTGTAACCCCCTTGTAACCCCCCTGTAACCCCTTGTAACCCCCTGTAACCCCCTGTAACCCCCTGTAACCCCTTTGTAACCCCCTGTAACCCCCTGTAACCCCTGTAACCCCCGGTACCCCATGTAGCCCGCCTCGCTATTGTTGTTTTACTGCGGACTCTTAATTATTTGTTACTTTTATTTCTTCTTTTATTTTGTATTTTCCTTAAAACTGCATTGTTGGTTAAGGGCTTGTATGTAAGTATATTACTGTAAGGTCTACACCTGTTGTATTCGGCGCATGTGTTAAATAAAATTTTATTTAATTTGAAGCTGGTTTAATGTTGACGATTATGTGTTTTGCTGTGTGCCAAATACGCCAGATACTGTTGTTGTGGGGGGTGATCATTGTGGAAGTGGGCTGCTCATTGGACTGGCTACATGGAGCAGGCCTTTACAGAGAATCTGCTTAAATACCAGCCCCCTCCTGGTGCTTGGACAGCCTGGGTGGAGGTGCAAGTTGGTGGCTCTGATATTTGTCAGTCTCGGCCACTCACACAGGCTTGCAGTGCTAGGTACTGCTCTGTTTCAGCTGTCATGGGCAGCCTAGATGTTTGGAGAAGGATTTGTTTTCTGTCCTCTTAAGTGCCATGCATTCAGGGACCATTGACATTTTAAATTTGATTGGTGGATTCAAATAAAGTACTTAAAATGTGTGTGTGACACAGTGACTTTAGCTGAGGGCCCTTTAGGACCAGACTGATAGGGAGTAGGGTTGACATCTATACAGTAGGATGTGTGTTTTAACTCTAGATTATATATTTTTATATATTTAGCAGGGTGTAAGGAAAATACTCCTTTAATGTGACGCGTAAATATAACGCCCAAACAAAGCAGGCGCACACAAACAAAAGGCGGCCCAAACAGGACACCGAACAAGCCAGTAAATACAACAACCGAACGTCCAGCAACAAACAGAGAAACAAGCCTGCACGAAAGGAGGCGGGCTTGACCGGCTTAAATAGCCCTAGTGAACACAAACACGAAAACAGGTGCAAACAATAAGACTAATCAACAGAAAGAAAAGGAGGATCAATGGCAGCTAATAGGCCGGTGACGACGACCGCCGCCCGAACAGGCAGAGGAGCCACCGTCGGTGGAAGTCGTGACAGTCACACACATTACATACATTGTGCAGTAGACTTACAGACATACAGTATTCACAGACAACCATATAGAACAATACAACACAACGCAATATGAGCCTGGTTCATTTTCAGCAATGAGGCCCTGTACCCCATTTACAGTTTCTACTTCAATGTATCAGGTGGAGTTATTCACCAGCTATAGAGTGAGTTGTTGTTTATGTTTCTAAGACTGCAGGAGTGGGGAGATGCAACAATGGCCTTGAGAACAGCAGGAAGTTTGTTGGTGGTCTTTCTCTGGTCTGTAGCAGGTATGGTCTCATTCTTATCTTTTAGTTGACCGGTTTGTCAGAACTACAGATATTTCTAAAAGCATAACCATTTTTATGTTCTACTGGCGACACATTTGGCATCTCCACTTCACTTTAAACAGTTGTCTTTCACACCTCACTGAGTGAAGCTTATCTGTGGTTTCCATTCACACTCAACCAAAGAGTATCAATGTCTCAACTCCAGCAACTATGGGAACAAAGTGTTAGTGTGAGTCAAAAGACCTTGAACTTAATGTAACGTCCTTGTGATGTCTAACTGTGTTTCAGTGGTACTGGGGCAGATTGGCTGGAGTGTTACATACACCACTCAGAGTATCTGTACCTTGAAGGGGTCAACAGTGGAGCTGACCTGCTCTTACATATATCCCAGTGGTACAGTATCAACTACCTTCTGGGTTCACTAAAAATGATACTGAGGGGGAATCCTGTGAGTCTGAGTGATGACCCAGACTACAAAAGTTGTGTGACTTACCATAGAGATAAGAAGAATGGCCACACCCTGAAAATCACAGACCTGAGAGAAAGTGACTCAGCTACGTACAAGTTCAGCTTTATAACAGATCAGATCGGAGGGAAATATACTGGAGATCCTGGAGTCACTCTGTCTGTCACAGGTAACATTCTATTGTCTGATATTCTGTTTAATCTCCATTGTCTCTTTAGGTCTTGATTTGTATTAATCTACTAAAAGCATGAGCTGGCACACACCCAGAGAAAATGATTTAGCGTAGAGGTGCTGACTACGGAGAATAAACTGGAAGCTATAACAACAAAGAGAGTCTCCCACTCCATATGTAGAACCTCCCAGTCATTTATTGTGTAAAAAACACCACCGTTTCAGCATCACCTTCTTCAGGGTAAATGTATTGCATCATGTGATGACACTAGACAGCAGGTGATTCAGGTTGATGTTGTCTACTCCAGACCTGCAGGTGAAGGTGACTCCTTATTTACAGAGTTCAACATGGAAGATACTGACCTGTAGCACTACCAGCTGTCCTCTGACTGGTAACCCCACCTACACCTGGTACAAGAACGGACAGGTTGTAACTGAGAAGACTTCCCCCTATTCAGTCCTCCTTAATGCTGTAGACAGCTACTCCTGTGCTGTAAAAGGCCAAGAGTATCTTCACTCTCCTGCAGTGTGTGAGTGTTGATTTAATTCAACAATGTAACGCTGTTTAATCTGTGTGTGTTTTGGTTTCACTATGAGAACTTTTAGCATTTCTAGAAAGAACTGAATATAATCCAGTTGTCCTCTTGTTATGTCACTGTGAGTCTGGATTCAATTGGGATCATTTAGTAGCTAACCATTCTTTTTAACAAAGTAAGGCAATTTGCTAACTTCAAGGTATGTCTGGAACAAAACTATTTAATGTATTTTCAGGTGTTCTGGGTCACAACTGCTGGAGTGTGACTTACACCAAGAGGAGAATCTGTGTCTTGAAGGGCTCCACAGTGAACATATCCTGCTCTTACACTCATCCCACTAGTTATTCAGAAAAAGGTTCATTCTGGTTTACACAGAAACACCCTGTAGATATCAGTTCATATTCAGAGTGTGCAGGTCGTGTGAAGTACAATAGGAACACAGAGAACCACCACACCATGACAATAACAGACCTGACAGAGAAGGACTCAGCTGAATACAAATTCAGATTAATAACAACAGATGAGGGGAGATTTTCTGGCCTTCCTGGTGTGATGTTGACTGTCACAGGTAATACTCCACCTACAGTTAGTACTGTAATAGGACAAGTCTAATCACATGACAAGCCTGTCTGGAGTCAAATATGACTGATGTTTCCTCTTAGATATCCTGTTGGAGATGGATCCTACGTCTGTGTCAGAGGGAGAGAGTCACACTGAGATGTAGAACCAAATGTACAGTCGGTCTCAAGCCCACCTACATCTGGTACAAGAACGGACCACGCCTGAACAACCCAATCACCAGCTATAACAGCCTGATCCTAGACCCAGTCAGCAGTGAGGATGCAGGGAACTACTCCTGTGCTGTAGAAGGCTTTGAGAGAATCCTCTCTCCAGAAGAGACTCTCACTGTCAGATGTGAGTACATGGGGTGTTGATATATTTACAGTGAAAGTCATTGATATCATCTCTCTAATACATGGTTCTACATGTCAGTGTAATATACTAATCTATACTAATTTACATCATCTCTTGGTGCCTTACATGTTATATGAGTTCTTATTTGTTCTGTCATCTTCATCACCAGATGGTCCAAAGATCACCTCAGTGTCAGTCAGTCCCTCTGGTGAAATAGTGGAGGGCAGTTCAGTGACTCTGACCTGCAGCAGTGATGCCAACCCACCTGTGGACAAATACACCTGGTACAAGAAAGAACGTAGCTTCACCAAAAGCATCAGGACAGAGTTACAGCATCACTAACATCATCTCTGAGGACAGAGGAGAATACTACTGTGAGGCCCAGAATGGAAGAGGATCTATGAACTCTACAGCTCTGATGGTCATTGTAGCAGGTAAAGATCCATCTTCAATGCTTTAATACAAAAATAAAAATATCCAAGAAATTATGTTTAAAGGTAATCTTCTTCTAGTTTGCCTTATTACACTTTGGTTTATAACTATACATAGGCTTCTATATACACAAGTACTGTATTAATGTCCTGTATTGCTGAATTTTCATTTTCACTTCATAATAATATACTCATATCACCCATTTGATCTTTTAGGGGAACATACCTCAGTTCTGACTGCTGTTGTAGGAATCATAGTGGTTGTTCTGGTTCTCATCCTCTGTCTCTCTGGACTCATGTGGTTCAGGTGAGTGAAGAAGGGAAAATGTATATATGTATTATTCTTTCACCTTAGCACTCTGATTTGTTATTAACTTCATTCATTTATTTATTGGCCCAACGCCCATAACTGTTAAACTGTATTAGTAACACATCAACTTCCACTAGAGGTCAGTAGAGAGCAGAACTCACTCTGTCCCTCTTTACAGGAGATCCACAGGAGGAAGTGATGCCACAGCAGACACACAGGTGATTCTATCAGTTATCAGTTACACCAGGCCCCCGTGTAGTGCTAGGGCAAAGATAATGTGCAGGAAACCCTGAGTTACATCTCCATTTTCATGAATTTATTGTGTCACGACATTCTCTTTCATACTATTTTCATTGTTACCTATCTCTCTCTTCCCACAGAGTGTTCGTCCTGACTGTAACAGCGACACATACACTGCTCTGAACATGAGGACCATGTCCCCTGACTATGACACTCTGGCAGTAAGTCTCTTATAATTAATTTTAATTGTTTGTGAGTGTGTTTGTGTTTTATACAGTATTTGAATGTGAATAGAGAAAATGATAGAAAGACTAGTGTCTTAATGAACTCATGCATTTCCTCTCTCCCTCTCTCTCTTTCTCTTTCTGTCCACAGAATGTCCATCCTGACTCCTAACAGTGACCCCAACAGCGACATGTACACACCTCTGAACATGATGGCCAGGTCACCAGAGTATGACACCCTGGCAGTAAGTGTGTGTGTGTGTGTGTGTGTGTGTGTCCATAAAGGTTTAGAGGAGTGCTAATTCCGTATGTCTTCTTTCAGAATGTGAGAGGAATCTCCCACTGAAGAGAAGCACCACAGAACCTGGACTGAAGAGAAGCACCACAGAACCTGGACTGAAGAGAAGCATCACAGAACCTGGACTGAAGAGAAGCACCACAGAACCTGGACTGAAGAGAAGCACCACACAACCTGGACTGAAGAGAAACACCACAGAACCTGGACTGAAGAGAAGAACCACAGAACCTAGATACAAGAGAAGCACCACAGATCCTGGACTGAAGAGAAGCACCACAGAACCTGGACTGAAGAGAACCACCACAGAACCTGGACTGAAGAGAAGCACCACAGAACCTGGACTGAAGAGCTAAGGTTCCAATCCAAAGACAGGCCTCAAATGTCTATTCTCTTGCTACCATATCTAGAAGGTTTTCCAGACCATGAACTCTAACTCTTTCAGTAAATGCTGGAATAGATGTTTATTTTCTTATAATGATAATTATTTATATTGATGATAATATGAGATGGGTTATATTTTTCCTTTTCTATATTTTTTATGATTTAAATGTCCTACTTTTCTTGTGTACCAATCTGTTTACTATCTATAGTTTAAGATTATATTTCTGATCTTTTTCTATGGGATTTTGCCAGATACAGATGTTTTATGACATCAATAGTCCTACATTCCTCAGCAACTAATTTGGATAATATTGATAACAGCTTTTTAATATTTTTGCTCTTGGGCCAAGTTTCTCCTGATGTGGTTAATGATGAATTACTTTGTATTACTGTCAGACATTATTCTGCATTTATATTTAATATTATGTAATACTCTATTGTTCAGTGTGATATTGCTTGTTTTTTTAAATAGAAATAAATGTAATCAATACATTACACCGTTTTCACAGTGTGGTTCAGTGTCATACGTTTCTATTGTCAGACATTAATGCATATTTTATATTCATTATTAATTTATATTAGGTAATAATTTATGTTTCAGAATCATGATGTCACTTATTTAATCATCAAAAATTTTTATTATTGTCTATTTTAGATTATTGCCTATAATTGCCTATTTTGCACATATTTACATACTCTTTTCAAAACTGTTAAACTTAAGTTCAAAACCTAACATAACACAACATTTAATAAGACAGCAGTTTGCTACATTTCTACAGTAATACCGTATTGAAATATATTCCACATCTAAAACATGAAATACTATCAAAACAATTAGACCAACCACAGCTGATTCCATTGTAGCTGAACACCTACCCAGGTGTTAGTCTTTCAATTTCATTACCATCTATACAAAAGGGGACATCTTAGGAATAATGCTGTACTGTAATGTAAACATGGACCCAGCCAGAGATAGAGAAGTGGCTGACAGAGGAAGAAGAGTGGCTGGGAGAGGGAGAGGGAGAGTAGTATGTGATTGGGAAAAGAGCCACAGTGGATGTCCCGGGCCAGAGGGGTGCCAACATCACAATGTGTGCAGCAGTATCCTCTGATGGATTGCTGTTACACAAACCGCTAATTGGGCCATACAACACGAGCGTCTCATTTCATTCCTGGATGACCTCTATGGAAGGGTTGTGCCAGGTGAGGAAAGGGTTGCAGTGAGGCGAAATCGGCCAACGTTTGTAATTGTATGGGACAATGTGGCATTTCAGCACTCCTGCAGTCACAGAGTGGTTTGCAGCCCATCCCAGGATGGTGTCACTTTTCCTCCCACCTTACCTCCATTCCTCCAACCCCATAGAGGAATTATTTCCTCATGGAGGTGGAAGGTTTATGACCACTCATCCACATGATCAAATGTCCCTCCTGGACACAATGAATGCTGGATGCCTGGACATTTCTGCAGAAGATTGCCAGGGATGGACCAGGCATGCCAAAAGATTCTTTCCTAGGTGTATTGCCCAAGATGACATAAGATGTGATGTGGATGAGAACCTGTGGCCAAATGCAGAAGACAGGGCTGACTAGCATTGCTACTGTATCTGTATCAGTAGATGGTGTATATACAAGTTCTTGTATTTTGGAATCACTCAATGCCAAAAAATGACATAAAACATATTGAAGCATATTGCATGATGTCTGATTCATTCCTGTAACATACTGCAGTGAATTCTAAACAGCAGAGAGGTTTCATTCTTGGACCCCCTCAGGGATAACCCATTCACAACATCCCCACTATATGTGATAAAGTGAAGATCTGAGGTCCACACCACCCAACCCTATCCCAGAAATACAGACAATGCACTACAGGCTACAGTCAAAGACGGCAGAACAATGTTTTGACAGGGGGGGCAGGATTTCTTTATTACCTGATTTAGACACGTTTCTGCTTCTCATTTCAGACATGTTGGTGGGCTAGTTGTTAGTCAACTTGTCTATAATGTCTAGATACATGCAGTGGCGACACGTCATTCAGGGCAGGTGTGGCAGAGCTCCACCTGTTTTGATCCCCACCTGGTTAGTTTTTTTGGCATTAATACGTGTCGCATATCAGTTTGCAAACAATGTAAAACATAAATAAATCATTGAGTTAATAAAGTCGCATACAAACATGCAGGTGTTTCAGTCTAGCTCAGAGCTTTCTGTGGGGGTGGGGCAGCCAGAGGAAAATACGGAGAGTAGGGGTTGGTAATGTTCTCTAGTTGCGCCGTGATTGGCTCAGTGTTCTGTCACTCATGGGGACACTACGTCACCGCGAAATCTACAGGCAAAGCTCGAAAATTCAAACATCAAACTCAAACTTTCAAAATCTTAGCTAGCAAGCTAGACAAGCAGTCATCATCATGCATCAAGTCGGCAATCTACTGGCAAATCCTTTTCAATCCTTGTAGATATATAGATAAAACTATACTAAAAACATATTATGCATAAAACGTATCGGCCATTGGACATAAACATTACACAACAAGAAAATCTCAAATTCAACAATGAGTGCTAAGGCAACACTGCAGCCGATCCCAGGCAGTTCGATCCCAGGCTGTGTCACAGCCGGCTGTGACCGGGAGACCCATGAAGCGGAGCACAATTGGCCCAGGATCGTCTGGGTTAGGGAGGGTTTAGCCGGCCGGGATGTCCTTGTCTCATGGTGCTCTAGCGACTCCTTGTGGCCTGGCGCCTGCAAGCTGACGCCGGTCGTCAGTTCAACAGTGTTTCCTCCGACACATTGGTGCCTGCTGATTGTCCTCCTGTCCAGTGGGTGGAGCTGGAGAGCACCAGGCTGGTGATCAGGTACCCAGACCGCTGGATGCAGAGAACCCCTCCTCTCCTCAGAGGACCAACCCTATAGACCTCAACACCTCCTCAGCCTCCCAGTACACCTCCACAGGGTAAGGACATCTGTCTTTGTCAAAACATCAGCTATCATATTTAAGCAAGTTTTTAACAATCAACTCATATATCATACCTCCATAGAGATAAAATTTTAACTGTAAACATTACACTCACAACAGCTCCAAAGGAGTATAGACATTTCAAATGTCATTTTATGTCAATATACAGTTTTGTAACAATGTCTCTCTCTCCCCCTCTCTCTCTCCCCCTTCTATTTATCTCGCTCTCTCTTCAACCATAAGCCTGACCAGAGAGGAAGATACAGGAAACCATGGCAACCCTGACCACCCTGAACACCACGCACCGTCCGGATATGACAGAGGGAGGAAGAGGAGGAAGAGCAGAAAAATGAATATGAAGATTAAAGAAGAAGAGAGACATTGTCCCTACTTTAAAAGAGAACAGGAGGCTTGGATAGAATGGGGTGTTGGGGGTGTCACCCTTTGTAGTCCTCTGACACACAGCACAGACAGAACACTGGACATACAGTATGAGTGTTTGAAGTGTCAATCAAAGTGATTTCCTTCCCCTTTCCCTCCCTCTGCCTTATTGCCAGTTTGTTATTTTGTTATTGAACCAAGTGGATGAGGATATGATTGGGACATATTAGTCTCTCTAGGCAGATAGGTTGCCTCCCACAATGTTAACAAGGTTGTAGCTGTTTAAGTAGTCTGGGATTATCACATATAGACTGGGAGGCTGTAGTAATGTTGAGTTGCCAGTAGGGAGCGCTCTAGTCTAGAACACTGGAACCAAACATACTACCCTTTCATCTGTTCTGGAACCTTCAGTACCACTTTGATGCAGCTGATGAAGAGTGATAGGAATGTGTCACATTTTGCCTCTTGTAAAACATGTAGGCCCACTCTCAAATAAAGAAATGCAACTACAGTATGCTGACTTTAGACCATTTTCTATTTAGATACAGTAACATCCCTTATGTGATATGCTGTTCCTGCATGTTAATGCCCTGACTAGGCTACTTTAAAACTGTCAACCACAGAACTCACACTTAGGCTACGCCTGCTTCTACCAATACTTACAGTAGACTACTTCTTGTTTCCACACATTGACAGTAAGTTGACTCTCTGTACAAGACCTCTCCCCTTCACTTCACTCTGTAAGTACACTTGACATTATCTTGAAATAGAGTTTATTTGTTTTTAGTAATAAGTCATATACTTGAGGGTAATGTATCATTGTACTTCTTGTTATGTTCTGAGCTGTGTTTTAGTTGTTACATCAGGGTCAGTATTCATAAAGTGTCTCCAGTGTAGGAGTGTTGATCTACATAGGGATGAGATGACTAACCAAGGTGAAAAGACATGTAAACAAACATTTGAATCCCTGCTCCGTGCAAAGTGTACAGGACCAGACTGATAGGGAGTAGGGTTGACATCTATACTGTGTAGGATGTGTGATTTAACTTTTTCTACATCCATAACAACCAGCTCTCCAGACTTTGATACAGACTCCATGGGCCTTCACTGCAGATGGTCTCTCTCTCTCTCTGTGTGTTGTGTGTGTGTGTGTGTGTGTGTGTGTGTGTGTGTGTGTGTGTGTGTGTGTGTGTGTGTGTGTGTGTGTGTGTGTGTTACTTGCTGTTTAGCCTCACAGCTTGGGGATAGGAGCTATCATTGAACCTGGTGGTCAGTCTTTAGGCTGCTGTACAGCTTGACGGACTGTAGAGGATTGAACATTTATCCTCCTATATTTAGGGTTCTGAGAATAAAACAGCTACACAACAATCAATCAATGTAGAAATATGTGTTAACAGTACTACACATCTGTTCAATAAGTGACTGTTGTTGTTGATCATGCTGATGGTGATGATGACTTTGTATCCATTGATCCATAGAAATCGTTTTGCTTCAGACATCATGTCAGCTTAATTAAATAGACAGACATAGACAGACATGCAACACATCACACACATTACATTCAGACAGTACTCACATAGACAACCATATAGCTGTCACGATCAAGGATTGGACCAAGGCGCAGTGAGCTTAGAGTTCCACATTATTTAATTCAATAATGGAACATACAAAATAATCAAACAACGAACAAAGCTGTGACAACTGAAGTAGCGCATCGGCACTAAACTACAATACAGAAACAATAACTCACAAACACAAGTGGGGAAGGAACAAACTAAATAGGATTCCCAATTAGAGGCAACGACTAACAGCTGCCTCTAATTGGAAAACAAAACACAAAAACCAACATAAAGACACCTAAACACCCCTGGTCACATCCTGGCCCCAAACCCCATAGAAAACCCAGAGGGCTCTCTATGGCCAGGACGTGACAATAGCACAATACAACACAACACAACACAATAGGAGCCTGATTCATTTTCAGTAATGAGGTCCTGTACCCCATTTACAGTTTCTACTTCAATGTATCAGGTGGAGTTATTCACCAGCTATAGAGTGAGTTGTTGTTTATGTTTCTAAGACTGCAGGGTGGGAGATGCAACAATGGCCTTGAGAACAGCAGGAAGTGTGTTGGTGGTCTTTCTCTGGTCTGTAGCAGGTATGGTCTCATTCTTATCTTTTAGTTTCTCTGTTTAACAATCTACAGACATTTCTAAGAGGTTAAGAATCATAATGTTGTTCTGGTGTGTTCTGTTAGGCGTCTCCACTTCACTTTAAATAGTTATCTTTCACACCTCACTGAGTGACGCTTGTCTGTGGTTTCCATTCAAACTCAACTCAGCGACTATGACAACAGTGTGGACAAACCCTGCTGTTAGTTAGGGGAAGTTCTAAGGGGGTCCAACTCCAGGTGAAAAAGACCCCCTACCCAACGTTAATAATATTTTGACATGATCCCCACCACCCAACGTTAATAATATTTTGACATGACCCCACCCAACGTTAATAATATTTTGACATGATCCCCCCACCCAACGTTAATAATATTTTGACATGATCTCCCACCCAACGTTAATAATATTTTGACATGATCCCTACCCAACGTTAATAATATTTTGACATGATCCCCCTACCCAACGTTAATAATATTTTGACATGATCCCCTACCCAACGCGTTAATAATATTTTGACATGATCCCCTACCCAACGTTAATAATATTTTGACATGATCCCCCCTACCCAACGTTAATAATATTTTGACATGATCCCCCCTACCCAACGTTAATAATATTTTGACATGATCCACCCCCTACCCAACGCGTTAATAATATTTTGACATGATCCCCCTACCCAACGTTAATAATATTTTGACATGATCCCCCCACCCAACGCGTTAATAATATTTTGACATGACCCTCCCTACCCAACGTTAATAATATTTTGACATGATCCCCTACCCAACGATAATAATATTTTGACATGATCCTCCCTTACCCAACGTTAATAATATTTTGACATGATCCCCCCTACCCAACGTTAATAAGATTTTGACATGATCCCCACCCAACGTTAATAATATTTTGACATGACTCCCCATACCCAACGTTAATAATATTTTTGACATGATCCCCCTACCCAACGTTAATAATATTTTGACATGATCCCCCCACCCAACGTTAATAATATTTTGACATGACCCCCTACCCAACGTTAATAATATTTTGACATGATCCCCCTACCCAACGTTAATAATATTTTGACATGATCCCCCTACCCAACGTTAATAATATTTTGACATGATCATCCCCCTACCCAACGTTAATAATATTTTGACATGATCCCCCTACCCAACGTTAATAATATTTTGACATGATCCCCCCACCCAACGTTAATAATATTTTGACATGACCCCCTACCCAACGTTAATAATATTTTGACATGATCCCCCCTACCCAACGTTAATAATATTTTGACATGACCCCCCCCACCCAACGTTAATAATATTTTGACATGATCCCCCTACCCAACGTTAATAATATTTTGACATGATCCCCCTACCCAACGTTAATAATATTTTGACATGATCCCTCCCTACCCAACGTTAATAATATTTTGACATGATCCCCCTACCCAACGTTAATAATATTTTGACATGATCCACCCCCTACCCAACGTTAATAATATTTTGACATGATCCCCCTACCCAACGTTAATAATATTTTGACATGACTTCCACCCAACGTTAATAATATTTTGACATGATCCCCCTACCCAACGTTAATAATATTTTGACATGATCCCCCTACCCAACTTTAATAATATTTTGACATGACTCCCTACCCAACGCGTTAATAATATTTTGACATGATCCCCCCACCCAACGTTAATAATATTTTGACATGATCCCCCCACCCAACGTTAATAATATTTTGACATGATCCCCCCTACCCAACTTTAATAATATTTTGACATGACCCCCCACCCAACGTTAATAATATTTTGACATGATCCCCCCACCCAACGCGTTAATAATATTTTGACATGACTCCCCCTACCCAACGTTAATAATATTTTGACATGATCCCCCCTACCCAACTTTAATAATATTTTGACATGACCCCCCACCCAACGCGTTAATAATATTTTGACATGATCCCCACCCAACGTTAATAATATTTTGACATGATCCCCCCTACCCAACTTTAATAATATTTTGACATGACCTCCCTACCCAACGTTAATAATATTTTGACATGATCCCCCACCCAACGTTAATAATATTTTGACATGATCCCCCACCCAACGTTAATAATATTTTGACATGATCCCCCTACCCAACTTTAATAATATTTTGACATGACCCCCACCCAACGTTAATAATATTTTGACATGATCCCCACCCAACGTTAATAATATTTTGACATGACCCCCCTACCCAACGTTAATAATATTTTGACATGATCCCTACCCAACTTTAATAATATTTTGACATGACCCCCCACCCAACGCGTTAATAATATTTTGACATGATCCCCCCACCCAACGTTAATAATATTTTGACATGATCCCCCTACCCAACTTTAATAATATTTTGACATGACC
Source organism: Brachymystax lenok tsinlingensis (assembly GCA_030435695.1). Classification (NCBI taxonomy): domain Eukaryota; kingdom Metazoa; phylum Chordata; class Actinopteri; order Salmoniformes; family Salmonidae; genus Brachymystax; species Brachymystax lenok. The sequence goes on along the minus strand of CM059812.1, from coordinate 59,294,327 downwards.
CCCCACCCAACGTTAATAATATTTTGACATGATCCCCACCCAACGTTAATAATATTTTGACATGACCCTCCCCTACCCAACGTTAATAATATTTTGACATGATCCCCCTACCCAACGATAATAATATTTTGACATGATCCTCCCTTACCCAACGTTAATAATATTTTGACATGATCCCCCTACCCAACGTTAATAAGATTTTTGACATGATCCCCCACCCAACGTTAATAATATTTTGACATGACCCCCATACCCAACGTTAATAATATTTTGACATGATCCCCCCTACCCAACGTTAATAATATTTTGACATGATCCCCCCACCCAACGTTAATAATATTTTGACATGACTCCCCCTACCCAACGTTAATAATATTTTGACATGATCCCCCTACCCAACGTTAATAATATTTTGACATGATCCCTACCCAACGTTAATAATATTTTGACATGATCATCCCCCTACCCAACGCGTTAATAATATTTTGACATGATCCCCCTACCCAACGCGTTAATAATATTTTGACATGATCCCCCACCCAACGTTAATAATATTTTGACATGACCCCTACCCAACGTTAATAATATTTTTGACATGATCCCCCCTACCTAACGCTAATAATATTTTGACATGACCCCCCACCCAACGTTAATAATATTTTGACATGATCCCTACCCAACGTTAATAATATTTTGACATGATCCCCCCTACCCAACGTTAATAATATTTTGACATGATCCCTCCCCTACCCAACGTTAATAATATTTTGACATGATCCCCCCTACCCAACGTTAATAATATTTTGACATGATCCACCCCCCCTACCCAACGCTAATAATATTTTTTTGACATGATCCCCCTACCCAACGTTAATAATATTTTGACATGACCCCCCACCCAACGCATAATATTTTGACATGATCCCCCTACCCAACGTTAATAATATTTTGACATGATCCCCCCTACCCAACTTTAATAATATTTTGACATGACCCCCTACCCGTTAATAATATTTTGACATGATCCCCCCACCCAACGCTAATAATATTTTGACATGATCCCCCACCACGTTAATAATATTTTGACATGATCCCCCTACCCAACTTTAATAATATTTTGACATGACCTCCCACCCAACGTTAATAATATTTTGACATGATCCCCCCACCCAACGTTAATAATATTTTGACATGACTCCCTACCCAACGTTAATAATATTTTGACATGATCCCCCCTACCCAACTTTAATAATATTTTGACATGACCCCCACCCAACGTTAATAATATTTTGACATGATCCCCCCACCCAACGTTAATAATATTTTGACATGATCCCCCCTACCCAACTTTAATAATATTTTGACATGACCCCCTACCCAACGTTAATAATATTTTGACATGATCCTCCCACCCAACGTTAATAATATTTTGACATGATCCCCCCACCCAACGTTAATAATATTTTGACATGATCCCCCTACCCAACTTTAATAATATTTTGACATGACCCCCCACCCAACGCATAATATTTTGACATGATCCCCCCACCCAACGTTAATAATATTTTGACATGACCCTACCCAACGTTAATAATATTTTGACATGATCCCCCTACCCAACTTTAATAATATTTTGACATGACCTCCCACCCAACGCGTTAATAATATTTTGACATGATCCCCCCCACCCAACGTTAATAATATTTTGACATGATCCCCTACCCAACTTTAATAATATTTTGACATGACCCCCCACCCAACGTTAATAATATTTTGACATGATCCCCCCACCCAACGCGTTAATAATATTTTGACATGACCCCCCACCCAACGCGTTAATAATATTTTGACATGATCCCCCCTACCCAACTTTAATAATATTTTGACATGACCCCCCACCCAACGTTAATAATATTTTGACATGATCCCCCCTACCCAACGCGTTAATAATATTTTGACATGATCCCCCTACCCAACTTTAATAATATTTTGACATGATCCACCCCTTGAACTGTAAAATAAATTGCCCCGACTGCCCTTCCCCCGACTGTGTTTTTAAATGTGAATATCGACTTTGCCACTTCAGCATGCTTTTGTGGCACAGTCAATGCCAAACAGGGATATTGGCCAGAAGGTTGAGGGTTCTCCGACCACCACGGACGAGCTCACTCTCCCTGCCTGTTTCATCACACTACGATCAGAACCGGCTGCAGACAGTGATCAGCTAGGGGAATTCAGATGTTCAACATTTAAATGCCATATTTCTAATATAAAGTATATGCAACAACATTTTCCACCAACAGGCTTCTGTGCCAATGCACCACACAACCAATAAACAAAGCATAATGACTTTGATCACTTCAATATCAAGGTTTATGTTTTTAAAACCACAATAAATACTAAATCTCAACAAACAGAAAATATACTGAACAAAAATATAAATGCAACATGTGAAGTGTTGGTCTCGTGTTTCATGAGCTGAAATAAAAGATCCCAGCTAACTGCAGGAATGTCCACCAGAGCTGTTGCCAGAGGGAATCTGGCAGTACTTCCAACAAACAGATCACGTGTAACCACACCAGCCCAGGACCTCCGCATCTGGCTTCTTCACCTGCAGGATCGTCTGAGACCAGCCACCCGGACATCTGATGAAACTGAGGAGTATTTCTGTCTGCAATAAAGCCCTTTTGTGGGGAAAAACTCATACTGATTGGCTGGGCTTGCTCCCCAGTGGGTGGGCCAGTGCCCAAGTGGGTGGGCCTATGCCATCCCATGGCTGCACCCCTGCCCAGTCAAGTGAAATCCATAGATAAGGGATAATGAGTTTATTTATATTGAGTGATTTCCTTATATGAACTATAACTCGTGATGCGTTTTTATATTTTTAACTTGTAGGCCTACCCAGTATCAAAGGCTTGACAATCTCTGAATCTCATTGAACTTTTTGGTGTTTTGGAACAGATGTCTCTTTCCATTCAAACGGACACTGGACAGTTGGAATAATTGATTGATTTGATTTGTCAGTAACTGACCGTGAGAGCACCGAGTCGGAGACTCGTTTCCATTTCCAAATAGGGACATTTTTTTACATAAATACATATACAATTACGTAGATACAGACACATTACAGAGATACAGACAAACTACATGTCAACCTCCAGATGAGTATGAGGGGGGAGTTTAAGTACAATTCCTACAAGCTGTTGGCTGGTCTGTTGATTATTCTTCATATGTTTGGGGCTGCTGGGGAACCATGATGTGCAGCATAATCAAAGTGACACTTGACCAGCACACTTGCCAGAGTCTTTAGGGTGTCTTTAGCCAGGTTTCCATCCAATTTTGAAAGATTTATGCAAATATTTGTCACGATCCTCTGAACGGACAGACCAAGGCGCAGCGAGGCATCCAGTATACATGCTTTTATTTAAGAAACGTAACTCACGTAACTGGGCAAAACAATAAACAGAACGAAGATCGCAACATTAACATAGCTTCATTGTGTGTATTAGTCTATGCTCAAAACAATAACCCACAAAATACTATAGAAAACCCCAAACATAAATATGGTTCACAATTAGAGACAACGACACACAGCTGCCTCTAATTGGGAACCATTCCCCCAACATAGAAATAGACAAACTAGAACCAAAATAACCCTACACCAAAACTAAACAAAAACACGCCAGCCTTAAACTCTGGCCTGGACGTGACAGTACTGGGCTCGTACTGGGCTCACTAAGCGCACTGGCACTCTGGTGCGGGAGCAGGAACCGGCCGTACTGGGCTCACTAAGCGCACTGGCACTCTGGTGCGGGGAGCAGGAAACCGGCCGTACTGGGCTCACTAAGCGCACTGGCACTCTGGTGCGGGGAGCAGGAACCGGCCGTACTAGGCTCATTACGCGCACTGGCACTCTGGTGCGGGGAGCAGGAACAGGACGTGCTGGGTCCACGACGGGCACAGGAATCCTGGAGCGTAGAACAGGGATCCTGGAACGTGGAACAGGGACAGGACGTGCTGAGGCCACGACGGGCACAGGGATCCTGGAGCGTGGAACAGGGACAGGACATGCTGGGTCCACGACGGGCACAGGGATCCTGGAGCAGGGACAGGACGTACTGGGCTGTGGATGCGAACCGGAGACCCCACACGCAGAACCGGTGCAGGATATCTCGGTCCCAGAAGGTGTACTGGAGACCTAGCGCCGCAGAGCCGGCACCACTCTTCCAGGTAGCACACTCACCCTCCCCTGGCAGATGAGTGGAGCTGGAATCTCACGCACCGGGCTCTGGGCACGCACCGGAGACACTGCACGCAGAACCGGTGCAGGATATCCTGGTTCAAGGAGGCGCACCGGAGACCAGGAACGCTGAGCCGGCACCACTGCACACCAGACTGCACACTCACCCTCCCCTAACAGATGAGTGGAGCTGGAATCTCTCTCACTGGGCTGTGAACGCGCACTGGAGACACCGTGCGCAAAAGTGCATAGCACGGCGTCTTACCAGTGCGACGCTCCCTCCGACGCTCCTTCCAGAGAGCACGAGGAGTTGGCTCAGGAGTCCATCCTGAACCGGCCAAACTCCTCGTGTGCCCGTGGTTTTTTGGGGCTGCCTTTCGGGCTTCCTAGCCAGGCGAGTCCCAACAAACTTCTCTCTCTCTGGATTCCATGCTCCGTAATATTCCTCACACCTGCTCCACTCCAGTCCCCGCTACTTTTTCCTCCCTGGGGTGACGATGTCTCCGCCGTCTTCTCCCAAGGTCCCTTTCCATCCAAAATCTCCTCCCAAGTCCAGAACTCCTGGGTCTCTGCTGCTTGGTCTTTTATGGTGGGTTATTCTGTCACGATCCTCTGAACGGACAGACCAAGGCGCAGCGAGGCATCCAGTATACATGCTTTTATTTAAGAAACGTGAACTCACGTAACTGGGCAAAACAATAAACAGAACGAAGATCGCAACATTAACATAGACTAATACACACAATGAAGCTATGCTCAAAACAATAACCCACAAAATACTATAGAAAACCCCAAACATAAATATGGTTTCCCAATTAGAGACAACGACACACAGCTGCCTCTAATTGGGAAACCATTCCCCCAACATAGAAATAGACAAACTAGAAGTTGAGTTGTGTTTGCATCAAATTGACTTTTGCAGATAAAAGGTTTGTGTAAATACGTAGTGCACATATAAATAGCTTTTGCATTTAACTTCCCATGTACCAAATAAAAAATAAGTTAAAAGTTAAAGGGTTTCCATCTCATTTTCAACTCTACGCCTACTGATGGTTTTGTCACAAAATTGTTATGCTAAATAGCTTAATGTACCTAACTCTGGTATTGGCATGTGCTCTCTAGCCAACAGTTTGCAGAGACAGTGTGGTAGTAGCCTACATTATGAGATTATGGACAAAAGTGTAAGATTATTTTTTTTGTCAAATGGCAGTCAAGCATCGATCATGTCAGCAGAATAAGACCCTTGCTACTTACTGGAAAGGACCATCAAGCTCATCTCAGTGCACTTTCACCACCCTGTGAAGTTCATCATAATATATTTAACCTGTAGCCTAAAGTCACGATGTGTGAAGGATCGAGACAGGCGCGAGAATGCATCATCAGGTTTTTATTGACCCAAATTACAGCGTGCCATGTAAAGGCACGGGGACGAAGACCAAACAAACATGTAGACAAAACACAGGGTTGAAACCCAAACAAAAGAGCGAGGAATACCTCGAATAACTACACGGGGTGAGACCCTTAATACATGACGAAAGCCAAAACACAACACAGGTACTCACAGGCACAACGGACATTGGAACAATAATCGAAGACAACGGTGAACAGAAGGCACATATATACAATTACTAATCAGTGGGAATGGGAACCAGGTGTGCGAATGAGCCAGTTCAGTGCCTAGAGGCCCGTGACGAGACCTCGAAACTGGTGCACGGAATGAGCCACAGGACCGCAGGGATCCGTGACACTAATAAACTCCATGCTTTCACATGATGTTGTGACATTTTTTATCCAACACACTTTATTCGCATAAGAAAGTTGAATGGAAACCTTGTTAATGTCATGTCGTTTTGAGGATGCTGGAATTATATATGGAAGAACGTGGGCATGTCTAAAGGAGACTTTTGAAGTCGCCTCATCAGATTAAAACATTGTGACTGGTTGTGTTTATGCCACATATAAAAGGTAATACATTTTACATGATTATTTAGGCTATATTGAAGCCTTGTGTCTTAGGTACGCAAGGAGTAGCCACTCGGATTGGAGAAGAGGCAGATCGTGCTTTAAGCTTTCCTGAATAACTGGGCCTGCCGGGAGCATATATGGCCAAATTATTATATTTGGGAGAATGATGCTCTGAAACAGACAGAGCATCTCAGTATCAGAACTCAAAATACAGTCAGACTGGCCTGCTACTGTACCTTCCTAGACTTTATAAACTGTGGAGAGTCGACCCACAACTGATCCAAATGGAAGGAAACATTCAAATCACAGGGCTTTAACACCATTATTCAAGTGACATTATTACTGCACCCTAGAGTAGAAATGTGTACTCACTGGAAAACTAATTAAACTATTCATTGCATTGTTGTTTTGTAGGCTAGTCTATGTACGATCATTGTATTGTCCCCTAAACAAGATCATTAGGGGAGCTTATTAAACTGCATGTCTCATGTTCTTTCATGCGCAGTGATGGACCTGGTCTCTCTGCTGCCTATCAGCTATTCCTATTTGTTATTGTGGATTCATACTGAAAATGTATGCAGCTTTGAATGATTCTGTGTGTTGCATGATTACTAGTTAGCCTATTGCAGATCTGGTCTAACAATCCACCTACCACTATTGTCACTATGAATGGTGGATAGAGGGCAGGATAGACAGTTAGACTGGTAGACTATACTGACCTGTGGTAGGTAGACTATACTGACCTGTGGTAGGTAAACTATATTGACCTGTGGTAGGTAGACTATACTGCCCTGTGGTAGGTAGACTATACTGACCTGTGGTAGGTAGACTATACTGACCTGTGGTAAGTAGACTATACTGCCCTGTGGTAGGTAGACTATACTGACCTGTGGTAGGTAGACTATACTGACCTGTGGTAGGTAGACTATACTGACCTGTGGTAGGTAAACTATATTGACCTGTGGTAGGTAGACTATACTGCCCTGTGGTAGGTAGACTATACTGACCTGTGGTAGGTAGACTATACTGACCTGTGGTAGGTAGACTATGCTGACCTGTGGTAGGTAAACTATATTGACCTGTGGTAGGTAGACTATACTGCCCTGTGGTAGGTAGACTATACTGACCTGTGGTAGGTAGACTATATTGACCTGTGGTAGGTAGACTATACTGAACTGTGGTAGGTAGACTATACTGACCTGTGGTAGGTAGACTATATTGACCTGTGGTAGGTAGACTATACTGACCTGTGGTAGGTAGACTATACTGACCTGTGGTAGGTAGACTATACTGACCTGTGGTAGGTAGACTATACGGACCTGTGGTAGGTAGACTATACTGACCTGTGGTAGGTAGACTATATTGACCTGCGGTAGGTAGACTATATTGACTCTGCGGTAGGTAGACTATATTGACCTGCAGTGTAGTAGACTATACTGACTCAAGTGTAGGTAGACTATATTGACCTGTGGTAGGTAGACTATACTGACCTGTGGTAGGTAGACTATACTGACCTGTGGTAGGTCAACTATACTGACTTGTGGTAGGTAGACTATACTGACCTGTGGTAGGTAGACTATACTGACCTGTGGTAGGTAAACTATACTGACCTGTGGTAGGTAGACTATACTGACCTGTGGTAGGTAGACTATACTGACCTGTGGTAGGTAGACTATACTGACCTGTGATAGGTAGACTATACTGACCTGTGGTAGGTAGACTATAACGGACCTGTGGTAGGTAGACTATACTGACTCTGCAGTGTAGGTAGATCTACATTGACTCAAGTGTGTAGGTAGATCTATATTGACCTCAAGTGGTAGGTAGACTATATTGACTCTCTGTAGGTAGACTATACTGACCTCAAGTGTAGGTAGACTATATTGACCTGTGGTAGGTAGACTATATTGACCTGTGGTAGGTAGACTATACTGACCTGTGGTAGGCTCGACTATACTGACTTGTGGTAGGTAGACTATACTGACCTGTGGTAGGTAGACTATACTGACCTGTGGTAGGTAGACTATACTGACCTGTGGTAGGTAGACTATACTGACCTGTGATAGGTAGACTATACTGACCTGTGGTAGGTAGACTATACTGACCTGTGGTAGGTAGACTATACTGACCTGTGGTGGAGTAGACTATACTGACCTGTGGTAGGTAGACTATACTGACCTGTGGTAGGTCGACTATACTGACCTGTGGTAGGTCGACTATACTGACCTGTGGTAGGTAGACTATACTGACCTGTGGTAGGTAGACTATACTGACCTGTGGTAGGTAGACTATACTGACCTGTGGTAGGTAGACTATATTGACCTGTGGTAGGTAGACTATACTGACCTGTGGTAGGTAGACTATACTGACCTGTGATAGGTAGACTATACTGACCTGTTGTAGCTAGACTATACTGACCTGTGGTAGGTAGACTATACTGACCTGTGGTAGGTCGACTATACTGACCTGTGGTAGGTCGACTATACTGACCTGTGGTAGGTCGACTATACTGACCTGTGGTAGGTCGACTATACTGATCTGTGGTAGGTAGACTATACTGACCTGTGGTAGGTAGACTATACTGACCTGTGGTAGGTAGACTATACTGACCTGTGGTAGGTAGACTATATTGACCTGTGGTAGGTAGACTATACTGACCTGTGGTAGGTAGACTATATTGACCTGTGGTAGGTAAACTATATTGACCTGTGGTAGGTAAACTATATTGACCTGTGGTAGGTAGACTATACTGACCTGTGGTAGGTAGACTATACTGACCTGTGGTAGGTAGACTATATTGACCTGTGGTAGAGTAAACTATATTGACCTGTGGTACGTAAACTATATTGACCTGTGGTAGGTAGACTATACTGACCTGTGGTAGGTAGACTATACTGACCTGTGGTAGGTAGACTATATTGACCTGTGGTAGGTAGACTATATTGACCTGTGGTAGGTAGACTATATTGACCTGTGGTAGGTAGACTATACTGACCTGTGGTAGGTAGACTATATTGACCTGTGGTAGGTAGACTATATTGACCTGTGGTAGGTAGACTATATTGACCTGTGGTAGGTAGACTATATTGACCTGTGGTAGGTAGACTATACTGACCTGTGGTAGGTAGACTATACTGACCTGTGGTAGGTAGACTATATTGACCTGTGGTAGGTATACTATATTGACCTGTGGTAGGTAGACTATATTGACCTGTGGTAGGTAGACTATACTGACCTGTGGTAGGTAGACTATACTGACCTGTGGTAGGTAGACTATACTGCCCTGTGGTAGGTAGACTATATTGACCTGTGGTAGGTAGACTATATTGACCTGTGGTAGGTAGACTATATTGACCTGTGGTAGGTAGACTATACTGACCTGTGGTAGGTAGACTATACTGACCTGTGGTAGGTAAACTATATTGACCTGTGGTAGGTAGACTATACTGCCCTGTGGTAGGTAGACTATACTGACCTGTGGTAGGTAGACTATACTGACCTGTGGTAGGTAGACTATGCTGACCTGTGGTAGGTAAACTATATTGACCTGTGGTAGGTAGACTATACTGCCCTGTGGTAGGTAGACTATACTGACCTGTGGTAGGTAGACTATATTGACCTGTGGTAGGTAGACTATACTGAACTGTGGTAGGTAGACTATACTGACCTGTGGTAGGTAGACTATATTGACCTGTGGTAGGTAGACTATACTGACCTGTGGTAGGTAGACTATACTGACCTGTGGTAGGTAGACTATACTGACCTGTGGTAGGTAGACTATACGGACCTGTGGTAGGTAGACTATACTGACCTGTGGTAGGTAGACTATATTGACCTCAAGTGTAGGTAGACTATATTGACTCTGTGTAGGTAGACTATATTGACTCAAGTGTAGGTAGACTATACTGACTCAAGTGTAGGTAGACTATATTGACCTGTGGTAGGTAGACTATATTGACCTGTGGTAGGTAGACTATACTGACCTGTGGTAGGTCAACTATACTGACTTGTGGTAGGTAGACTATACTGACCTGTGGTAGGTAGACTATACTGACCTGTGGTAGGTAGACTATACTGACCTGTGGTAGGTAGACTATACTGACCTGTGGTAGGTAGACTATACTGACCTGTGGTAGGTAGACTATACTGACCTGTGATAGGTAGACTATACTGACCTGTGGTAGGTAGACTATATCGGACCTGTGGTAGGTAGACTATACTGACCTGTGTAGGTAGACTATATTGACTCTGCAGTAGGTAGACTATATTGACTCTGTGTAGGTAGACTATATTGACTCTGTGTAGGTAGATCTATACTGACTCTGCAGTAGGTAGACTATATTGACCTGTGGTAGGTAGACTATATTGACCTGTGGTAGGTAGACTATACTGACCTGTGGTAGGTCGACTATACTGACTTGTGGTAGGTAGACTATACTGACCTGTGGTAGGTAGACTATACTGACCTGTGGTAGGTAGACTATACTGACCTGTGGTAGGTAGACTATACTGACCTGTGATAGGTAGACTATACTGACCTGTGGTAGGTAGACTATACTGACCTGTGGTAGGTAGACTATACTGACCTGTGGTAGGTAGACTATACTGACCTGTGGTAGGTAGACTATACTGACCTGTGGTAGGTCGACTATACTGACCTGTGGTAGGTCGACTATACTGACCTGTGGTAGGTAGACTATACTGACCTGTGGTAGGTAGACTATACTGACCTGTGGTAGGTAGACTATACTGACCTGTGGTAGGTAGACTATATTGACCTGTGGTAGGTAGACTATACTGACCTGTGGTAGGTAGACTATACTGACCTGTGATAGGTAGACTATACTGACCTGTTGTAGCTAGACTATACTGACCTGTGGTAGGTAGACTATACTGACCTGTGGTAGGTCGACTATACTGACCTGTGGTAGGTCGACTATACTGACCTGTGGTAGGTCGACTATACTGACCTGTGGTAGGTCGACTATACTGATCTGTGGTAGGTAGACTATACTGACCTGTGGTAGGTAGACTATACTGACCTGTGGTAGGTAGACTATACTGACCTGTGGTAGGTAGACTATATTGACCTGTGGTAGGTAGACTATACTGACCTGTGGTAGGTAGACTATATTGACCTGTGGTAGGTAAACTATATTGACCTGTGGTAGGTAAACTATATTGACCTGTGGTAGGTAGACTATACTGACCTGTGGTAGGTAGACTATACTGACCTGTGGTAGGTAGACTATATTGACCTGTGGTAGGTAAACTATATTGACCTGTGGTACGTAAACTATATTGACCTGTGGTAGGTAGACTATACTGACCTGTGGTAGGTAGACTATACTGACCTGTGGTAGGTAGACTATATTGACCTGTGGTAGGTAGACTATATTGACCTGTGGTAGGTAGACTATATTGACCTGTGGTAGGTAGACTATACTGACCTGTGGTAGGTAGACTATATTGACCTGTGGTAGGTAGACTATATTGACCTGTGGTAGGTAGACTATATTGACCTGTGGTAGGTAGACTATATTGACCTGTGGTAGGTAGACTATACTGACCTGTGGTAGGTAGACTATACTGACCTGTGGTAGGTAGACTATATTGACCTGTGGTAGGTATACTATATTGACCTGTGGTAGGTAGACTATATTGACCTGTGGTAGGTAGACTATACTGACCTGTGGTAGGTAGACTATACTGACCTGTGGTAGGTAGACTATACTGCCCTGTGGTAGGTAGACTATATTGACCTGTGGTAGGTAGACTATATTGACCTGTGGTAGGTAGACTATATTGACCTGTGGTAGGTAGACTATACTGACCTGTGGTAGGTAGACTATACTGACCTGTGGTAGGTAGACTATATTGACCTGTGGTAGGTAAACTATATTGACCTGTGGTAGGTAAACTATATTGACCTGTGGTAGGTAGACTATACTGACCTGTGGTAGGTAGACTATACTGACCTGTGGTAGGTAGACTATATTGACCTGTGGTAGGTAGACTATATTGACCTGTGGTAGGTAGACTATATTGGACCTGTGGTAGGTAGACTATACTGACCTGTGGTAGGTAGACTATATTGACCTGTGGTAGGTAGACTATATTGACCTGTGGTAGGTAGACTATATTGACCTGTGGTAGGTAGACTATATTGACCTGTGGTAGGTAGACTATACTGACCTGTGGTAGGTAGACTATACTGACCTGTGGTAGGTAGACTATATTGACCTGTGGTAGGTAGACTATATTGACCTGTGGTAGGTAGACTATATTGACCTGTGGTAGGTAGACTATACTGACCTGTGGTAGGTAGACTATACTGACCTGTGGTAGGTAGACTATACTGCCCTGTGGTAGGTAGACTATATTGACCTGTGGTAGGTAGACTATATTGACCTGTGGTAGGTAGACTATATTGACCTGTGGTAGGTAGACTATACTGACCTGTGGTAGGTAGACTATACTGACCTGTGGTAGGTAGACTATACTGACCTGTGGTAGGTAGACTATATTGACCTGTGGTAGGTAGACTATATTGACCTGTGGTAGGTAGACTATATTGACCTGTGGTAGGTAGACTATACTGACCTGTGGTAGGTAGACTATACTGACCTGTGGTAGGTAGACTATATTGACCTGTGGTAGGTAAACTATATTGACCTGTGGTAGGTAAACTATATTGACCTGTGGTAGGTAGACTATACTGACCTGTGGTAGGTAGACTATACTGACCTGTGGTAGGTAGACTATATTGACCTGTGGTAGGTAGACTATATTGACCTGTGGTAGGTAGACTATATTGACCTGTGGTGTGACTCTGTGGTAGGTAGACTACTGACCTGTGGTAGGTAGACTATATTGACCTGTGGTAGGTAGACTATATTGACCTGTGGTAGGTAGACTATATTGACCTGTGGTAGGTAGACTATATTGACCTGTGGTAGGTAGACTATACTGACCTGTGGTAGGTAGACTATACTGACCTGTGGTAGGTAGACTATATTGACCTGTGGTAGGTAGACTATATTGACCTGTGGTAGGTAGACTATATTAACCTGTGGTAGGTAGACTATACTGACCTGTGGTAGGTAGACTATACTGACCTGTGGTAGGTAGACTATACTGCCCTGTAGGTAGGTAGACTATATTGACCTGTGGTAGGTAGACTATATTGACCTGTGGTAGGTAGACTATATTGACCTGTGGTAGGTAGACTATACTGACCTGTGGTAGGTAGACTATACTGCCCTGTGGTAGGTAGACTATATTGACCTGTGGTAGGTAGACTATATTGACCTGTGGTAGGTAGACTATATTGACCTGTGGTAGGTAGACTATACTGACCTGTGGTAGGTAGACTATACTGACCTGTGGTAGGTAGACTATACTGCCCTGTGGTAGGTAGACTATATTGACCTGTGGTAGGTAGACTATATTGACCTGTGGTAGGTAGACTATATTGACCTGTGGTAGGTAGACTATACTGACCTGTGGTAGGTAGACTATACTGACCTGTGGTAGGTAGACTATACTGACCTGTGGTAGGTAGACTATATTGACCTGTGGTAGGTAGACTATACTGACCTGTGGTATAGTAAAGGTTAGCGTGTGTAAAAGCGCAGTGCATTAAGGAAGTACCAAAACACCTTGATATAGAGGAGGCCATGCAAGCAGATGAGAACATTTGGCTAGCATGGAAGAAATGATAGTAAAACCTGCAGAATAGAGAATGTAAAGCAGAGACACAACGCACTACCCTCAGCTGTGGCCAATACAAACACACTATCTCCCCAAAGCAACCCAGTTTGACAACCCTTCCCTATTTTGGACCCCCCAGTAAATAGTGATCTGTCCCTAACACATTAGTGAAGGAAATGAAGAAATGTATTAACATTTTGGAAATGAATGCTGGAATAAACTATTAACTATGCAAGTGAGTGAAAGCTGTGTGCATTAAGGAAATAGACTCCTGGCTCAAATAGAAGCCTGTCTGTAATAAAGAGCCTGTTGTTTTTATTTGATTTGCCGGTAATAAACACACAGGCTAATTGAAGTTTTACAGTAGGCCAGTCCCCTCAAGCTATAGTAGCATGGCACGCCTTGATCTGTTGTCTCTCAATCTGTCCCTTAGTCAGAACTGGGCTTAATTCTGATACCATTGTGTTGCGTGACTGTTTCAGTGGTACTGGGTCAGAATGGATGGAGTGTGACTTACACCACTCAGAGTATCTGTACCTTGAAGGGGTCAACAGTGGAGCTGTCCTGCTCTTACACATATCCCAGCGGTACAGTATCAACTACCTTCTGGTTCACTAAAAATGATGCTGAGGGTCCTGTTAGTCTGAGTGATGACCCAGACTACAAAGGACGTGTGACATACCGTAAGGATAAAGAGAATGGCCACACCCTGACTCTCACAGACCTGAGAGAGACTGACTCAGCTACGTACAAGTTCAGATTTATAACAGATCAGACCAGAGGGAAATATATTGGAGATCCTGGAGTCACTCTGTCTGTCACAGGTAACATTCTATTGTCTGATATTCTGTTAAATCTTCATTGTCCCTTTAGGTCTGGAAATTGTCTTGATTTGTATTCATCTAATACAAATAATGAGCTGGCGCACACCCATAGTAAATGTTTTAGTGTATTTTTGGAACAATTTCTAAACTTTCTATTAGTGGTAGTGAATTACAGAAAACCATGTGATTAACTTGATGAAACATTTTTATAGTTTGACAGCCATATTATGAAGTAATATTATTGATCTATTTGAGAATGTCTTGCATCATGTGATTAAACTAGAGAACAGGTGATCCAGGGTTAATGTTTTTATCTACTCCAGCTCTGGTGGTGAAGGTGATTTCTAAAACATGGTCACAGTGGAGGACACTGACCTGTAGCACCACCAGCTGTCCTCTGACTGGTAACCCCACCTACACCTGGTACAAGAACGGACAGGTTGTAACTGAGAACACCTCCCCCTATTCAGTCTACCCTTATGCTGTAGACAGCTACTACTGTGCTGTAAAAGGCCAAGAGTATCTCAGCTCTCCTGCAGTGTGTGAGTGTGGATTCAACTTGGTATTCTAGTATAACTTTTCAAGTTTAAAACTTCTGTGCTCTGTAACACAGGATGGCAGAACTATTTTGGATTACTGCAGCTCATGATTCCACTGTGTAAATCATGCATTCTTATCATTATATTTCAGGTGTTCAGGGTCAGAGCTGCAACAGAGTGACTTACACCAAGAGGAGAATCTGTGCCTTGAAGGGGTCAACAGTGGACATATCCTGTACTTATGTTGGTTATTATTCCACCACATCAACATTCTGGTTTAGAAGTGATAAGTCGACCCCTGAAGACCTAACCACAGACCCAGGGTATGCAGGTCGTGTGGAGTACACTGGGACATACAAAGGTCCCTTCACCCTGAGAATCTCAGACCTGAGAGAGGAGGACTCAGCTGAGTATCAGCTTCACTTTTAAAACATACAACTTTGAATGGGGTCATAGTTTCCCAGGAACAACTGTGTCTGTCACAGGTAATACTACACTGTATGATACAACTGTATATCATATTGAATTACAGGAGAAAATAAATGTACCATCCTGTTAACACAGAGGTGTATGTGGTTTTATACATATAATTTCAGGTCTGCAGGTCAAAGTGACTCCTGCTGCAGAGGGACAGAAGACACTGACCTGTAGCACCACCTGTACTCTGACTGACAACCCCAACCCCACCTACATCTGGTACAAGAACGGACAGAATGTACCAGATAACTCCTCCCCCATGTATTCCATCAGCAGTGAGGATGCAGACAGTTTATTTTCCTGTGCTGTAAAAGGCCATGAGGATCTCCACTCTCCTGCAGTGTGTGAGTACAGTGCAGCACAACAGCACAGTATTCTACTCAGCAAGTATCATGCACTCAGGCAAAAGACACATGTCTTACCTTATCAATCATTTTAGAACAAAACATTTTTTTTTACTAATTGTTAATATTACTTTGACAAAATGTTTGGTCTTTTACATCAGATAAACCAAAGACCACAGTGTCAGTCAGTCCTCTGGTGAAATAGTGGAGGGCAGTTCAGTGACTCTGACCTGCAGCAGTGATGCCAACCCACCTGTGGTCAAATACACCTGGTACAAGAAGAATGGAGGTGGCTATCAGAGTATGACAGGACCACAGCATGTCTTCAATCAAATCCAGTCATCTGACAGTGGAGAGTACTACTGTGAGGCCCAGAATGAGATGGGGACAGACAGGTCTAGGACCAGAAACATGGATGTGAAGCGTGAGTAAAGTACAGCTCAGTGTTTGAATGCTAAGGTATCAAAACAATTATAACAGAGAATATATTTGACATGTTATTTGTTTATATACTACTATCGTAAATATACTACTGTCATATTCTTCTGACAAATTCTCCTTTACAGACGGCCCAAAAAGCACCTCAGTGTCAGTCAGTCCCTCTGGTGAAATAGTGGAGGGCAGTTCAGTGACTCTGACCTGCAGCAGTGATGCCAACCCACCTGTGGACAAATACACCTGGTACAGGAAGAATGGAGTCTACTATCCATCAACCACCTATATGACCACAGGACCACATATTGTCTTCAATCAGATCAAGTCCTCAGTCACTGGAGAGTACTACTGTGAGGCCTGGAATGGGATGAAGACAGGGAGGTCTGAGTCTATCAATGTCAATGTGAGATGTGAGTAAAGTACAGCTCAGTATCACGTGTGTTCCTGTTAATGTTTTATGTAAGTGGATTCTTGTTTTTAATAGTCTGGCTTCACAGATTGATATATATTACGGCCATTATAATCATCTGACAAATTCTAATTTATTTTTGACATTTCATTTGTAAATATACTACTGTCATATCCCTCTGACAAATTCTCCTTTACATCAGATAAACCAAAGAACACCTCAGTGTCAGTCAGTCCCTCTGGTGAAATAGTGGAGGGCAGTTCAGTGACTCTGACCTGCAGCAGTGATGCCAACCCACCTGTGGATAAATACACCTGGTACAAGAAGAATGGAGCTTCACTGACAGGATCTGAAAAGACCTACAATTTCCCAACCATCAGCTCTGAGGACAGTGGAGAATACTGCTGTGGGGCTGAGAATAAATATGGACGTCTCAACTCTTCTTCTGTGTCTGTGGACGTTCAGTGTTAGTACACCTAACCCCATCTTTTGATCAGAGGATCACATTTAAATTAATATTTCAGTCACAAGTAAAACACTATTTAAAAACACTGCTGTTATATATTGTCCACCAGATGGCCCAAAGAACACCTCAGTGTCAGTCAGTCCCTCTGGTGAAATAGTGGAGGGCAGTTCAGTGACTCTGACCTGCAGCAGTGATGCCAACCCACCTGTGGACAAATACACCTGGTACTTTCAAAATAAGACTTTTCCAAATGGATTTGGACAGATGTACAACATAAGTAACTTCAAGTCTAAGGACAATGGACATTACCACTGTGAGGCCTGGAATGGAAGAGGATCTAGGAACTCTACAGCTCTGATGATCATTTTACCAGGTGAAGTTTCATCTTCAATATTATAATACAAATTTACATTTTAATCTAATATTAGTAATTATACATTGGCTCATCATACTTTGTTTTATAATTATATATGTTGAGATTAGATCAGTTAACAAATGTTGTATTATTGTCCTGGACTACATTTATGTTCAGTTTATAACATGCCAGTACTCATATCATCCATATTTTATTATAGTGAAACAGACCTCAGTTGTGACTGCAGCTGTAGGAATCATAGTGGTTGTTCTGGTTCTCATCCTCTGTCTCTCTGGACTCATGTGGTTCAGGCGAGTTAAAATGCATATTTTTATGATTATTACATCTTAGTTCTCTGATTTGTTATTAACTTCATTCATTAATTCATTCTACATTTACCTTTGAGTCCTTTAGCAGACACTCTTATCCAGAGCAACTTACAGGAACAATTAGGGTTAAGTGCCTTGTACTAGAGCACATTGACAGATTTTCTTACCTAGTCGGCTGGGGAATCGAACCAGCAAACTCTTGGTTACTGGTTATTTGTAACATATAAACTTCCACTAGAGGTCAGTAGAGATGAACTCACTCTGTCCCTCATTACAGGAGAGCCACAAGAGGAAGTGATGCCACTGCAGACACACAGGTGATTATATCAGTTACTTCTCAACCTCCGGCATTAATTTACTGTGTCAATACAGTCGCTTTCATACTATTTTAACTGTTACCTTGACACCTCTCTCTACAGAGTGTCCATCCTGACCCTAACATTGACACTACTCTCTCTCTCTACAGTGTCCATCCTGACCCTAACATTGACACTACTCTCTCTCTCTACAGAGTGTCCATCCTGACCCTAACATTGACACTACTCTCTCTCTCTACAGAGTGTCCATCCTGACCCTAACATTGACACTACTCTCTCTCTCTCTCTACAGAGTGTCCATCCTGACCCTAACATTGACACCACTCTCTCTCTACAGTGTCCATCCTGACCCTAACATTGACACCATTCTCTCTCTCTACAGTGTCCATCCAGACCCTAACATCGACACTACTCTCTCTCTCTCTACAGTGTCCATCCTGACCCTAACATTGACACCACTCTCTCTCTACAGTGTCCATCCTGACCCTAACATTGACACTACTCTCTCTCTACATAGTGTCCATCCTGACCCTAACATTGACACTACTCTCTCTCTCTACAGAGTGTCCATCCTGACCCTAACATTGACACTACTCACTCTCTCTCTCTCTACAGTGTCCATCCTGACCCTAACATTGACACTACTCTCCCTCTACAGAGTGTCCATCCTGACCCTAACATTGTCACTACTCTCTCTCTACAGAGTGTCCATCCTGACCCTAACATTGACACTACTCTCTCTCTCTACAGAGTGTTCATCCTGACCCTAACATTGACACTACACTCTCTCTACAGAGTGTCCATCCTGACCCTAACATTGACACTACTCTCTCTCTCTACAGAGTGTTCATCCTGACCCTAACATTGACACTACTCTCTCTCTACAGAGTGTCCATCCTGACCCTAACATTGACACTACTCTCTCTCTCTACAGAGTGTCCATCCTGACCCTAACATTGACACTACTCTCTCTCTCTCTCTCTCTCTCTCTCTCTCTCTCTCTACAGTGTCCATCCTGACCCTAACATTGACACTACTCTCCCTCTACAGAGTGTCCATCCTGACCCTAACATTGACACTACTCTCTCTCTACAGAGTGTCCATCCTGACCCTAACATTGACACTACTCTCTCTCTCTACAGAGTGTTCATCCTGACCCTAACATTGACACTACTCTCTCTCTACAGAGTGTCCATCCTGACCCTAACATTGACACTACTCTCTCTCTCTACAGAGTGTCCATCCTGACCCTAACATTGACACATACACAGGTCTGAACATGAGGACCATGTCCCCTGACTACGACACTCTGGCAGTAAGTCTCCTATAATGAATTTGGGTTTGATACAGTACTTGAATGTGTTTAGATAAAATTATGGAAAGACTGCTGTCTCAAAGAACTCATGCATTTCCTCTCTCCCTCCCTCCCACTCTCGCTTTCTCACTCCCTCTCTCCACAGAGTGTCCATCCTGACCCTAACAGTGATACGTACACACCTCTGAACATGAAGACCAGGTCACCAGAGTATGACACCCTGGCAGTAAGTGTGTGTGTGTGTGTGTGTGTGTGTGTGTGTGTGTGTGTGTGTGTGTGTGTGTGTGTGTGTGTGTGTGTGTGTGTGTGTGTGTGTGTGTGTGTGTGTGTGTGTGTGTGTGTGTGTGTGTGTGTGTGTGTGTGTGTGTGTGTGTGTGTGTGTGTGTGTGTGTGTGCATAAACATTTTAGAGGGAGTGCTAAGTCAGTATGTCTTCTATCAGAATGTGAGGGGAATCTCCCACTGAAGAGAACCACCACAGAACCTGAAGTGAAGAGATCCACCACAGAACCTGGACTGAAGAGAACCACCACAGAACCTGGACTGAAGAGAAGCACCACAGATCCTGGACTGAAGAGCTAAGGTTCCAATCTAAAGCTAGGCCTAACACCACTATTTCCAGACCATGAACTTTCACTTTGACTAAATGCTGAAATATATTTTTAATTTTCTTATAATGATAACTATGTATATTGATGATAATATGAGATGGGCTATATTTTTCCATGTTTTTGATTTAATAAATAGCCTACTTTTCTTGCGTACCAATCTGTTTACTATCTATATAAGATTATATTTCTGATCTTTTTCTATGGGATTTTGCCAGATACAGGTGTTGTATGACATCAATAGTCCTACTTTCCTCAGCAACTAATTTGGATAATTTTTATAAAAGCTTTTTAATATATTTAGCTCTTGGGCCAAGTTTCTCCTGATGTGGTTAATGATGATTTATTTTGTATTGCTGTCATACATTCTGCATTTTATATTTAATTTTAAGTGATAGTATATTGTGCAGTGTGATGATGTTGCTTGTTTTTTTATAAAAATAAATGTAATCAGTACTGTAACGGATCCCCCCGGAACTGCTGCTCATTCCG
Source organism: Brachymystax lenok tsinlingensis (assembly GCA_030435695.1). Classification (NCBI taxonomy): domain Eukaryota; kingdom Metazoa; phylum Chordata; class Actinopteri; order Salmoniformes; family Salmonidae; genus Brachymystax; species Brachymystax lenok. The sequence goes on along the minus strand of CM059812.1, from coordinate 59,273,500 downwards.
TTCACCAGCTCCGGAGGTCTACGTCACCGGCCTTCCAGGCGTCACTGAACTGGATTCATTACCACCAACCCCGGACTGTCTTGTCTCATTACGCACTCCTGGTTCCCATTCCCCCTGATTAGGATGTTATATATGTGCCCTCTGTTCCCCGTTGTCGGTTATTGTTACCATGCCCGTTGGTCCTGTGAGTACCTGTGCTGTTGTATCGACTTCCATGCTACGTGTATTTGTGCACTTGTTTTACGGGTCTCGTCCCGTGTAATATTTAGAGGTTTACACCTCGCTTTTTTGTTTGGGTTTCATCCCTGTTATACAGTGTGGTTCAGTGTCATACTTTGTATTGCTGTCAGACATTGCACATTTTATATTTTATATTAGGTAATACCATATTGTTCAGTGTCATGATATTGCTTATTTTTATCATCAAAATTGTTATTACCAATTTTAGATACATTAAGTACATGTTTACATTTGCAGTATTTACAGTGGGTCAGTGTCAATACAGGACAAACATCATATAAGCTTCATGTTGTAAATAAGCTCAAAGTTTAAGACCAATACATTCATCAGTTGAATAACTATTAATACATTGATTCATAACTATTTCCACTCTGCTGCTGTTTCTTGTATTTCTGCCTATTGGACACATTGTAGTGGTATTTATTTGAGAGTGGTAAAGAAAGATTTTGTTCGGGCACCTGGCAGGTATTAACCATGCCGAAAGGAATAGAGTAGAATAGAGAGAGTACCACTACCAGACCCACACACATCAGCAGAAGAGACTGACTAGAGTGTAGCCTGTTGCCAGTGGAGAGAAGAGAAGACACCATATGAAACCCACGTCACAGCACAGGGGTAACCCCACCAATAATACCTCATACAATAATAATAATGGTGGAGCAATTGAACGACAACTTCATAGAAACAATTTACAAGAAAGAACCCAGTCAACAACATTAGAGGATCTGCAATAATCTGTATTACCTTCCAGTGGAGGAGTGCAGAGGGTATGAATGTGGGGGTGTTCATAGACAAAACAAAGGCCTTAAAATGTCCAGAATCTTCTCGGCCACATGTCATTAGTACCACACCACCTCAATACAGTTCAAATAGCAATACACAACTTGCAAACAATTTCTTGGGCCACTATTACCTATTTTTGCCAATCGGCCTGGTCCCCTTCACCACACGGAACCCCACTAACCCATCACGACTGGTCTACCGACGGAAACGTACCAGGAGGCTATAAGCAGACTTCCTCTGCTAGCTTGCTATCCCCGGCTAGCTGTCTGAATCGCCGTGTCCCCAACCAGCCTCACTACTAACTGAAACCTTATGATCACTCGGCTAAGCATGCCTCTCCTCAATGTCAATATGCCTTGTCCATTGCTGTTCTGGTTAGTGTTGTCTTATTTCACTGTAGAGCCTCTAGCCCTGCTCAATATACCTTATCCAACCCTTCAGTTCCACCACCCACTCATGCGATGACATCACCTGGTTTAAATGTTTCTAGAGACAATATCTCTTTCATCACCACTCAATGCCTAGGTTGACCTCCACTGTATTTACATTCTACCATACCTTTGTCTGTACATTATGCCTTTAATCTATTTTATTGCCCCCTGAAACGTGTTCTTTTTACTCTCTGTTCAGAACGTCCTAGACGACCAGTCATTTTAGCCTTTAGCCGTACCCTTATCCTACTCCTCCTCTGTTCCTCTGGTGATGTAGAGGTTAATCCAGGCCCTGCAGTGCCTAGCTCCACTCCTATTCCACAGGCGCTCTCATTTGTTGACTTCTGCAACCGTAGAAGCCTTGGTTTCATGCATGTCAACATTAGAAGCCTCCTCTCTAAGTTTGTTTTATTCACTGCCCTAGCACACTCTGCCAACCCGGATGTCCTAGCCGTGTCTGAATCCTGGCTTAGGAAGACCACCAAAAACCCTGAAATTTCCATCCCTAACTATAACATCTTCAGACAAGATAGAACGGCCAAAGGGGGCAATGTTGCTATCTACTGCAGAGATAGCCTGCAGAGTTCTGTCTTACTATCCAGGTCTGTACCCAAACAATTTGAACTTTTACTTTTAAAAATCCACCTTTCTAGAAACAAGTCTCTCACTGTTGCCGCTTGCTATAGACCACCCCTCTGCCCCCAGCTGTGCTCTGGACACCATATGTGAACTGGATTGCCCCCCATCTATCTTCAGAGTTTGTGCTGCTAGGTGACCTAAACTGTGACATGCTAAACACCCGGCCATCCTATAATCTAAGCTTGATGCCCTAATAAACCTCACACAAATCATAATTGAACCAACTAGGTACAATCCCAAAGCCGTAAACACGGGCAACTCTCATAGATGTCATCTTAACTAACTTGCCCTCCAAATACACCCCTGCTGTTTTCAACCAAGATCTGTGATCACTGCCTCATTGCCTGCATCCGTAATGGGTTTGCGGTCAAACGATCTCCCCTCATTACTGTTAAACGTTCCCTAAAACACTTCAGCGAGCAGGCCTTTCAAATTGACCTGGCCCGGGTATCCTGGAAGGATATTGACCTCATCCCGTCAGTAGAGGATGCCTGGTTATTCTTTAAAAGTGCCTTCCTCACCATCTTAAATAAGCATGCCCCATTCAAGAAATTTAGAATCAGGAACAGATATAGCCCTTGGTTCTCTCCAGACCTGACTGCCCTCGACCAGCACAAAAACATCTTGTGGCGTTCTGCATTAGCATCGAACAGCCCCCGTGATATGCAACTTTTCAGGGAAGTCAGGAACCAATATACACTGGCAGTTAGGAAAGCCAAGGCTAGCTTTTTCAAGCAAAAATTTGCTTCCTGTAACACAAATTCAAAAAAGTTCTGGGACGTTGTAAAGTCCATGGAGAATAAGAGACCCTCCTCCCAGCTGCCCACTGCACTGAGGATAGGAAACACTGTCACCACCGATAACCCAATATAATTGAACATTTCAAAAGCATTTTTCTATGGCTGGCCATGCCTTCCACCTGGCTACCCCTACCCCAGTCAACAGCCCTGCATCCCCTCAGTAACTCGCCAAAGCCTCCCCATTTCTCCTTCTCCTAAATCCAGTTAGCTGATGTTCTGCAAAAATCTGGACCCCTACAAATCAGCCGGCCTAGATAATCTGGACCCTTTCTAAAATTATCTGCCGAAATTGTTGCAACCCCTATTACTAGCCTATTCAACCTCTCTTTCGTGATGTCTGAGATTCCCAAAGACTGAAAGCAGCTGCGGTCATCCCCCTCTTCAAAGGGGGAGACACTCTTGACCCAAACTGCTACAGACCTATATCTATCCTACCCTGCCTTTCTAAGGTCTTTGAAAGCCAAGTCAACAAACAAATTACCAATCATTTCGAATCCCACCGTACATTCTCCGCTTATGCAATCTGGTTTCAGAGCTGGTCATGGGTGCACCTCAGCCACGCCAAGGTCCTAAATGACATCATAACCGCCATCGATAAGAGACATTACTGTGCACCCGTATTCATTGATCTGGCCAAGGCTTTCGACTCTGTCAATCACCACATCCTTATCGGCAGACTCGACAGCCTTGGTTTCTCAAATGACTGCCAAGCATGGTTCACCAACTACTTCTCCAATAGAGTTCAGTGTGTCAAATCAGAGGGCCTGTTGTCCGGGCCTCTGGCAGTCTATGGGGGTGCCACAGGGTTCAATTCTTGGTCCGACTCTCTTCTCTGTATACATCAATGACGTCGCTCTTGCTGCAGGTGAGTCTCTGATCCACCTCTACGCAGACGACACCATTCTGTATACTTCTGGCCCCTCTTTGGATACTGTGTTAACTACCCTCCAGACAAGCTTCAATGCCATACAACTCTCCTTCCGTGGCCTACAACTGCTCTTAAACGCAAGTAAAACTAAATGCATGCTCTTCAATCGATCGCTGCCCGCACCTGTCCCCCCGTCCAGCATCACTACTCTGGACGGTTCTGTCTTAGATTATGTGGACAACTACAAATGTCTAGGTGTCTGGTTAGACTGTAAACTCTCCTTCCAGACTCACATCAAACATCTCCAATCTAAAATTAAATCTAGAATTGGCTTCCTATTTCGCAACAAAGCATCCTTCACTCATGCTGCCAAACATACCCTCGTAAAACTGACCATCCTACCGATCCTCGACTTTGGTGATGTCATTTACAAAATAGCCTCCAATACTCTACTCAACAAATTGGATGCAGTCTATCACAGTGCCGTCTGTTTTGTTACCAAAGCCCCATATACTACCCACCACTGCGACCTGTACGCTCTCGTTGGCTGGCCCTCGCTTTACACTCGTCGCCATACCCACTTGCTCCAGGTCATCTACAAGTCCCTGCTAGGTAAAGTCCCACCTTATCTCAGCTCGCTGGTCACCATAGCAGCACCAACCCGTAGCACTCGCTCCAGCAGGTATATCTCACTGGTCACCCCCAAAGCCAACTCCTATTTTGGCCGACTCTCCTTCCAGTTCTCTGCTGCCAATGACTGGAACGAACTACAAAAATCTCTGAAACTGAGACACTTATCTCCCTCACCAGCTTTAAGCACCAGCTGTCAGAGCAGTTCACAGACCCCCTGCACCTGTATATAGCCCATCTGTAAATAGCCCTCATCCCCTACCGTATTTATTTATTTATTTATCTTGTTCCTTTGCACCCCAGTTTTTCTACATTGCACATTCATCTACTGCACATCTACCATTCCAGTGTTTAAATGCTATATTGTGATTACTTTGCCACCATGGCCTATTTATTGCCTTACCTTCCTTATACTACCTCATTTGTACTCTTTGTATATAGATTAGTTTTTTTTACTGTATTATTGACTGTATGTTTGTTTTACTCCATGTGTAACTCTGTGTTGTTGTATGTGTCGAACTGCTCTGCTTTATCTTGGCCAGGTCGCAGTTGTAAATGAGAACTTGTTCTCAACTTGCCTACCTGGTTAAATAAAGCTGAAATAAATAAATAAATTGTACAATGAGTCAACTTACTGGTAGTGCATGGAAACTGACAGTAAGTGTGAATTCTGTGGTTGATACATATTTAAAGTAGATAAGACACAGGTAGCTTGGTTACTGTATTTCAATAGAAAATGTACAACAGACTGCATATCTAGTTCATTTGAGGAGTGGGCTTACATTTTCCAATGTATTCTCTTGACTAAATAGAGAATCATGTTTACAATAGCCTACTATTTCGATTGTTAAATAATATCTTAGAATGTGTTGCCTTTCCCATCTGAGTCTTCATTTGGCCAGTTCCATGATGTCCTTCATTCTATTCTACAAACCCATTCAATTTACACTCCTCATCAGCTGCATCGAAGCGCTACTGAAGGTTCCAGTGTTCTAGACTAGAGCTCCGCCTAGTGGCATAGCAACATTACTGCAGCCGTCAAATATTAATGTCCTCAATGATGTTGGGCTAATAACAACATTACAAACTGTAAATGAATCAGATAGAATAGTGAATCTTGTATGAGTTATTATTGCTACAAACTGATGTCTGTATTGGTACAACATGCCAATGTCATATTCTGTTACACTGACTGTGTCTCAAATGGCACCCTAATCCCTTTATAGTGCAATACATTTGACCAGAGCCCTATGGGCCTGGTGTGACTGTTTGTGTGTGTGTGTGTGTGTCTGTTTGTGTGTGTGCGTTCCAGGAGATGGCTGATATCATGCACTCCGTCTATGATGCAGTATGATGGGAACATGTACTTACCCCTGTATGCAGAACAAGTCGACAACTTATTCCAGGTAACACAACTAACCACAGGTCTGAATACTTATGGAAATGTGATATTTCAGTGTTTTCTTTTATACATTTGCAAATATTTCAAAACCTGTTTTTGCTTTGTCGTTAATGGGTATTATGGGTAGATTGAGGGGGGGACTATGTAATCCGTTTTAGAATAAGGCTGTAACGTAACAATGTATAAAAAGTCAAGGGGTCTGAATACTTTCCAAATCCACTGTGGGCCTTGATTCAATCCTAATGTGCTTGTAGACAATACGTTTATTTAAAGGCAATGTTACTGCGTTAGTGGAGATCACATTCAAGGTAAACACAGCAGATGTCGGCTCAATTGGAAATGACCTTTTAAATGCTTTAGCACGGTTTCTAATTGGATCCAGACCCCAGGGTTAGATACGTCTACGTCCTTTGTTTTCCACAAAGTGTTTTAAAGGACCCCGTGGACATAACCTTCTCCTTATTGGTGCACTCAGACCTTATGAACAACCAGGACCAAAAGGTCAAATAGGTTGTGCTTATATTTGTCCTGTTTCAGATGTAAGTGTGTAATCTGTACAGTGTGTGGTGTGAAATGGAAATGTGTTTTTGGCATATCCCACTCCTCCTGAGACACCCTCGGGAGGAGAAAGGGCTGCATATTCAACTGTTTCTCTGTTAGAAAATGGACAAGAACAAAGATGGTGTGGTCACCATTGAGGAATTTCTGAGTCTTGTCAAAAGGTGTGTGTGAGTACCTGCTTGTGTGTGATATTTCAGCATGTTTATGTTTGACATGGTTTAATAAAATCTAAAATGTCCAATGTGTGTTTTCATCAGAAATGATTACTTATGGGAACCTTCATGTGTGTGTAATTATTTGCATGATTTAACTGTGAAAACTGTGTTTTCTCTGAGTGAGGCGGATATATCTCGTTTTGTTTCTCTGAAATGAAAGAACCTAGTGATGATAGGTTTCAATCAAATACATGTCTGTCATTGAAAAACCGCATGCCATGAAAAAATATGTGGAAAATAAGTTTAATGACTAGAAACAAATAATAATGAAAAGATAGACATCATCCAGCGTACTTACAGCGTGAGGAGAGAGAGGAGGTGAGCTTACTGTCCAAGAAGAGAATGAAACAGAATGGTGTGAGTTCTGTGGTTGACACCAACTAGATGTACTGAGGGGCTGAAAGGTGCTGCAGAGCTGGCTTCCTGTCTTCATGATGCCTCTTCCTGGCAACCAACACGTCAGTGAAGGGCTTTAAGAAAGGTGTGAACATCTTCATGAGGAGAGAGAGAGGACTTTACAAGAGATGTCTGTCTTATATGTCATAGGCTACTTGTATTTCTTCATTGGTGGTTACAATATGGAGAGTGGATAGATGGGTCCCTCTTGAGAGGTTGGAGAAACACTAGTTCTGGTGGGGGTGGTGTTCATTCCCCAAACTTGTTGCTAAAACTGTATTTGGTTTTTAGAACACCGTTATACATAGCCTTTCTGAATAATGACATTACATTAATAATGACACTACATATGATTTGATTAAACTGTATTTTATTATGAATTAATACAACTGATTGACATAATAAAACAGTTAGTCATTTGTACACCCAGCTCCCCCACATGCTGAGAGGATACAGACAGATTGTCATTTTACATTGATGCTTTCAAACAGTCATTCTGTACTCCTCATATTGTCACTTTGTTGTCAACTTCAATTGTTTTAGTCCACTGAACATATATGTATTAGTCCACTGAACAGACATGTATTAGTCCACTGAACAGACATGTATTAGTCCACTGAACAGACATGTATTAGTCCACTGAACATACATGCATTAGTCCATGGACCAATCACTGAATGTACAAAACATTAGGAACACCTTTCCATGCCAGACTGACCAGGTGAATCCAGGTGAAGGCTATGATCCCTTTTGATGTCACTTGTTAAACAGTTCAATCAGTGTAGATGAAGGAGGGGAGACAGGTTAAAGAAGGATTGTTAAGCCTTGAGACGGATTGTGTATGTGTGTCATTCAGAGGGTGAATGGGTGAGACAAAAGATTTAAGTGCCTTTGAACAGGGTATGGTAGTAGGTGTCAGGCGCACCGGTTTGTGTCAAGAACAGCAACGCTGCTGGATTTTTCATGCTCAACAGTTTCCCGTGTGTATCAAGAATGGTCAACCACCCAAAGGACATCCAGCCAACTTGACACAACTGTACGAAGCATTGAGTCAACGAGGCGGGTGCAATGCACGCTGACATGGTCACATGGTGTTTCCTCTGACACATTGGTGTGGCTGGCTTCCAGGTTAAGTGGGCATTGTGTCCAGAAGCAGTGTGGCTTGGTCAGGTTATGTTTCGGAGGACGCATGGCTCTCGACCTTCGCCTCTCCCGAGTCCGTACGGGAGATGCAGCAATGAGACAAGACTGTAACTACCAATTGGAAACCATGGAATTGGATAGGGAGAGGGATAGCATGAAAAATGGCAGGAAATTGTGGAGAAAAGGGGTTAAAGTAAAACAATTTTTTGATTATATATAGATAACAGGCTACATTAGACTATATATAGATAACAGGCTACATTAGACTATATATAGATAACATGCTACATTAGACTAAATATGGATAACATGCTACATTACAATATATATGGATAACAGGCTACATTAGACTTTATATAGATGACAGGCTACATTAGACTAAATATGGATAACATGCTACATTACAATATATATGGATAACAGGCTACATTAGACTTTATATAGATGACAGGCTACATTAGACTATATATGGATAACTACTTAGGGAGAAAGCGGGCGCTTAGCGGCCATTCCCGACACTACCCGGTGAAATGTAAGGCGCCAAATTCAAAATCCAAAAGTTGAATTATTAAACATTCATCAATATACAAGTGTTGCATAGTCATCAAAAGCTCTGATTCTTGGCAATATCACAGCGTTGTCAGATTTCAAAAAGGCTTTACGGCGAAAGCACAACATTTGATTGTTTGAGGATAGCACCTCTAACAATAGGCATTAGCATAAATTCATAACCAGCGCGGGTCACACAAAACCCATATTAGAGCCCAAGTGTCAAACGAAGACATCCAATGGTTCTTTTGTTAGAAAAAGTCATTTATTATATCCATAAATCTCAGTTTGGTTGGCGCGTTATGTTCAGAAAATCCACAGTCGAGTCGCCCATTGAACCGTGAAGAGAACGCGTTCAAATTATACCTATCAACTTTGTCCAAACAAATCAAACATCATTTTTGTATGTATCCTTAGGTATCATTTTATGTATATTTACTATAATATTTCAACCGGATTATAGCCTGAACCACAGAGCGTCTTGAGACCGTGAATGCATGTCATTCTATTGAGTTCCGGGGTCCACGTCTAAATTCTTCTTCTATTGGCTTCTAATTCAACCTAAGGTCATGAAACCCTGTCTAAAGACTGTTGACATCCAGTGGAAGCCATAGGTACTGCAGTCTAGGTCCTATATAACGTTGAATACAATAGGCAGCCAGGAGAAAAAGGTAATCTACAAAAGAAACTGCAAATCCGGATGGATTTTCCTCAGGTTTTCACCTGCTATATCAGTTCTGTTATACTCACAGACAATATTTTTAATGTTTTATCCAATAGTACTAATTATGGCAGGTATTTTACTTTGGGCACGCCAGACTCTCCAAAACATTAGAATATATATGGTTAACAGGCTACATTAGACTGTATATGGATAACAACTACATTAGAGTATATATGGATAACAGGCTACATTAGACTATTTGGATAACAGGCTACATTAGACTATATATGGATAACAGGCTACATTAGACTATATATGGATAACAGGCTACATTAGAATATATATGATAACAGGCTACATTAGAATATATATGATAACAGACTACATTATACTATAAAATGGATTGCAGCTTTATTAGACTATACTTGGATAACATGATGCACTAGACTATATTCGGTCAATCATATTTTCCAAATTCAGAGCATGTGAGTTCAAATAGACTTTGTATTACTTCATAGTAAAAGCCGAGCTGGATCATGAAAATAACTGCCTTCCAGTCTTGGCAAGCACATTTTATACATTTGTCCTCCTTACGTCATACTCACAGTAACTCCTCTTAATGGCTTATCCCATCTGGCATTTAGCCACCGTTATCATATTGCCTTCATATTAGGACATGGAACCTGTAGAGTCACAGCAATAGTTTCATGCATGTAGGACCATAGTAACAGACCTTGGCACTCTACAAGAATAACCAATACATGTCATCCTGCTAACTCCTCTGAAAGGGACACCCCTGTTCTGGTAAAAACCCAAGAGGTGTACCCATAACAACAGTACATAGTTGACCATATCAGTTACAGGAATAACCAGAGTCGTGTCAAACCCCAGACAGGTCCATGTCTAATGGTGTCCAATGACCCAGAGCACAGATAGAGTACTAGTTCTGCTGACTCCTTCTGAAATAAATAATTTCCACATATGTACTGGAAGATTCACAATAATAACAGCTACATTAGACTATATATGATAACAGGCTACATTAGAATATATATGGACAACAGCTACATTAGACTATATATGGATAACAGGCTACATTAGACTATATATGGATAACAGGCTACATTAGACTATATATGGATAACAGCTACATTAGACTATATATGGATAGCATGCTACATTAGACTATATATGGATAACAGGCTACATTAGACTATATATGGATAACAGCTACATTAGACTATACATGGATATCAGCTACATTTGACTATATATATGGATAACAAGCTATATTAGACTATATATTGATAACAGGCTACATTAGACTATAGATGGAAAGCAGGCTATTTTAATGTGTGTTTACATACAGAAAATAGTGTATAAAATGTACTTTTAATATCAGGTTTAAAAAGTGAGATTTTCATTGGACAGGTACTTTAAGGACCTGCTTCTGTTATTCTACTGTTTAAACATTCTCTCCAACTGCTTCTTACCCTTTATGCTTTTTGTCCCTTCCTGCCTCCCGTCCAGGATTAGAACATCAGGCAGTCCATGCATCTGTTCGACAACGTCATTTAGTGACACTCCCTCTGGGTGTGGCCTGACAGAAGGGACACACATATTTACCCCCACTGCCCCTGCCCCAAGCTCTGTCCCAAAAACACTCAGTGGTGCTGTCAGGGGCGTAGAAGGGATCTCTCCATGGGATCTCCACTCTCCCCTCCACTCCTAGGCCCTCTCTGTCCCCAAAGAGAGATCCTACCTGGGAAGGTCGGTCCAACAGTTAGGGTCAAGAGCCACGCCATGTTGGAAACCATAGCACTCATTCTATATGACATCACATTCTCACTAAACAGTGATGTAATCTATTCTCTAACTACTAGTTGGACAAAATGGTGGACTGTTATTCTTATATCAGGCAATAATCTCACTTCCTGGTCTGAACTTGTTAACTGTGAGATGTATTATTATCAATCATCAACATTCCAGAATGTTCCATCTCTCAGTGTTCTGGAATGGAATGCCATCGCTGACTGAATTACCCTCCACTCCAAATATCCATGTTATGTCATATTGTGTCTGTGTGTTTTAAAAATGACAATAAATAATATTTAATGTAACTGGTTGTGTGTCTAGGTGCTGGACATTGCTCCGTTTGAAAGTGTGTATATTTTGTACAGACATGATGATGATGATGATGCTGAATGTGAATTAACCACTATTGCTCTCCAAACCAATGTAATTGTATTATTTGTAGTTACTGTATATTACCAGAGGTGTGATTTTGAAAGCTTTCCATTTTCTCTCCACTAAATATACTGTTATAACAAGGTAAAAACAGTGACAATAAGGTTTATTCTTAAAAGTATATTTAAAAAAATTTCACAACAGTTTACAAAAACAAATATTTGATAAAAGCATTAAGAAACCTGTTGCGTCAAGCAGAACTCTTTCCTGGACGTTGAGGCAAAAGTCTCACAAGTTTGATGATTGTTTCAGAAACATAACATAACACAATATATAATTATATACAATGCATTCAGAAAGTATTCAGACCCCTTGACTTTACAGCTTTATTCTAAAAATAGATGAAGGAAAAATAAATCCTCAATCTACCGCACTATCCCCATAATGACAAAGCAAAAACAGGTTTTTAGAAAGGTTTGCAAATGTATAATTTTTTAATTTTTTTAATGAATACCGTATTTAGACCTTTTGCTTTGAGACTCGAAATTGAGCTCAGATGCATCCTGTTTCTATTAATTATCCTTGAGATGTTTCTACAACTTGATTGGAGTCCACCTGTGGTAAATTCAATTAATTGTACATGATTTGGGAAGGCACACACATATCTATATACGGTCCCACAGTTGACAGTGCATGTCAGAGCAAAAATCATGAGGTCGAAGGAATTGTCTCTAGAACTCTGAGACAGAATTGTGCTGAGGGACAGATCTGGGGAAGGGTACCAAAACATTTCTGCATTTTTGAAGGTCAAAGAACACAGTGGCCTCCATCATTCTTAAATAGAAGAAGTTTGGAAACACCAAGACTCTTCCTAGAGCTGGCCGCCCTGCCAAACCGATCAATAGGGGGAGAAGGTCCTTGGTCAGCGACGTGACCAAGAACCCAATGGTCACTCTGACAGAGCTCCAGAGTTCCTCTGTGGAGATGGGAGAGCCTTCAAGAAGGACAGCCATCTCTGCAGCACTCCACCAATCAAGCCTTTATGGTAGAGTGGCCAGACGGAAGCCACTCAGTAAATGGCACATGAAAGCCTACTCGCACCTAAAGGCACCTAAAGACTCTCAGACCATTATCTGGTCTGATGAAACCAAGATTGAACTCTTTGACCTGAATGCCAAGCGTCACATCTGGAGGAAACCTGGCACCATCCCTACGGTTAAGCATGGTGGTCGCAGCATCATGCTGTGGGGATGTTTTTCAGCGGCAGGGACTGGAAGACTAGTCAGGATCGAGGGAAAAATGAACAGAGAAAAGTACAGAGAGATCCTTAATGAAAACCAGCTCCAGAGGGCTCAGGACCTCAGACTGGGGCGAAGGTTCAATCTTCCAATAGGACAAGGACCCTGAGCACACAGCCAAGACAATGCAGGAGTGGCTTCGGGAGAAATCTCTGAATGTCCTTGAGTGGCCCAGCCAGAGCCCGGGCTTGAACCTGATCGAACATCTCCAGAGAGGATCTGCAGATAAGAATGGGAGAAACTCCCCAAATACAGGTGTGCCAAGCTTGTAGCGTCATACCCAAGAAGACTCGAGGCTGTAATTGCTGCCAAAGGTGCTTCGACAAAGTACTGATTAATGAGTCTGAATACTTATGTAAATGTGTTATTGCAGTTTTTTTGTATTTATACATTTGCTAAAAAAAAAGCAACTTTTTTGCTTCATCATTATTGGGTTTTGTGTGTAGATTGATGAGGAAAGAAAATAATGTAATCAATTTGCGAAAAAGTCAAGGGGTCTGAACACTTTCGGAATGCACTGTAAAATATAACTGGAACTCAAGGTTGCCTACGTAAGAAATACAACATTAAAAACAACTTAAAAATATATTTAAAAAATATTAAGGTCCCTTTCTTATTCATCATTGTTTCAAAGTCATAACTGACCCTAGATCAGAACTCTTACTCTAAGTTTGAATAGAGTAGTCCTGTGGCTCCAGTTGGTAGAGCATAGGCGCATGGGTTCCATTCCTGCTGGGACTTCCCATCACGAAAAATGTATTCATGCATGACTGTAATGACAGTGAATCTGGATAAAAGTGTCTACTAGATGGCATATATTATTATATACTGTTATAAACTGGGTATTTTAGGTTCTGGATGCTGATTGGCTGAAACAGCATTTCAGAAGTCTATACTGTATACCAGACAATATACCACGGTTATGACGTAGAAAGACTTGTTTACTGTTCTATTTATGTTGTTAACCAGTTTACAATAATCTGTGGTACAGTATGTTGGTCATATACCACCAACCCTGAAGTGCCATATTGCTATTATAAACTTAAGCAATAAGGCCAGAGGAGGTGTGGTATATGGCCAATATACCACGGCTAAGGGCTGTTCTTATGCACAACGCAACGCGGAGTACTAAGATGCAGCCCTTAGCAGTGGTATATTGGCCATATACCACAAACCCTGAGGTGCCTATTATAAACTGGTTATCAATGTACTTAGACCAGTAAATACTAATTTTAATACCATGGTATACGGTCTGATATACCACACCTTTCAACTAATCAGCACTCAGGGCTCAAACCACCCGGCTTATAAGGGTAAATATTCCACACCTCCACAGGCATTATATCATTTAGTTTAAATATACAGGTCCAGATATGCAAGGTTTTTGTCAAACTTGTTCTGTCCATGTCTTCTTCTTTCTGGGTTTGTTATGTTCAGGTCTTCTTGGTTCTGGGTTTGTTGTGTTTGTGTCTTCTTGGTTCTGGATTTGTTATGTTCAGGTCTTCTTGGTTCTGGGTTTGATGTGTTCATGTCTTCTTGGTTCTGGATTTGTTATGTTCAGGTCTTCTTGGTTCTGGGTTTGTTGTGTTCATGTCTTCTTGGTTCTGGATTTGTTATGTTCAGGTCTTCTTGGTTCTGGGTTTGTTATGTTCAAGTCTTCTTGGTTCTGGGTTTGTTGACTGTACTGTAGATCTCAGAGGGATCCACCTCAGCTGCTTGTGCCAGTTCCTCAAAATCATCATCACATCACTCCCTCATTATAGGCAGGTCATAGTAATTGTATTGAGATATCCATTGTTGGGTTGGTAGTTTTAGGAAATGACATCAACAGTGGTCACTAGGGGTCAACTGTTTTGCATATTGATGACATCTCCTACAATAAGCAGCAGCATCTGAATGACGTCAATGCAGAATATGCTCACCAGGTGGCAGCAGTGGGGCGGTTGAATTTCACAGCAGAGTACTGGACATCTTCTTCCTGTTTCTGAGTTTGAGGCAGTTGGACGGTGAAGTACAGAGGCACTTCCTGGTTTTTGGAGTGAGAGAAGTGGGCGCTGGCGTAGTGAGCGTCATCTTGAGTCGAGCTGTGGGGTTGTCTGTAGGTCTCATGGCCACGCTTGAGATGTTGTCATACACTGGACTAGAGTCTCCCTGATGGGAAGAGTGGACAGACAACATGAGGAAGGAAATGTTCCACAAAGAATACACAGTCATCTTCTGATTCCAACAAACTCACCTGTCCATCGTCTGCTGTGTCTCTTGTGTCAGAGGGGATTTGGAGGCCTTCTTCCTGTTTTGCACATTAAGGCACAAATTAATGAAGTTACAAAAATCAGAGCGCTAAATTTAAATAATGAACAACATAAAAATATGCATTTTCACCTGAACCACATGAGTCCAGAGAGACAGAGGATGAGGACCAGAACAACCACTATGATTCCTAAGCAGCTGCAGTCAGAACTGAGGTCTGTTTCCCTGTAATAAAATATGGATGACATGAGTACATGGCATGATAAAATAAACTAAAAATAAACTATAATACAGGACATTAATGTAATACTTGTTAAGGGATCTTATAACCCAATGTATAGTTATAAACTAAGGTGTAATAAGACAAAGTATAATGATTAACATGAGATTGAAACATGTAGTTTTGTATTGAAGTATTGAAGATGAAACTTGACCTGTTACAATGATCATCAGTGCTGTAGAGTTCATAGATCCTCTTCCATTCTGGGCCTCACAGTAGTATTCTCCTCTGTCCTCAGAGCTGATGTTAGTGATGCTGTAACTCTGTCCTGATGCTTTTGGTGAGGTTACGTTCTTCTTGTACCAGGTGTATTTGTCCACAGGTGGGTTGGCATCACTGCTGCAGGTCAGAGTCACTGAACTGCCCTCCACTATTTCACCAGAGGGACTGACTGACACTGAGATGTTCTTTGGGACATCTGGTGTAAAGGATAGTGGATTTATTTATAGAAAAAATACATTTCACTGGTAATTTAGAAATAATTTAATTCAGAGTAAAAGACAATCTGAAAAAAAATCATTTAAAATAATGATGACATTGTGGTAATACAAATTCAGGGAAATGGATGTTACGCACTAAAATATTTATTGATATATATTCACATGGAAAACAATATATTCTCAGTTCAAGTATCAACATGATCAGTACATCAAACTGGACGTCTAAACCCCCAATGTACTGACATGTGACAGTGAGAGTCTCTTCAGCAGAGGGGAGATCCTCATGGCCTTCTACAGCACAGGAGTATCTGCCTGTATCCTCACTGCTGACTGAGAATAGGATATAGACAGGAGAGTAGGTGTTGCTGTTTGGTATAGGCTGTCCATTCTTACTTATACCAACTGTAGGCTGTGATGGGGTCCAGTGTACATTTGGTTCTACATGTCAGTGTGACTCTCGCCCCCTCTGACACAGATCTACGATTAATTTCCAACACAACGTCTAGAGTAAATGGAAACAAATCATTATTCTCCTACTCCTATATATGGCGTCTTATGTGAAATACTAGATTGGGTATTTTTCCATCAGATACCACTACTGTGTCTGTATGACTGCCCTTAATAAGGTAATTACAGTAATAGATGTGAGATGTGTGACAGATTACCTGTGACAGTCAGGGAGACAGGTGAGCCAGAAATCTTTCCTCCAGATGTTATGAATCTGAACCTGTACCCAGCAGAGTCACTCAATCTCAGGTCTGTGATTCTCAGGGTACAGTCACTCTTCTTATCCCCAAGGTACTCTATATGACCCTCATACCCTGGCACTGAGCTCAGATCTTCAGCCTCCATACCAGACCATTTAGTAAACCAGAAAGCTTTTTTGATCTCATGATAAATGGGATATGTGTAAGAGCAGGATATGTCCACTGTTGACCCCTTCAAGGCACAGATCCTCTGATGGGTGTAAGTCACACTCCAACACTTCTGACCTGAAATACAAGAAGACAAATTAACACCTTATATAAATCTATGATTACAATATCTACCAGTATATACTGATGTTGTTTATGAAGTAGAATATAACTAGTTCAACAGTTAACAGTAGTGAAAACCATCATTATTAAATAATGATCAATATTCATTGATTAATTGACAAAAGTCTCACAACCTGAACAAAATAATATTTATATGAAATGTGTATAAAAAACACACTCACACACTGCAGGAGAGTGGAGATCTTCATGGTCTTTTACAGCACAGGAGTAACTGTCTGCATCACTAAAGTAGTCTGAGTACAGGCTGGTGTACTCCTTTACTTTGTGTCCGTTCTTGTACCAGATGTAGGTGGGGTTGGGGTTGTCAGTCAGAGTACAGGTGGTGCTACAGGTCAGTGTCTTCTGTCCCTCTGCAGCAGGAGTCACCTTCACCTGCAGACCTGAAACAATATGTATAAAACTACATACACCTCTGTGTTAACAGGATGGTTAATTGGTTTGCTCCTGTAATTCAATATGATATACAGTTGTATCATACAGTGTAGTATTACCTGTGACAGTCAGAGTTGTTCCTGGGAAACTATGACCCCATTCAATGTTGTATGTTTTAAAAGTGAAGCGATACTCCGCTGAGTCCTCCTCTCTCAGGTCTGTGATTCTCAGGATGGAGGGACCTTCGTTTCTCCATGTCTCTTTGTTATGGTACTCCACACGACCTACATACCCTGGGTCTCTGGATAGGTCCTCTGGTATCGACTTCTCTCTCCAGCTAGATCTCTGTTTAGGACTAAACCAGAATGTTGATGTGGTGGAATAATAACCAACATAAGTACAGGATATGTCCACTGTTGACCCTTCAAGACACAGATTCTCCTCTTGGTGTAAGTCACTCTGCTGCAGTCCTGATCCTGAACACCTGAAACACAGTGACATAACAAGAGGACAACTGGATTGTATTTTCTCAGATCTTTCTAGAAATGCTAAAAGTTCTCAAATGACATAGTGAACCCAACACACACAGAGGTTGTACAGTATTGTTAATTAAAGAAACACTCACACACTGCAGGAGAGTGGAGATCCTCATGGCCTTTTACAGCACAGGAGTAGCTGTCTTCATAGTTACTGGAGACTGGATCTTTGTACTGGGGGGAGGTGCTCTCATCTAGATGTTGTCCGTTCTTGTACCAGATGTAGGTGGGGTTGTCAGTCAGAGTACAGGTGGTGCTACAGGTCAGTGTCTTATCCTGATGTCCACCAGTCACCTTCACCTGAAGACCTGGAGAAAAAAACAATATCACTGTAAATCCCTTTATCACTGACTTATCACTCTAATACAAAGATGCAAGAAATCCTATGTTATACAGACATAAATACAAACCAAGACAATGTTCCTGAACTAAATGGAATTCAACAGTTGAACTATATTGAATGTAACTGTACCTGTGACAGACAGAGTGATTCCAGGATCACCAGTATATTTCCTTCCTTTCTGATCTGTTATAAATATGAACCTGTATGTAGCTGAGTCACTCTCTCTCAGGTCTGTGATTTTCAGGGTGTGTCCATTCTTCTTATCTCCATGATACTCCAGACGACCTGCATACTCTGGGTCCTGAACTATATCTTCCAGGTTCTACACCAGTCTCCATTTTAGTTAACCAGAAGGCTGAGGTGACTTTATGACCTCTGGGATATGTGTAAGAGCAGGTCAGCTCCACTGTTGACCCCTTCAAGGTACAAGTACTCTGATGGTTGTAAGTCACACTCCAGCCATTCCGCCCCAGTACCTCTGAACAGTCACAGAACACAAGAGTATTACATTAAGTCAAGGTCTATTGGCTCACACTAACAGTAGGCTTTGTCCACACTTTGTTGCCATAGTTGCTGAGTTGTGTGTGAATGGAAACCACATATAAGCATCACTCAGTGAGGTGTGAAAGATAACTTTTGATGTGAAGTGGAGACGCTATCAGAACACACCAGAATATTTAAATGCAAATGTAATTTTAACATTTTACAAATGCCTGTAAATTGAAAAACATATCAAGTTATGAATGAGACCATACCTGTCACACCCCAGAGAAAGACCACCAACACACTTCCTGCTGTTCTCAAGACCATTGTTGCATCTCCCACCCTGCAGTCTTAGAAACATAAACAACAACTCACTCTATAGCTGGTGAATAACTCCACCTGATACATTGAAGTAGAAACTGTAAATGGGGTACAGGGCCTTATTACTGAAAATGAACCAGGCTCATATTGTGTTGTGTTGTATTGTGCTATATGGTTGTCTATGTGAATACTGTCTGCAAGTCTATTGCGCTATGTATGTAATATGTGACGTGTTGCATGTCTGTCTACGTCTGTCTATTGAGGATGACATGATGTCTGATCCATAAATAATTTCCTAATGGATACAATAAAGTCATCATCATCAACAACATCAACAACAATCACTTATTGAACAGATCTGTAGAACTGTAAACACATATTTCTATATTGATTGTTCTGAAGCTGTTTTATTCTCAGAACCCCAAATATAGGAGGATAAATGTTCAATCCTCTACGGTCCATCAAGCTTTACAGCAGCCTAAAGACTGACCATCAGGTTCAATGATTGCTCCAATACCCAAGCTGTGAGGCTAAACAGCAAGTGACTCACAAACACCCCCCCACACACACACACACACACACATACACACACACAAACACATACAGACACATCTGTATTTAAGGCCCATGGAGTCTGTATCAAAGTCTAGACAGCTGGTTGTTATGGATGTAGAAAAGTTAAAACACACATCCTACTCAGTATAGATGTCAACCCTACTCCCTATCAGTCTGGTTGTTATGGATGTAGTAATGTTAAAACACACATCCTACACAGTATAGATGTCAACCCTACTCCCTATCAGTCTGGTTGTTATGGATGTAGTAATGTTAAAACACACATCCTACTTAGTATAGATGTCAACCCTACTCCCTATCAGTCTGGTTGTTATGGATGTAGTAATGTTAAAACACACATCCTAGTCAGTATAGACATCAACCCTACTCCCTATCAGTCTGGTTGTTATGGATGTAGTAATGTTAAAACACACATCCTACTCAGTATAGATGTCCAACCCTACTCCCTATCCAGTCTGGTTGTTATGGATGTAGTAATGTTAAAACACACATCCTACTCAGTATAGATGTCAACCCTACTCCCTATCAGTCTGGTTGTTATGGATGTAGTAATGTTAAAACACACATTCTACTCAGTATAGATGTCAACCCTACTCCCTATCAGTCTGGTCCTGATGGGCTGTCAGATAAATCCACTGTGTCATTCACAGCCACACATGGGTCCAACACTCCTACACTGAGACACTTTATGAATACTGGCCTGATGTATCAACCAAAACTGTCACACCCTGATCCGTTTCACCTGTCTTGTGCTTGTCTCCACCCCCCCCTCCAGGTGTCGCCATTACCCCCCTTATCCTCTGTGCATTTATACAGTGGTGGGAAAAGTACCCAATTGTCATACTTGAGTAAAAGTAAGTCACCCAGTAATGTACGACTTGAGTAAAAGTCTAAAAGTATTTGGTTTGAAAAAATATGATATAAAGTTTAAAAAATAAATGTAATTGCAAAAATGTACTTAAGTATCAAAAGTAAAAGTAGAAATCATTTCAAATTCCTTATTAAGCAAACCAGAAGGCACAATTGTTTGTGTTTTTTTTAAATGTGCGGATAGCCAGGGGCTCCAACACTCAGAAATCATTCAGAAACAAAGCGTTTGTGTTTAGTGAGTTTCCAGATCAGAAGTAGTAGAGATGACCAGGGATGTTCTCTTGATAAGTGCGTGAATTGGACCTTTTCTGTCTTGCTAAGCATTCCAAATTTAACGAGTACTTTTGGGTATCAGGGAAAATGTATGGAGTGATTGCTACATCATTTTCTTTAGGAATGTAGTGAAGTAAAAGTGAAAGTTGTCGAAAATATGAATATAAAAGTAAAGTACAGATACCCCATAAAACGCCGTAAGTAGAACTTTAAAGTATTTTTTACTTAAGTACTTTACACCACTGCCTTTATACCTGCGTTTTCTATTTGTCTGTTGCCAGTTCGTCGTCTCGTCAAGCCTACCAGCATGTTTTTCCCGTACTCCTGTTTTCTCTCTAGCCCCAGTTGTTTTAGTTTTCCGGTTTTTGACCACTCTGCCAGCCCTGACCCTGAGCCTGCCTGCCGTTCAGTACCTTACTGACTGCTCTGGATTACTGACCTCTGCCTTCCCTTGACCTGTCAGTCTGCCTGCGCCCTGTTTTGTTAATAAACATCTGTTATTCAAACTGTCTGCATCTGGGTCTTATCTGACACAGTTCTGATCAAACACAGCTCAAAACACAACAAGAAGTAAAATGATACATTACCCTCAAGAATATGACTAATGACTAAAAACAAATAACTAAAAACTATATTTCAAGATATTGTCAAGCATACTTACAGAGTGAAGTGAAGGAGAGAGGTCCTGTACAGAGAGTCAACCCGGTTGATACGTATTTAAAGTAGTCAGGACACAAGTCCTTTCCTCTTTAAGACATTAACATGCATGAGGACCAGAACAGCATGTCAGAGAAGGGAGGTTACTGTATTAGAGTGGGCCCTACATTTCTATAATGGACAACATTTACCCCATATCCACTTTTCATTAAATACAACACCATGTTAACAATATATTGACTATTATATTTGGAATGTTTATAATATCTTAGAATGTGTTGCCTTGCCCCTCTGAGTTCTACATGGAACAGGTCAAAGTTCCATTTACATTTGGTCCAGTTCCATGATGTCATTCATTCTATTCTACAAACTCATTCAATTTACACTCCTCATCAGCTGCATCAAGTGCTACTGAAGGTTCCAGTGTTCTAGACTAGAGCTCTCCCTACTGGCATCTCAACATTACTGCACCATCCTAATAATAATGTCCTCAATAATGTTGGGCTATAACAACATTACAAACTGACAATACATCAGATAGAATGGTGAAACACAACACTGGCTACTTGATAAAGTCACATTTAATCACACAAACACTGATGTTACACTGTTGACCCCTGTGTACAGTACTGGTAGTAGCATTAGTTAGCAGAGAATCAGTATCATCATCACCATAGCCTGCTGTATTGACTGCTGCTCTCCATATACTGTATAGTCTAATGTAGCCTGTTATCCATATATAGTCTAATGTAGCCTGTTATCCATATATAGTCTAATGTAGCCTGTTATCCATATATAATCTAATGTAGCCTGTTATCCATATATAGTATAATGTAGCCTGTTATCCATATATAGTCTAATGTAGCCTGTTATCCATATATAGTCTAATGTAGCCTGTTATCCATATGTAGACTGTAATTTATCCATATGTAGTCTAATGTAGCCTGTTATCCATATACAGTCTAATGTAGCCTGTTATCCATATATAGTCTAATGTAGCCTGTTATCCATATACAGTCTAATGTAGCCTGTTATCCATATGTAGTCTAATGTAGCCTGTTATCCATATATAGTCTAATGTAGCCTGTTATCCATATACAGTCTAATGTAGCCTGTTATCCATATATAGTCTAATGTAGCCTGTTATCCATATATAGTCTAATGTAGCCTGTTATCCATATATAGTCTAATGTAGCCTGTTATCTATATATAGTCTAATGTAGCCTGTTATCCATATATAGTCTAATGTAGCCTGTTATCCATATATAGTCTAATGTAGCCTGTTATCCATATATAGTCTAATGTAGCCTGCTATCTATATATAGTCTAATGTAGCCTGTTATCCATATGTAGTCTGTTATCCATATGTAGTCTAATGTAGCCTGTTATCCATATATAGTCTAACGTAGACTGTTATCCATATCAAATCAAATTTTATTTGTCACCTACACATGGTTAGCAGATGTTAATGCGAGTGTAGCGAAATGCATGTGCTTCTGGTTCCGACCATGCAGTAGTATCTAACAAGTAATCTAACAAATTCACAACAACTACCTTATACACACAAGAGTAAAGGAATGAATACAGTATGTACATATAAATATATGGATGGCGATGGCTGACCGATGGCTGACCGGCTTAGGCAAGATGCAGTACATTGGCGTCTTTGATTGGTTCAGATTTGGTCCGGACCGGACCAAAAACCAACGATCTGTGAGCGTGGAAATCAAGGCTGGTCCAGAATGCACCAAAAAGACGTCCAGTCCAGACAGGACCAAAACAAGACATCCAAAAGGCGTCAGTGTAGGGCCCGGTGCTTAATGAGGTATAGCCTACAGTGTTGTCTGAAATCAAATTTTAGGAATGCCCGTCTATGTTGTAGGCCTTCCATTTGTAAAACACCAAAAAAGACTGCCAATTCGGACAAAAAATATGTCCAAAAGATGTCGGCCTGTGCTTACGGGGGTGTATTCTACAATGTCGGCCCACAATGGAATTTTTTGAATGCCCATCCATTTGGTAGGTCCACCGTTTGTAAAACAGGCCGTTTCATCAACTTCGTTAGTCCTGATTCCGGTGACTAATCAATTTGGCTAATTAAGCTCGTAATATCAGCTACCCAACTTTATCAGGAGTAATTATCCTTAGCCTATTTGCAATGTGTTTACACAGCGGCAAATGGTGAAATATGTTTTTTTTCTATCCCTGTGATCAGCTTAGTAAAACATTGAAGGATACAAACTTGAAACCACTGATCATGACAATTTAGCCTAGGGGATGAATCTCCTGGACAGCAGTGACTAGCCTGGTTGTCCAGTCCATATGGTCTATTTTACTTTGACCTGTCCTGTTTTTAGAATATGTTGTTTAAGTGTCAGTGCATTTTTTATTTGATTGGGCGTCATTTAGGTTAGGCTATATGATCAGAGAAACCTGATGTAAAAAGTTTCAGAAAAGGCCACATACTCTTTCTCCCACATGTTAAATCTGCTGCATAATTCTTTACTGAATTTTGGTGGAGCTCTGCTGTGATGCATCTCCCCAACAGCACCCTGGAGAGGCCCGCTGGGAATGGACAAGATAAATATTTTGCATCCCTGTCTTTGACAAAGTGGTTACTGCTTATCACAGGGTGGCATCAGCGCTCACCTAAAAACCCCATATGCCCCTTTTTGAGAGAAATTGTTTTTGTTTTTAATCAGAATTATGTGAGGTTTTCTGAGTTCTTGGAGGTGGGTCTTGGTAAGTTTAGCTCAGAAAATGCTGCCATAGACCTAATCCAACCCACCATCACTGTGTCTCAGGTTAATACTACTCTTAAAGCTCTTATGAAGCATCCACTCAATCACTCTTACTCTAGGCCATTTTCAAAATGACTCCACAACAATCTATTGCTCTCAGAGCTCTTAAAATAGCATGCACACGTCTTTGTGAAACCACATGTACAATGTACATATAAACTTTTGTAGTATACAATATAGCTCAGTATTTGTCAAGGGTGACAATATTTTTTGTTGTTACTGTATATCCAACAATCAGATTAATATGTAAAAATACATTTACACTCACACACAGACAAACACAAACAGATACATCACACATGTACACACACACACAGTTGTACTTGACCCTGTTATACTTTGACTGTGAACATGACCCTAATGAATTGAGATCTGGGTATTACTGGCATACTCTACTGATCATGTTTTAAATATGCAATTGAATAAACTGAACTCATCTAAACACATGAAACCACAGTCCAGGATCAGGATTCACAAAGTGTATCAGAGTAGGAGAGCTGATCTGGGATCAGTTTAGCCTTTTAGATCCATAATGATATGGACCGTCTGAGACACTTTATGAATACAGGCCCTGATGTAACAACCAAAACACAGTTCAATATAAACCAACAAGTACAAAGATACAGGAAGTCATGTGATGTATGGCTAAAAACATCAAACTAAAACAATATTTCAAGATATCGTCAAGTGTACTTACAGAGTGAAGTGAAGGGAGAGGTCTTGTACAGAGAGTCAACTTACTGTCACTGCGTGGAAACAAGAAGTAGTCTACTGTAAGTATTAGTAGAAAGTAGGCATAGCCTAAGTGTGAGTTCTGTGGTTGACACATTTTAAAAGTAGCCTAGTCAGGGCATTAACATGCAGGAACAGCATGTCGCATAAGGGATGTTACTGTATCTAAATAGAAAAATGGTCTAAAGTCAGCATACTGTAGTTGCATTTCTTTATTTGAGGAGTGGGCCTACATGTTTTACAAGACACAAAATGTGACCCATTCCTATCACTCTTCATCAGCTGCATCAAAGTGGTACTGAAGGTTCCAGAACAGATGAAAGGGGAGTATCTTTGGTTCCAGTGTTCTAGACTAGAGCTCTCCCTACTGACATCTCAACATTACTGCAGCCTCCAGGCTTCATATGTCCCTAGTAGTCTGATGAAAATATACAAAATAGAAGGTAAAATAACATTTGAAAATGTGAAAAATGTATATAGAATTAACCAGGCACGCATACGTAAAAGTACTGTTATTGTGACTTATGTTGAACTGGCATTTGAATTGAGCGAATCTCAGCTAGCTAGTTAGCTACATGAAGCGGCTGTTATTCAGCGATGTTGTTTCTAGCTAGCTAGAGACAACAGTGAGCTGTCATTATGCCAAGGCCAAGGCAAGCTGCTCTGAATTTCCAGTGTGTGCTTGTGTGAAAGAGATGTCTTCAGCTCACTGATCTTCAGAACAACGGACCCAAAGTGATCCCTGACATGCATATAGCTAAATCTGTCTGTCTGGGATTATTGTGTCAATCTATTGTGTCTAGTGATGCTTGTTTTTGAAAATGACAATGATTAATCTTTCATGTAATTGTTTATTGCTGCTTCGTTATTGTTGTTTTATTGTGTGATTTATTTTGTTTATTTTAGCATTTTTATAATAAAAAAATGAATATTTCTTACATATAAACAACTGCATTGTTGTAAGGGCTTGTTAGTAACCATTTCACAGTAAGATCTACATCTGTTGTATTTGGCACATGTGACTAATACAATTTGATTTGATTTGTGTGTTTAGGTACTGGACATTGCTCCCTCTGACACTGGGATTCTGAACATCTAAAAGTCTAAGCCGTTTGGGGGTTCTACTAGCTGACATATGGAATTGTTTTAAGGTGGTCATACCATGGATCATTTAGCTATTTGATTTTGAATTATAGTACCTCTTTAGGTAAAAGGAGAAGGACTCATGTTTGTGAACGCAGGCAGGTGACTGCAATATAGTCTGCCTGGAACATGCCCCATATTGAATTGTAATTCAATTCAAAAATAGCATTTATTTATCCCTTGTAGGGGCAATTACTAGGCACCCTATGGCATCAGGCTGGCAGTGAGTCTCACAGTGACATCACAAGGGGTCGCATGTGCATTTCCTATTAGGTGTAGTAACGTAACACTGCCGTAAAACATTACTGCTTAGTAACAGCATAGTAACTCATATAAACACATGTAGATCCCAAATACTACACTCCTCCCCCATAGTGCTGAACTCCCAGAGAACAAGGTCAATAATGTTAGGGAACTACTAATGCAATATCTGAAACTCCTAAATAATTATGTAAATCGTCAGTTATTTTTATTTTCTTCGCCAGTAGAAAAGGCGCTGCTATCACTGCTAGTAGGTACCGTATTCAGGAGCTGCCAAGTAGCAAGCCTATTGGAGTCCAGAATAGCGACGCTGCCCTCTGGTGGTTAAATAACTAAACTGTCATTGAACCCATTGAAATTAGGCGATCTCAGTGGAGAAATATTGAGGGGAAAAAAGGAAGAAGAAACGTAACACAGTGTACATTATTACAAATGAGTGCAGTGAATGAAGTAAGTGCAGAAACTTCTGAAATGAAGAAAGTGAAGAATTAGATGAATTCAGAAAATGAAGGAATACAAGGCATGAGGAAACTGAACAATTAACTGTGAAAATGGCAACCATTGGTCGAGTACCAGAGTTGGAGGCTACAAAGTGGATTTTGATTCCTATTTAGAGCGTTTTGAGCATTGGCTGGCTGCAAATGAAATCAAAGATGAAACGAAAGCAGACGTATTTCTCAGTGTTTTGGGTCCAACTGAGTATGGACTGCTGAAAGGTCTCATTGACCTATGCAGACTGACTGAGACTCTTTCAAGGCATTTCAAGCCTAAGCCAATTCTCATTGCAGAATGTTTCCAGATATTGCATTAGTAGTTCCCTAGCATTATTTACCTTGTTCTCTGGGAGTTAAACACTATGGGGAGGAGTAGCGTATCTGGGATCTACATCTGTGAGACAGCCCCCGGCACAATAGTGCGCATGTGCATCAACAGCATGTCAGAAAGGGATGGACTGGATGTACTGCTAAAGACCTCATAGCTATTTACATTTCTTAATTTGAGAGTGGGCCTACATTTTTAAAGGGGTTAAATGCAGCCCATTTTCAATGTAGTCTTTTCTTTAAATACAGATCCACAACAAAGTGTTGACTGTTCTATATGGTTTCTTAATGTGTTGCCTCACATAATGTGACCCATCCCTCTTCATCATCTCCCATCAATGTGCTACTGAAGGTTCCAGTGTTCCTAGACTAGAGCTCCTCCTACTGGCATCTCAACATTACTGCAGCCTCCTGTCTCTCTTCATATGTCCCAATCATGTCCTCATCCACTTGGATCAATAACAAAATAACCAACTGGTAATAAGGTGCCTGAGACTGAGGTCCCGATTTCCCAACCCTTTCCCAAGTGTGCAAGTTCACACTTCCTGTCATGGATTTAAAAGTATGAGACTGGTGTGAACATTGTAGTTTCCATATCTTTGCCCTATACACAGTCTGTGTCTTTACCAGGGGTCAGAAACAGACGAGGATTCATATTTTCTCAAAATGTATTTTCATTAATGTTTTTTTGTCTGTGATTGACACGCGACTAGTGAATTCAGACAATCCAATCAGAGATCGAAAATGCAGATCTCCGATGCTCACCAGGTCTACTCCGGGAAGAAGTGGACGAGTCAGGGGATACCAGCGGAGGATTCAAACAGAACACGGCAGCGGATAAAGAAACCAATGAAAATACACCAAATAAAAGGTAAAATAACATTTGAAAATGTTAGAAACTATACAGAATAAACCATGCATGTAAAGATACTGTGTTATTAAGAGTTGGCGTGGGACTGGCATATGAATTCAGTGAACTAGCTATCTCAGCTGGCTTGTTAGCTACATGAAACAGACGTTGTTCAGTGAAACCTCTAATGTAAACTAACCTCATTCCGTACAAATGTGCGCAACCGTGACATTCAAACGAGGCTGCAAAAGAAAACTAATGGGACTGTAGCGACTGTTGACTTCAATGGTAATGATCGACATGGTAATGGCTCTATAGTATTGGAGAAAAGTTAAAAAACTGACCCTCCGTTACATCATGGTGTGTCATGTCGTAACGTACAGCACACATAAAGCAACTATTTCTGTCTTACAATCTCTCTCCACCAGGTGTAGCACTTCTCTCCTCGTTTAAAAACAAGGAAGGGACTCTCCTTCTCACTATCACGCATAGGTTTCACTTCCCACCCGCCATTCTTAAAAGACCCGACGGAGCTCATTGCCTTCTTGAATCATACAGAGATCGGCATCATGAGAGTCTCATCATTGATTTTTGTTGGAAAGGGGAGAAATTGTGCTTTACAATGGTATTGACATTACAGTTGATATGGAAGTATTACGTTTTTGTTGCTAAAATAAGGTCAATTGTGCGGACCAAGGCGATGTACGAAAGTGAGTGAGTTTCACGTTAGCTAGCCAGCTAGAAGTTAACTCTGGTTCCTCTGACAACCAAGTGATGTGACTTCCATAAACTGGCATTGTTGTGCATCACACAGCTGCTCTGAACAAAGTGGATTGTGAACTATACGGTGTGTTGCTGCTGAATTACAGCTAGACCCCATAGTTGGCTAGTGAGTATTGGACTGAAGAAGAAAAAAAAACCCTGCCATCCATACAAGTCTGTCTGTTTGGGATTGTTGAGTCATATGATGTGTGTTTTAAAAATGTAACTGGTTGTGTGTCTAGGTGCTGGACATTGCTCCTTCTGAAAGTGTCTGTGTATATTTTGTACTGATATGATGATGATAAAGGTGAATAAACCACTATTGCTCTACAAACCAATGTAAATGCCTAATTTGTAGTTACTGTATTTACTGTACAGTACAAGATGATGTCATTTTGAAAGCTTTTCATTATCTCTCCACTGAAGACACTGTTATAACAAGGTAAAGACAGTGACAATGAAGTTTATTCTTAAAGTTTATGATTTGTTTACACTTCACACATTAGTAATGTTTTGATAAAAGTTATAAGAAACATTGCATCAAGCAGAACTATTTCCTGAATTTTTAGGCAAATTTGTGCTACAACTTTGTCATAAAAACAATTAAACAAATATTTTTACAAATCTAGCAAACTTAAGTTTATAGAAACGAATTTAAACTATTTGGGTAACAGAAATATACAACAAAATGTATAAGCTTGTAGCATGATACCCAAGAAAGTCTCGCTGCCAAAGGCGCTTTAACAAAGTACTGAGTAAAGAGGTCTGAATACTTATGTAATGTGATACTTCAGTTTTGTATTTTTAATCAATTTGCAAACCTTTCTAAAAACCTGTTTCTGCCTTGTCATTATGGGGTATTGTGATGTCATTATGGGGTATTGTGATGTCATTATGGGGTATTGTGTGTAGATTGATGAGGGAAAAAAACAATGTAATCCATTTTTGAATAATGCTGTAACGTAACAAAATGTGGAAAAAGTCAAGGGGTCTGAATACTTTCCGAATGCACTGTACATTATTAGATACTATTATAAACCAGGTAGTTTGGGTCCTGGATGCTGATTGGCTGAATAAGCATTTCAGCCATATGTACTGTATATCAGACAATATACCACTGGTATGATGCAAAAATGCTTGTTTACTTTTCTATTTATGTTGGTAACCAGTTTATAATAGCAATAAGGCACATCAGGGGTTTGTAGTATATGGTCAATATTCCACGGTTAAGGTCTGTATCCAGGCACTCTGCGTCGTGCAGAAGAACAGTCATTAGCTGTGGTATAGTATATTGGAAAATATACCACACCTCCTCTGACCTTATGGCTTAATTATACCACTTAGTTTGAATATCACGGGTCCAGATAAACAAGGTCTTCTTGGTTTCTGGGTTTGTTGTTTTCCAGTTCTTGTGTTTCTGGGTTTGTTGTGTTGGCGTTCTTCTTGTGTTACTGGAGTTTGTTGTGTTCAGGCGTTCTTCTTGTGTTTCTGGGTTCTGTTGTGTTCAGGTCTTCTTGGTTCTGGGTTTGTTGACTGTACTGTAGAGAACAGAGGGTCCTCCTCAGCTGCTTGTTCCACTGTGGGCCTGCAGAAAGAAACAGACATTAAACTGAAAGTGTGCCCCAATGGCACCCTCCTCCCTTATAGGGCACTACTTTAGACCAGTAGTGAACTAAATAGGGAATAGGGTGCCATTTGGAACGCAGTCAGAACAGTTCCTTAAAACCCTCATCACATCCCTCCTTCATTATAGACATGTCATAGTAATTGTCTTGAGATGTAGAGTTTGTAGTTTCAGGAAATGCCATTTGGCCTGAATAATACCCCTGGAACCTTTTAGACATTAAAACTGGGACTTTTCAAAATGTCCACTGTTACACCATAGTATGAGTTTAATGACATGTTATTTGACCTGAAGAATGTTCCTTCAACCCTTCAGATAGTGATGGAGGGAGTTCTCAGGGAACAATGAGGAGTCACTAGGGGTCAACTGTTTTGCTTATTTTAATGATGTCATTGTCTACTCCTCCAATAAGCAGCAACATATGAATGACCTTGATGCTGTCTGTGTGTTCACAATGTTCTAGTATTGACTATATGTTGTTGTAATGGCAGAATATGCTCACCGGGTGGCAGCACTGGGGAGGTTGAATTTCACAGCAGCGTACTGGACATCCTCATCCTGTTTCTGGGGTTGAAGCAGTTGGACGCTGGAGTTCAGGGGCATTTCCTGGTTCTTGGAGTGAGAGACGTGGATGCTGGCGTAATGAATGTCATCTTGGTCGACGGTGGCCACTGTCTGTTCTGCAGTAGGGGTCATGGCCATGCCTGAGATGTTGTCATACACTGGACTAGAGTCTCCCTGATGGAGAGAGAGAACAGACAATATAAATAGACCTGGGGACAGACAGCATGAAGAGTGGCAATGTCCCACAATGCAATAAAAACAATCTTACATCTGTTTGAACAGACTCACCTGTCCATCGTCTGCTGTGTGTCTTGTGTCAGGCGTGGTTTTGGATGCCTTCTTCCTGTTTTTGTAAATTAACT
Source organism: Brachymystax lenok tsinlingensis (assembly GCA_030435695.1). Lineage (NCBI taxonomy): Eukaryota > Metazoa > Chordata > Actinopteri > Salmoniformes > Salmonidae > Brachymystax > Brachymystax lenok. Next base: position 59,242,315 of record CM059812.1, on the reverse strand, counting down.
AATGAATATATTAATAAATTAATGAAGTTAACAAGTTAAATAATATTTAAAATATACATTTTCACTCAACTTAACCACATGATGCCAGAGAGACTTGAAGCCAGGATGACACCCAGAACAACCACTATGATTCCTACAGCTGCAGTTATAACTGAGGTTTGTTTCCCTGAAATATAATATAGATGATATGAGTACATGTTATTATGAACTGAAAATGAATGTACGGCAATACAGGACAATAATGCAATACTATACTTTTCCACAAAATGACTTTTAGATTCACCACTCTAATTGAAGATGATCAATTAAAAGATGAATTGGCATTAGTCTCACAACCTGAAACAACATTCTATTAATATGACATTTGAATAAAAAAGTCCAGACTCACACACTGCAGGAGAGTGGAGATTCTCCTGGCCTTTTACAGCACAGGAGTAACTGTCTGCATCACTAAAGTAGTCTGAGTGCAGGCTGGAAGTGTCCTCCTTTACTTTGTGTCCGTTCTTGTACCAGATGTAGGTGGGGTTGTCAGTCAGAGTACAGGTGGTGCTACAGGTCAGTGTCTTATCCTGATGTCCACCAGTCACCTTCACCTGAAGACCTGGAGAAAAAACAATATCACTGTAAATCCCTTTATCACTGACTTATCACTAATACAAAGATGGAAGAAATCCTATGTTATACAGACATCAATACAAACCAAGACTATTTTCCTGAACTAAATGGAATTCAACAGTTTAACTATATTGAATGTAACTGTACCTGTGACAGACAGAGTGACTCCAGGATCGCCATAGTATCTCCCTCCGGTCTGATCTGTTATAAATCTGAACTTGTATGTAGCTGAGTCACTCTCTCTCAGGTCTGTGATTTTCAGGGTGTGACCTTTCTTCTTATCCCCATGATACTCCAGACGACCTGCATACTCTGGGTCCTGACCTAGATCTTCAGGTTCTACACCAGCTTCCATTTTAGTTAACCAGAAGGTTGATGTGACTTTATGACCACTGGGATATGTGTAAGAGCAGGTCAGCTCCACTGTTGACCCCTTCAAGGCACAGATACTCTGAGTGGTGTATGTAACACTCCAGCCATTCTCCCCAGTACAACTGAAACAAGGTCACACAACACAACGGTATCAGAAATTAAGCCAATGTCACAACGTAATGTGTCTGTATCTATGTAATGTGTCTGTATCTCTGTATCTCTGTAATGTGTCTGTATCTCTGTAATGTGTCTGTACCTATGTAATGTGTCTATCTCTGTAATGTGTCTACCTATGTAATGTGTCTACCTATGTAATGTGTCTACCTATGTAATGTGTCTGTACCTATGTAATGTGTCTGTATCTCTGTAATGTGTCTGTATCTCTGTAATGTGTCTGTATCTCTGTAATGTGTCTGTATCTCTGTAATGGTTCTCTATCTCTGTAATGGTTCTCTATCTCTGTAATGTGTCTGTATCTCTGTATCTCTGTAATGTGTCTGTACCTCTGTAATGTGTCTCTATCTCTGTAATGTGTCTCTATCTCTGTAATGTTTCTGTAGCTCTGTAATGTTTCTGTAGCTCTGCAATGTTTCTGTAGCTCTGCAATGTGTCTCTAGCTCTGCAATGTGTCTCTAGCTCTGCAATGTGTCTCTAGCTCTGCAATGTGTCTCTAGCTCTGCAATGTGTCTCTAGCTCTGCAATGTGTCTAGCTCTGCAATGTGTCTAGCTCTGCAATGTGTCTAGCTCTGCAATGTGTCTCTAGCTCTGCAATGTGTCTCTAGCTCTGTAATGTGTCTAGCTCTGCAATGTGTCTCTAGCTCTGCAATGTCTCTAGCTCTGCAATGTGTCTCTAGCTCTGCAATGTGTCTCTAGCTCTGCAATGTGTCTAGCTCTGCAATGTGTCTAGCTCTGTAATGTGTCTAGCTCTGCAATGTGTCTCTAGCTCTGCAATGTGTCTCTAGCTCTGTAATGTGTCTAGCTCTGTAATGTGTCTAGCTCTGTAATGTGTCCTTATCTCTGTAATGTGTCCTTATCTCTGTAATGTGTCCTTATCTCTGTAATGTTTCTGTATCTATGTAATGTGTCCTTATCTCTGTAATGTGTCTGTATCTCTGTAATGTGTCTGTATCTCTTTAATGTGTCTCTATCTCTGTAATGTGTCTCTATCTCTGTAATGTGTCTGTATCTCTGTAATGTGTCTGTATCTCTGTATCTCTGTAATGTGTCTGTACCTCTGCAATGTGTCTGTATCTCTGTAATGTGTCTGTATCTCTGTAATGTGTCTCTAGCTCTGCAATGTGTCTCTATCTCTGCAATGTGTCTCTATCTCTGCAATGTGTCTCTATCTCTGCAATGTGTCTCTATCTCTGCAATGTGTCTATCTCTACAGTGTGTCTATCTCTTTCTATGTAATGTGTCTTTCTATGTAATGTGTCTTTCTATGTAATGTGTCTCTTTCTATGTAATGTGTCTCTATCTCTGTAATGTGTCTCTATCTCTGTAATGTGTTTCTATCTCTGTAATGTGCCTGTATCTCTGTAATGTGTCTGTACCTATGTAATGTGTCTGTGTATCTCTGTAGTGTGTGTGTATCTCTGTAGTGTGTCTGTATCTGTGTAATGTGTCGCTATCTGTGTAATGTGTCGCTATCTGTGTAATGTGTCGCTATCTGTGTAATGTGTCTGTACCTATGTAATGTGTCTGTACCTATGTAATGTGTCTGTATCTCTGTAGTGTGTGTGTATATCTCTGTATCTCTGTAATGTGTCTGTATCTATGTACTGTGTCTGTATCTATGTACTGTGTCTGTATCTCTGTAATGTGTTTGTATCTCTGTAATGTGTTATCTATATAATGTGTCTCTATCTATATCATTATCTATGTAAAACATAGGTACCACAATGGAAATATGTCCCCAAATATATTGTGCAATCCTTTAAAACAACAATCCTGGTCTCTTTTAAAAAACTGTGTGTTCATGTCTGTGTTTTTAACTGACAAATACAATCAATCAATCCAATCAAGCCATTTGATGAATGGAAAGAGATATCTGTTACAAAACACCAAAACACGCCAAGCCTTCAATACTGGGGAGGACTACAAGGTAGGGAGGGATGTATTCTCTGTTTGTCCAGATTGGGTAGGACTACAAGGTAGGGAGGGATGTATTCTCTGTTTGTCCAGATTGGGGAGGACTACAAGGTAGGGAGGAATGTATTCTCTGTTTGTCCAGATTGGGTAGGACTACCAGGTAGGGAGGGATGTATTCTCTGTTTGTCCAGATTGGGGAGGACTACAAGGTAGGGAGGGATGTATTCTCTGTTTGTCCAGATTGGGTAGGACTACCAGGTAGGGAGGGATGTATTCTCTGTTTGTCCAGATTGGGGAGGACTACAAGGTAGGGAGGGATGTATTCTCTGTTTGTCCAGATTGGGTAGGACTACCAGGTAGGGAGGGATGTGTTCTCTGTTTGTCCAGATCGAGTTATGATTGTGGTTTTAAAATGCAAACCATGATATTGAAGTGCTGGAAGTCATTATACTTTAGTTTATTGGTTGTGTGGTGCATTGGCACAGAGACCTGTTGGTAGAACATGTGAATATATTTTATAAAATTATAAATATGGCATCAAAATGTTGAACATCTGATTTCCCCTAGCTGATCACTGTCTGCAGCCGGTTCTGATCGTAGTGTGATGAAACAGGCAGGAGTGTGAGCTCGTCCGTGGTGGTCGGAGAACCCTCAACCTTCTGGCCAATAACCCTGCGTGCCATTGACTGTGCCACAAAAACATGTTGAAGTGGCAAAGTCAATTATTACATTAATAAACACACAGTCGCTATATAATGAATATGAACTGGGTGGGTTGAGATTATTAAATATAAAACACTAAACGTCTCTAAAAGCTTCACTTATACAAAACTTTTACTTGAACCCAAAATGGTTCTCATGTAGATTACTAAGAAAAGCTCATCCCTTGTTAAAAATTGCCTTTTTGTCTTTGTGCAGATTGCCATGTCTAATTTTCGAAGAACTGAAAATGAAACCTTCTTCAAAGTATCTGTCTTTTCCAACAAGCGTTGCAGAGCTGGTTACAATTTCAATTTCATCCCCCGGAAAAGATAGAACAAATATTACAACACATATTATGGTTGAACTGAAATGTGCTGGTTGATAAATACCTGTATTTATGGGAAATATGTTTAAATGTTGTGGATGGTTGTGCTTTTATCCTCCTTAAGATTTGTTGCCATAGTTGCTGAGTTGAGTGTGAATGGAAACCACAGATCAACATCCCTCAGTGAGGTGTGAAATATAACTATTTAAAGTGAAGTGGAGACTCCTAACAGAACACACCAGAATAACATTATGATTCTTATCATTTTAGAAATGTTTGTAGATTGATTAACAGAGCAACTAAAAGATAAGAATGAGACCATACCTGCTACAGACCAGAGAAAGACCACCAACACACTTCCTGCTGTTCTCAAGGCCATTGTTGCATCTCCCACCCTGCAGTCTTAGAAACATAAACAACAACTCACTCTATAGCTGGTGAATAACTCCACCTGATACATTGAAGTAGAAACTGTAAATGGGGTACAGGGCCTCATGACTGAAAATGAACCAGGCTCATATTGTGTTGTGTTGTATTGTGCTATATGGTTGTCTATGTGAATACTGTCTGTCTGTAAGTCTATTGCACTATTTATGTAATGTGTGTGACGTGTTGCATGTCTGCCTACATCTGTCTATTTAAGATGACATGATGTATGATGCAAAAACTATTCCCTAATGGATACAATAAAGTCACCACCACCATCACCATCAGCATGATCAACAACAACAATCACTTATTGAACAGATGTGTAGTACTGTAAACACATATTTCTACATTGATTGTTCTGAAGCTGTTTTATTCTCAGAACCCCAAATATAGGAGGATAAATGTTCAATCCTCTACGGTCCGTCAAGCTGTACAGCAGCCTAAAGACTGACCAACAGGTTCAATGATAGCTCCTATCCCCAAGCTGTGAGGATCAACAGAAGTGACACACACACACAGAGACCATCTGCAGTAAAGGCCCATAAGGTCCATGGAGTCTGTATCAAAGTCTAGAGAGCTGGTTGTTAAGGATGTAGTAATGTTAAAACACACATCCTACACAGTATAGATGTCAACCCTACTCCCTATCAGTCTGGTTGTTATGGATGTAGTAATGTTAAAACACACATCCTACACAGTATAGATGTCAACCCTACTCCCTATCAGTCTGGTTGTTATGGATGTAGTAATGTTAAAACACACATTCTACACAGTATAGATGTCAACCCTACTCCCTATCAGTCTGGTTGTTATGGATGTAGTAATGTTAAAACACACATTCTACACAGTATAGATGTCAACCCTACTCCCTATCAGTCTGGTCCTAAAGGGCCCTCAGCTAAATCCACTGTGTCACACACACATGTTAAGTACTTCATTTGAATCCACCAATCAAATGTAACGTTTCAAAGATCCCTGCACTCAAGGGTACAGAAAGCACCTCCTTCTCCAAACAGCTAGGCTGCCCATGAAACAGAGCAGTACCTAGCCAGTTGCTTTGCCCTAGTTTTTATCAGGCCATCAATCTGGAGGCCACGCACTGCAAGCCTGTGTGAGTGTCCGAGACTGCCAAATATCAGAGCCACCAACTTGCACCTCCACCCAGACTGTCCAAGCACCAGGAGGGGCTGGTATTTAAGCAGCTTCTCTGTAAAGGCCTGCTCCATGTAGCTTGTTTAAATGAGCAGCCCACTTCCACAATGAGCACCTCCCCCTGCCCCCCCCCACAACAACAATATCTGGTGTATTTGACACACAGGAAAACACATCATCATCAACATCAAACCAGCTTCCCATTCAACAATGTTTATGCATGTGTGCTGTTGGTGAGACTACTTGTCTCACCTCGCTGGCTATCAGGTCAACAGGGCAGTCATGTCTAGCAATGTACAAATCCCCTGCACATACACACACACTGCAGTGTTACAATGTTTGTTTGCATGTCTTTTTTACCCTGGTTAATCATCTCATCCCTATGTAGATCAACACTCCTACACTGAGACACTTTATGAATACTGGCCCTGATGTAACAACCAAAACACAGATCAAAACATAACAAGAAGTAAAATGAAACATTACCTTCAAGTATATGAATAACGACTAAAAACAAATAACCCAAAACTATATTTCAAGATAATATTTTTCAAACAAACTTACAGAGTGAAGTGAAGGGGAGAGGTCTGTACAGTGAGTCAACTGACTGGCAGTGTGTGGGAACTGCTATTAAGTGTCAGTTCTGTGGTTGATACATATTTAAAGTAGTCAGAACACAAGTAGCTGAAACAGAACTGTCCTTTCCTTCCTCTTTAAGACATTAGCATGCATGAGGAGCAGACCACCACATCAGAAAAGGGAGGTTACTGTATTAGAGTGGGCCCTACATTTCTAAAATGGACAAAATAAAATAACATTTTGTTTGTCACATGCGCTGAATACAACAGGTGTAGACTTTACAGTGAAATGCTTACTTACAAGCCCTCAACCAACAAAGCAGTTCAACAACTAAATAAATTGCAGTAAAAAAAGAATATTACATAACCATAACGAGGCTATATACAGGGGGCACCGGTGCTGAGTCAATGTGGGGGGTACAGGTTAGTCAATGTGAATAGTCCGGGTGACCATTTGATTAATCGTTCAGCAGTCGGTCACTGTGGGGACGACGTCTTGATGCACTTATTGATGAAGCCGGTGACTGAGGTGGTATACTCCTCAATGCCAATGGATGAATCCCGGAACATATTCCAGTCTGTGCTAGCAAGACAGTCCTGTAGCGTAGCATCCGTGTCATCTGACCACTTCCGTATTGAGCGAGTCACTGGTACTTCCTGCTTTAGTTTTTGTAAGCAGGAATCAGGAGTGGACTAGAGGAAAAGAGGGGCTGAACAGGCCCCCATTATCATTGACGGGGCTGAAGTGGAGCAGATCGAAAGTTTCAAGTTCCATGGTGTCCACAACACCAACGAACTATCCAAACACACCAAAACAGCTGTGAAGAGGGCACGACAACACCTTTTCCCCCTCAGGAGACTGAAAAGTTTTGGCATGGGTCCCAAGATTGATCCTCAAGGTAATACAGCTGCACCATCGAGAGCATCCTGACCGGTTGCATCACCGCCTGGTATGGCAACTGCTTGTTATCTGACTGTAAGGCGGTACAGAGGGTAGTGCGTAGGGCCCAGGACATCACTGGGGAAAAGCTTCCTGCCATCCAGGACCTATATAATAGGCGGTGTCAGAGGAAGGCCCAATAAATTGTCAAAGACTCCAGTCACCAAAGTCATAGACTGTTCTCTCTGCTACCGCACGGCAAGCGTACCGGAGCACCAAGTCTAGGACCAAAAGGCTCTTTAACAGCTTCTACCCCCAAGCCATAAGACTGCTGAACAATTAATCAAAGGGCTACCCAGACCCATCTTTTACGCTGCAGCTACTCTCTGTTTATTATCTATGCACAGTCACTTTAACTCTACCTACATGTACATACTGCTACTGTTATTTTACTGCTGCTGTTGAATTATTTGTTACTTTTATTTTTAATTTTCTATTTTCTACTTTTTCTTAACTTCTTAAAGCATTGTTGGTTATGGGCTTGTAAGTAAGCATTTCACTGTAAGGTCTACACCTGTTGTATTCGGCGCATATGACAAGTAACATTTAAAATGATTTGATTTGAATTAATAGCATAGTGCCAAAAATACAATGGAACCAATAGTATAGTCCCAAACGTACAATGGAACCAATAGCTGGTCCCAAAAGTACAATGGAAGGAATAGCATAGTCCCATAAGTACGTATACTGGAATAAAAAGCATAGTTCCAAAAGTACAATAGCATAGTCCCAAAAGTACAATCTCCTAAAGTTCAAACTAAATAATTGAAAGCACATCCCACATAGTTGAAGGCATTTAGACAGCATTATGTTTCATCCCACCACTCACCTGAAGCCTCTCCTAGGTGCGAGCGGCCATGTTGGCATTCTTAAAGTTGACGAAGGCACAGAATCTCTCATGTAGAACTCTGACACTCTCTATCTCCCCACACCTATAACCACAACCAGGGAGGGACAGAACAGAGAGAATCAGAGTTCTACATTCTAATTCTATCTCCCCTCACCGATTGTAGAGAACATAGAACTAGAAATGTAGAACTCTGATACTCTCTATGTCCCCACACCATGAATATCAAGGTGCAGATACTTGGTTTGACCTTCTCTAAAACAGATAGAAATGGGGCATGGTGGTTTTACATTTTGAAAAGGTCCCATATGTGTTTCTCAGTGAGGTCCAGGGTGAGGTTCGCCACCCAGAGAGAGGGACAGGAGGACCTGAGGACTAGAGGAATGGAGGGAGGGGACCATGGTCAGAACACATCCATTAAGATGTTAAAATGACATCAATTGCACTGGTGTTATCCAGACCTGGGTTCAAATAGTATTTTAAATAGTTAAAATATTTTGAGCGTTTGCTTGAGCCTGCCTGGAGTGCCAGATTTATGTGTTTTTTTGCACTTATGGGACTCTTCTGTTGGTTCCATTGCGCCAAACAAGCTCAATCATCAATTACAGCTAGTTTGAGTATATGAAATACACTATTTACACCCAGGTGAGGTTCAAACCCCTGCCATTGTATCCTAAATTGCTAATGCTACCTGGGTAATGCTCTGAGGATTACCCAGTGTTCCCAGACTGTTGTGTAAATAGCGTGTCGGGGGGGGTTGGGTACTATGACAGTAATAATGCTCATTTCCGTTGTACTGATAAATAAAGAGCTATTCAAAGAGACTTTTATTTGGAAAATTCCTTAGGGATGATGTTGAATAAATGTGTTATGACAGTTGTAATGAATGCAACACCAATGAAGGTGTCATGACTGGTTTCATAAAGGTGTAATGTATTCCCCCTTCACATAATGTGATCCTGAGGGAATATGTGACATTATTTTATCAGGTTATCTTCATGGCTGACCTAGGGCCTGTTGATGAGAACCGTTATTATGAATGTTTGATATTTAGACACGTAATTCATGGCAATCACCTTCATTACGCACACCTGTCACCATCATTATGCGCATCAGTTCTCATTGGATTCACCTGGACTCCTTCAGGTTTTGATTGCCTTCCCTGTATCTGTCTGTTTCCTCTGTTTCATCCCTGTCAGCATTATTTTCATTTTGTTTTCCCCTGTCCAGACGCCGTCTGTATTCTGTTACTGTCCGTGTTTCATTAAATGTTCACTCCCTGTACTGTCTTCTCGTCTCCGGCGTCTGGCCTTACAGCTTATTTCAGACATTTCAGACTTATTAATTGAATAAGGGAACTGCAACGTGTGTTTGACAGTTTGATGTCTCAGCGAGTTACTCAACGGTGTTGGTTTGAAGAAGCCAGCAAGAACAACCACAGGAAGAGAGGTTTCTTGTGTTGCAATCTTGTCTTTGCCGCCTGTGCATTCACCAAACTCTGTCAGAACTGCTGTCACTGCAGGCTAACTCAGAATGGATGAAAATATATACATTTTGATCCACTAATGATCAACTAACGATCAAATGTTAACTCTAATTTTCTTGTTGAAAACTCTGGGATGTTATTACATGAACGGTTGAAGTTACAGTATATGTTATTCTTCAGAAAAGTTGGTGCTCAGCTGATAACATCAGGTGACCACGGGAAACATTATTACAGTGAACAAAAATATAAATGTTTCATGAGCTGAAATATAAGATCCCAGAAATGACCCATATGCACAAAAAGCTATTTCGCTGAAATGTTGTGCCCAAATGTATTTACACATCCAGTGAACAGGTCAGGGTTCCATAGCTTCAGGCAGAACAGTTGAAACTGGAGCAGCACGACACGGTAGCACGTCTGGTGAACAGGCCAGGGTTCCATAGCCACAGGCAAGCCACAGCCCTAATGTAACAGCTAAAACACAGGCCCTGATATAACAGCTAAAACACAGGCCCTGATATAACAGCTAAAACACAGGCCCTGATGTAACAGCTAAAACACAGGCCCTGATATAACAGCTAAAACACAGGCCCTGATATAACAGCTAAAACACAGGCCCTGATGTAACAGCTAAAACACAGGCCCTGATGTAACAGCTAAAACACAGGCCCTGATGTAACAGCTAAAACACAGGCCCTGATGTAACAGCTAAAACACAGGCCCTGATATAACAGCTAAAACACAGGCCCTGATATAACAGCTAAAACACAGGCCCTGATATAACAGCTAAAACACAGGCCCTGATATAACAGCTAAAACACAGGCCCTGATATAACAGCTAAAACACAGGCCCTGATATAACAGCTAAAACACAGGTCCTGATATAACAGCCTGTTTATACTATACCCCCTGTGGTGGGGTCTGGTAGTACAGCCTGTTTATACTATACCCCCTGTGGTGGGGTCTGGTAGTACAGCCTGTTTATACTATACCCCCTGTAGTGGGGTCTGGTAGTGCAGCCTGTTTATACTATGCCTCCTGTGGTGGGGTCTGGTAGTGCAGCCTGTTTATACTATACCCCCTGTTGTGGGGTCTGGTATTGCAGTCTGTTTATACTATACCCCCTGTGGTGGGGTCTGGTAGTACAGCCTGTTTATACTATACTCCCTGTTGTGGGGTCTGGTATTGCAGCCTGTTTATACTATGCCCCCTGTGGTGGGGTCTGGTAGTGCAGCCTGTCTGTGCTATGTTTTCACAGCTCTCTTTTTCTTTTCAAACTGTCAAACTGATATCATTTGGACATTTTTCACAGAATATCTTTCCAGTTTTTATTTTTTGCGTTATTGTATTTTCTCCCCTGTCCCTATACGTCTTCCGCGACAGAGAACTAGATTGAAGCATTCATTCTATCGATCCATTACAATATTCTGTTAAGCAAGGGTTTATTTAGTCTTCTAGTGCAACATTTAATGACAGAAGAGAAACTACATATATCTAGAAATTATAGACAAGATGACTAACAAATAGCCTACTGAAATGTTGGATATTATAAGCAGAAACGTCTAAATCAGGCAAAGAAATATCATGCCTTCCCTGTTGCCTACAGCGCATTTTCAATATTTTGGGGTTAGGGTTGGGTGAGGGCCTCAGGTTCTCACTTCATCACATACAGCCGGGTGGTTGCAGATGGGTTATTAGCAGTTGTGGGCGGTTGCAGGTGAACAAACAGCTGACCCGCTCACCACCAGCGTGCCTGCATGCATGTCATTTGTCAGGATCAGTGCTTGGTGTTGATCGGTTCAATGGTTCCATCATGTGTCCAAAAGGGAGAAATACAAGAAACAACAGCAGAGAGGAAATAGTGATGAATCAATGTATTAATAGTTGATCCAATAATCAGTGTATTTATTGTCTTGAACTTTGAGCTTATTTACAACATGGTGCTTATACTGTATTGACACTAAACCACTATATAAACACTGGAAAAGGTAAACATGTATTTAATGTATCTAAAAAAGATAATAATGAACAATGTTATGATAAAACAATTAACATCATGACACTGAACATTATAGTATTACGTAATATAAAATAATAATTAATACAAAATGTGCAATAATGTCTGACAGCAATACAAACTAAATAATTATTAAACACATCAGGAGAAACCTGGTCCAAGAGCTAGAAATATTAAAAAGCTGTTATCAATATTGTCCACATTAGTCACTGAGAACCGTAGGACTATTTATGTCAGTTACACTATATATACACACAACAGCACGTGGACACCCCTTCAAATTAGTGGATTCTGATATTTCAGTCACAACTGTTGCTAACAGGTGTATAAAATTGAGCAGCCATGCAATCTCCATAGACAAACATTGGCAATAGAAAGGCCTTACTGAAGATCTCAGTGACTTTCAATGTGGCACCGTCATGTGAAGCCACCTTTACAACAAGTCAGTTTGGCATATTTCTGCCCCAGGTCAACTGTAAGTGGAAACTTGTACTTGAGACTAAAGTCATAGGTAGACAACGCAGCTAACCAACGATGACCAGTGGCATCCAATTTGCGGACGTGAGGACATATGTCAATGGGTTGTTGTCTGTTCTAACCTCGAACTTGGCCCCATACAGGTAATCATGTAGTTTATCAACCACAGCCCACTTCAACGCAAGAAACTCTTAACTTGTGAGCTGGGTAGTTGCATTCAGAAGCGGTCAGGCTGTGACTCACAAATGCCACGGGACGCAGACCCTCACCTTGATCTTGGTACAATACTCCACCTAACCCTTCACGGCTAGCATCTACATGTAGAACGTATGGCAACTGAGGATCAGCAAAAGCCAACACGGGAGCTTTTGTGTGGCTTTCCTTCAATTTCTCAAGTTCTGATTCACACTTCTCATCCCACCTAGATCCAAATGGCTTTGAGGGGTTGAGGTAGGCTTTCTCTTCTTCCTTGGACTTTCTTCCTTTCTTGGCAGAGGGAAGATATCCACATAAGAGCTGATTCAGGGGGTAACTTACATTAGAATAGTCTTTCACAAATCTTCTGTAATATCCACAGAATCCTAAGAAAAGAACGTAGAGCAGTCACAGTTTCAGGCCTTGGCCACGTGGTGACAGCTTCAATCTTTGAGGGATCTGTAGCCACTCCATTCTGGGATATGACATGTCCAACATAGTTGACAGATGTGCGGCAGAACTGACACTTGTCAAGGGACAGTTTTAGGCCTTCACTTTTCAAGCGGTCTAACACCTTGAGTAACCTCTGCTCGTGTTCCTCCAGTGTCCTTCCAAACACAATTAAGTCATCTAGGTAAACAAGAACTTCGAGTAGGTTCATGTCTCCAACTGTCTTTTCCATGACACGTTGAAATGTTGCAGGTGCTCCGGACACACCCTGTGGCATCCTCTCAAATTGATCAAATCCAGCTGGACAGATAAATGCAGTCTTCTCTTTATCTGTATCGCCCATCGAAATCTGATAGTATCCGCCTCTGAGATCTAACACACTGAACCATTTGCTCCCACTCAAACATGTCAGAGCATCCTCCACACGTGGAACTGTGTACTGGTCTGGAACAGTGCGCTTGTTGAGGGTTCTGTAATCAACACATATGTGTATGGTGCCATTCTTTTTCCTCACCACCACAATAGGAGATGCATAGGGGCTTCTCGACTCAGATATGATCCAAGAACCTTTCAAGTTATTAAGATGCTTCCTCACATCTTCAACATCAGCTGGGGCCAAGCGGCAAGATCTCTCCCTAAACGGTTTGTCTTCAGTAACTCTGATGGTGTGATGAGTACTCTTTGAACAACCCACGTCAAACTCATGTGTTGAGAACACTTCTTTCCGTTCCATCATCTTTTCACATAACCTCTTCTTCCATCCTTCAGGCACTGAAGAATCTCAAATTTAATGAAGAAGACGTCAGTCTCTCAGATGAATCCCGCTTACTTTTCAATGGAACACCCGGAGCAACATCTACAGGAAACAGATGAGCAATAGGCATACCTCGTTTCAGGGTGATCTCCTTTGTCGAGACATTCCTGGCAGTAAGGGTGATTCTTCTAGACGACACAACGGCAACCGTCTGGATTTCTGGCCTCACTAGTAATTCTTCAGGGAACCGGGGTTCTTCAGGCCTCTCTACCAGAATGGTTTGAGTAGAAGGTATCCCAGGAAACTTTGGAATTCCAGTAACTCTCGCCTGTCCACCAGGTGGCAGGGTGACAGGTTTTGTCTGTGCGAACCAGACCGTTCCTCTCTTCTCGTCATCATCAGTTAAGTTTTCTATCATCATCTCATATGCCTCTTTGATAGCAGGATGAACTTGTAGTGTGCTAAGGAAACCTTCACCTTCCTTTTCTTTACAAGCAGTCATAAGTCTCCTCACTACAGATGTATTGGTGCCGACCAGAATAGACACGTCACCTTTCATGGCCGGATCTGGACATACCAACACAAGTGCTTCCATGGTCTCTGCTACACCCACAACTGATCCTGAGAACTCAAGCTTGAGTGACAAATAGCCATCATAGGGATACTGATCAGAGCTAAGGCCCCATATCTCTAAGTTTCATATAGGAATCAATGGCAAATGCGTCAAGTACTTGTCATAAAAGGATCTGTAAAGTAGAGTAATCTGAGAACCACTATCTAGTAAAGCTTTACTATAGATACCTTCAATCTGTACAGGAACGACAGAACTTGGACCAACTAAACCTGTAGGTAGCATGTCTTTCATGTCTTCATACTTGTGGAACTTGGTGGAACGTAACTTCACCGGGACGTCAGGCCGCTCCTTTACTGGGTCCCTCTGTAGTTTCCCATAGACCGCTTTTGTTTGATTAGGCGTGTGTTCACTTTTCTCAAGTTCTCTTCACCTTCACAGTTTCTCTTGAAATGGCCATCTTCTCCACATCTATAACAGAACACTCCGGGTTTTCTGTCGGCTTGTGTCTGTTCTTGAGATGGATTTATTCTCTTCTTTTTGCCTTTAACTTGTTAGGGAGAGGCAGCTGAGGGGTCGGTTTTGGAGAGCCTGGAGTGCCCAAAGTAAAATGCCTCCCATTCAGGCCCAGAAAATAGGATATGCATATATTGGATAGGAAACACTCTGAATTTTCCAAAACTGTTAACCATTTGTCTGTGAGTAAAACAGAACGCATATAGCAGGCGAATCCCCGAAGAATTTCTGTCCTGGAAAAAGTGATTTTTGACACATTGCTCATTTGGGAACCCCTCCTAATGAAAATGACCATATAAGGGCATATGAATGCAGTACCCGTCGCTTCCTTATGATGTCAACAGTCTCGAGACAGTGTATTTTTTTCATTTTGGATGAGTAAGACCAGAGAAAAAGACCAAACAAGGAAGTCCCCCCTTGATGACAACAGTAGGCTGGGCGCGTTCCGTGAAAGCGCGCAGTGTCTATTTTACCGTCGTTATCGATCAGTTTATATTCCGGTTGATTTATAATAGTAAATATACGTAAAAGTGTTCCTAAGGATACATTTAAAACTATGTTTGCTTGTTCTTGGACAAGTTTATAGGTATAAGATGAACGAGTTCGTCACGTTTCAATGGACTAGTGGAGGCTGTCGTTTCTGATTATAACGCTTGAACCAAATGGAGGATTTATGGATAAAATACATTACTTTTTCTAACAAAAGAACCATGGATTGTCTTCGTTGGACACTTAGGATGACCTCAGCAGAAGTTCTTCAACAGGTAATTGATTTGTTTTCGCTGTGAAATGTGTTATGTGTGTGCCATGATGGCTAATCGATACATGGCTATTGGAAAAATATGTGAGGTGCTACCCTCAAACAATGAAATGTGCTGCTTTCACCGTAAAACCTTTTTGAAATCTGACAACGCTGTGATATTGCCAAGAAACAGAGCTTTTGATGAGTATGGAACACTTGTATATTGGTGGATGTTTAATAATTCAACTTTTGGATTTTGAATTTGGCGCTTTACATTTTACCTGGTAGTGTCGGGAGGAGCCCGCTAGCGCCCCACTGGTCCCCAAGAAGTTAAATGCCACATCTGACCTTTGTGTGTCAGATTGAGCTGCTGTGACGTTAGCAGACATGAGACGCGTCATCTCAGTTTTTAAACCTTTTATCTCTTTTCTCAGCACTTCTATCTCGGTATTAGCTTCTTGGCAAACTGTGGCAACAGGAGCAACAGCTGATGACTTCACAACACTCTTCGTTGTGTTCCTGTCTTGAATCATGTCCTCCTCCTCCCTTATTTCTTGCAGTAGTTCAGTAAAAGTTGGTGGATCACGCAGTTTATAGGTCATGCGAATACGAAGCGCAACCATGTCATGTGAGGATGCACCTCTCACTATTTGGCCAATGCGTGTGCGATTCATCTCTGACAGCTCAATGCCTCCTTTTCGATAAACAGCATGCAGCAATTTGTCAAGTCTCAACAGGTAAGCTGAAAGCTTCTCTCCTTCACTTTGGAATGTGTTTCTGAACCTTACCATGAGATCAGGTGCACTTTCGGTGGTACCGAATGCTGTTTCTAGAGCCTTCATGTATTCGATCGCTGTAGCATGGGGGTTTCCTGTCTTGAAGAACCTCACAATGTCAGCAGCAGGCCCTTTAAGACTTTCTATTATTCTCAGTTTTTTCACATTGTCGGTGCACTGCCATTCCTCTAGAAAATGGGTGGTTTGTTCAGCCCATGCGTCATATTCTTCCTCCCCACTAGGAGTAGGTTTCACACCTGAGAACATACGCAGCTTACTGTAACTCTGAGTCTCAGATGGCACATTGTTGCATTTCTCTACCAGTAAACTTATGGCAGTAACCAGTTCAGTGTTGAGGTCAGCACCAGAGGGACTTACCAGGTCTTTAACATCAGCTACAGTCTTCCCTTCATGTCTTAGAAAGGATAATAGCTTCACCTGAAAATCTTCACCCTCTCTCTCAACAGGAGATGTGACTTGTGAACCTACATGTACAGGCCAGGGACCCAACTCTCCAGGTATCCCAACAACACTTGGCACAGCTATTTCGTTAAGGTTATTTGATATCTCTACCAAAACATACTGCTTTTTATCAGCTGAATAAAAACAACGACCATGCAGTCTAATTTGACCAAAAGCCTTAACATAAGTCAGCGTTTTCAGCAGAGCCTCATCAGACACATCCTCTGTCACATTGCTAAGGACAAATGCACGATTAATAGCTAGTTGTTTCTCTGTACACCAGGTAACAATCTCTTCAGCATCCATGTTGTAAGTCTATGCCTATACAGCAATGTTAGAAAGAAACCCAAAGTTTCAATTAACAATGTTCAAATGGTGAGTCAGTGAAAACAGTGAACAAAAAAAATCTACACCAGAGTCATTTTTGAAAATATCCATCAACAATAACAAAAATCCGGGACGAGCCCCACAAAAATGTAACCCCCTCACCAGGCTCGAGTTTGACTCTCACGTTATTAGCTTACGTAGAGTATTTCAACAGCATGGGATGCTAGGTGAGAAGGACATCTCCAATAAGAATTCCTATTGTAAACTATCTAGGGTTATGACAATAGGGTTTTAACTTCAGATTAAATGATTATAGGTTTCTGTTATTGTTTCAGGATCTATCCCATGCATTCAATTAAATTAAAACATTCAATGACTCCACCAAGACAACTTAAATAAGGTTCAAATGTGTATTATTATTAAAAATATCACAACATTAACAGAAATAAAAATAATAAATCCCAATGAGTGTGCACAACCCATGTCCAAATTATTTAAAGCTTGCTTGATTTACCCGTTGGCGTGCGTTGGAGCTCAAAAAAAAATAATGTTGACACACAAAGTCCAGAAGCACCTCACGTTGTGGTTACTCACGAATGTAGATAATTCTCCAGCGAAGCATGACAATTCATTGCAGGTTTTCCTTACATGGTCCACAGCAACCGACGCTCCATGGGAACATGAACTCGTCGAGCCCTCCGAAGAAATCCTCTCCTGGTGTCTCACGATGCTAGGCTAACTTCAAGGCTGTCAACCTCCACAATGAAACGGTAGCTTCAGTCTTCAGAGTCCCCTCTCAACAAAAATATACAATACCTCTCCTATAAAATAAAATAGGTATTTCCCTTCATATTTTAATAGGTAGCTGTGGCTATACTTTTTGTGTCTTCTCTAAATTATTCCTCTTCACCAACGGTCATTACGTCCAAATCCATTCTTTCTCAACCAACGATCATAATCTCAGCATCTCTTCTCAACCAACGGTCTTTCTTTCCCTCTCTCTTTTTTTATATCCCAGGCCTCCCGTTAACCAGGTCAACTCTCCCATTGGCCACAACTTAACAAGTGACCTTATTGGTCAAAACATGAATTTGAAAGTAAACCAACTTATTCACTTTAACTAAATATTTCTTCAACATAAAAGCATTAACAATATTACAATTAATAATCTATTTAAATCACCTGTTAAAATGTAATACTAATTAATTAACTCAATATTACACCTATTATAAATCCGACAACGCGGTTCGATTACCAAGATTCTCAGCTTTTGAATGGTGTACAACATTTGCTTTTTCATGAATGTTTAATATGACTATTTTTGTCATTTGAATTTGGTGCTCTGCATTTCACCGGATGTTGTCGTAGGTGGGACGCTAGCGTGCCACCGATCCCTAAGAAGTTTTAAAACAAGGAAAAAACTATGTAATGAAGTTTATTTGTTTATAAATTTCACACTTCACACATTAGTTTAAAACATTTTTTTTAAATAAAGCGATAAGAAATATTGCATTAAGCAGAACTCTTTCCTGGACATTGAAGAAAAATCATGCAATAGCTTTATCATAAAAACTATTCAAACTATATATAAAAAAATCCAGCTAACTTCTACTATGTGTATCATCTAATAGTAGAATATGAAGTAATACAATTTAATAGAAACATGGTCCACATGTTTTAGACTTCATATACAGTCTCAAAAAGCGGATGATAGTTTCAGACATATAACATAAAAAAATGTATAGCCTTATAAAATATAACTGGACCTTGAGGTTGGCTACTTCATAAAAGCAAAGGTTTTGTCAAAAGTTATTGTAATCAGAAATATTTACAATATTTATTTTTTTACTTAAAAACAACTAAACTAAAACAATTCAAATGTTAAGGTTCCTTCCTTATTCATCATTGTCTGAAAGCCAAAACTGACCCTAGATCAGAACTCCTACTCTAAGTGTGAATACAGTAGTCCTGTGTGGCTCAGTTGGTAGAGCATGGCTCACGGGTTCCATTCCTGCTGGGACTACCCATATGAAAGATTAATGCACGCATGACTGTAATGACTGAGTGAATGACTTTGGTTAAAAGTACCTGCCAGACGGCATATATTATTACATACTACTATAAACTGGGTAGTTTGGTTCCTGGAAGCTGATTGGCTGAAACAGCATTTCAGAAGTGTGTACTGTATATCAGACAAAAATACTACGGGTATGACGCACAAAAACGTTACTGCTACTCTAAACTGGTGACCAACGTAATTAGACGAGTACATAATCATTTTTTTGTCATACCCTTGGTATACGGTCTGATATACCACGCCTTTCAGCAAATCAGATTTCAGGGCTCGAACCACCTGGTTTTTAATGGCCAATATTCCACACCCCATCAGGCCTTATGACACTTAGTTTGAATATAAGGTTCCAGATATACAAGGTTTTTGTCAAACTTGTTGTGTTCAGGTCTTCTTGGTTCTAGGTTTGTTGTGTTCAGGTCTTTGTGGTTCTGGGTTTGTTGTGTTCAGGTCTTCTTCTTCTGGGTTTGTTGTGTTCAGGTCTTCTTGGTTCTTGGTTTGTTGTGTTCAGGTCTTCTTTGTTCAGGATTTGTTGTGTCCAGGTCTTCTTGGTTTGTTGTGTTCAGGTCTTCTTGGTTCAGAGTTTGTTGACTGTACTGTAGAGAACAGAGGAGTCCACCTCAGCTGCTTGTGCTGCTACGGGTCTGAAGCAAGCAAACAATCATCACGTCACTCCCTCATTATAGACATGTCAGAGTAACTGTCTTGAGATGTCCATTGTTGGGTTCATAGTTTGGGTTCCTAGTGGTCACTAAGGGTCAACTGTTTTGCTTATTGATGACAATAAACTGCAGCATATGAATGACCTTAATGCAGAATATGCTCACCGGGTGGCAGCACTGGGGAGGTTGAATTTCAGAGCAGTGTACTGGACATCCTCATCCTGTTTCTGGGGCTGAGGCACTTGGACGGGGGAGTATATAGGCACTTCCTGGTTTTTGGAGTGAGGGAATTGGACGCTGGCGTAGTGAACATCATCCTGGTCGTCTGTGGCTGCTGTCTGTACTGCTGTAGGGTTCATGGCCATGCCTGAGATGTTGTCATACATGGGACTAGAGTCTCCCTGATGGAGAGGGAGAAGACAACATGAGGAGTGGAAATGTTCCACAAAGAATACACAGTAATCTCAGTCATCTTCTGATTTCAACAGACTCACCTGTCCATCATCTGCTGTGTCTTCTGTGTCAGAGGTTGATTTGGAGTCTTTCTTCCTGTTTTGTAAACAAATGAATGAATGAATGAATCTTCTAAAGTGAAATAATAACCAACAAAGAAACTCACCTGAACCACATGAAACCAGAGAAACAGAGGATGAGAACCAGAACAACCACTGTGATTCCTACAGCTGCAGTCACAACTGAGGTCTGTTTCCCTAAAATAAAGTATAGAATATGAGTACACAGCTCTAATGTTCTAATGAACTGAACATTATTACACAAATTCTGAATATCAATATAATACTTAATATGTGAGGATTTTATAAGCCAACCTGTACTTATAATCAAAAGTGTAATAATCCTAAGTATAATTATTAAGATATATCTTGAACATAATTGTTTTATTGAGATATTAAAGATGTAGCTTCACCTGCTACAATGATGTTCAGAACTGTAGAGTTCTTAGATGCTATTGTATTCTCAGCCTCACAGTAGTATTCTCCTCTGTCCTCAGAGCTGATGGTGGTGATGCTGTAACTCTGTCCTGATGCCTTTGGTGAGGTTACGTTCTTCTTGTACCAGGTGTATTTGTCCACAGGTGGGTTGGCATCACTGCTGCAGGTCAGAGTCACTGAACTGCCCTCCACTATTTCACCAGAGGGACTGACTGACACTGAGGTGTTCTTTGGAGCATCTAGTAAAGCAGAATTTGTCAGAGGGTTAGGACTGTAGTATACTACCTCAAATGACGTCATGTCAAAACTAAATGATATCTAAAGTCAAAGAACTATCTAGAACTACCACTTACACAAAACATGATCAATAATACATTTAGAGATACTTTAGGACTGGAGTGTCTACTAAACTATTCTTCAAGTGTTTGAGGTACTGAAAATTCTAAATATAGACATGCATACATCCAAGACGTGTGTAATTTCTATGTAATGATGAATATTTATAGAAAAAGCAGTAATACCGTTCTCATTGATATTAAATGATTGATGCTTTCTAAGTAGAACAGTAGTTTAATTCATACTAACACACTGCAGGAGAGTGGAGACCCTCATGGTGTTCTACAGTACAGGAGTAACTGTCCACAGAATGACCCAACACTACTAGGGTATTACTAGAGTATTGTTGGGAAGTGGGCTCATCAAGACGTTTTCCGTTCTTGTACCAGATGTAGGTGGGGTTGGGGTTGTCAGTCAGAGTACAGGTGGTGCTACAGGTCAGTGTCTTCTGTCCCTCTGCAGCAGGAGTCACCTTCACCTGCAGACCTGAAACAATATGTATAAAACCACATACACCTCTGTGTTAACAGGATGGTTAATTGGTTTGCTCCTGTAATTCAATATGATATACAGTTGTATCATACAGTGTAGTATTACCTGTGACAGACAGAGTTGTTCCTGGGAAACTATGCCCCCATTCAAAGTTGTATGTTTTAAAAGTGAAGCGATACTCAGCTGAGTCCTCCTCTCTCAGATCGGAGATTCTCAGGGTGAAGGGACCTCTGTATGTCACAGTGTACTCCACACGACCTGCATACCCTGGGTCTCTGGTTAGGTCTTCAGGGGTCGACTTATCACTTCTAAACCAGAAGGATGATGTGGTGGAATAATAACCAACATAAGTACAGGATATGTCCACTGTTGACCCCTTCAAGACACAGATTCTCCTCTTGGTGTAAGTCACTCTATTGCAGCTCTGATCCTGAACACCTGAAACACAGTGACATAACAAGTGACATAACATTATTTATCATTTTATAACATTTTCACATGCGTTTTTCTGGATTTTTGTTGTTGTTATTCTGTCTCTCACTGTTCAAATAAACCTACCATTAAAATTATAGACTGATAATTTCTTTGTCAGTGGGCAGACATACAAAATCAGCAGGGGATCAAATATTTTTTTCCCTCACTGTATCTGTATAGCAGACGCAGTAGCCATCTTACAATTATTGTTTTAGGAAAGTAGCTACACATCAAAACACAAGGAAAGGTGTTTTTGTCATTTGTTATAGGCTGTTTTTAAGGATATGTGAGTGTGGCTCATTAGTCCAACATCCACAACATTTCTCAAATGTCTGGTAAATTTAAATCTTCCTTGTCATGTTGTCCAGCACCAAATGTTCCTAAAGGAAACTCTGAAAAGGCATATTGTTTTTATGAAGGTCTTACAAAATGCACATGAAAATATGTTGCCAATTGGATGAAAACCTAGCAAAAGACACCCAGGACCTCCACATCCGGCTTCTTCACCTGCGGGATCATCTGAGACCAGCCACCCAGACAGCTGATGAAACTGAGGAGTATTTCTGTCTGTAATAAAGCCCTTTGATTAGGAAAACCTCAGTCTGATTGGCTGGGTCTGTCTCCCCAGTGGGTTGGCCTGGATCCCCAGTGGGTGGGCCTATGCCCTCCAAAGCCCACCCATGGCTGCGACCCTGTCCAGTCATGTGATTTCCATAGATTAGGCACTAATTTATTTATTTTAATTGACTGATTTCCATATATGAAATGTAACTCAGTAAAATTGTTGAAATTGTTGCATTTATATTTTTGTTCAGTGTAATTGTATATGTATTTATCTAAACAATAAGGACCACAATGGACAAAATTCCCTGACTTTATTGTGCAATCCTGGTCACCTAAAAAGATCTTTGTATTTTTTTTACTGCCAAATAAAATCAATCAAACCAAACTGTGCAGCGGAAAATTGATGAATGGAAAGAGACATCTGCTCCAAAACAACAAAAAGTTGAATGACATTCTGAGATTGTCAAGCCAAGCTTTCGATACTGGGTAGGCCTACAAGGTAGGGAGGGATGGATTCTCTGTTTGTCCAGATTGACATAGTCTATTTATTGTGGTTTTGAAAACGCAAACATGATACTGAAGTGACCGAAGTCGGTATGCTTTGTTTATTGGTTGTGTGGAGCATTGGCACAGAAACCTGTTGGTGGAAAACTTGTTGCATATATTTTGTATATGATCGTAGTGTAATGAAACAGGCAGGGAGGGTGAGCTTGTCTGTGGTGGTTGGCGAACACTCCAACTTCTGGCCTGTAGCCCTGCGTGGCATCAATCATGACACAAAAGCATGCTGAAGTGGCAAAGTCAATATTCCTGTTTATAAATACACGGTCGCTACAGTTATTGTTATTTGTGGTCGTAAACATTCTTTTGAGTTAAGTCTATGAGGGGGGAGGGTGTTCAATTTATTTTACAGTACAAGGGGAGGGTCATGTGAAAATATT
Source organism: Brachymystax lenok tsinlingensis (assembly GCA_030435695.1). Classification (NCBI taxonomy): domain Eukaryota; kingdom Metazoa; phylum Chordata; class Actinopteri; order Salmoniformes; family Salmonidae; genus Brachymystax; species Brachymystax lenok. The sequence goes on along the minus strand of CM059812.1, from coordinate 59,219,001 downwards.
TGACCCCCCCACAGTAAATTTCGATCTGTCCCTTAAAGAAACACTCACAAACTGCAGGAGAGTGGAGATCCTCATAGCCTTTTACAGCACAGGAGAAGCTGTCTTCATAGTTACTGGAGACTGGGTCTTTGTACTGGGGGGAGGTGCTCTCATCTAGATGTTGTCCGTTCTTGTACCAGATGTAGGTGGGGTTACCAGTCAGAGTACAGGAGGTGCTACAGGACAGTGTCTTCGACTCTGACCCCCATTCAGGAGTCACCTCCACCCTGGTACCTGAATTAAAGGACAGCAAAAAAAGAGTACATGGTTCAGAATTGGTGAGAGTTAATTATTAACGTCATGACTCTTCAAAACTGTATAAAATGCTATGCAGTGTTACCGGTGACAGTCAGAGTTGTTCCATGGAAGCTGTACCCCCATCTTGCCTTATCAGTTGTAAATCTGAACTTGTACTCAGTTGAGTCACTCTCTCTGAGGTCTGTGATTCTCAGGGTGGAGTCCTTTTCTGTTTGCTGATGGTATTCCACACGACTTGCATACTCTGGGTCCTGGCTCAGGTCTTTAGTTACTCCAGTCTCCCATTTGTTGAACCAGGATACTTCTGTGACGTTATGCCAACTGGGATGTGTGTAAAAGCATGATATGTCCACTGTTGACCCTTTCAAAGCACAGATACTCTGATGGGTGTAAGTCACATTCATACAGCTCTCACCCCGAACACCTGAAACAAAATGTAGCTGATCAATTCCTGAAATGGTAATGAGACTATTTTCAAGTGTTTTAGATGTATTGGACAGGTTCATTTGGAATTAATATATATATATATGTATGACACACATCTATAAAACTGTTTATCATTCCAATGTATATAATTAAAAATAGTGAAAGAGAAAGTAATACGATTCTTATTGGTTCTAAATGATACTACATAAAATACTAGTTTCATTCACACTTACACACTGCAGGAGAGTGGTGATCCTCATGGCCTTTTACAGCACAGGAGTAGCTGTCTTCATAGTTACTGGAGACTGGATCTTTGTACTGGGGGGAGGTGCTCTCATCTAGATGTTGTCCGTTCTTGTACCAGATGTAGGTGGGGTTGGGGTTGTCAGTCAGAGTGCAGGTGGTGCTACAGGTCAGTGTTCTCTGTCCCTCTGTAACAGGAGTCAGCTTCACCAGCAGAACTGAAATTATATGTATAATACCACATACACCTCTGTGTTAAGAGGATAGTACATTTATTTTCTCCTGTAATTCAATATGATATACAGATGTATCATACAGTGTAGTTTTACCTGTGACAGTCAGAGTTGTTCCTGGGAAACTATGACCCCATTCAATGTTGTTTGTTTTAAAAGTGAAGCGATACTCAGCTGAGTCCTCCTCTCTCGGATCTGTGATTCTCAGGGTGAAGGGACCTCTGTATGTTCCAGTGTACTCCACACGATCTGCATACCCTGGGTCTCTGGTTAGGTCTTCAGGGGTCGACTTGTCACTTCTAAACCAGAATGTTGATGTGGTGTAATAATGACCAACATAAGTACAGGATATGTCCACTGTTGACCCCTTCAAGACACAGATTCTCCTCTTGGTGTAAGTCACTCTGCTGCAGCTCTGACCCTGAACACCTGAAACACAGTGACATAACAAGAGGTCAACTAGATTGTATACTGAGTTCTATCTAGAATTTCTAACAGTTCTCATATTACATAATGAAACCAACACAGACATAGAGTTTATACAGGACAGATCTATTTATTTTTTGCTTTGGGGAGGATTGTGTGGTTTTTACATTCAGCCCAGGACCTCCACATCTGGCTTCTTGACCTGCGGGATCATCTGAGAACAGCCACCCAGACAGCTGATGAAACTGACTAGTATTTCTGTCTGTGATAAAGCCCTTTTGTTGGGAAAACTCAGTCTGATTGGCTGGACCTGTCTCCCCAGTGGGTGGGCCTACCTCCCAAGCCCACCCATGGTTGCGACCCTGCCCAGTCATGTGAAATCCACAGATTAGGGCCTAATACATTTATTTCAATTTACTGATTTCCTTATATGAACTGTAACTCAGTAAAATGGTTGAAATTGTCGCACGTTGCGTTTTATATTTTTGTTCAGTTTAATTGTATATGTATTTATGTAAAACATAGGGACCACAATGGAAATATTGTGCAATTCTTTAAAAGAACAATCCTGTTCACTTAAAAAATGTTGTGTATATATGTATTTTTTTTAACTGAAAAATAAAATCAATCAGTCAATGAATCCAAACTGTCCAGTGGCCATTTGGTGAATGGAAAGAGAAATCTGTTACCAAACACAAAACAGTTTAATGACATTCAGAGATTGTCAAGCCAAGCCTTCAATACTGGGTAGGCCTACAAGGTAGGAGTAATGTATTCTCTGTTTGTCCAGATTTACATTGTCTATTTAACGTGGTTTTGAAAACGCAAACCATGATTTTGAAGTGACCGAAGTCGGTATGCTTTGTTTATTGGTTGTGTGGAGCATTGTCACAGAAACCTGTAGGTGGAAAATTTGTTTCATATATCTTGTATATAATCGTAGTGTAATGAATCAGGCAGGGAGGGTGAGCTTGTCTGTGGTGGTTGGCGAACACTCCAACTTCTGGCCCGTAGCCCTGCGTGGCATCGATCATGACACAAAAGCATGCTGAAGTGGCAAAGTCGATATTCCCGTTTATAAATACACGGTCGCTACAGTTATTGTTATTTGTGGTTGAAAACATTCTTTTGAGTTAAGTCTATGAGGGGGGAGGGTGTTCAATTTATTTTACAGTACAAGGGGAGGGTCATGTGAAAATATTTGAACCCACCCCCCCCAGTAAATTTCGATCTGTTCCTTAAATAAACACTCACAAACTGCAGGAGAGTGGAGATCCTCATGGCCTTTTACAGCACAGGAGTAACTGTCTTCATAGTTACTGGAGACTGGGTCTTTGTACTGGGGGGAGGTGCTCTCATCTAGATGTTGTCCGTTCTTGTACCAGATGTAGGTGGGGTTACCAGTCAGAATACAGGTGGTGCTACAGGTCAGTGTCTTATACTCTGAAAACTGTTTAGGAGTCACCTTCACCTGAGAACCTGAATTAAAGGACAGCAAAAAAAGAGTACATGGTTCAGAATTGGTGAGAGTTAATTATTAACGTCATGACTCTTCAAAACTGTATAAAATGCTATGCAGTGTTACCGGTGACAGTCAGAGTTGTTCCATGGAAGCTGTACCCCCATCTTGCCTTATCAGTTGTAAATCTGAACTTGTACTCAGTTGAGTCACTCTCTCTGAGGTCTGTGATTCTCAGGGTGGAGTCCTTTTCTGTTTGCCGATGGTATTCCACACGATCTGCATACTCTGGGTTCAGGCTCAGATCCTTAGTTACTCCAGTCTCCCATTTGTTGAACCAGGATACTTCTGTGACGTTATGCCAACTGGGATGTGTGTAAAAGCATGATATGTCCACTGTTGACCCTTTCAAAGCACAGATACTCTGATGGGTGTAAGTCACATTCATACAGCTCTCACCCAGAACACCTGAAACAAAATGTAGCTGATCAATTCCTGAAATGGTAATGAGACTATTTTCAAGTGTTGTAGATGTATTGGACAGGTTCATTTGGAATTTAAACATATATATATTGACATACATGTACATACATCTATAAACCTGTTTATCATTCCAATGTATATAGTTAAGAATATTGATAGAGAAAGAAATACTTTTCTTATTAGTTTTAAATGATACCACATAAAATACTAGTTTCATTCATACTCACACACTGCAGGAGAGTGGTGATCCTCATGGCCTTTTACAGCACAGGAGTAACTGTCTGAATAATAACTATTAACAGAGTATTGCAGGGAAGTGGGCTCATCTAGACGTTGTCCGTTCTTGTACCAGATGTAGGTGGGGTTGCCAGTCAGAGTACAGGTGGTGCTACAGGTCAGTGTCTTATCCTGATGTCCACCAGTCACCTTCACCTGAAGACCTTGAGAAAAAACAATAACACTGTAAATCCCTTTATCACTGACTTATCACTCTAATTCAAAGGCGTATTAGAGTGACAGAGTGATGTTATGCATAATATCATACATAAACACCACAACAATTTTCCAGAACTAATTGTAATTGAACATAATAGCACTTTTTTACTTTACCTGTGACAGACAAAGTCACTCCAAGTTTGCCAGTATATGTCCTTCCTTCCTGATCTGTTATAAATCTGAACCTGTACGTAGCTGAGTCACTCTCTCTCAGGTCTGTGATCCTCAGGGTACAGTCTTTCTTCTTATCCCCATGATACTCCAGACGACCTGCATACTCTGGGTCCTGACCTAGATCTCCAGGTTCTACACCAGTCTCCATTTTAGTGAACCAGAAGGTTGATGTGACTGTACCACTGGGATATGTGTAAGAGCAGGTCAGCTCCACTGTTGACCCCTTCAAGGTACAGATACTCTGAGTGGTGTAAGTCACACTCCAGCCATTCTGCCCAAGTACAACTGAAACACAGTCACACAACACTACATTTACTAAATGAAAAATAAGCAAAAATGGCCCTCACTAACAGTATTGTTGCCATAGTTGCTGAGTTGGGTGTGAACGGAAACCACAGATAAGCATCTCTCAATGAGGAGTGAAAGACAACTATATAAAGTGAAGTAGATATGCCACACAGAACAACAGAATAACATTATGACTTTTAACCTTTTAGACATGTTTGTACATTGAAAAACAGTTATGGGACCATACCTGTCACAGACCAGAGAAAGACAACCAACACACGTCATGCTGTTCTCAAGACCATTGTTGCATCTCCCACCCTGCAGTCTTAGAAACATAAACAACAACTCACTCTATAGTTGGTGAATAACTACATAATCATCATCATCGTCATCATCATCATCAACAACAACAACAACAACAACAACAATCACTTATTGAACAGATCTCTACGGTCCGTCAAGCTGTACAGCAGCCTAAAGACTGAACACCAGGTTCAATGATAGCTCCTATCCCCAAGCTGTGAGGATAAACAGCCAGTGACTCTTTCACACACACACACACACACACAGAGTGCATCTGTAGTAAAGGCCCACAAGGCCCATGGAGTCTGTATCAAAGTCTAGAGAGCTGGTTGTTATGGATGTAGAAAAGTTAAAACACACATCATACACAGTATAGATGTCAACCCTAATCCCTATCAGTCTGGTCCTGAAGGGCCCTCAGCTATATCCACTGCATCACCCACGCCGGGGGAGACACTTTATGAATACTGGTCCTGATGTAACAACCAAAACACAGCTCAAAACATAACAATAAGTAAATGATACATTACCCTCAATTATATGACTTATGACTAAAAACAAATAACCCAAAACTATACTTCAAGATATTGTCAAGAGTACTTACAGAGTGAAGTGTAGGAGAGAGGTACAGTGAGTCAACTTACTGGTAGTGAGTGAAAACAAGAAATAAGTGTTGACACATTATTAATGCAGTCAGAACACAAGTAGCTAATGCAGAACTGTCCTTCCTGTTTAATTAACACCTCTTAGGGATAACCGGGGCGCTAGTGCCCCGTTCCCGACACTACCCGGTGAAATGTAAGGCGCCAAATTCAAAATCCCAAAGTTGAATTATTAAACATTCATCAATATACAAGTGTTGCATAGTCATCAAAAGCTCTGAGTCTTGGCAATATCACATGGTTGTCAGATTTCAAAAAGGCTTTACGGCGAAAGCACAACATTTGATTGTTTGAGGATAGCACCTCTCATATTTATGCATTAGCATAAATTCATATCCAGCGCGGGTCACACAAAACCCATATAAGAGCTCAAATAAATCACTTACCTTTTGAAGAACTTCTGATGAGGGCATCCCAAGTGTCCAACTAAGACAATCCATGGTTCTTTTCTTAGAAAAGGTAATTTATTATATCCATAAATCTCAGTTTGGTTGGCGTGTTATGTTCAGAAAATCCACCGTTGAGTCGCCCGTTGTACAGTGAAGAGAAAGCGTTCAAATTATACCAAATCAAACATCATTTATAATGCATCCTTAGGTAACGATTATATTTTACATGGATGATATCCTAAACGATATAAAAGGAAAATTAAGAGGAGCGCGCTCACGGTCTCGTGCCCAGGAAAAGTTATTGACATCCTTGGTTCTTTCACCAATTCTTCTTCTATTCGGTTCTGTTCAATGATAAAGCCAAAAACACTGTCTAAAGACTGTTGACATCTAGTGGAAGCCATAGGTACTGCAATCTGGGAGCTATTTTACATGGATTTAAATAGGAAGCCTATCAAACAGAGGAAATGTCACAAAAATACATTTTCTGGACAGATATTCCTTTGGTTTTTGCCTGCTACATCAGTTCTGTTATACTCACAGACATTATTTTAACGGTTTTAGAAACTTCAGAGTGTTTCCTATCCAATAGTACTAATTATGTGCATATCCTAGTCTGGGCCTGAGTGGCAGGCATTTTACTTTAGGCACGCCAGACTCTCCAGAACCGTCACCACTGCTGATGATGCCTAAAGAGTTAATAGAGGACACACTTGCTTCAAAGCATGTTATAGCATGGCTAAAGCCATTGAATACACCCTTTCAGTTGGTTTACCGACTATCATTAAACTTATGGAAGTTGAAGAAGAAGACATTACCTACTTTAAAATGGAGATAGCCCTCAATGGCACTTCTCATTCTGTTACAGACGCTACCATGACACAGATGCATAGACGGACCCTCTATCCAAATCTATGTCAAGGACCAAGAAGCTGATGCAGAGAGGGCTTCCTTCCTCAGTCACACATACAGTGTGATGCATCATGGGTAAATTGTTACTGACTGACTGATCTATAAATAATATTGAGTAGTTATTCATCATGCAAGGCAATTTGTAGATCTCGAATCGCCTATAAAGTCGGCTGCAATGTCGAGCACTCCCACATTTACATGAAATTATAGCATTTGTGTCACGTCCAGGCCTGAAAGACAGGCTGGCATGTTTTTGCTTTGGTTTTGGTGTAGGGTTTTTATGTTCTAGGTGTTCTATTTCTATGTTGGGGTAATGGTTCCCAATTAGAGGCAGCTGTGTGTCGTTGTCTCTAATTGGGAACCATATATATGTTTGGGGTTTTCATTTAGGTTTGTGGGTTATTGTTTGTACATAGCATTGTGTTTTGTCAACGTTACGATCGTCGTTAGTGTGTCATTTTGTTGTTTTCCCAGTATCGTTCTTAAATAAAAATGTATACTGGAAGCATCGCTGCGCCTTGGTCTGTCCATTATGAAGATCGTGACAATTTGTAACAAAAAAAATTGACACTATGATGATTTCAACATGATGTGTGAAAAAGGCTAATATAAGTCGCATGATTTGATTGGTATTTGTGCCACAAATGCTAAAACATTAGCAAGTGGAAAGAGTGCCAGGGGAAACTAAACCAAAGCATAGACTGCTAACAGGGTAAGGAAACCAACGTCTCATTTTGTAATTTAGGTGAACCTTCTAGATATGATGGCAGTATGTTAGCAAGAGAATAGAGGTGTAAGGCCTAGCTTTGGTTTGGTGACATAGCTCTTCCGTCCATGCCCTGTGGTGGTTCTCTTCAGTAAATGTTCTGTGGTGGTTCTCTTCAGTAAATGTTCTGTGGTGGTTCTCTTTAGTCCAGGTTCTGTGGTGGTTCTCTTTAGTCCAGGTTCTGTGGTGGTTCTCTTCAGTCCAGGTTCTGTGGTGGTTCTCTTCAGTCCAGGTTCTGTGGTGGTTCTCTTCTCTCCAGGTTCTGTGGCGGTTCTCTTCTCTCCAGGTTCTGTGGCGGTTCTCTTCTCTCCAGGTTCTGTGGCGGATCTCTTCTCTCCAGGTTCTGTGGCGGATCTCTTCAGTCCAGGTTCTGTGGCGGATCTCTTCAGTCCAGTTTCTGTGGCGGATCTCTTCAGTCCAGTTTCTGTGGCGGATCTCTTCAGTCCAGTTTCTGTGGCGGTTCTCTTCAGTCCAGTTTCTGTGGCGGATCTCTTCAGTCCAGTTTCTGTGGCGGTTCTCTTCAGTCCAGTTTCTGTGGCGGTTCTCTTCAGTCCAGTTTCTGTGGTGGTACTCTTCAGTCCAGGTTCTGTGGTTGTTCTATCCAGTCCAGTTTCTGTGGTGGACTGATCACTAGGTTCAATGATAGCTCATATCCCTAAGCTGTGAGACTAAACAGCAAATGACTTTCACAAACACACACACACAGACACACGCATGCACACACACACAAACACACACGCACGCTTACATATATAGAGAAAGCATCTGTAGGGAAGGCACATAAGGCCCATGTATTAGAGATCTGTCTAGAGATCTGCTTGTTATGGATGTAGAAACGTTGTAAACCCTACTCCCTACCAGTCTGGACCTCAAGGGCCCTCAGCTAAATCCACTGTCACACACACATTGTAAATACTTTTTTTGAAACCACCAATCAAATTGTACATTTCAAAGGTCCCTGTATGCATGGCACTCAAGGGTACAGAAAGCACCTCCTTCTCCAAACAGCTAGGCTGCCCATGACAGCTGAACTGACAAATATCAGCGCCACCTGCTTGGACCTCCCTTAGGCTGTCCAAGCGCCACGAGATGCTGGTATTTAAGCAGATTCTCTGTAAAGGCCTGCGCCATTGTAGCCATCAAATGAGCAGCACACTTCCACAATGTGTTTTTTACCCCAATTAATCATCTCATCCCTATGTAGATCAACACTCCTACACTGAGACACTTTATGAATACTGACCCTGATGTAACAACCAAAACACAGATCAAAACATAACAAGAAGTAAAATGATACATTACCCTCAAGTATATGACTAATGACTAAAAACAAATAACCCAAAACTATATTTCAAGATATTGTCAAGAGTACTTACAGAGTGAAGTGAAGGGGAGAGGTCTGTACAGTGAGTCAACTGACTGATAGTGAGTGGGAACTGCTAGTAAGTGTCAGTTCTGTGGTTGATACATATTTAAAGTAGTCAGAACACAAGTAGCTGATGCAGAACTGTCCTTCCTTCCTCTTTAAGACATTAACATGCATGATGACCTGAACAGCATGTCAGAGAAGGGAGGTTGCTGTATTAGAGTGGGCCCTACATTTCTATAATGGACAAAATGTCCCCCATTTCCACTTTTCATTCAATACAGAACCATGTTAACAATATGTTGACTATTCTATATGGAATGTTTATAATATCTTAGAATATGTTGCCTTGCCCCTCTGAGTTCTACATGGAACAGGTCAAAGTTCCATTTACATTTGGAAAAACTCCCTAGAAAGGCCAGAACCTAGGAAGAAACCTAGAGAGGAACGAGGCTGTGAGGGGTGGCCAGTCCTCTTCTGGCTGTGCTGGGTGATTATAACAGAACATGGACAAGATTTTTTAATAATCATAAAACAGGCAGAACAGTTGAAACTGGAGAAGCAGCACGGCCAGGTGGACTGGGGACATCGAGTCATCAGGCCAGGTAGGCCTTGAGGTATGGTCCTAATGCTCAGGTCCTCCTGTTCCCTTTTATAGTAGGGACACAGTCTAGAGGTCGACTGATTATGATTTTTAAACGCCGATACCAAATCTGAATTTATTAGAATTGTCCACTGTCTCAGAAGATCAAAATATCAAAACCAGAGTGTGGTTACTTCTCTTTATCTAATTTCAGTCTGACTCAGACCTAGCCTGCTAGCACACTCTCACAACACTAAGGGCTTAACCACAAAGACTAATATAGATGGCTTGTGCAACATATAGTGGCAGAGTTTTTAGACACATAGCAACAGTATCTTATTATAAGGCCAGCAGAAAACTCATTAACCTTAAGGTCCCCTTAATCAATAATGGGGAGGTCTTTGGGAAGAGGCCCTGAATTTGAAGGTAGGCCTTGAAATACATGCACAGGTACACCTCCAATTGACTCAAATTATGTCAATTAGCCTACCAGAAGCTTCTAAAGTCATGACATAATTTTCTGGAATTTTCCAAGCTGTTTAAAGGCACAGTTGACTTTGTGTATGTAAACTTCTGACCCACTGAAATTGTGATACAGTGAATTATAAATGAAATCATCTGTCTGTAAACAATTGTTGGAAAAATGACTTGTGTCATGCGCAAAGTAGATATCCTAAACGACTTGCCAAAACTATAGTTTGTTAACAAGAAATTAGTAGAATGGTTGAAAAACTAGTTTTCATGACTCCAACCTAAGTGTATGTAGACTTCCGAATTCAACTGTTATGAGTTAGAACATTAGTTAGAAATAAGGGGCAATCTCCTGTAATAAAAAGTAGATTGTCTATTCTAATAGTAATACTAATAGGACCAGGTTGACAGTATGAAGACACCAAGAGGCGGTGAGGAGGTGTCAGCTTTGTTTTCTATCTAATCTTTATTTTCTGTTCCTGGGGCCTGCCTGCTATTCTAAACTGCTCATGGTCAATTTGATATTTAAGATGTTTTTGTTGTTGTTGTTGAGCTGTGCCAAGTTAGTTAGTCTCACATCAATACATAAATACGGACCAGTCCATCAAAATCTATCTCTCTAGCTTTCTGTGGATATACGTTTTTTACAATTCTATTCATTGACCAGATGCTCTTATCCAGCGACTTCCAGTAGTGAGTAGATCCATTTTCACACCACATTGAACCCACAACCCTGGCGTTGCAAACAACATTCTCCAGCAACTGATCCCCACAGGATCACATGGGATTCTTCATGGCTCCTTTCTAAAATGACTTTCATCTAGGACCAGCCATATAGGCACAAAACCCCTCCAAAGTGGTAAGCCTTAGGTAAACCACTCATTTGAAAAGAAGCTTAACCCATTTATAAAATAGTGATAAAACATGGCAACTCAAATTATTGAAAAGTGTCAAATTATTTCCTAAATGCCCATTTTGTTCCACATGCTGTCACATCCCCAGAAGGAGCAGCTGTTTGTATGGCTAGAACCCCAGCTATCAGGGAGGAGCCATTGTCGGCATTTGTATGTGTGAATGCGATTGGACAGTACACTTTGCTAAATCCTACCAGGTAACACATTGAACATTACCCAGTTGCAATGCAAGTTTTCTATCACACAATTCACAAATAATGCAAAGAATTAAGCAATATATTTTCTGCAGTTACACGTAGAGAGGAGAAGTTGAAGTGAAATCTTTCCTTACTAACTTTACTTTTAGCTACAGTAACTTCAAATTGAGTTCCATGCTAGCCCCGGAGTACCAGACGTATTTCATGAGCAGTCGTCTGTCCCTGCAGGTTCTTGTGGACCCCTGTGGTGGCAATAAAGGAGTGGAAAGGTTCTGGATTTTCAAACCTTTTTCCAGGTGTACTGATGCATGTGTGCAGGTGTTTTACAAGTCATGCGTGTTTTCCTGTCCTCTAGTGACTCCGAAGGAAATAATGGGAACCTGTTTCTAACTCAATACGACCCGATGTCAAACATTACATACATTTATGAGAAGGAAGACAGGACTGGTAATTTCTACATTCTGAGAAAAAACAACATGTTTTTAAGTCAGCCTACATCATCAATAAAACAATACATCATACAATACATTATTACATCATAAATCTAATATTTCACATTTGCATTATAGAATACACAATACCACAATACCATAACATCACAATGCTTGTGTGTGTGTCACACTAACAGCAAACACAAAACCCATGATCTTATAGTAAAAACATTGGAAGGACACATGAAATTACATGGTAGACTTTGTTATAGGGATGTCCTAAAATGTACACCATACATGAAGATAATTTCACATGTGTATTGAAGAGGATCAGTGACATCTTATCAAAATTGGAAAGCATTCTCATTTGCATTATACTGATTTATGATTATGTTACGTCATGTATTCTCAAATCAACAAAATGCAATTTTGTCTTATGTCCTGTGTGCTGCCAAGGGGTACAGGAACAGTGAATTCTATACAACAAAAGGCATGGGTTTAAGTCAGCTTAAAGCTACAGTCTGTGATTGGTACATCCATTTTAAGACTTATAAATGAATGATGTATAGCCATTGATTCTTGAAGAATATAACTGAAATGCCTCAAAAATATAACTGAAATGCCTCTGTACTACCCCATCAGAACCCCCATGTCATTTTTGTGTAGTTGTGCTTTTGCTTGTAATGCAAATGAAAATATAAGAACCCTGATCTCAAAGTGAAACCATTAGAAGGAGACCCATAGTAGACTTTTGTCATAAGGAGTCGGGATGTCCTAAAATGTACACCGTACTTAAAGATAATTTCACATGTGTATAGAAGAGGACCAGTGACATCATGCTAGAATTTAAATGCTTGCTCATTTGCATGATATTAATTAAATATGTTCTATCATCATGATACTCTCATGTCAACAAACTGAGATTTCTTCTTTGTTCAACTAATTTTAAAATAAACCCTATAGGCATTACCTCTGTCATTGTTTTACTTTGTTAAAATATCAGTGACTTATAGGAGGCCACATTCACTGTTTGACAAAATGGAACAGCGTGAGAACCAATGGAGGATGAAAGCATTTATTAACATTTTCTCATGGATAAACAAACACTTGCCACTCATGATATTTGACATAAAGTAAGAAACACATTTAGATAAGTGATTAAAAAAGCATTATAGTATCATGCTTTACAGTCTCAATATCAATGCCAAGTTAATGCCATACCTCGAATCGAGTAACAGTGCAGCTGTATAGTCTTGTGCAGATTTTGTTTTGCTCCAGTTTAGTCTAAAGACACGCCTAGAAATTGGCCTAAACCAATCACTTAGGAAACACATTGCAAGTCAGGAAGTAAACTGAAATTTCATCTTTTCTCAATGCTTTTCAATCAGGAACAATTGGAATTGGAATTTTCCTAAATTGAAATGGAATTGACCCCAACCCTGAGTGCAACTTTTCAAAATGTCCATTGTTACATCATATTATGAGTTCAAGGAAATGCACTTTGACCTGAAGGCTGGTCCTACAGGTTGCTGAGGGAAGAACGGCTTATAATAATGGCCGGAACAGCGCAAATAGAATGGCATTAAACACATGGAAACCACGTGTTTGATGTATTTGATACCATTCCACTTTTTCCGCTCAGGCCATTACCACGAGCCCATCCTCCCCAATTTAAGGTGCCACCATCCTCCTGTGCTTCAGCTATTGATGGAGGAAGTTCTCAGGGACAATGAGTTGTCACTAGGGGGTCAACTGTTTTACTTATTGATGACACCATTGTCTACTCTTCCAATAAACAGCAGCATATGAATGCCCTTGATGATGTCTGTGAGTTCACAATGTTCTAGTATTGAATCTGTTGTAATGGAAGAAAACATTCACCGGGTGGCAGCACTGGGGCGGCTGAATTTCACAGCAGGATACTGAACATCCTCGTCCTGAATCTGGGGCTGAGGCAGCTGGACGGTGGAGTATAGAGGCACTTCCTGGTTTTTGGAGCCAGAGAAGTGGACGCTGGCATAGTGAACATCATCCTGGTCGTCTGTGTCAGCTGTCTGTGCTGCAGTAGGGGCCATGGCCATGCTTGAAATGTTGTCATACACTGGACTAGAGTGTCTCTGATTGGGAAAGATGACAGACAACATAAGGAGTGGACATGTTCCACAAAGAATACACAGTCATCTCAGTCATCTTCTGTTTCCAACAGACTCACCTGACCATCGTCTGCTGTGTCTCTTGTGTCAGAGGTGGATTTGGAGGCCTTCTTCCTGTTTCACACATTAATGAATCAATCAATCAATGTTAAAGTTAAATAAAAAAACAAAACATGCCTTTTCACTTCACTCACCTGAACCACACGAGTCCAGAGAGACAGAGGACGAGAACCAGAACAACAACTATGACTCCTACAGCTGCAGTCAGAACTGAGGTCTGTTTCCCTATAATAAAATATGGATGATGAGTACATGGTATGATATAATAAACAAAAAAATGTACTATAATAGAGGACATTAATGCAATACTTGTTAAGGGATCTTATAACCCAATGTATAGTTGTAAACTAAGGTGTAAGAAGACAAAGTATAATGATTAACATTAGCTTGAAACATGTAGTTTTGTATTGAAGATGGAACTTTACCTGCTACAATGATCATCAGAGCTGTAGAGTTCATAGATCCTCTTCCATTCTGGGCCTCACAGTAGTATTCTCCTCTGTCCTCAGAGATGAGGTTAGTGATGCTGTAACTCTGTCCTGATGCTTTTGGTGAGGTTACATTCTTCTTGTACCAGGTGTATTTGTCCACAGGGGGGTTGGCATCACTGCTGCAGGTCAGAGTCACTGAACTGCCCTCCAGTATTTCACCAGAGGGACTGACTGACACTGAGGTGTTCTTTGGGCCATCTGGTGGACAATATGTAACAACACATTGTTCATACATAGAGCTTTACATGAGGAGCATCATGGGACTTACACTTATGATTATAATAAATTAAATATGAATATAAATATGTGTAACTTAGACAATAATGTAACAATACAGTGTTGGTGAAGTACGTGTAGTTCACTACAGTAGTGAGATGAGTACATTCATGGAACTTGGACATAGACTGAAATAACAGATGGATAGAATAGATAAGAGAAGATGTTACTAAAAGAATACAACTGGAGATGGATCACATATACTCACATCTGACAGTGAGAGTCTCTTCAGGAGAGGGGAGATCCTCATGGCCTTCTACTGCACAGGAGTATCTGCCTGCATCCTCACTGCTGACTGGGTTTAGGAACAGACTGTTAGATTGGGTGGTTACATGTCCATTCCTGTACCAGATGTAGGTGGGGTTGGGGTTGTCAGTCAGAGTACAGGTGGTGCTACAGGTTAGTGTCACCTTCTGCCCCTCTGTCACAGTGGCAGGAATCACCTTCATCTGCAGACCTAAAGGAAAGGGTATTAAAACACTGAGTATATCATTAAGTTATCGTTTTCAGTATTGATATGATGTGACGTGCAGTGTGTACCTGTGACAGTCAGAGTTGTTCCAGGGAAGGTGGGCTCCCAGTTTGTCTGATCTGTTCTGAATCTAAACTTATACTCAGCTGAATCCTCCTCTCTCAGCTCTGTGATTCTCAGGATGGAGTCACTCTGCATATTTCCAAGGTACTCCACACGTCCTCCATACCCCAGGCTCAGGATTTGAGGCGCCTCATTAAGTTTTCCTTTTGTATACCAGTTTGTTTCAGAGACTGTATGGCCACTGGGATATGTATAAGAGCAGGATATGTCCACTGATGACCCCTTCAAGGTACAGATACTCTGATGGGTGTAAGTCACGAGGAAATAATGGTGACCCGCAACAGCTGAAACACAGGTAAATCTTTCAAATGGTGTACGTATTTTGAACTGTAAAATCAACAACCATTAATCTAAATGAAATAGTATCTGTTTCACTGCACATCAACACTGACCAATGATGTATTGGATGATTTTGGAAGACTTTAAAAAGTGTATTAGTCCCACTCACACACTGCAGGAGAATTGATGCCTTTTACAGCACAGTAGAAGCTGTCTTCAGTTTTGAAGTAGACTGAGTATGAGGGGGAGGAGTCCTCTTGTACAATCTTACTGTTCCTGTACCAGATGTAGGTGGGGTTACCAGTCAGAGTACAGGTGGTGCTACAGGTCAGTGTCGTTGACAACAATGTAGTGGTCACCTTCACCTGCAGGTCTGGAGTAGATAACAACATTAAACCCTCGGTGACCTGTTGTCTAGTTCTAATGAGGCAGGAGTGGACGTCCTCAAATCATCAATTCAGATATTCCTATTATAACCCTACTTTCATATTTATAATATTTAAATATAAATCAAGACAATATTCCTGAACCAATTAAACAGATTAGCATTATATATAATATCACTGTACCTGTAACAGACAGAGTGATTAAACAGATCAACACTATATATAATATCACTGTACCTGTAACAGACAGAGTGATTAAACAGATCAACACTATATATAATATCACTGTACCTGTAACAGACAGAGTGATTAAACAGATCAACACTATATATAATATCACTGTACCTGTAAGAGACAAAGTGACTCCAGGCCTACCAGTATATTTCCCTCCAGTCTGACCTGCTATAAATCTGAACTTGTACGTAGCTGAGTCACTCTCTCTCAGGTTTGTGATTGTCAGGGTGTGTCCATTCGTCTTATTGCTAATGTACGTCACACGACCTTTGTAGTCTGGGTCATCTCTCAGATTTAGATCATTTTTTCTGAACCAGAAGGTTGTTGTGACTCTACCACTGGGATATGTGTAAGAGCAGGACAGCTCCACTGTTGACCCCTTCAAGGTACAGATACTCTGAGTGGTGTATGTAACACTCCAGCCATTCTGCCCCAGTACCACTGAAACACAGTTAGACATCACAAGGACGTTACATTAAGTTCAAGGTCTTTTGACTCACACTAACACTTTGTTCCCATAGTTGCTGAGTTGAGACATTGATACTCTTTGGTTGAGTGTGAATGGAAACCACAGATAAGCTTCACTCAGTGAGGTGTGAAAGACAACTGTTTAAAGTGAAGCGGAGACGCCAAATGTGTCGCCAGTAGAACATAAAAATGGTTATCCTTTTAGAAATATCTGTAGTTTGACAAACCGGGCAACTAAAAGATAAGAATGAGACCATACCTGTCACAGACCAGAGAAAGACCACCAACACACTTGCTGCTGTTCTCAAGGCCATTGTTGCATCTCCCACCCTGCAGTCTTAGAAACATAAACAACAACTCACTCTATAGCTGGTGAATAACTCCACCTGATACATTGAAGTAGAAACTGTAAATGGGGTACAGGGCCTCATTACTGAAAATGAACCAGGCTCATATTGTGTTGTGTTGTATTGTGCTACATGGTTGTCTATGTGAATACTGTCTGTCTGTAAGTCAATTGCACTATGTATGTAATGTGTGTGACGTGTTGCATGTCTGTCTACGTCTGTCTATTTAAGATGACATGTTGTATGATGCAATAATAATTTTCTAATGTATACAATAGTCATCATCATCATCATCATCATCATCATCACCAATCACTTATTGAACAGATGTGTAGTACTGTAAAACACATATTTCTACATTGATTGTTCTGAAGCTGTTTTATTCTCAGATCCCCAAATATAGGAGGATAAATGTTCAATCCTCTACGGTCCGTCAAGCTGTACAGCAGCCTGAAGACTGACCACCAGGTTTAATGATAGCTCCTATCCCCAAGCTGTGAGGCTAAACAGCAAGTGACTGACACACACACATTTTAAATACTTTATTTGAATCCACCAATCAAATGTAACATTTCAAAGATCCCTGCACTCAAGGGTACAGAAAGCACCTCCTTCTCCAAACAGCTAGGCTGCCCATGAAACAAAGCAGTACCTAGTCAATTGCTTTGTCCTAGTTTTTGTCGGGCCATCAATCTGGAGGCCACGCATGACAAGCCTTTGTGAGTGGCCGAGACCACCAAATATCAGCGCCACCAGCTTGCACCTCCACCCAGGCTGTCCAAGCACCAGGAGGGGCAGGTATTTAAGCAGTGCATGTGTGCTGATGGTGAGACTACTTGTCTCACCTCGCTGGCTATCAGGTCAACAAGGCGGTCATGTCTAGCAATGTACAAATCCCCTGCACATACATGCGCATGCACACACATACACACACACTGATGTGTTACAATGTTTGTTTGCATGTCTTTTTTACCCTGGTTAATCATCTCATCCCTATGTAGATCAACACTCCTACACTGAGACACTTTATGAATACTGGCCCTGATGTAACAACCAAAACACAGGTCAAAACATAACAGGAAGTAAAATGATTCATTACCCTCAAGTATATGACTAATAACTAAAAACAAATAACCAAAAACTATATTTCAAGATAATATCTGTCTAACAAACTTACAGAGTGAAGTGAAGGGGAGAGGTTTGTACAGTGAGTCAACTGACTGGTAGTGAATGAGAACTGCTAGTAAGTGTCAGTTCTGTGGTTGACACATATTTAAAGTAGTCAGAACACAAGTAGCTGATACAGAACTGTCATTTCCTTCCTCTTTAAGACATTAACATGCATGAGGACCAGACCAGCATGTCAGAAAAGGGAGGTTACTGTATTAGAGTGGGCCCTACATTTTAAAATGGACAAAATAAAATAACATTTTGTTTGTTACATGCGCTGAATACAACAGGTGTAGACTTTACAGTGAAATGCTTACTTACAAGCCCTCAACCAACAAAGCAGTTCAACAACTAAATAAACTACAGTAAAAAAGATGTAACACAAGAATATTACATAACCATAATGAGGCTACATACAGGGGGCACCGGTGCTGAGTCAATGTGGGGGGTAAAGGTTAGTCAATGTGAATAGTCCGGGTGACCATTTGATTAATCGTTCAGCAGTCGGTCACTGTGGGGACGACGTCTTCGATGCACTTATTGATGAAGCCGGTGACAGAGGTGGTATACTCCTCAATGCCATTGGATGAATCCCGGAACATATTCCAGTCTGTGCTAGCAAAACAGTCCTGTAGCGTAGCATCCGTGTCATCTGACCACTTCCGTATTGAGCGAGCCACTGGTACTTCCTGCTTTAGTTTTTGTAACTAGAGGAAAAGGAGGGCTGAACAGGCCCCCATTAATATTGGGCTGAAGTGGAGCGGGCCGAAAGTTTCAAGTTCCATGGTGTCCACATCACCAACGAACTATCCAAACACACCAAGACAGCTGTGAAGAGGGCACGACAACACCTTTTACCCTCAGGAGACTGAAAAGATTTGGCATGGGTCCCCAGATTGATCCTCAAAAGGTAATACAGCTGCACCATCGAGAGCATCCTGACCGGTTGCATCACTGCCTGGTATGGCAACTGCTTGGCATCTGACTGTAAGGCGGTACAGAGGGTAGTGCGTAGGGCCCAGTACATCACTGGGGAAAAGCTTCCTGCCATCCAGGACCTATATACTAGGCTGTTTCAGAGGAAGGCCCAATAAATTGTCAAAGACTCCAGTCACCCATGTCATAGACTGTTCTCTCTGCTACCGCACGGCAAGCGGTACCGGAGCGCCAAGTCTAGGACCAAAAGGCTCTTTAACACCTTCTACCCCCAAGCCATAAGACTGCTAAACAATTAATCAAAGGGCTACCCAGACCCATCTTTTATGCTGCAGCTACTCTCTGTTAATTATCTATGTACAGTCACTTTAACTCTACCTACAAGTACACATTGCTACTGTTATTTTACTGCTGCTGTTGAATTATTTGTTACTTTCATTCTTTATTTTCTATTTTTTACTTTTTCTTAAATTCTTAAAGCATTGTTGGTTATGGGCTTGTAAGAAAGCATTTCACTGTAAGGTGAATGTTTCACCTGTTGTATTCGGCGCATTTGACAAGTAACATTTGATATGATTTGATTTGAATGAATAGCATAGTGCCAAAAATACAATGGAACCAATAGTATAGTCCCAAACGTATAATGGAACCAATAGCTGGTCCCAAAAGTACAATGGAAGGAATAGCATAGTCCCATAAGTACGCACACTGGAACCAAAAGCATAGTTCCAAAAGTACAATAGCATAGTCCCAAAAGTACAATCTCCTAAAGTTCAAACTAAATAATTGAAAGCACATCCCACATAGTTGAAGGCATTTAGACAGCATTATGTTTCATCCCACCACTTACCTGAAGCCTCTCCAAGGTGCACGGCCATGTTGGCATTCTTAAAGTTGACGAAGGCACAGAATCTCTCATGTAGAACTCTGACACTCTCTATCTCCCCACACCTATAACCACAACCAGGAGGGACAAAACAGAGAGAATCAGAGTTCTACATTCTAATTCTATCTCCCCGCACCGATTGTAGAGAACATAGAACTAGAATGTAGAACTCTGATACTCTCTATGTCCCCACACCATGAATATCAAGGTGCAGATACTTGGTTTGACCTTCTCTAAAACAGATAGAAATGGGGCATGGTGGTTTTACATTTTGAAAAGGTCCCATATGTGTTTCTCAGTGAGGTCCAGGGTGAGGTTCGCCACCCAGAGAGAGGGACAGGGGGACCTGAGGACTAGAGGAATGGAGGGGGACCATGGTCAGAACACATCCATTAAGATGTTAAAATGACATCAATTGCACTGGTGTTATCCAGACCTGGGTTCAAATAGTATTTTAAATCGTAAAAATATTTTGAGCGATTGCTTGAGCCTGCCTGGAGTGCCAGATTTATGTGTTTTTTGCACTTATGGGACTCTTCCGTTGGTTCCATTGCGCCAAACAAGCTCAATCATCAAGTACAGCTAGTTTGAGTATATGAAATACACTATTTACACCCAGGTGAGGTTCAAACCCCTGCCATTGTATCCTAAATTGCTAATGCTACCTGGGTAATGCTTTGAGGATTACCCAGTGTTCCCAGACTGTTGTGTAAATAGCGTGTCAGGGGGGGTTGGGTACTATGACAGTAATAATGCTCATTTCCGTTGTACTGATAAATAAAGAGCTATTCAAAGATACTTTTATTTGGAAAATTCCTTAGGGATGATGTTGAATAAATGTGTTATGACAGTTGTAATGAATGCAACACCAATGAAGGTGTCATGACTGGTTTCATAAAGGTGTAATGTATTCCCCCTTCACATAATGTGATCCTGAGGGAATATGTGACATTATTTTATCAGGTTATCTTCATGGCTGACCTGGGGCCTGTTGATGAGAACCGTTATTATGAATGTTTGATGATATTTAGACACGTAATTCATGTCAATCACCATTAATACAACAAAGATGCTTATGTCCCGCCTGCTCCCGCTTCCCCCTCCCTGGCGCACGAAGGAGACAGGCTGTCCTTCATTACGCACACCTGTCACCATCATTATGCGCATCAGTTCTCATTGGACTCACCTGGACTCCTTCACGTTTTGATTGCCTTCCCTGTATCTGTCTATTTCCTCTGTTTCATCCCTGTCAGCATTATTGTCGTTTTGTTTTCCCCTGTCCAGACGCCGTCTGTATTCTGTTACTGTCCGTGTTTCATTAAATGTTCACTCCCTGTACTTTCTTCTCGTCTCCGGCGTCTGGCCTTACAGCTTATTTCAGACATTTCAGACTGATTAATTGAATAAGGGAACTGCAACGTGTGTTTGACAGTTTGATGTCTCAGCGAGTTACTCAACGGTGTTGGTTTTGAAGAAGCCAGCAAGAACAACCACAGGAAGAGAGGTTTCCTGTGTTGCAATCTTGTCTTTGCCGCCTGTGCATTCACCAAACTCTGTCTGAACTGCTGTCACTGCAGGCTAACTCAGAATGGATGAAAATAGATCCATTTTGATCCACTAATGATCAACTAACGATCAAATGTTAACTCTAATTTTCTTGTTGAAAACTCTGGGATGTTATTACATGAACGGTTGAAGTTACAGTATATGTTATTCTTCAGAAAAGTTGGTGCTCAGCTGATAACATCAGGTGACCACCGGAAACATTATTACAGTCAGCAAAAATATAAATGTTTCATGAGCTGAAATAAAAGACAGCTAAAACACAGGCCCTGATATAACAGCTAAAACACAGGCCCTGATATAACAGCTAAAACACAGGCCCCGATATAACAGGTAAAACACAGGCCCTGATATAACAGCTAAAACACAGGCCCTGATATAACAGCTAAAACACTGGCCCTGATATAACAGCTAAAACACTGGCCCTGATATAACAGCTAAAACACAGGCCCTGATATAACAGCTAAAACACAGGCCCTGATGTAACAGCTAAAACACAGGCCCTGATATAACAGCTAAAACACAGGCCCTGATATAACAGCTAAAACACAGGCCCTGATATAACAGCTAAAACACAGGCCCTGATATAACAGCTAAAACACAGCTCAAAACAAAACTAAATGTTAAAGCATACATCAAGACATACCCTCAAGTACATGATTTATGGCAAAAACATATATAACAAAAGTACTATATTTCAAGATATCATCAAAAGTACTTACAGATTGAAGGAGAGAGTTCTTGTACAGTGAAAAATTATTCAAGTGCACAGAAAGGGCTGGGACCAGGGGCCAGGGGCCAGGGGCAGAGAGGAAGAAGCTGTACAAGTGAAGCTGAACTCTTTGCCAGGGCCCAGAGAACCGGGCGAAGGATTTACATTTTCCAGAAAACAACAATGGGTAGAGGGGGAAGGGTCATTGCAGCTCAGACCCTACAGTGACAACCTTTAGTGTCTACAACATGGTCGTCGTAGAGGTGGTTGCCTAGGAAACGGCCCCCTCAAGATTCTAATGATGACATAATTTCCATCATCTGACATCGACGATGACATGTTTCACAGCTCAAGCCGAAGGAGGGGGGGGAAGGAAATCAGAGGAGCACTCCTCTTCACTTTGATTGACACTTCACACACTCATATTGTATGTCCAGTGTTCTGTCTGTGTGTCAGAGGACTACAAAAGGGGTGACACCCCCCAACACCCCCATTCTATCCAAGCCCCCTGTTCTCTTTTATAGGGACACAGTCTCTATTCCTCTTCTTCAATCTTCATATGCATTATTCTGTTATTCCTCTTCCTCCTCTTCCTCCTTCTGCCATATCCGGATGGTGCGTGGTGGTCAGGGTTGTCAGAGTGGTCAGGGTGGTCAGAGTGGTCCGTATCAAAAGTTTTGATTTGAGTTGATTGGTAAAACTCCAGATTAACTCATAATTAACCCATTATAAATGCTTAATTATGTTTATAAATGATAGCTGATGTTTTGACAAAGACAGATGTCCTTACCCTGTGGAGGCATATTGGGAGACTGAGGAGGTGTTGAGGTCTATAGAGTTGGTCCTCTGAGGAGAGGGAGGGGTTCTCTATGTCCAGCGGTCTGGGTACCTGATCACCAGCCTGGTGCTCTCCAGCTCCACCCCCTGGACAGGAGGACAAACAGCAGGCAGAGTCCAAATAGATACAATGGAACCATGCCGTCCCTGGGAGGTGTGTGTCGCTTGAGTGGGTTGAGTCACTGATGTGATCTTCCTGTCCAGGTTGCCCCCCCTTTGGTTGTGCCGTGGCGGAGATCTTGTGGGCTATACTCGGCCTTGTCTCAGGATGGTAAGTTGGTGGTTGGAGATATCCCTCTAGTGGTGTTGGGGCTGTGCTTTTGCAGAGTGGGTGGAGTTATATCCTGAGTTTTTGGCCCTGTCCCGGGGTATCGTCGGACGGGGCCACAGTGTCTCCTGACCCCTCCTGTCTCAGCCTCCAGTATTTATGCTGCAGTTTATGTGTCTGTTATACAGTTTAGGGTCCGTCTATTATATCTGGAGTATTTCTCCTCTCTTATCCGGTGTCCTGTGTGAATTAAAGTATGCTCTCTCTAATTATCTCTCTTTCTCTCTCTCTCTGTCTCTCTCTCTCTCTCTCTCTCTCTCTCTCTCTCTCTCTCTCTCTCTCTCTCTCTCTCTCTCTCTCGGAGGACCTGAGCATTAGGACCATTCCTCAAGGACTACCTGGCCTGATGACTCCTTGATGTCCCGAGTCCACCTGGCCATGCTGCTTCTCCAGTTTCAACTGTTCTGCCTGTTTTATGAATATTTTAAAATCTTGTCCATGTTCTGTTATATGCTGCACCCGGCACAGCCAGAAGAGGACTGGCCACCCCTCACAGCCTGGTTCCTCTATAGGTTTCTTCCTAGGTTCTGGCCTTTTTAGGGAGTTTTTCCTAACCACCGTGCTTTTACACCTGCATTGCTTGCTGTTTGAGGTTTTAGGCTGGGTTTCTGTACAGCACTCTGTGACATCAGCTGATGTAAGAAGGGCTTTATAAATAAATTGGATTTGATTTGAATAGAATAGTTCCAAAAGCACAAGGAAATCATTAGCATTGTCCCAATAGAACAATGGAACCAACCAATAGCATTGTCCTAAAAAAGTACAATGGAACCAATAGCATAGTCCCAAAAGTACAATGGAACCAATAGCTTAGTCATAAAATGTACTGCATCCTGTCCATAGTATGCCCCCTGTGGTGGGGTCTGGTAATGCAGCCTGTCTTTACTATTCCCCTGTGGTGGGGTCTGGTAATGCAGCCGGTCTTTACTATTGCCCTGTGGTGGGGTCTGGTAATGCAGCCTGTCTTTACTATTCCCCTGTGGTGGGGTCTGGTAATGCAGCCTGTCTTTACTATTCCCCTGTTGGTGGTCTGTTAAAATAAAATCAAATCAAATGTTATTTGTCACATACACATGGTTAGCAGATGTTAATGAGAGTGTAGCGAAATGCTTGTGCTTCTAGTTCCGACCATGCAGTAGTATCTAACAAGTAATCTAACAAATTCACAACAACTACCTTATACACACAAGAGTAAAGGAATGAATACGAGTATGTACATATAAATATATGGATGAGCGATGGCTGACCAGCGTAGGCCAGATGCAGTAAAAGGTATGGAGTACAGTATATACATATGAGATGAGTAATGTAGGATATGTAAACATTATGAATGGCATCATTTAAAGTGGCTAGTGATACATTTATTTCATCCAATTATAATTATTAAAGTGGCTAGAGATTTGAGTCGATGGCCGAATGGCATAGGCAAGATTCAGTAGATGGTTTAGAGTACAGTGTATACATTTGATATGAGTAATGTCGGATATGTAAACATTATATACAAATTTGTTTAAAGTGGCTAGTGATACATTTGTTACATCCATTACCTATTATTGAAAGTGGCTAGAGATTTAAGTCAGTATGTTGGCAGCAGCCGGCTGTCTGATGGCCTTGAGATAGAAGCTGTTTTTCAGTCTCGGTCCCAGCTTTGATGCATCTGTACTGACCTCGCCTTCTGGATGATAGCGGGGTGAACAGGCAGTGGCTCGGGTGGTTGTTGTCCTTGATGATCTTTTTGGCCTTCCTGTGACATCGGGTGGTGTAGGTGTCCTGGAGGGCAGGTAGTTTACCCCCGGTGAGCCTTACGGTTGTGAGCGGAGCAGTTGCCGTACCAGGCGGTGATACAGCCCGACAGGATGCTCTCGATTCTGCATCTGTAGAAGTGTGTGAGTGTTTTTGGTGACAAACCAAATTTCTTCAGCCTCCTGTTGCGCCTTCTTCACCACGCTGTCTGTGTGGGTGGACCATTTCAGTTTGTCCGTAATGTGTACGCCGAGGAACTTAAATCTTTCCACCTTCTCCACTACTGTCCCGTCGATGTGGATAGGGGGGTGCTCCCTCTCCTGTTTCCTGAAGTCCACGATCATCTCATTGTTTTGTTGACGTTGAGTGAGAGGTTATTTTCCTGACACCACACTCCAAGGGCCCTCACCTCCTCCCTGTAGGCCGTCTCGTCATTGTTGGTAATCAAGCCTACCACTGTAGTGTCGTCAGCAAACTTGATGATTGAGTTGGATGCGTGCTTGGCCACGCAGTCATGGGTAAACAGGGAGTACAGGAGAGGGCTGAGAACACACCCTTGTGGGGCCCCAGTGTTGAGGATCAGCGGGTGGAGATGTTGTTTCCTACCCTCACCACCTGGGGCCAGCCCGTCAGGAAGTCCAGGACTCAGTTGCACAGGGCTGGGTCGAGACCTAGGGTCTTGAGCTTAATGACGAGCTTGGAGGGAACTATGATGTTAAATGCTGGGCTGTAGTCGATGAACAGCATTCTTACATAGGTATTCCTTTTTGTCCAGATGGGTTAGGCAGTATGCAGTGTGATTGCGATTAAGGCTGCCTGTGGACCTATTGGGACGGTAAGCAAATTGGAGTGGGT
This sequence comes from Brachymystax lenok tsinlingensis, assembly GCA_030435695.1. Lineage (NCBI taxonomy): Eukaryota > Metazoa > Chordata > Actinopteri > Salmoniformes > Salmonidae > Brachymystax > Brachymystax lenok. Next base: position 59,193,164 of record CM059812.1, on the reverse strand, counting down.
CCAGGGGTCTGGCAGGATGGAGGTGATATGATCCTTGACTAATCTCTCAAAGCACTTCATGATGACGGAAGTGAGTGCTACGGGGCGATAGTCATTTAGCTCAGTTACCTTAGCTTTCTTGGGAACAGGAAGCATGTGGGAACAGCAGACTGGGATAGGGACGGATTGAATATGTCCGTAAACACACCAGCCAGCTGGTTCTGGCATGCTCTGAGGACACGGCCAGGATGCCATCTGGGCCAGCAGCCTTGGCGAGGGTTAACACATTTAAATGTTTTACTCACGCTGGCTGCGGTGAAGGTGAGCCCGCAGGTTTTGGTAGCGGGCCGTGTCGGTGGCACTGTATTGTCCTCAAAGCAAGCAAAGAAGTTGTTTAGTTTGTCTGGGAGAAGGACGTCGTTGTCCGCGACGGGGCTGGTTTTCTTTTTGTAGTCTGTGATTGACTGTAGACCCTGCCACATTCCTCTCGTGTCTGAGCCGTTGAATTGTGACTCTACTTTGTCACTATATTGACGCTTAGCTTGTTTGATTGCCTTGGGGAGGGAATAGCTACACTGTTTGTATTCAGTCATGTTTCCGGTCGCCTTACCCTGGTTAAAAGCAGTGGTTTGCGCTTTCAGTTTTGCGCAAATGCTGCCATCAATCCACGGTTTCTGGTTGGGGAAGGTTTTAATAGTTGCTATGGGTACAACATCACCAATGCACTTGCTAATAAACTCTCTCACCGAATCAGCGTATACATCAATGTTGTCCGATGCTATCCGGAACATAGAACATTTTCAGATTAGCCTTATTAAAGTCCCCAGCCTCAATAAATGCAGCCTCAGGATATGTGGTTTCCAGTTTAAATAGAGTCCAATGGATTTCTTTCAGTGCCGTCGATGTGTCTGCTTGAGGGGGGATATACACGGCTGTGATTATAATCGAGGAGAATTCTCTTGGTAGATAATGCGGTCGGCATTTGATTGTAAGGAATTCTATGTCAGGTGAACAAAAGGACTTGAGTTCTTGTATGTTGTTTTGATTACACCACGCCTCGTTAATCATAAGACACACACCAGAAGACCGGCCAAGGCTTTCCTTCTCCGGCGCCACCGTTATTTTGAGTCTCCGGCTGGGATCCAGTCTATTGTCCTGGTTGGTGGACCAAACAGAGGATCCGCTCGGGAAAGTCATATTCCTGGTCGTAATGTTGGTAAGTTGACGTTGCTCTTATATCCAATAGTTCCCTTCGGTTGTTTGTAATAGAACGTAATATTTCCAGGGGTAACAATGTAAGAAGTAACACATAAAAAAAAACAAAATTCTGCATAGTTTCCTGAGAACGTGAAGCGAGGCGGCCATCTCTGTCAGCGCCGGAAGTCTAATACTGTACTGTCATACACTGTATTAGAGTGTCTCTGATTGGGGAAGACGACAGACAACATTAGGAGTGGAAATGTTCCACAAAGCATACACAGTCATCAAAGTCATCTTCTGTTTCCAACAGACTCACCTGACCATCGTCTGCTGTGTCTCTTGTGTCAGAGGTGGATTTGGAGGCCTTCTTCCTGTTTTGCACATTAATGAATCAATCAATGTTGCTAAAGTTAAATAATAAAACAAAACATGCATTTTCACTTCACTCACCTGAACCACATGAGTCCAGAGAGACAGAGGATGAGAACCAGAACAACAACTATGATTCCTACAGCTGCAGTCAGAACTGAGGTCTGTTTCCCCTATAATAAAATATGGATGATATGAATACATGGCATGATATAATAAACTAAAAATAAACGTTCTTCTTGTACCAGGTGTATTTGTCCACAGGTGGGTTGGCATCACTGCTGCAGGTCAGAGTCACTGAACTGCCCTCCACTATTTCACCAGAGGGACTGACTGACACTGAGGTGTTCTTTGGTTGATCTGATGTAAAAGGATTGTGTCAACATAATATTAACAATGAGGAAAATAAATATTTTTTTTCTCTATAATGATGATTGGTGAGTAAGACCTGTCTCTTTTGCTTGAATGTAGAATACTGTAAAATACTGTAATATTGTACTGTATATCCCCACAGTATATATACTCACACACTGCAGGAGAGCTGAGATCCTGACGGCCTTTTTACAGCACAGGAGAAACTGTCTTCATCCTCACTGCTGATGGAGTACATGGAGGAGGAGTCCAGATGTAGGTGGGTTTGGGGTTGTCAGTCAGAGTGCAGGTGGTGCTACAGGTCAGTTTCACCAAATAATGACTGTTCACAATGTTCCCACCAGTCCCCTTCAGTTGAAGACATGGAGAAAAAAACAGGTAATATATTATTTGGATAGTCCATCTGTAGATGCATCTAAAGACCGTCAGTAACAGTTTAACTATCTACTATCACTATCCTTATTCTAAACCTAAGCCTAACACTTAGCAGCAGTTGCTGTATCAACAGGTAGTTTGCTGATAGTATGACCATCTGTAGAGCATCTATCAAGACTACAAATAAAGCGTGACCAAAAAACAATATCACTGTAAATCCCTTTATCACTGAGTTATCACTAATACACAAATGGAAGAAATCCAATGTTATACAGATGTAAATACAAACCAAGGGAATTGTGCAGAACTACATGGAATTCAACAGTTTAGCTATATTGAATATAACTGTACCTGTGACAGACAGAGTGACTCCAGGGTTGCCAGTATATGTTCCTCTGTTTCGATATGTTGTAAATCTGACTTTGTACGTAGTTCAGTCACTCTCACTCAGATCTCTGATTGTCAGGGTGTGGCCATTCTTCTTATCGCTTACAGTACGTCACACAACCTTTGTAGTCGGGGTCATCACTCAGAGTCATGGTACCTCTGGGATATGTGTAAGAGCAGGACAGCTCCACTGTTGACCCCTTCAAGGTACAGATACTCTGAGTGGTGTATGTAACACTCCAGCCATCCTGACCAGTAACACTTCAACACAATCACACATTATAGTGATTATACATTACAGACCCATTTGCTCACACTAACAGCATTTGTCCACACTTTGTTGCCGTACACTTGCTGAGTGTGAATGGAAACCACAGAAAGGGCTTGCTAAGCGTTACTCAGTGAGGTGTGAAAGACAACTATTCCAGAAAAGCAGAAGCCCCTAACAGATGATGTCACTGAACACACAGAATAACATTGAGAAAACATATTATTACATGGACCGGTAGGACCTGATCCTACATCAGCACTCTGAGACACTTTATGAATACTGGCCCTGATGTAACAACCAAAACACAGGTCAAAAATGTAAGTAAAAGTAAAATGATACAGTACACACCCACAAGTATATGGTTTTTGACCCCAAAAAAGAATGTGTATATATATATATATATATATATATATTTAATGATCTCGACAACCGTACTTACAGAGTAAGAGAGGTCTTGTACAGTGAGTCAACTTACCGTCGTAGCAGTGCAGAGAAACAAGAAGAGTGATTTTAGTGATTGACACATTGTGAAAGTAGCCTAGTCAGGGATTTAAGACAATCACATGCATCAACAGCATGTCAGAAAGGGATGGACTGGATGTACTGCTAAAGACCTCATAGCTATTTACATTTCTTCATTTGAGGAGTGGGCCTACATTTTTTAAAGGGGTTAAATGCAGCCCATTTTCAATGTAGTCTTTTCTTTAAATACAGATTCACAACAAAGTGTTGACTGTTCTATATGGTTTCTTAATGTGTAGCCTCGCATAATGTTACCCATCCCTCCTCATCATCTCCATTAAAGTGCTACTGAAGGTTCCAGTGTTCTAGACTAGAGCTCCTCCTACTGGCATCTCAACATTAATGCAACCTCCTGTCTCTCTTCACATGTCCCAATCATGTCCTCATCCACTTGGATCAATAACAAAATAACCAACTGGTAATAAGGTGCCTGAGACTGAGAGGTGCCGATTCCCAACCCTTTCCCAAGATGTGCCGATTTCCCACTTCTTGTCATGTATTTAAAAGTATGAGACTGGTGTGAACATTCGAGTTTCCATATTTGTTAGCTGAATCCATATCAGTGAAACAGGCGAAGTTGAAATCTTTGCCCTATACACAGTCTATGTCGTTACCAGGGGTCAGGGAAACAGACGAGGGATTCATATTTTCTCAAAATGTATTTTCATCAATGTTTTTTTTCTTCTTCTGTGATTGACACTCGACTAGTGAATTCAGATAATCCGATCAGAGAGCGAACATGCAGATCTCCGATGCTCACCAGGTCTACCTGGGAAGAAGTGGCCGGAGTCAGGGATACCAGTGGAGGATTCAAACAGAAGACGCAGCGGATAAAGAAACCAATGAAAATACAACAAATAAAAGGTAAAATAACATTTGAAAATGTTAGAAACTGTATACAGAATAAACCACGCATGTAAAGATACTGTGTTATTAAGAGTTGACGTGGGACTGGCAGATGAATTCAGTGAACTAGCTATCTCAGCTGGCTTGTTAGCTACATGAAACAGACGTTGTTCAGTGAAACCGCTAGCTAGCCAGCTAGAAGTCAACTCTGGTACCTCTGACCACCAAGTGATGTGACTTCCATAAACTGGCATTTTTGTGCATCACACAGCTGCTCTGAACAAAGTGGATTGTGAACTATACGGTGTGTTGCTGCTGAATTACAGCTAGACCCCATAGTTGGCTAGTGAGGGCAAGCTGCTCTGAGTCTGAACTGCCATTGTGTGTTTGTGTGAAAGAGGTGTCTTCAGCTGACTGATTTTAAGAGTATTGGACTGAACATAAAAGACAATGAATAATATTTAATGTAACTGGTCGTGTGCTGTAGGAGCTGGACATTGCTCCTTCTGAAAGTGTCTGTGTATATTTTGTACTGACATGATGATGATGATGATGAAGGTGAATAAACCACTATTGCTTTACAAACCAATGTAAATGTCTAATTTGTAGTTACTGTATGTACTGTACAGTACAAGATGATGTCATTTTGAAAGCCTTTCATTTTCTCTCCACTGAAGATACTGTTATAACGTGGTGAAAACAATGACAATTACGTTTATTCTTAAAGTTTATGATTTGTTTACATTTCACACATTAGTAATGTTTTGATAAAAACAATAAGAAACATTGCATCAAACTATTTCCAGATTTTCTTTTGAAAAATTGTCCTACAACTTTGTCATGAAAACAATTAAACAAATATTTAAAAGAATATAGCAAACTTATATTAAGTGTATAGAAACAAATTAATTTATTTGGGTAACAGACAACAAAATGTACTTGCTGTAAAAATTAAGCTTGTTGCATGATACCCAAGAAAGACTCGATGCCAATGGCGCTTTAACAAAGTACTGAGTAAAAGGTCTGAATACTGAATGTGATACTTCAGTTTTGTATTTTATTCCATTTGCAAACCTTTCTAAAAAACCTGTTTCTGCTTTGTCATTATGGGGTATTGTGATGTCATTATTGGGTATTGTGATGTCATTATGGGGTATTGTGTGTAGATTGATGAGGGAAAAACAATTGAATCCATTTTAGAATAAGGCTGTAACGTAACAAAATGTGGAAAAGTCAAGGGGTCTGAATACTTTCCTAATGCACTGTACATTATTAGATACTATTATAAACCAGGTAGTTTGGGTCCTGGATGCTGATTGGTTGAATAAGCATTTCAGCCGTATGTACTGTATATCAGACAATATACCACTGGTATGACGCAAAAATACTTGTTTACTTTTTCTATTTATGTTGGTAACCAGTTTATAATAGCAATAAGGCACCTCAGGGGTTTGTAGTATATGGTCAATATACCACAGTTAAGGACTGTATCCGGGCACTCTGCATTGTGCAGTAGAACAGTCATTAGCCGTGGTATAGTATATTGTCCAATATACCACACCCCCTCTGACCTTATGGCTTAATTATACCACTTAGTTTTAATATATGGGTCCAGATATACAAGGTCTTCTTGGTTCTGGGTTTGTTGTTTTCAGTTCTTGTGGTTCTGGGTTTGTGTTCAGGTCTTCTTGGTTCTGAGTTTGTTGTGTTCAGGTCTTCTTGGTTCTGAGTTTGTTGACTGTGCTGTAGAGAACAGAGCGGTCCTCCTCAGCTGCTTGTGCCACCATGGGCCTGGAGAAAGAAACATCCATTAAACTAAGTGAGTCCCAAATGGCACCCTACTCCTTATAGTGCACTACTTTAGACCAGTAGTGAACTAAATAGGGAATAGGGTGCCATTTGGAACTAGAACCGTTCCTGAAAACCCTCATCACATCACTCCTTCATTATAGACATGTCATAGTAATTGTCTTGAGATGTAGAGTTTGTAGTTTCAGGAAATGCCATTTGGTCTGAATAATACCCTGGAACCTTGTAGACATTAAAACTGTGACTTTTCAAAATGTCCACTGTTACACCATAGTATGAGTTTAATGACATGTCATTTGACCTGAAGAATGTTCCTTCAACCCTTCAGATAGTGATGGAGGGAGTTCTCAGGGAACAATGAGAGTCACTAGGGGTCAACTGTTTTGCTTAATGACATCATTGTCTACTCCTCCAATAAGCAGCAGCATATGAATGACCTTGATGCTGTCTGTGTGTTCACAATGTTCTATATAGTATTGACTCTGTTGTTGTAATGGCAGAATTTGCTCACCGGGTGGCAGCACTGGGGAGGTTGAATTTCACAGCAGCGTACTGGACATCCTCGTCCTGTTTCTGGGGTTGAAGCAGTTGGATGATGGTGTCCAGTTGTACTTCCTGGTTTTTGGAGTGAGAGACGTGGATGCTGGCGTAGTGAACGTCATCATGGTTGACGGTGGCTGCTGTCTGTGCTGCAGTAGGGGTCAGGGCCATGCCTGAGACGTTGTCATACACTGGACTAGAGTCTCCCTGATGGAGAGAGAGAACAGACAATAGAAATAGACCTGGGGACAGACAGCATGAAGAATGGAAATGTCCCACAAAGCAATAATAACAACCTTCCATCTGTTTGAACAGACTCACCTGTCCATCGTCTGCTGTGTGTCTTGTGTCAGACGTGGTTTTGGAGGCCTTCTTCCTGTTTTGTAAATGAATTAATAAATATATTAATGAAGTTAACAAGTTAAATAATTGTTTAAATATGCATTTTCACTCACCTTAACCAAATGATGCCAGAGAGACTTGAAGCCAGTATGACACCCAGAACAACCACTATGATTCCTACAGCTGCAGTTATAACTGAGGTTTGTTTCCCTGAAAGATAATATGGATGATATGAGTACATGTTATTATGAACTGAAAATGAGTAAACGGCAATACAGGACATTAATGCAATACTATATAAAAGCCTATGTATAGTTATAAACCAAAGTGTCATAAGGCAAACTAGAAGAAGATTAATTTAAAACATAATTTATTATTGAACAGCATCTTGTTTAGATTTTTTTGTTATGGAACTTTACCTGCTAGAATGATCATCAGAGCTGTAGAGTTCATAGATCCTCTTCCATTCTGGGCCTCACAGTAGTATTCTCCTCTGTCCTCAGAGCTGATGTTAGTGATGCTGTAACTCTGTCCTGATGCTTTTGGTGAGGCTACGTTCTTCTTGTACCAGGTGTATTTGTCCACAGGTGGGTTGGCATCACTGCTGCAGGTCAGAGTCACGGAACTGCCCTCCATTATTACACCAGAATGACTGACTGACACTGAGGTGTTCCTTGGGCCATCTGGTGTAAAATACATTGTATTTATTTATAGCAACATTTGTGTTTACATGTTATGGGTGAGTCTGAAATAATTTAATTCCGGTTTAAAAGACAATCATTAAGAAGAATGATGACATTGTGGTAATACAAATTCAGGGAAATGGGTGTTACACACTAAAATGTTTATTGATATATATTAATATGGAAAAAATATTTTCTCAATTCAATGATCAACATGATCAGTCTATCAAACTGGACATTTAAACTGTTATATTCTGAGTTCTGACTTCTTAAACTTGGAACATTGTGTACTAGAGACATGATACATCAGAAGTAATACTGTTGTATCTGAAGAGAGATAGAGACTGGTTTTACATCAGAAGTAATACTATAGTATCTGAGGAGTGATAGAGACTGGTTTTACATCAGAAGTAATACTGTAGTATCTGAGGAGAGATAGACTGGTTTTACATCAGAAGTAATACTATAGTATCTGAGGAGTGATAGAGACTGGTTTTACATCAGAAGTAATACTGTAGTATCTGAGGAGTGATAGAGACTGGTTTTACATCAGAAGTAATACTGTAGTATCTGAGGAGAGATAGACACTGGTTTTACATCAGAAGTAATACTGTAGTATCTGAGGAGTGATAGAGACTGGTTTTACATCAGAAGTAATACTGTAGTGTCTGAGGAGTGATAGAGACTGGTTTTTACATCAGAAGTAATACTGTAGTATCTGAGGAGTGATAGAGACTGGTTTTACATCAGAAGTAATACTGTAGTATCTGAGGAGTGATAGAGACTGGTTTTTACATCAGAAGTAATACTATAGTATCTGAGGAGTGATAGAGACTGGTTTTTACATCATAAGTAATACTGTAGTATCTGAGGAGAGATAGAGACTGGTTTTTACATCAGAAGTAATACTGTAGTAGCTGAGGAGTGATAGAGACTGGTTTTTACATCAGAAGTAATACTATAGTATCTGAGGAGAGATAGAGACTGGTTTTTACATCAGAAGTAATACTATAGTATCTGAGGAGAGATAGAGACTGGTGTTACATCAGAAGTAATACTGTAGTATCTGAGGAGAGAGACTGGTTTTTACATCAGAAGTAATACTGTAGTAGCTGAGGAGTGATAGAGACTTGTTTTTACATCAGAAGTAATACTATAGTATCTGAGGAGAGATAGAGACTGGTTTTTACATCAGAAGTAATACTATAGTATCTGAGGAGTGATAGAGACTGGTTTTTACATCAGAAGTAATACTGTAGTATCTGAGGAGTGATAGAGACTTGTTTTTACATCAGAAGTAATACTATAGTATCTGAGGAGTGATAGAGACTGATTTTTACATCAGAAGTAATACTATAGTATCTGAGGAGTGATAGAGACTGGTTTTACATCAGAAGTAATACTGTAGTATCTGAGGAGTGATAGAGACTGGTTTTACATCAGAAGTAATACTATAGTATCTGAGGAGTGATAGAGACTGTTTTTACATCAGAAGGTAATGATTATCTGAAGGAGTCAGATGGCTTTGGAATGTGCTGAGTAGAGGGGAGGCCATCACATGACTGCTATAGGTGATACGGGTGGAGAGATTTGGAGTGGGAATCAAGGTGGTTGAGGTCAGGTCGGGTCACCTTGGGGGAGAAGGAACGCTTTATTACCCATCACTTGGTCTTCCTGTTGAACCATAAAGGATGTGAGGGTTGGAGAGAAGGAGGAGTGCATCTAAACTGGACTATATATACTTGTGTTGGTGGAACATGTCTTGTCTAATGCAGCTGTATTGACCCTCTGGGAGAATACATCTGGTTTGAGCTTTCATAGTGTCCGCTGAATTTTACTTGGGCAATTATTTTTACAAATATGAACCTACCATAGCCCCAATGTACTTACATGTGACAGTGAGAGTCTCTTCAGCAGAGGGGAGATCCTCATGGCCTTCTACAGCACAGGAGTATCTGCCTGTATCCTCACTGCTGACTGAGAATAGGATATAGACAGGAGAGGAGGTGTTGCTGTTTGGTATAGGCTGTCCATTCTTATACCAACTGTAGACTGTGATGGGGTCCAGTGTACATTTGGTTCCACATGTCAGTGTGACATTCTCCCTCTCTGACACAGATGTAGGATCCAACACAACATCTAGAGTAAAATGAAACAAATCATTACTCTCCTCTTATATATGTCCTCCTATGTGAAATACTAGATTTGGTATATTTCCATCAGATACCACTACTGTGTCTGTATGACTGCCCTTAATAAGGTAATTATAGTAATAGATGTGAGATGTGTGACAGATTACCTGTGACAGTCAGGGAGACAGGTGAGCCAGAAAACTTTCCTCCAGATGTTATGACTCTGAACCTGTACCCAGCAGAGTCACTCAATCTCAGGTCTGTGATTCTCAGGGTACAGTCACTCTTCTTATCCCCAAGGTACTCTATATGACCCTCATACCCTGGCACTGAGCTCAGATCTTCAGCCTCCATACCAGACCAGTTAGTAAACCAGAAAGCTTTTTTAATCTCATGATAACTGGGATATGTGTAAGAGCAGAATATGTCCACTGTTGACCCCTTCAATGCACAGATCCTCTGATGGGTGTAAGTCACACTCCAACACTTCTTACCTGAAATACAAGAAGACAATAGAAAACCTTATATAAATCTTAAATTACACTATCTACCAGTATATACTGATGGTGTTTATAAAGTAGAATAAAACTGGTTCAACAGTTTACAGTAGTGAAAACCATAATTATTAAATAATTATCAATATTAATTGATTAATTGACACAACTAGAAACAACATTCTATTTGTATAAAAATGTGTATAAAAAAAGTCCACACTCACACACTGCAGGAGAGTGGAGATCCTCATGGCCTTTTACAGCACAGGAGAAACTGTCTGCATCACTAAAGTAGTCTGAGTACAGGCTGGAAGTGTCCTCCTTTACTATGTGTCCGTTCTTGTACCAGATGTAGGTGGGGTTGTCAGTCAGAGTACAGGTGGTGCTACAGGTCAGTGTCACACTCTCTCCCTCTGTCACAGCGGCAGGAGTCATCTTTACCTGCAGGTCTGAATACAGGGTCAATTACAATAACATAATTAAACCAATCAAGTATTATGGATGAAACATTAATAATTAAACATCAAATAGAAATGTATGTATAAACATGATCATTTGTTCAGCGTTACCTGTGACAGTCAGAGTTGTTCCAGGGAAGCTGTATCCCCATCTTGAAGACTGTGTGTTGAATATGAACTTGTACTCAGCTGAGTCCTCCTCTCTCAGATCTGTGATTCTCAGGGTGGAGCGACCTCTCTCCTTCTCTCCAGCATACTCCACACGACCTGCATACCCTGGGTCTGTGGTTAGGTCCTCAGGCATCAACTTATCCCTCCACCTAGCACTCTGTTTAGGACTAAACCAGAGTGATAATGTGACGGTACCATAACCACTGCCATAAGTACAGGATATGTCCACTGATGACCCCTTCAAGACACAGATTCTCCTCTTGGTGTAAGTCACTATGTTGCAGCCCTGACCCTGAACACCTGAAATATAAAGACTGTTGTTATTTCAATTCTCATTATTTTCTAAATATTTATTGCCAAGTATAAATCAATAGTAATTTCCACTTTGGGGAAAGTGAAATATTGTAGTTTACTTCAAGTAAACGTTACTGAGCATTTAATAAGTTATCTCCAACTTTTAGGCTTACAGGCCTCGTCAGGGTTTAATCCACACTCACATACTGCAGGAGAGTGGAGATCCTCGTGGTCTTTTACAGCACAGGAGTAACTGTCTGCATCACTAAAGTCGTCTGAGTACAGGCTGGAAGTGTCCTCCTTTACTATGTGTCCGTTCTTGTACCAGATGTAGGTGGGGCTGTCAGTCAGAGTACAGGTGGTGCTACAGGTCAGTGTCTTCTTATACTCCCATCTTGTCCACATTCCCCCAGTCACCTTTAGATCTGTAGTTATGAACCAACAATGGAGAACATCTGTCAGTCAGCAACATTCCAAGGTTCTCATTGAAAATGTAATAAATCATTAGAAGTGGTAACTCTACTCTTTATGTCAGATGACAGCACCTGTGACAGAGAGAGTGACAGCTGAGCCAGATGTCCATGAGCCTGTTGTAAATGAGAAGTAATATGATGCTGAATCCTCCTCTCTCAGGTCTGTGATTCTCAGGGTGCAGTCATTCTCCTTATTCCCACGGTACTCTATACGATGCTCATATTGATCTGGGATTTGAGTCCAGGTCCAACTCTTCTGTTTATTCCATTTGGTTGTTGTGACTGTATGACCTCTGGGATATGTGTAGGAGCAGGACAGATCCACTGTTGACCCCTTCAAGGCACAGATACTATTCTTGGTGTAGGTCACACTCCTGCTATTCTGACCCAGAATCACTGAAACACAGTCATAAAACAAAAGGCTATCAGGTTTAAGTCAAGGTAGGGTTTGTCCAAACATTCTTTTTTATTTTACTAGGCAAGTCAGTTAAGAACAAATTCTTATTTTCAATGACAGCCTTATTTTCAACAACAGACTTGTACCTTGTCAGCTCAGGGAATTGAACTTGCAACCTTTCGGTTACTAGTCCAACGCTCTAACCATTAGGCTACCCTGCCACCTCATTATTGCCATTGTTGTGAATGGAAACCACAGATAAGCATCACTCAGTGAGGTGTGAAATATAACTATTTAAGTAAAGAGGAGACTCCTAACAGAACACACCAGAATAACATTATGATTCTTATCCTTTTAGAAATGTCTGTAGATTGATAAACAGAGCAACTAAAAGATAAGAATCAGACCATACCTGCTACAGACCAGAGAAAGACCACCAACACACTTCCTGCTCTTCTCAAGGCCATTGTTGCATCTCCCACCCTGCAGTCTTAGAAACATAAACAACAACTCACTCTATAGCTGGTGAATAACTCCACCTGATACATTGAAGTAGAAACTGTAAATGGGGTACAGGGCCTCATTACTGAAAATGTACCAGGCTCATAGTGTTGTGTTGTATTGTGCTATATGGTTGTCTATGTGAATACTGTCTGTCTGTAAGTCTATTGCACTATTTATGTAATGTGTGTGACGTGTTGCATGTCTGTCTACGTCTGTCTATTTAAGCTGACGTGGTATGATGCAAAAATAATTTCCTAATGTATACAATAGTCATCATCAGCATCATCATCAACAACAACAACTTACTGAGCAGATGTGTAGTACTGTAAACACATATTTCTACAATGTTTGTTCTGAAGCTGTTTTATTCTCAGAACCCCAATTATAGGAGGATAAATGTTCAATCCTCTACGGTCCGTCAAGCTGTACAGCAGCCTAAAGACTGACCACCAGGTTCAATGATAGCTCCTATCCCCAAGCTGTGAGGCTAAACAGGTAGTGACTCACAAACACGCACACAAACACACACACACAAAGGCGCACACACACACACACACACACACACACACACACACACACACACACACAGAGAGTCACACCAGCCTTCGCTTTGGCTCGCCCTCCTGTCCAGCTCAGGCATTCGGTGTCGCCGGCCTTCTAGCTGCTGCCGAACCTGCTGCTGGCAAACGCCCTTCACTCATCAACCCCGGACTTGTCTTCATTACACACACCTGGTTCCAATCTCTGTATATATACTCCATCTGTCATTTGTCTTTGTCTGTCATTTGTCTTTGTCTGTCAATGTTGCTTATTTTCCTTAGAGGAATCTCTCCTACTATTTCCTGAGTAAGTTATTATTTTGCACTTTGGGTTTCGTCCTGCTTTTAATTATATAAAGCTTTAATATATTTCAGTGGTTCTCAACCTGCGACTTCTTCCTGCCTACTGCTCTCTACACTTGTGACACACACACATAGAGCATTTGTAGTGAAGGCCCATAAGGCCCATGGAGTCTGTATCAAAGTCTAGAGAGCTGGTTGTTATGGATGTAGTAATGTTAAAACACACATTCTACACAGTATAGATGTCAACCCTACTCCTATCAGTCTGGTTGTTATGGATGTAGGAATGTTAAAACACACATCCTACACAGTATAGATGTCAACCCTACTCCCTATCAGTCTGGTTGTTATGGATGTAGTAATGTTAAAACACACATCCTACACAGTATAGATGTCAACCCTACTCCCTATCAGTCTGGTTGTTATGGATGTAGTAAAGTTAAAACACACATTCTACACAGTATAGATGTCAACCCTACTCCCTATCAGTCTGGTCCTAAAGGGTCCTCAGCTAAAGTCACACACACATTTTAAGTACTTTATTTGAATCCACCAATCAAATTTAAAATGTCAAGGGTCCCTGAAAGCATGGCACTTAAGGGGACAGAAAGCAATTGAGGTAATATATACATGTAGGTAGAGTTATTAAAGTGACTTATGCATAGATAATAACAGAGAGTACTGTAGCAGCAGAGTAAAAAGTCTGCAAATAGTCTGGTTAGCCATTTGATTAGATGTTCAGGAGTCTTATGGCTCGGGGGTAGAAGCTGTTTAGAAGCCACTTGGACCTAGACTTGGTGCTCCGGTATCGCTTGCCATGCGGCAGCAGAGAGAACAGTCTATGACTATGGAGTCTGGAGTCTTTGACCATTTTTAGGGCCTTCCTCTGACACCGCCGGGTATAGAGGTCCTTAATGGAAGGAAGCTTGGCCCCAGTGATGTACTGGGCCGTACGCACTACCCTGTGTAGTGCCTTGCGGTCTGAGGCTGAGCAGTTGCCATACCAGGCAGTGACGCAACCAGTCAGGATGCTGTCAATGGTGCAGCTGTAGAACCTTTTGAGGATCTGAGGACCCATGCCAAATCTTTTCAGTCTCCTGAGTGGGAATGCGTTTTGTCGTGCCCTCTTCACGACTGTTTTGGTGTGCTTGGACCATGTTAGTTTGTTGGTGATTTGGACACCAAGGAACTTGAAGCTCTCAACCTGCTCCACTACAACCCTGTCGATGAGAATGGGGCGTGCCCGGTCCTCATTTTCCTGTGGTCCACAATCATCTCCTTTGTCTTGATCATGTTGAGGGAGAGGTTGTTGTCCTGGTACCACACGGCCAGGTCTCTGACCTCCTCCCTATATGCTGTCTTGTCATTGTTGGTGATCAGACCTACCGCTGTTGTGTCATCGGAAAACTTAATGATGGTGTTGGACTCATGCCTGGCCATGCAGTCATGAACAGGGAGTACAGGAGGGGACTGAGCACGCACTCTTGAGGGGCCCTCGTGTTGAGGATCAGCGTGGTGGATGTGTTGTTACCTACCCTTACCACCTGGGGGTGGCCCGTCAGGCCCGTCAGGAAGTCCAGGATCCAGGTGCAGAAGGAAGTGTTTAGTCCCAGGGTCCTTAGCTTAGTGATGAGCTTTGAGGGTGTTGAACACTGAGCTGTAGTCAATGAACAGCATTCTCACATAGGTGTTCCTTTTGTCCAGGTCTGAAAGGGCAGTGTGGAGTGCAATAGAGATTGCATCATCTGTGAATCTGTTGGGGCGGTTTGCAAATTGGAGTCGGTCTAGGTTTTCTGGCATAATGGTGTTGATGTGAGCCATTACCAGCCTTTCAAGCACTTCATGGCTACAGATGTGAGTGCTACGGGTCAGTAGTCATTTAGAAAGGTTACCTTAGTGTCATGGGCACAGGGACTATGGTGGTCTGCTTAAAACATGTTGTATTACAGACTCAAACAGGGAGAGGTTGAAAATGCCAGTGAAGACACTTGCCAGTTGGTCAGCGCATGCTCGGAGTACACGTCCTGGTAATCCATCTGGCCCTGACCCCTTGTGAATGTTGACCTGTTTAAAGGTCTTACTCACGTCGGCTGTGGAGAGAGTGATCACACAGTCGTCCGGAACAGCTGATGCTCTCATGCATGTTTCAGTGTTACTAGCCTCGAAGCGAGCATAGAAATAATTTAGCTCGTCTGGTAGGCTCGTGTCACTGGGCAGCTCTTGGCTGTGCTTCACTTTGTAGTCTGTAATAGTTTGCAAGCCCTGCCGTTGTAGTACAATTCGATCTTAGTCCTGTATTGACGCTTTGCCTGTTTGATGGTTCGTCGGAGGGCATAGCAAGATTTCTTATAGGTTCCGCTCCTTGAAAGCAACAGTTCTACCCTTTAGCTCAGTGCGGATCTTGCCTGTATTCCATGGGTGCTGGTTGGGGTACGTACGTACAGTCACTGTGGGGCCGACGTCATCAATGCACTTATTGATGAAGCCAGTGACTGTGATGTACTCCTCAATGCCATTGGAAGAATCCCGGGAACATTTTCCAGCCTGTGCTAGCAAAACAGTCCTGTAGCTTAGCATCTGCTTCATCTGACCACGTTTTTATTGACCGAGTCACTGGTGCTTCCTGCTTTCATTTTTGCTTGTAAGCAGGAATCAGGAGGATAGAATTATGGGCAAGGGAGAGCTTTGTACGTGTCTCTGTGTGTGGATTAAAGGTGGTCAATCATTTTTTTCCCTCTGGTTGACATTTAACATGCTGGTGGAAATGAAGTAAAATGGATTTAAGTTTCCCTGCATTAAAGTCCCCAGCCACTAGGAGAGCCCCCTCTGGATGAGCATTATCCTGTTTTCTTATGGCGGTATACAGCTCATTGAGTGCGGTCTTAGTGCCAGCATCGGAATGTGGTGGTATGTAGACAGCTATGAAAAATACAGACAAACTCTCTAGGTAGACAGTGTGGTCTACAGCTCATCATGAGATACTCTACCTCAGGCGGGCAAAACCTTGAGACTTCCTTAGATATCATGCACCAGCTGTTGTTTACAAACATACATAGACCGCCACCCCTTGTCTATCCAGAGGCTGCTGTTGGATCCTGCCGATACAGTGTATAACCTGCCAGCTGTATGTTTTTCATGTCGTCGTTGAGCCACGACTCGGTAAAACATAAGATATTACAGTGTTAATGTCCCATTGGTAGGATATATGTGATTTTAGTTTGTCCAATTTATTATCCAGCGATTGTACGTTGGCCAATAGTCAGATGGCAACGGTACATTAGCCAGTCGTCGGCGGATCCTCACAAGGCAGCCCGATCTCCTCCCGCAAAATATTTTCTGTCTCTTTCTCCGGCGACTGACGTGGATGAGGGCCTGTTCGTGTGTCTGGAGTAAATCCCTCTTGACTGACTCATTAAAGAGAAATTCTTTGTCCAGTTCAAGGTGAGAAATCGCTGTTCTGATTTCTAGAAGCTCTTTTCGGTCAAAGAGACGTTAGCAACAACATTATGTTCAAAATAAAAAAATAAAACAGCAGCCATCTTCTCCGGTGCCAACAAGGTGTCCCCTTACACAATGTTTATGCATGTGTGCTGTTGGTGAGACTACTTGTCTCACATCGCTGGCTATCAGGGCAAGAAGGCAGTCATGTCTAGCATTGTACAAATCCCCCGCACACACACACACTGCAGTGTTACAATGTTTGTTTGCATGTCTTTTTTACCCAGGTTAATCATCTCATCCCTATGTAGATCAACACTCCTACACTGAGACACTTTATGAATACTGACCCTGATGTAACAACCAAAACACAGCTCAAAACATAGCAAGAAGTAAAATGATACTTTACCCTCAAGTATATGAGTAATAACTAAAACAAATACCCAAAAACTATATTTCAAGATATTGTAAAGAGTACTTACAGAGTGAAGTGAAGGGGAGAGGTCTTGTACAGTGAGTCAACTGACTGATAGTGTGTGGGAACTGCTAGTAAGTGTCAGTTCTGTGTTGATACATATTTATAGTAGTCAGAACACAAGCAGCTGACACAGAACTGTCCTTTCCTTCCTCTTTAAGTCATTAACATGCATGAGGACCAGAACAGCATGTCAGAGAAGGGAGGTTACTGTATTAGAGTGGGCCCTACATTTGTAAAATGGACAATATGTCCCCCATTTCCACTTTTATTTAAATACAGAACCATGTTGACTATTATATATGGAATATTTATAACATCTTAGAATGTGTTGTCCCTCTGAGTTCTACATGAAACAGGTTAAAGTTACATTTACATTTGGTCAGTTCCATGATGTCATTCATTCTATTCTACAAACCCATTCAATTTACACTCCTCATCAGCTGCATCAAGGTGCTACTGAAGGTTCCAGTGTTCTAGACTAGAGCTCTCCCTACTGGCATCTCAACATTACTGCACCATCCTAATAATAATGTCCTCAATAATGTTGGGCTAATAGCAACATTAGAAACTGGAAAGTAATCAGATATAATATAGAATCTAACATAGCCTGTTATCCATATATAGTTTAATGTAGTCTGTTATCCATATATCGTTTAATGTAGCCTGTTATCCATATATAGTCTAATGTAGCCTGTTATCCATTTATAGTTTAATGTAGTCTGTTATCCATATATAGTTTAATGTAGCCTGTTATCCATATATAGTTTAATGTAGCCTGTTATCCATATATAGTCTAATGTAGCCTGTTATCCATTTATAGTTTAATGTAGTCTGTTATCCATATATAGTTTAATGTAGCCTGTTATCCATATATAGTTTAATGTAGCCTGTTATCCATATATAGTTTAATGTAGCATCTTATCCATATATAGTTTAATGTTGTGGTGAAATCCTGCACAGAGCCTTCACCGTGCTCTGCCACTTTAAGAGCGCATCAGCAGTCAGGAAGGAGGAAATAAAGCTCTTACTGTCGGATGGTGCACAGTGTGTGCAACTCTGCAGAAGTCTTGTTTATTTTCAGCGTGCTTAGTTGTAAAGTGTTAAGTCGATCGCCGGTGTTTCCTCTCTAGGTCGTAGTTTTAAAATAATTATTTTTCCAGACGTTGAAGTTAGGTTCAGGTTTAGGTTCTGAATTAAAGATGAAATATGTGATTTATAGACGTCTGTGTTTGGGCCAAATGAAAGCTGGTCCAGAGTGGGCAAAATCTCAACCAAACATAGACGTCAATGGTTGGTTCAGATTTGGTCCGGACCAGAACAAAAACCAACGTCCGTGAACGTGGAAATCAAGGCCGGTCCAGAATGCACCAAAAAAAGACGTCCAGTCCACACAGGACCAAAACAAGACGTCCAAAAAGGTGTCAGTGTAGGACGGTGCTTAATGAGGCATAGCCTACAGTGTTGTCTGAAATTGAATTTTAGGAATGCCCATCTATGTTGTAGGCCTACCATTTGTAAAAACATCAAAAAAGACTGCCAATTCGGACATTACCAAAAAATATGTCCAAAAGACGTCGGCCTGTGCTTACAGGGGTGTATTCTACCATGTCGGCCCACAATGGAATTTTATGAATGCCCATCCATTTGGTAGGTCCACCTTTAGTAAAACAGGCCGTTGCATCAACTTAATTAGTCCTGAATCCTGTGACTAATCAATTTGGCTAATTAACCTCTGAATATCAGCTACCCAACTTTATCAGGAGGAGTTATCCTTAGCCTATTTGCAATGTGTTTACACAGCAACAAATTAAGAAATATTTATTATTGCTATGGTCAGCTTAGTAAAACATTGAAGGATACATACTTGAAACCACTGATCATGACAATTTAGCCCAGGGGATGAATCTCCTGGACAGCAGTGACTAGCCTGGTTGTCCAGTCCATATGGTCTATTTTACTTTGACCTGTCCTGTTTTTAGAATATGTTGTTTAAGTGTCAGCGCATTTTCTATGTGATTGAGGGTCATTTAGGTTAGGCTATTTGATCGGAGAAACCTGATGTAAAAAGTTTCCCAAAAAGGCCACATACTCTTTCTACCACATGTTATATCAATCTCTCTTACTCTTACTTTAGGCCATTTTCAAAATGTCTCCACAACAATCTATTGCTCTCAGAGCTCTTAAAATAGCATGCACAAGTATTTATGTGAAGCCACATGTACAATGTACATCCCATCTTTTGTAGCATACAATATAGCTCAGAATTTGTCAAGGGTGACAATAATTTTGGTCTTGACTGTATATCCCACAATCTGATTAATATGTAAAAATACATTTACACACAGTTATACTTGACCCTGTTATACTTTGACAGTGAACATGACCCTATTGAATGGAGATCTGGGTATTACTGGCATACTCTACTGATCATGTTTTAAACATGCAATTGAATAAACTGAACTGAACCAAACACATGAAACCACAGTCCAGGGTCAGTATTCACCAAGTGTATCAGAGTAGCAGAGCTGATCTGGGATCAGTTTAGCCTTTTAGATCATAATTATATGGACCGTCTGGACACTTTATGAATACAGGCCCTGATGTAACAACCAAAACACAGTTCAATATAAACCAACAAGTACAAAGATACAGTAAGTCATGTGATGTATGGCTAAAAACATAAAAACAATATTTCAAGATAACGTCAAGTGTACTTACAGAGTGAAGTGAAGGGGAGAGGTCTTGAACAGTTAGTCAACGTACTGTCAGTGCGTGGAAACAAGAAGTAGTCTACTGTAAGTATTAGTAGAAGTAGGCATAGCCTAAGTGTGAGTTCTGTGGTTGACACGTTTTAAAAGTAGCCTAGTCAGGGCATTAACATGCAGGAACAGCATGTCACATAAGGGATGTTACTGTATCTAAATAGAAAATGGTCTAAAGTCAGCATGCTGTAGTTGCATTTCTTTATTTGAGGAGTGGGCCTACATGTTTTACAAGAGACAAAATGTGACCCATTCCCATCATTCTTCATCAGCTGCATCAAAGTGGTACTGAAGGTTCCAGAACAGATGAAAGGGTTGTGTCTTTGGTTCCAGTGTTCTAGACTAGAGCTCTCCCTACTGACATCTCAACATTACTGCAGCCTCCAGGTTTCACATGTCCCTACTAGTCCGATGAAAATATACAAAATAGAAGGTAAAATAACATTTGAAAATGTTACAAATGTATATAGAATAAACCAGGCATGCACGTACAAGTACTGTTATTGGGATTTATGTTGACCCGGCATTTGAATTGAGCGAATTAGTGATCTCAGCTAGTTTATGTTGATAGCTAAAGTTAGCTAGCTGGCTAGAAACAACAGACAACAGTGAGCTGTCATTATGCCAAGGCCAAGGCAAGCTGCTTTGAATTTCCAGTGTGTCGAGCTGGATGGACTTCTGAGCGTCTGATAGGGCAGAGGGGTAGAGCTCCAGACACCAGTAGCAGTATGAACCATTCCAAAAGTACCAAAGAAATACAAGAAATGAGATCAAAGTAGAAATAGTCCATCCAGATCTTTACCACCTAGTAAATCTGTTGGACCACTTCCATTAGAGTACTCCTGCAATAGTCTAGGGAGTATCACACCCACACACACACACACATGCACACACACGTGAACACACACACACACACACACACACACACACACACACATGGATGCAAGCACACACACGCACACACCCATACAACGTCTGAACTACTGGGAAAGACTGGCAAGTTCCAGACTTGGTGTGTGTGTGTTTGTTGATGAACAGTGCTGACTGTTGATCTATTACAGTTTATCTCCTGACAGTAATGGAGTATCCCTGGCTGGCCTATAGGCTAGCCACTCATGGATTATGTTGCTCAATGGCGCCATCATGTCTACAATAGGCAGAAATACAAGAAACATAATTTATTTATTTGTTGTCTATTTATTGTCTAACTTTGATCTTATTTACAACATGATACTTGTACTGTATTCAATGTAAAAATAAAGAAAAACATTTCATGTATTTAAAAAAGGTAATAATTCATTATTTGATAATAAAACAAGCAATATTATGACACTGAACAATATGGTATTACATAATATAAAATATAAAATGCCCAATAATATCTGACACCAATACAAAGTAAAACGTATTTAAACACATCAGGAGCAACTCCAGAGCTACAATTATTTAAAAGCTCTTATCAATATTATTCATATTGTGTCACTAAGACAAGCCTATACTTTATCTATTATAAAACATCTGGAATTGGCAAAATCCCATAGAAAAGATAAAAACAGATAGGTACCAGAGAACAGTAGGCTATTTATTAAGAGGAGCCAGTTCAGAAAGGAAACCCGGAAAAGTGCCCGCCTCAACTGAGATTGCACCAATTAGAGGCTAGTATCATTCCCAACTTCCTTATTGACCGGGTCTGCTCTTCCATCCTTCTGCCGCTTGCTGTTTCTGTTACTATGCGCTGGCTTCTTTTTCTCCATTGACTCTGCTGCTGTAACTAGCTGTTTCTGTTACTATGCGCTGGCTTCTTTTTCTCCATTGATTCTGCTGCTGTAACTAGCTGTTTCTGTTACTATGCGCTGGCTTCTTTTTCTCCATTGACTCTGCTGCTGTAACTAGCTGTTTCTGTTACTATGCGCTGGCTTCTTTTCTCCATTGACTCTGCTGCTGTAACTAGCTGTTTCTGTTACTATGCGCTGGCTTCTTTTTCTCCATTGACTCTGCTGCTGTAACTAGCTGTTTCTGTTACTATCGCTGGCTTCTTTTTCTCCATTGACTCTGCTGCTGTAACTAGCTGTTTCTGTTACTATGCGCTGGCTTCTTTTTCTCCATTGACTCTGCTGCTGTAACTAGCTGTTTCTGTTACTATGCGCTGGCTTCTTTTCTCCATTGACTCTGCTGCTGTAACTAGCTGTTTCTGTTACTATGCGCTGTCTTCTTTTCTCCATTGACTCTGCTGCTGTAACTAGCTGTTTCTGTTACTATGCGCTGGCCTCTTTTCTCCATTGACTCTGCTGCTGTAACTAGCTGTTTCTGTTACTATGCGCTGGCTTCTTTTCTCCATTGACTCTGCTGCTGTAACTAGCTGTTTCTGTTACTATGCGCTGGCTTCTTTTCTCCATTGACTCTGCTGCTGTAACTAGCTGTTTCTGTTACTATCGCTGGCTTCTTTTCTCCATTGACTCTGCTGCTGTAACTAGCTGTTTCTGTTACTATGCGCTGGCTTCTTTTTCTCCATTGACTCTGCTGCTGTAACTAGCTGTTTCTGTTACTATGCGCTGGCCTCTTTTCTCCATTGACTCTGCTGCTGTAACTAGCTGTTTCTGTTACTATGCGCTGGCTTCTTTTCTCCATTGACTCTGCTGCTGTAACTAGCTGTTTCTGTTACTATGCGCTGGCTTCTTTTTCTCCATTGACTCTGCTGCTGTAACTAGCTGTTTCTGTTACTATGCGCTGGCTTCTTTTTCTCCATTGACTCTGCTGCTGTAACTAGCTGTTTCTGTTACTATGCGCTGGCTTCTTTTTCTCCATTGACTCTGCTGCTGTAACTAGCTGTTTCTGTTACTATGCGCTGGCTTCTTTTCTCCATTGACTCTGCTGCTGTAACTAGCTGTTTCTGTTACTATGCGCTGGCTTCTTTTTCTCCATTGACTCTGCTGCTGTACCTAGCTGTTTCTGTTACTATGCGCTGGCCTCTTTCTCCATTGATTCTGCTGCTGTAACTAGCTGTTTCTGTTACTATGCGCTGGCTTCTTCTTCTCCATTGACTCTGCTGCTGTAACTAGCTGTTTCTGTTACTATCGCTGGCTTCTTTTCTCCATTGACTCTGCTGCTGTAACTAGCTGTTTCTGTTACTATGCGCTGGCTTCTTTTCTCCATTGACTCTGCTGCTGTAACTAGCTGTTTCTGTTACTATCGCTGGCTTCTTTTCTCCATTGACTCTGCTGCTGTAACTAGCTGTTTCTGTTACTATGCGCTGGCTTCTTTTTCTCCATTGACTCTGCTGCTGTAACTAGCTGTTTCTGTTACTATGCGCTGGCTTCTTTTCTCCATTGACTCTGCTGCTGTAACTAGCTGTTTCTGTTACTATGCGCTGGCTTCTTTTCTCCATTGACTCTGCTGCTGTAACTAGCTGTTTCTGTTACTATCGCTGGCTTCTTTTTCTCCATTGACTCTGCTGCTGTAACTAGCTGTTTCTGTTACTATGCGCTGGCTTCTTTTCTCCATTGACTCTGCTGCTGTAACTAGCTGTTTCTGTTACTATCGCTGGCCTCTTTTTCTCCATTGATTCTGCTGCTGTAACTAGCTGTTTCTGTTACTATCGCTGGCTTCTTTTCTCCATTGACTCTGCTGCTGTAACTAGCTGTTTCTGTTACTATGCGCTGGCTTCTTTTCTCCATTGACTCTGCTGCTGTAACTAGCTGGTTCTGTTACTGTGCGCTGGCCTCTTTTTCTCCATTGATTCTGCTGCTGTAACTAGCTGTTTCTGTTACTGTGCGCTGGCTTCTTTTTCTCCATTGACTCTGCTGCTGTAACTAGCTGTTTCTGTTACTGTGCGCTGGCTTCTTTTCTCCATTGACTCTGCTGCTGTAACTAGCTGTTTCTGTTACTATGCGCTGGCTTCTTTTCTCCATTGACTCTGCTGCTGTAACTAGCTGTTTCTGTTACTATCGGCTTCTTTTCTCCATTGACTCTGCTGCTGTAACTAGCTGTTTCTGTTACTATGCGCTGGCTTCTTTTCTCCATTGACTCTGCTGCTGTAACTAGCTGTTTCTGTTACTATGCGCTGGCTTCTTTTTCTCCATTGACTCTGCTGCTGTAACTAGCTGTTTCTGTTACTATGCGCTGGCTTCTTTTCTCCATTGACTCTGCTGCTGTAAATAGCTGTTTCTGTTACTATCGCTGGCTTCTTTTCTCCATTGACTCTGCTGCTGTAACTAGCTGTTTCTGTTACTATCCTGGCTTCTTTTCTCCATTGACTCTGCTGCTGTAACTAGCTGTTTCTGTTACTATGCGCTGGCTTCTTTTTCTCCATTGACTCTGCTGCTGTAACTAGCTGTTTCTGTTACTATGCGCTGGCTTCTTTTCCTCCATTGACTCTACTGCTGTAACTAGCTGTTTCTGTTACTATGCGCTGGCTTCTTTTTCTCCATTGACTCTGCTGCTGTAACTAGCTGTTTCTCACTATGCTGCTGATTTCTGATATAATGTTTTCTTCGTAAATGCTCGCTAGCTGTGTTTGAACCTCGCCCGCATCGTTCAATATGCTCATGTTGCAATGTGTGGCTGCTGCGGGGATGTGATTGATTGCGAGGATCAACCATGTTGCTGCTCTGTTATCAGTAAATAGCCGGCGACATGTAGAATTAGCTAAGTAGAATTATCCTCAGGAGTAGCCTATTATATAGCCTACTTGTTTGTTCCCAATAGCAGTTTTGGAGCTGAGTCAGTGTGCTCCGTGAACCATCATGGAGAATACTCCTTCATCCATACAAGGAGGAAGCAGCCTATGCTAGACTAGCATACAGGCTATGTGTTGCTATACAGTGAGTGAGAAGCAATGTTTTCTGATCATGAGCAGGAGATGGTGTTTATCACAGTGATTCGGTACTATTTCAGTCTGTCAATGTTAACTAGTTGAGTGTAGCATGTCGCCAGCTACAGAAACCGCTGCAATCAATGCACCCTATCAGCCATAGCTTCCATTTTCCAGATCATCCCAGTCACATTAGTCGGTGTGACTTTCACCCACAGTCACAATTCAAATGTTCTACAACATATTTCTGGTTATTATTCTTGGAACCCTATTCTCTTACACAGTTTAAAGTAGAAACCTTGACATTGTAATAATCTAGAAATGACCAGCAGGAGACGGGAGGACAGTTAGTCTCGTTTAGTCCAAAACCTCTCGTGCTCCACAGCCCCCGGCACAGTAGTGCGCATGCGCATGTCCTATTAGGTGTAGTAACGTAACACTGCCGTAAAACATTACTGCTTAGTAACAGCATAGTAACTCATATAAACACATGTAGATCACAGATACTACACAAATGAACTTGCAGACTGGTCTGGACTAGTGCATTTGTAGAGTTACACTTTAGCTGCACTTCTACTCTGATTTGCTCAGAGCATCTGCTAGCTCATTAGTGCAGGGGTTCTTAAACTTTTTCAGCCTGGGACCCAAATGAGAAATTCTGTGTTTTCCTGGGACCCAAACTTAGGAAAATATGCAACTTACATAAATATCGGTACATTTCATTGTCCTTATGCCTAAAACAAATGCAATATAGACAAAAACAAATAACAATGAAATTACATTTCTATTAATGTTTATTTTCCCCCCATTTAAAACACTCTTACATATCTGTCTAGGTTGGAACTGTTGCTGTTAAAATACAATAAATCGTTTTCATTCTGAATTGGAATAAACAGATTGATCACATCACACAGATGAGTAACAGAACACACAGGCTTTTGATAGTGAATAGTTCTGAAACAACTCCCTGGGTTTACCGTCATGCTGTGGATGTTTGGTCAGGACGTGTCGTTTTATTCATTTGTTCGTTATGAGAGACTCATTACTAAGCACAAAACACATGGTGGGCGCTCCTCGTTATAAGTTTGTATGAAAGAGAGAGAGAGAAACTCATCGCTGTATATGGGTTTCATGACAATTGAGCTCAGTCAGAACCTGTGTCTAGCATGAGTCCATTTGATGCCAACGGTGAGTGACGGCGAGTGGGAATGACAAGTCAGTGTCTGACAGCGCATCATCTGCTGCCTGAACGACAGCGCTGCGTCGTGTGTCCGGAGGGATCTTCAAGAAAAGTGCAGAAAAAAGATCCGCTAAAGCCCGAAGCACACAGGCATCTCCCTCACACTCGCGCTGCTGCCAAACTGAGCAGAGACCGCTGCTTAATGAAGCAGAAAGCGCACTGAACAGAGAGCGCAGATGCACTTGGCCAAATCAATTCCAGTAATTCATGAAATGATTATACATTTACACTGACACGTCGCGACCCACCATTAACAGGTGACCCATACTTTAAGAAAGGCTGCATTAGTGCATACTGACTGGTAGAGGGGTTGGGTTAAATGCAGAAGACACATTTCAGTTGAATGCATTCAGTTGTACAACTGACTAGGTATGCCCCTTTCCCCTTTATATAGCCTCACTATTGTTATTTTACTGCTGCTGTTTAATTATTTGTTACTTTTACTTAAAACTTATTTTTTCGTAACTTCTGAAAGCGTTGTTGGTTAAGGGGCTTGTAAGTAAGCATTTCAGCAGTGTTGGATGGGCTGTTGAAACTAGCATTACATAGCATGCGGTGGGTTTACTAAACACCCACATGGCGCTCAGTGTTGGCGATTGCCTCTTATGGAAATGTCTGTTAGAGGGCTTACTTCAGACACTGTTATATGCAGGCTTATTCTAGTAATGTACGGGGTCTATTTCCAGTATCTGTCATTGGTTGCCAGCGTCAATGTTGGACAGAGGTTCACCAGGTGCTGCATTCAGGCAGCATAACAGTAGCAGAGTTGCATAGGTAGGATATCTTCATACACCAAGATGACAGCTCTTTCTGTCTCAGTGATTGGTGTAGCTTACCGCGCTCGCTGCTCGTACGCTATTTTATATATTGATGCTTTGCTTGGGCAGTGAGCTACCCTGAAGGAGCAGAACTTGTATCATCAAAACGTGCATTATTTATTTGCTAATAAATGGTTCAACATATTTCTACGTGGTGTTTTCTTTCTGAAATTAAGCGGAGCCAGTTCAGAAAATAAACCTGACGCATCAGCTAAGATTGCACCAGTAAGAGGCTAGTATCATTTACGTCCACCTTATTTGGCGGTCTATTTAGGCTGACCAGGTCTGTTCTCTCATCCTGCTGCCACTTGCTGCTACTATGAGCTGGCTTCTAGCTCCTCCCAGCACCCCAGCCTCCACCTGTTAGGTTCTGTGTTCCTGCTGGGGGAGTGGTATAGCTTACTGCTACCCTGAAGGAGCAGAGCTAATGAATAGTTCAACATATTTCTACGTGAAATGTCATCAAATCTGGAAATGGCAAAATCTATTAGAAAATAGCAGAAGCATAATCTATCCCATTTATCATCTATATACATACTGTATTTATCATCTATATACATACTGTATTTATCATTAGGAGAACAATCTAAATTCCAGCATTTACTAAAAGTTAAAGCTCATCGTCTGGAAAACCTAATAGATAAGAAAGCAATATGATAGTAAGAGAATAGCATTGTGAGGCCTAGCTTTGGTTTGATGCCGTAGCTCTTCAGTCCAGGTTCTGTGGGGGTTCTCTTCAGTCCAGGTTCTGTGGTGGTTCTCCTCAGTCCAGGTTCTGTGGGGATTCCCTTCAGTCCAGGTTCTGTGGTGGTTCTCTTCAATCAGGTTCTGTGGTGGTTCTCTTCAGTCCAGGTTCTGTGGTGGTTCTCTTCAGCCAAGATCTGTGGTGGTTCTCTTCAGTCCAGGTTCTGTGGTGGTTCTCTTCAGTGAGGTTCTGTGGTGAATCTCTTCAGTCCAGGTTCTGTGGTGGTTCTCTTCAGTCAGGTTCTGTGGTGGTTCTCTTCAGTCCAGGTTCTGTGGTGGTTCTCTTCAGCCAAGATCTGTGGTGGTTCTCTTCAGTCCAGGTTCTGTGGTGGTTCTTTTCAATCCAGGTTCTGTGGTGCTTCTCTTCAGTCAGGTTCTGTGGTGCTTCTCTTCAATCCAGGTTCTGTGGTGGTTCTCTTCAATCCAGGTTATGTGGTGGTTCTCTTCAGTCCAGGTTCTGTGGTGGGTCACTCCAGTTCTCATAATCGGAGGGCTCAGCGTCTATCTGAGGGGCTGTTCCACTGTCCAGGTTCTGTGGTGGTTCTCTCCAGTTCTCATAATCGGAGGGCTCAGCATCTATCTGAGGGGCTGTTTCACTGTCCAGGTTCTGTGGTGGGTCACTCCAGTTCTCATAATCGGAGGGCTCAGCATCTATCTGAGGGGCTGTTTCACTGTCCAGGTTCTGTGGTGGTTCTCTCCAGTTCTCATAATCAGAGGGCTCAGCATCTATCTGAGGGGCTGTTTCACTGTCCAGGTTCTGTGGTGGTTCTCTCCAGTTCTCATAATCGGAGGGCTCAGCATCTTTCTGAGGTGCTGTGTCACAGTGGAGTCCCTTAATCTGAAAGAAGACACACTGAATGAGCACTTTACGAACCATTTTTATGTAAATTAATTTGCTTACTGTCTATGGTATTAGGATTGAAGTAACTTTGGTTGTTGACATTATTACCTGTGTGTGTCTGCTGTGGCATCACTTCCCTCCTGTGGATCTCCTGTAATGAGGGACAGAGTGAGTTCTGCTCTCTACTGACCTCTAGTGGAAGTTGATGTTACTAATACAGTATATGGAAATGAAAGACTCACCTCTTCAGAGTGCAGTAGATGGTGAGTAGAAGAGCTACAGCAGTCAGGACAGCCCCCACCCCCACAACAGGAACCCAGGGAAACACTGCTGCAGGATCTTGGGTTTATAAATGCATGATGTCAGAATGAAATCTGTAAAATTACAGAGCACAAAAATAGACAGAATGTGTCATACTTACATATAACATTAATATGGACAGGGATAGTCTCTCTCCCTATAATGTTCAGAGCCTCACAGTAGTATCCCTCTCTGTCCTCAGAGCTGATGTTATGGATGGTGTAATTCTGTCCAGAATGTCTCATTGACATTTTCTTGTATGTTATCTTGTACCAGGTGTATTTGTCCACAGGTGGGTTGGCATCACTACTGCAGGTCAGAGTCACTGAACTGCCCTCCACTATTTCACCAGGGGGGCTGACTGACACTGAGGTGTTCTTTGGGCCATCTGGATAACAGTCAAAGTAAAAGTTAGGCTTCTCATTATGAAATTGTGTAAGTATTTTGAACTGTAAAATCAACAACCATTAATATAAATGAAATAGTAGTCCTATTTCATGTCTGTTTCACTGCATATCAACACTGTTTTTGTAAGACTTTAAAAAGTGTATTAGTCCCACTCACACACTGCAGGAGAATTGATGCCTTTTACAGCACAGTAGAAGCTGTCTTCAGTTTTGAAGTAGACTGAGTATGAGGGGGAGGAGTCCTCTTGTACAATCTTACTGTTCCTGTACCAGATGTAGGTGGGGTTACCAGTCAGAGTACAGGTGGTGCTACAGGTCAGTGTCGTTGACCACCATGTAGTGGTCACCTTCACCTGCAGGTCTGGAGTAGATAACAACATTAAACCCTCAGTGACCTGTTGTCTAGTTCTAATGAGGCAGGAGTGGACGTTCTCAAATCATCCATTCAGATATTCCTATTATAAGCATACTTTCATTTTTATATTATTTCAATACATATCAAGACAATTTTCCTGAACCAATTAAACAGATCAACACTATATATAATATCACTGTAACTGTAACAGACAGAGTGATTAAACACATCAACACTATATATAATATCACTGTACCTGGAACAGACAGAGTGATTAAACAGATCAACACTATATATAATATCACTGTACCTGGAACAGACAGAGTGATTAAACAGATCAACACTATATATAATATCACTGTACCTGGAACAGACAGGGTGATTAAACAGATCAACACTATATATAATATCACTGTACCTGTAACATACAAAGTGACTCCAGGGCTACCAGTATATTCCCCTCCGGTCTGATTCGTTATGAATCTGAACTTGTATGTAGCGGAGTCACTCTCTGTCAGGTCTGTGATTTTCAGGGTTCGGCCTTCCGTCTTACGCTTACGGTACGTCACACGACCTTTGTAGTCTGGGTCATGTAACAGACTCACATAATTCTCCACAGCATACATTTTGGTGAACCAGATGGTTGATGTGACTTTATGACCTCTAGGATATCTGATAGAGCAGGACAGCTCCACTGTTGACCCCTTCAAGGCACAGATACTCTGAGTGGTGTATGTAACACTCCAGCCATTCTGCCCCAGTACCACTGAAACACAGTTAGACATCACAAGGACGTTACATTAAGTTCAAGGTCTTTTTGACTCACACTAACACTTTGTTCCCATAGTTGCTGAGTTGAGACATAGATACTCTTTGGTTGAGTGTGAATGGAAACCACAGATAAGCTTCACTCAGTGAGGTGTGAAAGACAACTGTTTAAAGTGAAGTGGAGACACCAAATTTGTCGCCAGTAGAACATAAAAATGGTTATGCTTTTAGAAATACCTGTAGTTTGACAAAACCGGGCAACTAAAAGATAAGAATGAGACCATACCTGCCACAGACCAGAGAAAGACCACCAACACACTTCCTGCTGTTCCAAAGGACATTGTTGCATCTCCCACCCTGCAGTCTTAGAAACATAAACAACAACTCACTCTATAACTGGTGAATAACTCCACCTGATACATTGAAGTAGAAACTGGAATTGGGGTACAGGGCCTCAATACTGAAAAAAAATGAACCAGGCTCATATTGTGTTGTGTTGTATAGTGCTATATGGTTGCCTATGTGAATACTGTCTGTCTGTAATTCTATTTAAGATGACATGCTGTATGATGCAAAAATAGTTTCCTAATGGATTCAATAAAGTCATTATCATCACCAACAACAACAACAATCACTTATTGAACAGATCTGTAGTACTGTAAACACATATTTCTACATTGATTGTTCTGAAGCTGTTTTATTCTCAGAACCCCAAATATAGGAGGATAAATGTTCAGTCCTCTACGGTCCGTCAAGCTGTACAGCAGCATAAAGACTGACCACCAGGTTCAATGATAGCTCCTATCCCCAAGCTGTGAGGATAAACAGCAAGTGACTCACACACATATACACATGCACACTCACGCACAAACACAGTCTTGTACAACTAACCTTGTGGGGACACAGATTTCATTCCCATTCAAAATCCTATTTTCCCTTACCCTAACCCTAACGCTAACCTTAACCCTAGCTCCTAATCCTCAACTTAACAATAACCCTTCTGGTCGCGACAAGTATAGTTAAAACGTCCACACACACAATAATGTGGACGCCTCTTCAAATGAGTGGATTCAGCTATTTAAACCACCATCATTGCTGACAGGTGTATAACATCGAGCACACAGCCATGCCATCTCCATAGACAAACATTGGCAGTAGAATGGCCTTACTGAGGACTTGATTTTCAACATGGCACTGTCATAGGATGCCACCTTTCCAACAGCTCAGTTTGACAAATTTCTGTCCTCGTTTGCAACACTCACTACCAAGTTCCAAACTGCCTCTGGAAGCAAAGTTCAGCACCAGAACTGTTAGTCCAGAGCTTCAGGAAATAGATTTCTGCCCTGCTAGAGCAGGGTTTACATAGCCGAGCAGCCACACTCAAGCCTAAGATCACCATGCGCAATGCCAAGCGTCGGCTGGAGTGGTGTAAAGCTTGCAGACATTGGACTCTGGAGCAGTGGAAACGCTTTCTCTGGAGTGATGAATCACGATTCACCATCTGGCAGGACTATTCTGGGTTTGGCGGATGACAGGAGAACTCTACCTGCCCCAATGCATAGTGCCAACTGTAAAGTTTGGTGGAGAAGGAGTAATGGTCTTTGGCTGTTTTTCCTGGATAGGGATAGGCCCCTTAGTTTCAATGAAGGGAAATCATAACGCTACAGCATACAATGACATTCTAGACAATTCTGTTCTTACAACTTTGTGGCTACAGTTTGGGGAAGGCCCTTTCTGGTTTCAGCATGACACACAAAGCCAGATCCAAACAGAAATGGTTTGTCGAGATCGGTGTGGATGAACTGTACTGGCCTGCACAGAGCCCTGACTTCAACCACATCGAACACTGCAAGCCAGGCCTAATCGCCTAACATCAATCCCCAACCTCACTAATGCTCTTGTGGCTGAATGGAAGCAAGTCCCCGCAGCAATGTTCCAAAATCTACTGGAAAGTCTTCCCAAAAGAGTGTAGGCTGTTATAGCAGGGACCAACTCCATATTAATGCCCATGATTTTTGAATGAGATGTTCGACAAGCAGGTGTCCACATACTTTTGGTCATGTAGTGTATGTACCCTGCATCTGTAGGGAAGGCCCATAATGCCCATAGAGTCTGTTTCAAAGTCTAGAGAGCTGGTTGTTATGGATGTAGAAAAGTTAAAACACACATCCTACACAGTATAGATTTCAACCCTACTCCCTATCAGTCTGGTCCTGAAGGGCTCTCAGCTAAATCCACTGTGTCATTCACACACATGGACGCGAACACGTACACACACTGCAGTGTTACAATGTTTGTTTGCATGTCTTTTTTACCCTGGTTAATCATCTCATCCCTATGTAGATCAACACTCCTACACTGAGACACTTTATGAATACTGACCCTGATGTAACAACCAAAACACAGCTCAAAACATAACAAGAAGTAAAATGATACATTACCCTCAAGTATATGACTAATGATTAAAATAAATAACCAAAAACTATATTTCAAGATATCGTCAAGTGTACTTACAGAGTGAAGTGAAGGGGAGAGGTCTTGTATGTGAGTCGACTTACTGGTGAGTGGGAACTGCTAGTAAGTTTCAGTTCTGTGTTTGAAACATTTTGAAAGTAGTCAGAACACAAGTAGCTGATACAGAACTTCCTTTCCTTCCTTTTAAGTCATTAATATGCATGAGGACCAGACCATCACATCATAAAGGGGAGGTTTTATTTCAATGGAAAATATACAACTGACTGCATATCTAGTTGTATTTCTTCATTTGAGGAGTGGGCTTACATTTTTTAAATGTGGCCCATTTCCAATGTATTCTATTGACTGAATACAGAATCATGCCTACTATTTGGAATGTTTATAATATCTTAGAATGTGTTTACTATAGACTACTATATGGAATATTTATAATATCTTAGAATGTGTTTACTATAGCCTACTATATGGAATGTTTATAATATCTTAGAATGTGTTTACTATAGCCTACTATATGGAATGTTTATAATATATTATTACATTACTATTTGTAATGTTTATAATATCTTAGAATGTGTTTACTTTAGCCTACTATTTGTAATGTTTATAATATCTTAGAATGTGTTTACTATAGCCTACTATTTGGAATGTTTATAATATATTAGAATGTGTTTACTATAGCCTACTATTTGTAATGTTTATAATATATTAATGTGTTTACTATAGCCAACTATTTGGAATGTTTATAATATATTAGAATATGTTGACTATAACCTACTATTTGGAATGTTTATAATATTTTAGAATGTGTTGCCTTGCCCCTCTGAGTTCAACATGGAACAGGACAAAGTTCCATTTACATTTGGTCAGTTCCATGATGTCATTCATCCTATTCTACAACCCAATCAATTTACACTCCTCACCAGCTGCATCGAAGTGCTACTGACGGTCCATTGTTCTAGACTAGATTTCCGCCTAGTGGCATCTCAACATTACTGCAGCCGTCAAATATTAATGTCCTCAGTAATGTTGGACTAATAACAACATTACACACGGTAAATTAATCAGATAGAATGGTGAAAAACAACACTGGCTACTTGACAAAGTAACATTTAATAAGCACACAAACCCTTGTAGTGAAATCCTGCATGGAGTCTTCACCGTGCACTGCCACTTTAAGAGCGCAGCAGCAGTCAGTCAGGAGGAGATCAAGACGCTCTTCCAGCTCTGTTAGGAACTCTCGATCGGCGCGGCGGTTTTGACGGCTGTGTTCAAATCCGTGGAAGTCTTGTTTAGTTTCAGCTTGCTTAGTTTATAATGTTTCTAAGTTTTATCGCTGTTGTTATCCCGCTACTCCAGACGAAAGCTTCTGTCAAACGAACAACTGAGGATTGTGTCAGACGGACAAATGCACGTTCAAGCCTGGATGCAACAGCTAAGCCCATCTCTCTTTCTATCTCCTTCTTCAGTTCATTACACTGAATATGTTCTCTTTGTGCTTCAAGATATCGTCAAGATATTTCAAGATATCGTCAAGTGTACTTACAGAGTGAAGTGAAGGGGAGAGGTCTTGTATGTGAGTCGACTTACTGGTGAGTGGGAACTGCTAGTAAGTTTCAGTTCTGTGTTTGAAACATTTTGAAAGTAGTCAGAACACAAGTAGCTGATACAGAACTTCCTTTCCTTCCTTTTTAAGTCATTAATATGCATGAGGACCAGACCATCACATCATAAAGGGGAGGTTTTATTTCAATGGAAAATATACAACTGACTGCATATCTAGTTGTATTTCTTCATTTGAGGAGTGGGCTTACATTTTTTAAATGTGGCCCATTTCCAATGTATTCTATTGACTGAATACAGAATCATGCCTACTATTTGGAATGTTTATAATATCTTAGAATGTGTTTACTATAGACTACTATATGGAATATTTATAATATCTTAGAATGTGTTTACTATAGCCTACTATATGGAATGTTTATAATATCTTAGAATGTGTTTACTATAGCCTACTATATGGAATGTTTATAATATATTAATGTGTTGACTATAGCCTAATATTTGTAATGTTTATAATATCTTAGAATGTGTTTACTATAGCCTACTATTTGTAATGTTTATAATATCTTAGAATGTGTTTACTATAGCCTACTATTTGGAATGTTTATAATATATTAGAATGTGTTTACTATAGACTACTATATGGAATGTTTATAATATATTACAATGTGTTTACTATAGCCTACTATTTGTAATGTTTATAATATCTTAGAATGTGTTTACTTTAGCCTACTATTTGTAATGTTTATAATATCTTAGAATGTGTTTACTATAGCCTACTATTTGGAATGTTTATAATATATTAGAATGTGTTTACTATAGCCTACTATTTGTAATGTTTATAATATATTAATGTGTTTACTATAGCCAACTATTTGGAATGTTTATAATATATTAGAATATGTTGACTATAACCTACTATTTGGAATGTTTATAATATTTTAGAATGTGTTGCCTTGCCCCTCTGAGTTCAACATGGAACAGGACAAAGTTCCATTTACATTTGGTCAGTTCCATGATGTCATTCATCCTATTCTACAACCCAATCAATTTACACTCCTCACCAGCTGCATCGAAGTGCTACTGACAGTCCATTGTTCTAGACTAGATTTCCGCCTAGTGGCATCTCAACATTACTGCAGCCGTCAAATATTAATGTCCTCAGTAATGTTGGACTAATAACAACATTACACACGGTAAATTAATCAGATAGAATGGTGAAAAACAACACTGGCTACTTGACAAAGTAACATTTAATAAGCACACAAACCCTTGTAGTGAAATCCTGCATGGAGTCTTCACCGTGCACTGCCACTTTAAGAGCGCAGCAGCAGTCAGTCAGGAGGAGATCAAGACGCTCTTCCAGCTCTGTTAGGAACTCTCGATCGGCGCGGCGGTTTTGACGGCTGTGTTCAAATCCGTGGAAGTCTTGTTTAGTTTCAGCTTGCTTAGTTTATAATGTTTCTAAGTTTTATCGCTGTTGTTATCCCGCTACTCCAGACGAAAGCTTCTGTCAAACGAACAACTGAGGATTGTGTCAGACGGACAAATGCACGTTCAAGCCTGGATGCAACAGCTAAGCCCATCTCTCTTTCTATCTCCTTCTTCAGTTCATTACACTGAATATGTTCTCTTTGTGCTGCGCTCCTTTTTATGTTCAGTGTCTTCAGTGAACTAATAATGCACCGTAGGACTGTTGGACATTTTAGTTAAAGGGAGGTTGCGTGAGTTTGTTTAGATTTTGTGTGGGACAAGTGACATTTGGACTTTTTAAGGCATTTTTGTCTATGAACACACCCACACACACCCATTCATACCCCCTCCCTCCACTTGGAGGTAATACAGAATATTGCACATTTTCTACGTTTTATGACAGCATTCTTTATTTTCCATTGTTTCTAGGAAGTTGCCTTTGAATTGTTGTGCCATTAATCTTGTATGAGTTATTATTCGTTAGGTTACCCCTGTGCTGTGATGTGTCTTATGCTTTCTCTCCTCTGGCCAACAGGCTACCCTATAGGCAGTCTCTTCTGCTGATGTCTGGTAGTGGTTCTCTATCTATCCTACTCTTTCCAGTTCGGCAGGGTTAATACCTGTCTGGCGCCCGAACAAAACCTTTATCTTTACCTCTCTAACAATACTGCTACAAACTGATGTCTGTATTGGTACAACATGCCAATGTCATATTCTGTTACACTGTCTCTGTCTCAAATGGAACCCTAATCCCTTTATAGTGCAGTACTTTGACCAGAGCTCGATGGGCCTGGTGTGACTTTTTGACCAGAGCCCACAGTCAAAAGTATTGCACTATATAGGGATTAGGGTGCCATTTGAGAGGATGCATGTGTTCCAGGGGATGACTGATATCCTGCTCTCCATCTATGATACAGTATGATGGGAATGTGTTTGCCAGCAGCATACCACCCTGCATCCCACTGCTGGCTTGCTTCTGAAGTTAAGCAGGGTTGGTCCTGGATGGGAGACCAGATGCTGCTGGAAGTGGTGTTGGAGGGCCAGTAGGAGGCACTCTTTCCTCTGGTCTGAAAAAATGCCCCAGGGCAGTGATTGGGGATATTGCCTTGTGTTGGGTGCCCTCTTTTGGATGGGATGTGCTTATATTTGTCCTGTTTCAGATGTAAGTGTGTAACCTGTACAGTGTGTGGTGTGAAATGGAAATGTGTTTTTGGCATATCCCCCTCTTCCTGAGACACCCTCGGGGAGGAGAAAGGGCTGCATATTCAACTGTTTCTCTGTTAGAAAATGGACAAGAGCAAAGATGGTGTGGTCACCATTGAGGAATTTCTGGACAGGGTGCCCATATTTAGCCTCACAGCCTCCACCCCTAGCTCTCCTCTATCCCCAAACACAGACTCATTAGGGCTGTCAGGGGTAAAAGGTACACCTCCATGGATCTCCACTCTCCCATCCGGCCCTAGCCCCCCATCCACCTCTAGTCCATCTCTACCCCCCAAAAGAGACATCCCTACCTGGGAAGGTCAGACAACAGTTAAGGGGTCAAGAGCCATGCCATGTTGGAGACCATAGCACTCATTCCATATGACATCACATTCACACTATGCAATATTGTCATTTATTCTCTAACTATTAGTTGGACAAAATGAGACTGAGGAACCCTACAGGACGATCGAGATTTCCTACAGGAGAGACAACAACAGAGGGGCGTAAATATATATACATTGATATTATTCTCGAATGAGCGGCCGTTCATGTGCAAAGGATCAGCATTTCAATGAATATAATTCTAGACTGTGTAGTGAATCCATTTAGTCTTTCCCGCCCCTTTCCTTTGACTACCAAGCCGTCATATCGGCTTTGCCCACTAGGGACTTTTCTATCATTGTTAGTAACCAATATCTACTGTTTGTTTATGTAATTCTGTGTGATTAGTTAGTTAGTTAGTAAATAAATAAGCCAATTTAGTATATTGCTGATTCGTTATGGAAACTAGAGTTCGTGCAGATAAATTCTTGGTTAATGTCGTTCAGATGAGACTGAACGAGGTAAAGAATAATTGATAACTGAAATGTAAGAGATTTTTAGATCTCTACGAGAAATTTGGAAGTAACTCCTTTAAATAAGCTTCTCCGTGGTGCCCCAGGTTATTAGTGAGTTCATTGTTGCATGATTTAATTCAATCACGTAATCAATTAAACGTTAGGTAATCGATTTGATAAAATAGCAAGTCATCACATTAATGACAGTCACAGACACTACAAAGCGATAAGAAACGTGGCATCAGAACATTGAGGCAAAATATTACCATAACCTTGTCATAACACCAATAATAAATGTATATGAAAATACCAAGTAAACATTGTGTATCATCTTACAGTACTGTAGAATGTAATACAATGGTACTATAGAATAGTATACTGTAATAGTACAGTACTATAGAATAGTATACTGTAATAGTACAGTACTATAGAATAGTATAATGTAAAAGTACAGTAGACTAGAAGTATTGTTCCTGTGAGCGAACATCAAGAAGAAATTAAAACATATTTCTAATGTTCTCAGCCTTCATATAAAATATAACTGTACATCGAGGCTATTTCAGAAATACAAAGTAAAGTTATTGTGTTCAGATTCTGTTCCATGTTACTTCAAAAATGAATGGAAAAATATTTAGCATTACATTTTTTTACAAGGTTCCCCCTCCTATTCATCATTGATGAAAAGGCAAAACTGACCCTAGATCAGCACTCCAACTAAGTGTGAATACAGTAGTCCTGTGGCTCAGTTGGTAGAGCATGGTGTATGGGTTCAATTCCCAATGGGGCCACCGGCATTAAAGATGGATCCACACATAATAAGTCACTTTGGATGAAAGCAATTCTAAATGGCATATCTTATGATCCATTATTATAACACTTAGTTGGTCTAGACAGGTCCAGATATACAGGGTTTCTGTCAAACTTGTTGTGTTCAGCTCTTCTGGGTTTGTTGTGTTCAGCTCTTCTGGGTTTGTTGACTCTACTATAGATCTCAGAAGAGTCCTCATCAGCTGCTTGTGCTGCCTTGGTCTGAAGAGAGAGAAACAGAAATTAAACAGAATCTGCGTCCCCCCAAAAAACTTCTTATACTCTGTATAGTGCATTACTTTGACCAAGGCCTATATGGCTGTGGTGAAAAGTAGTGCACTAAATAGGGAATAGGGTTCCATTTGGAACACAGAACAGTTCCTCAAAACCACCACTCTCTCATTATAGACAGGAATTGTCTTGAGATTTCCATTGTTGGATTTGTAGTTTAAGGAAATGCCATCACTAGTGGCCACTAGGGGTCAACTCTTTCGCGTATTAATGGCGTCATGGTCTTCTCGTCCAATAAGCGGCAGCATATGAATGAGCTGTAATCAAGAATATAGCTTGTTTGCAACAAAATCTAAAAACATATGGAACTAGAATGTTATAGGAGGGTCCAGATTTATTTTAGCAGATTCACTTGTTTTTCAGAAACTATCCCCAACCAGGTATTCACTTCCTCATCCTCGTTGTTCAGTAAGTGGGCTCCAAAAACACCCCAAAACAACCTTTTAGAAACTAAAAAGCTCTAAGTAGTCTATAGTGATGCATGTCTTTAGATGTTGTACACATGAAATTGTGTCATTCAGAACTTTATCCTCAACGTTATGTTCCATGTTGTTGAGACTCGAACGATGCCTCTCGTCCGTTCTAGCAGCAGGCTACACGGAGAATAGAACAGTTGGACGGGGAAACAGCACGAGTCACACACAATGGAATATAACGTTGTGGATAAAGTTTGGAATGACACAATTTAATGTGTACAACTGCAACATCTAAAGAGCTGCATCACTATACTGAGAGCTTTCTGTTTCTAAAAGGATTTGGGTGTTTTTGGAGCATTTGTTCATGTTTTTTCAGAGCCTCCGTACTGCACAACGAGGATGAGGAAGTGAATTGCTGGTTGGGGTAAGTTTCTCTAAAACAAGTGAAATAGCAAAAAAAGGTGTCTAGACCCTTCTATAACATAGTGTTTACATACAAAATAGAAATTTGGTTGTAAAAAAAGCCAACTCCTTTAATGTGGTGTATCCACAAAGCTCTAGAATTGGCTATATGTTGTAATGGCAGAATATGCTCACTGGGTGGCAGCGCTGGGGGGGGTTGAATTTCACAGCATCGTACTGGACATCCTCTTCCTGTTTCTGGGGTTGAGGCAGCTGGACAGTGGAGTACAGAGGCACTTCCTGGATTTTGAAGCGAGAGACGTGGACACTGGCATAGTGAACGTCATCCTGGTCGACGGTGGCTGCAGTAGGGTTCATGGCCATGCGTGAGACGTTTTCATACACTGGACTAGAGTCTCCCTGATGGTAAGAAAGGACAGACAACATAATGAGGAGAAATGTCCACAAAGCAATACAAATAATCTGATTGTAACAGACTCACCTGTACATTCTCTGATGGGTCTCTTGTGTCAGAGGTGGATTTGGAGGACTTCTTCCTGGCTTGCACATTATGTAATACATTTATTCTTGACTGAATGAATGAATGAACAAATTAAGTTAATAAAAGTGTTAGAGTGAAATAATCTGTAAAAGATCACTGACCTGAACCACATGAAGCCAGAGAGACAGAGGATGAGAACCAGAACAACAACTATGATTCCTACAGCTGCAAATATAACTGTTTGTTTATCTATAATAAAATATGGATGATATGAGTACAGTAGTAAAATATTTGTTGATCTAATCTCAAAGTATACATAATTATTAAACAAAATATGATAAGCCAAAGTATAATTATTAATTTTAGTTTGAAACAATTTTGTATTGAAATATTGAAGATGAAACTTAACCTGGTAAAATGATCATCAGAGCTGTAGAGTTCATAGATCCTCTTCCATTCCAGGCCTCACAGTGGTAATGTCCATTGTCCTTAGACTTGAAGTTACTTATGTTGTACATCTGTCCAAATCCATTTGGAAAAGTCTTATTTTGAAAGTACCAGGTGTATTTGACCACAGGTGGGTTGGCATCACTGCTGCAGGTCAGAGTCACTGAACTGCCCTCCACTATTTCACCAGAGGGACTGACTGACACTGAGGTGTTCTTTGGGCCATCTGGTGAACAATATGTAACAACAGTGTTTTAAATAGTGTTTTACTTGTGACTGAAAT
This sequence comes from Brachymystax lenok tsinlingensis, assembly GCA_030435695.1. Lineage (NCBI taxonomy): Eukaryota > Metazoa > Chordata > Actinopteri > Salmoniformes > Salmonidae > Brachymystax > Brachymystax lenok. The sequence continues at coordinate 59,152,045 of CM059812.1, read as the reverse complement.
ATGAATTTAAATGTGATCCTCTGATCAAAAGATGAGGTTAGGTGTACTAACACTGAACGTCCACAGACACAGAAGAAGAGTTGAGACGTCCATATTTATTCTCAGCCCCACAGTAGTATTCTCCACTGTCCTCAGAGATGATGGTCGTGAAATTGTAGGTCTTTTCAGATCCTGTCAGTGAAGCTCCATTCTTCTTGTACCAGGTGTATTTGTCCACAGGTGGGTTGGCATCACTGCTGCAGGTCAGAGTCACTGAACTGCCCTCCACTATTTCACCAGAGGGACTGACTGACACTGTGGTCTTTGGTTTATCTGATGTAAAAGACCAAACATTTTGTCAAAGTAATATTAACAATTAGTAAAAAAAAATGTTTTGTTCTAAAATGATTGATAAGGTAAGACGTGTCTCTTTTGCCTGAGTGCATGATACTTGCTTAGTAGAATACTGTGCTATTGTGCTGCACTGTACTCACACACTGCAGGAGAGTGGAGATCCTCATGGCCTTTTACAGCACAGGAAAATAAACTGTCTGCATCCTCACTGCTGATGGAATACATGGGGGAGGAGTTATCTGGTACATTCTGTCCGTTCTTGTACCAGATGTAGGTGGGGTTGGGGTTGTCAGTCAGAGTACAGGTGGTGCTACAGGTCAGTGTCTTCTGTCCCTTTACAGCAGGAGTCACTTTGACCTGCAGACCTGAAATTATATGTATAAAACCACATACACCTCTGTGTTAACAGGATGGTACATTTATTTTCTCCTGTAATTCAATATGATATACAGTTGTATCATACAGTGTAGTATTACCTGTGACAGACACAGTTGTTCCTGGGAAACTATGACCCCATTCAAAGTTGTATGTTTTAAAAGTGAAGCGATACTCAGCTGAGTCCTCCTCTCTCAGGTCTGAGATTCTCAGGGTGAAGGGACCTTTGTATGTCCCAGTGTACTCCACACGACCTGCATACCCTGGGTCTGTGGTTAGGTCTTCAGGGGTCGACTTATCACTTCTAAACCAGAATGTTGATGTGGTGGAATAATAACCAACATAAGTACAGGATATGTCCACTGTTGGCCCCTTCAAGGCACAGATTCTCCTCTTGGTGTAAGTCACTCTGTTGCAGCTCTGACCCTGAACACCTGAAATATAATGATAAGAATGCATGATTTACACAGTGGAATCATGAGCTGCAGTAATCCAAAATAGTTCTGCCATCCTGTGTTACAGAGCACAGAAGTTTTAAACTTGAAAAGTTTTACTAGAATACCAAGTTGAATCCACACTCACACACTGCAGGAGAGCTGAGATACTCTTGGCCTTTTACAGCACAGGAGTAGCTGTCTCCAGCATAAGGGTAGACTGAATAGGGGGAGGTGTTCTCAGTTACAACCTGTCCGTTCTTGTACCAGGTGTAGGTGGGGTTACCAGTCAGAGGACAGCTGGTGGTGCTACAGGTCAGTGTCCTCCACTGTGACCATGTTTTAGAAGTCACCTTCACCACCAGAGCTGGAGTAGATAAAAACATTAACCCTGGATCACCTGTTCTCTAGTTTAATCACATGATGCAAGACATTCTCAAATAGATCAATAATATTACTTCATAATATGGCTGTCAAACTATAAAAATGTTTCATCAAGTTAATCACATGGTTTTCTGTAATTCACTACCACTAATAGAAAGTTTAGAAATTGTTCCAAAAATACACTAAAACATTTACTATGGGTGTGCGCCAGCTCATTATTTGTATTAGATGAATACAAATCAAGACAATTTCCAGACCTAAAGGGACAATGAAGATTAAACAGAATATCAGACAATAGAATGTTACCTGTGACAAACAGAGTGACTCCAGGATTGCCAGTATAATTCCCTCTGGTCTGATCTGTTATAAATCTGAACTTGTACGTAGCTGAGTCAGTCTCTCTCAGGTCTGTGAGAGTCAGGGTGTGGCCATTCTCTTTATCCTTACGGTATGTCACACGACCTTTGTAGTCTGGGTCATCACTCAGACTCACAGGATTCCCCTCAGCATCCTTTTTGGTGAACCAGAAGGTTGTTGCGACTGTACCACTGGGATATGTGTAAGAGCAGGACAGCTCCACTGTTGACCCCTTCAAGGTACAGATACTCTGAGTGGTGTAAGTCACACTCCATCCATTCTGACCCAGTACCACTGAAAGAGTCACGCAACACAATGGTATCAGAATTAAGCCCAGTTCTGACTAAGGGACAGATTGAGAGACAACAGATCAAGGTGTGCCATGCTACTATAGCTTGAGGGGACTGGCCTACTGTAAAACTTCAATTAGCCTGTGCGTTTTTTTGCCTACCGGTAAATCACATAAAAACAACAGGCACTTTATTACAGACAGGCTTCTATTTGAGCCAGGAGTCTATTTCCTTAATTCACACAGCTTTCACTCACTTGCATAGTTAATAGATTGTTTTGAGCATTCATTTCCAAAATGTTAATACATTTCTTCATTTCCTTCACTAATGTGTTAGGGACAGATCACTATTTACTGGGGGGGCATAAATAGGGGAGGGTTGTCAAACTGGGTTGCTTTGGGGAGATAGTGTGTTTGTATTGGCCACAGCTGAGGGTAGTGCGTTGTGTCTCTGCTTTACATTCTCTATTTTGCAGGTTTTACTATCATTTCTTCCATGCTAGCCAAATGTTCTCATCTGCTTGCATGGCCTCCTCTATATCAAGGTGTTTTGGTACTTCCTTAATGCACTGCGCTTTTACACACACAAACCTTTACTATACCACAGGTCAATATAGTCTACCTACCACAGGTCAGTATAGTCTACCTACCACAGGTCAATATAGTCTACCTACCACAGGTCAATATAGTTTACCTACCACAGGTCAATATAGTCTACCTACCACAGGTCAGTATAGTCTACCTACCACAGGTCAGTATAGTCTACCTACCACAGGTCAATATAGTCTACCTACCACAGGTCAATATAGTCTACCTACCACAGGTCAATATAGTCTACCTACCACAGGTCAATATAGTCTACCTACCACAGGTCAGTATAGTCTACCTACCACAGGTCAATATAGTCTACCTACCACAGGTCAATATAGTCTACCTACCACAGGTCAATATAGTCTACCTACCACAGGTCAGTATAGTCTACCTACCACAGGTCAATATAGTCTACCTACCACAGGTCAGTATAGTCTACCTACCACAGGTCAGTATAGTCTACCTACCACAGGTCAGTATAGTCTACCTACCACAGGTCAGTATAGTCTACCTACCACAGGTCAATATAGTCTACCTACCACAGGTCAGTATAGTCTACCTACCACAGGTCAATATAGTCTACCTACCACAGGTCAATATAGTCTACCTACCACAGGTCAGTATAGTTTACCTACCACAGGTCAGTATAGTCTACCTACCACAGGTCAATATAGTCTACCTACCACAGGTCAGTATAGTTTACCTACCACAGGTCAGTATAGTCTACCTACCACAGGTCAATATAGTCTACCTACCACAGGTCAATATAGTCTACCTACCACAGGTCAGTATAGTTTACCTACCACAGGTCAATATAGTCTACCTACCACAGGTCAGTATAGTTTACCTACCACAGGTCAGTATAGTCTACCTACCACAGGTCAATATAGTCTACCTACCACAGGTCAATATAGTCTACCTACCACAGGTCAGTATAGTTTACCTACCACAGGTCAGTATAGTCTACCTACCACAGGTCAATATAGTCTACCTACCACAGGTCAATATAGTCTACCTACCACAGGTCAGTATAGTCTACCTACCACAGGTCAATATAGTCTACCTACCACAGGTCAATATAGTCTACCTACCACAGGTCAATATAGTCTACCTACCACAGGTCAATATAGTCTACCTACCACAGGTCAGTATAGTCTACCTACCACAGGTCAATATAGTCTACCTACCACAGGTCAATATAGTCTACCTACCACAGGTCAATATAGTCTACCTACCACAGGTCAATATAGTCTACCTACCACAGGTCAATATAGTCTACCTACCACAGGTCAATATAGTCTACCTACCACAGGTCAATATAGTCTACCTACCACAGGTCAGTATAGTCTACCTACCACAGGTCAGTATAGTCTACCTACCACAGGTCAGTATAGTCTACCTACCACAGGTCAGTATAGTCTACCTACCACAGGTCAATATAGTCTACCTACCACAGGTCAATATAGTCTACCTACCACAGGTCAATATAGTCTACCTACCACAGGTCAATATAGTCTACCTACCACAGGTCAGTATAGTCTACCTACCACAGGTCAATATAGTCTACCTACCACAGGTCAGTATAGTCTACCTACCACAGGTCAGTATAGTCTACCTACCACAGGTCAATATAGTCTACCTACCACAGGTCAGTATAGTCTACCTACCACAGGTCAGTATAGTCTACCTACCACAGGTCAGTATAGTTTACCTACCACAGGTCAGTATAGTCTACCTACCACAGGTCAATATAGTCTACCTACCACAGGTCAATATAGTCTACCTACCACAGGTCAGTATAGTCTACCTACCACAGGTCAGTATAGTCTACCTACCACAGGTCAGTATAGTCTACCTACCACAGGTCAGTATAGTCTACCTACCACAGGTCAGTATAGTCTACCTACCACAGGTCAATATAGTCTACCTACCACAGGTCAATATAGTCTACCTACCACAGGTCAATATAGTCTACCTACCACAGGTCAATATAGTCTACCTACCACAGGTCAGTATAGTCTACCTACCACAGGTCAATATAGCTCTACCTACCACAGGTCAATATAGTCTACCTACCACAGGTCAATATAGTCTACCTACCACAGGTCAATATAGTTTACCTACCACAGGTCAATATAGTCTACCTACCACAGGTCAGTATAGTTTACCTACCACAGGTCAATATAGTCTACCTACCACAGGTCAATATAGTCTACCTACCACAGGTCAATATAGTCTACCTACCACAGGTCAGTATAGTCTACCTACCACATTTCAATATAGTTTACCTACCACAGGTCAATATAGTCTACCTACCACAGGTCAGTATAGTCTACCTACCACAGGTCAATATAGTCTACCTACCACAGGTCAGTATAGTCTACCTACCACAGGTCAATATAGTCTACCTACCACAGGTCAATATAGTCTACCTACCACAGGTCAGTATATTCTACCTACCACAGGTCAGTATAGTCTACCTACCACAGGTCAGTATAGTCTACCTACCACAGGTCAATATAGTCTACCTACCACAGGTCAATATAGTCTACCTACCACAGGTCAGTATAGTCTACCTACCACAGGTCAGTACAGTCTGCCTACCACAGGTCAGTATATTCTACCTACCACAGGAGACATGCAGTTTAATAAGCTCTCCTAATGGTCTTGTTTAGGGACAATACAATGATCCTACATAGACTAGCCTACAAAACAACAATGCAATGAATAGTTTAATTCGTTTTCCAGTGAGTACACAATTCTACTCTAGGCTGCAGTAATAATGCCACTTGAATAATGGTGTAAAAGCCCTGTGATTTGAATGTTTCCTTCCATTTGGATCAGTTGTGGGTCGACTCTCCACAGTTTATAAAGTCTAGGAAGGTACAGTAGCAGGCCAGTCTGACTGTATTTTTAGTTCTGATACTGAGATGCTCTGTCTGTTTCAGAGCATCATTCTCCCAAGTATAATAATGTGGCCATATATGCTCCCGGCAGGCCCAGTTATTCAGGAAAGCTTAAAGCACGATCTGCCTCTTCTCCAATCCGAGTGGCTATTCCTCGCGTACCTAAGACACAAGGCTTCAATATAGCCTAAATAATCATGTAAAATGTATTACCTTTTATATGTGGCATAAACACAACCAGTCACAATGTTTCAATCTGATGAGGCGACTTCAAAAGTCTCCTTTAGACATGCGCACGTTCTTCCATATATAATTCCAGCATTCTCAAAACGGCATGACATTAACAAGGTTTCCATCCAACTTTTTTACGCAAATAAAGTGCGTTGGATAAAAAATGTCACAACATCATGGTAAAGCATGGAGTTTATTAGTGTCACGGATCCCTGCGGTCCTGTGGCTCATTCCGTGCACCAGTTTCGGAGGTCTACGTCACCGGCCTCTAGGCACTGAACTGGCTCATTACGCACACCTGGTTCCCATTCCCACTGATTAGTAATTGTATATATGTGCCTTCTGTTCACCGTTGTCTTCGATTATTGTTCCAATGTCCGTTGTGCCTGTGAGTACCTGTGCTGTGTTTTGGCTTGCGTGCCAATTGGATTGTACATGTATTACGGGTCTCACCCCGTGTAGTTATTCGAGGTACTCCTCGCTCTTTTGTTTGGGTTTCAACCCTGTGTTTTGTCTACGTGTTTGTTTGGTCTTCGTCCCCGTGCCTTTACATGGTACACTGTAATTTGGGTCAATAAAAACCCTGATGATGCATTCCTGCGCCTGTCTCCCGATCCTTCACACATCGTGACATTAGGCTACAGGTTAAATATATTATGATGAACTTCACAGGGTGGTGAAAGTGCACGGTGATGAGCTTGATGGTCCTCCAGTAAGTATCAAGGGTCTTATTCTGCTGACATGATCGATGCTTGACTGCCATTTGACAAACAAAAATAATCTTACACTTTTGTCCATAATCTCATAATGTAGGCTATTACCAAACTGTCTCTGCAAACTGTTGGCTAGAGAGCACATGCCAATACCAGAGTTGGTACATTCTCTATTTAACGCAACAATTATGTGACAAAACCATCAGTAGACGTAGAGTTGAAAATGAGATGGAAACCCATTTAACTTGTATTTTTTATTTGGTACATGGGAAGTTAAATGCAAAAGCTATTTATATGTGCACTACGTATGTGGAGGTCCTGGGCTGGTGTGGTTACACGTGATCTGTTGGTTGGAAGTACTGCCAGATTCCCTCTGGTGGACATTCCTGCAGTTAGCTGGGATCTTTAATTTCAGTTTATGAAACACCGGACCAACACTTCACATGTTGCATTTATATTTTTGTTCAGTATATTTTCTGTTTGTTGAGATTTAGTATTTATTGTGGTTTTAAAAACGGAAACCTTGATATTGAAGTGATCAAAGTCATTATGCTTTGTTTATTGGTTGTGTGGTGCATTGGCACAGAAGCCTGTTGGTGGAAAATGTGTTGCATATACTTTATATTATAAATATGGCATTTAAATGTTGAACATCTGAATCCCCCTAGCTGATCACTGTCTGCAGCCGCTTCTGATCATAGTGTGATGAAACAGGCAGGGAGAGTGAGCTCGTCCGTGGTGGTCGGAGAACCCTCAACCTTCTGGCCAATAACCCTGTGTGGCATTGACTGTGCCACAAAAGCTGCTGAAGTGGCAAAGTCGATATTCACATTTAAAAACACAGTTGGGGGAAGGTGTGCAATATATTTTACAGTTCAAGGGGTGGATCATGTCAAAATATTATTAACGTTGGGTAGGGGGATCATGTCAAAATATTATTAACGTTGGGTAGGGGGATCATGTCAAAATATTATTAACGTTGGGTAGGGGGATCATGTCAAAATATTAACGTTGGGTAGGGGGATCATGTCAAAATATTATTAACGTTGGGTAGGGGGATCATGTCAAAATATTATTAACGTTGGGTAGGGGGATCATGTCAAAATATTATTAACGTTGGGTAGGGGATCATGTCAAAATATTATTAACGTTGGGTAGGGGATCATGTCAAAATATTATTAACGTTGGGTAGGGGATCATGTCAAAATATTATTAACGTTGGGTAGGGGATCATGTCAAAATATTATTAACGTTGGGTAGGGGATCATGTCAAAATATTATTAACGTTGGGTAGGGGATCATGTCAAAATATTATTAACGTTGGGTAGGGGTGGATCATGTCAAAATATTATTAACGTTGGGTAGGGGGATCATGTCAAAATATTATTAACGTTGGGTAGGGGGATCATGTCAAAATATTATTAACGTTGGGTAGGGGATCATGTCAAAATATTATTAACGTTGGGTAGGGGATCATGTCAAAATATTATTAACGTTGGGTAGGGGGATCATGTCAAAATATTATTAACGTTGGGTAGGGGATCATGTCAAAATATTATTAACGTTGGGTAGGGGATCATGTCAAAATATTATTAACGTTGGGTAGGGTGGATCATGTCAAAATATTATTAACGTTGGGTAGGGGGAGGATCATGTCTAAATATTATTAACGTTGGGTAGGGGGGAGTTGGACCCCCCCTTAGAACTTCCCCTAACTAACAGCAGGGTTTGTCCACACTGTTGTCATAGTCGCTGAGTTGAGTGTGAATGGAAACCACAGACAAGCATCACTCAGTGAGGTGTGAAAGATCACTTTAAATAGTTAAGTGGAGACGCCTAACAGAACACACCAGAATATCATTATGATTCTTAACCTCTTAGAAATGTCTGTAGATTGTTAAATAAAGGTGAAATAAATAAAATAAAAATATGCCCCAATCATATCCTCATCCTCCTGGTTAAATAACAAACTGGCAATAAGGCCGAGGGAGGGAAGGGAGAAGGCAATCACTTTGATTGACACTTCAAACCCTCATACTGTATGTCCAGTGTTCTGTCTGTGCTGTGTGTCAGAGGACTACAAAAGGGGTGACACCCCCCAATACCCCCATTCTATCCAAGCCTCCTGTTCTCTTTTAAAGTAGGGACAATGTCTCTCTTCCTCTTCTTTAATCTTCATATTCATTTTTCTGTTCTTCCTCCTCTACCTCCCTCTGTCATATCCGGACAGTGCGTGGTGTTCAGGGTGGTCAGGGTTGCCATGGTTTCCTGTATCTTCCTCTCTGGTCAGGCTTATGGTGAGAGAGAGAGAGAGGCGCACAGGCGGTTCTAGGGGGGGGGCAGTGCCCCTGTGACAACAATGTTGGACCCCCCTGTGGCCCCCCCTAAATGTGGAGTATGAAATAATTTTTACATAACTAATTTTTGCTGTCGTTCTTTTTTTACATCCGTTACGCGAAACATTCATTTAACCCACACATTTTCTAGAGGGACGGCTTTAGGCGGAACACAACAGTATCGTACCACATCTGCACGTTTTTTTTCTATTCAGAAGTTGTAAGAAATTCCGAACCAACATTATAGTTCAAGCACAAAGAAGGAAATATAGAGGTGAGTAAAATTGTTAATATGTTGTATTTGTATTAAATGCATTACAGAAGTGGAACGTTAGATCAGCTTATCTTAACCTGGCCGTTTGTTACTTTGTGGCAGTATGAAAAATGATTAAATATATGATCAACAAACTCATGGTGCCGAGTGTTTTTACTTAAACCACACTCCGTAAACGCATTGTAACGTAAAACAGTTAGACATAAAGGGTAGTTACCTAGCAAGTCAGTTATTTTAAGTAAATTAATTAATAAGCGTGGTCCCCATTGCTCTTTAGTTTTCACAAAAATGAAGAGAAATGACATCATGTCCTTCTTCCAAAGAAAAGACAAGGCAGACAGTGAGACAGAGCCAGATGGTTCAGGTGTGGAGAGAGCAAGAGAGCCTGCAGAGAGAGAGCAGGAAGACTTGTCCATTGGAGAGACTGAGAGTGAAGGCATAGTAGAGCAGGAAGACTTGTCCATTGGAGAGACTGAGAGTGAAATCATAGTAGAGCAGGAAAGTGAGACAGATGGAGAGACTGAGGTAGAGGCTGAGAGTGAGACACCAACAGAGGAGCCTCGTGCGTCCACAAGCAGTGGCCCATCAGGTTTGTGATGTTGAATAAATCTGTGGTTACTAGTAAAGCAGTGCAATTAGTCAGTTTATACGGTGTATAGAAATGAGTCGGTTTGTGATTGAAATAAATTCTTATTTAACATGCTATTGGGCTTGTGATATAGATATCAGATGGATTTCAGAAGTTGCCTGATGGCAATGGGATATCAAAAATTACCCAAATAGATACTTTTAATTATGTATTTTTTTATTTGGCAGATATCAGCAAATCTCAGGAGGAACCACCGGTGCAGCCAATAATTAACATATATCCAAGAACTCTGATGGGGGACCGGAGGAGGAGCTTCAAGGCGGCCTGGTACCATATCCACCCCTGGCTTGAATATTCAAAAAAATCGGACTCTGTGTTTTGTTACGCCTGCAGGCATTTTAGCCCTCCCAAAGTCTCAGAGACTGTACTTGATTCACAATTGGGTTTTAACAACTGGAAGAATGCAACTTACAAAGAGGGGGGATTTGCAATTCATGCAAGGTCTGAGCGGCACAAACAAGCAATGATTACATGGAGAGACTATCAGAAAGCTGTAAAAAGTAATGCAACACTGGTAAATGCCCTAAACAAGGAACAGAACAAACAGGTTCAAGAAAATCAGGACTATATTAAAACAATAGAAGTACTACTACTTACAGCCACACAAAACATTGCACAAAGAGGACATGATGAGTCTGCAGAGTCAGATAATAAAGGGAACTTCATGGCAATCCTAGAAACAATAGCTAAGCATGACACAACTGTGAAGAAAAGGTTGACTTCCATTCATAATGCAAAATATACAAGCAAAGGGATTCAGAATGAGGTTCTGAGTTGTTTGGCAGACATGGTTCGAACAAAAATTATAGAAGAAGTGAAAGACAGTGAGGTCTTTAGCATAATGGCAGACGAAACAAAAGATGTACAAAAAAAAGGAGCAGATATCTCTAGTACTCAGGTACTATCTCAGAGGAGCTGTTTCATGAGAGCTTTCTCCACTTTGAATCGGCTGATCGACTAGATGCAGCAGGGCTTACTGACAAAATCATACACATATTAGAAAGTCATGGTCTTGAATACAAAAACAACCTAGTAGGCCAGGCATATGACGGTGCTTCCGTTATGAGTGGCAAGCATTCAGGCATTAAGGCACACATTAAAGAACAAGCAAAGCATGCCTGTTACATCCACTGCAGTGCACACTGTCTAAACTTAGTTTTAGTGGATACAGTCAAAGCTGTCCCTGAGGTAGGACAGTTCTTCTCCTTACTAGAAAGACTTTACGTCTTCACATCTGGGTCATATGTGCATCAGAAATGGCTTAGCATCCAAAAAGAGATGTACCCAGGTGCACCTAGAGAGCTTCAGAGACTAAGTGACACTCGCTGGGCATGTCGATATATGGCTCTACATACTATTATGGATAGATTACCTGCCATTAAGCGAGTCCCAAGACATAGTCCAAGAACACAATGGTGACAGATCTGTTGAGGCACGAGGTCTGCTTGCACAGATTTACAATTCATTGTGTGCCTTGTTACACTCCATAAAGTGTTTGGAGAAGCAAACATTTCTATCAGATATGCTACAGTCTTCATCACTTGACCTGTCAAAGGCTGTTGATTTAGTTGAAGCCTTAGTTCAAACTTTGAATGACTACAGGGATGAGTCATTTTTTGATGACCTATGGAACGAAGTGTTGAACACAGCTGAGCAATGTGATACTGCAATACACCCCCCTGCAAAACTACCAAAAAAGCAAAGCTCTCAATTTAATGGAGACTGTACTCAGTACAGTGGGTCAGAGGTCAGAACAAGAAAAAGGCAGTTTTCGTTCAACCCTTTTCTACCTTGTTTTAGATCATATGCGCAATGAGCTTAACAGAAGGTTCTCTAGCAAAAACTGTGACATAATGAATGGCATCCAAACTCTAAACCCTACAAGTGATGTGTTTCTCAAAGAGAAGTCCCTGTTTCCAGTTGCTAGAATGTATGAATCAAATATTGAGGACTTGGGGCATGAACTACATCAGTTCAGAAGAATTTTAGAAAGGAAAATACAGAGTGGCATGCAGAGACCCTCCAGTGTAGTAGAGCTGGCATTATTCATTGAGCCTTATAAAGAAGTTTTCTTTGAGCTCTTTAAACTGTGCAAGATAGCTGTTTCAATCCCTGTTAGTACTGCTTCTTGTGAGTTTTTCTGCACTAAAGCTGGTGAAAACGTATCTCAGGTCCACAATGTCAGATGACAGAATAAGCAATTTAGGTGTATTAAGTATTGAGTCAAGGAGGGCAAAGGCCTTGAGTCTAGAGGAATTTGCTGATCTTTTTGCAAAAACACAAAAACCGGAGAATACAGTTGATGTGACCTGATACTGAATATGTAATGCAAATGATAATGGAAATGCAAATAAATTGTTGAATGATTATGAACATGGTATTTTGCCTGCTAACGCCTGCAATGCAGTGAAGAAAACGATACATGACAACAATAACGTGTAATGTAACTGGCCCCTCTAACAGAACAACTGGCCCCAGCTTGGCCCCCCCAGTTGAAATGGTCTAGAACCGCCACTGTCAGTGAGGTGTGAAAGATAACTATTTAAGTGAAGTGGAGACGCCTAACAGAACACACCAGAATAACATTATGATTCTTATCCTTTCAGGAATGTCTTTAGATTGATAAACAGAGCAACTAAAAGATAAGAATGAGACCATACCTGCTACAGACCAGAGAAAGACCATAAACACACTTCCTGCTGTTGTCAAGGCCATTGTTGCATCTCCCACCCTGCAGTCTTAGAAACATAAACAACAACTCACTCTATAGCTGGTGAATAACTGCACCTGATACATTGAAGTAGAAACTGTAAATGGGGTACAGGGCCTCATTACTAAAAATGAAACAGGATCATACTGTGTTGTGCTGTTTTGTGGTTAATCTTGGTTACCCAGAAGCAGAATCACCTCTGGAATGTTTGTAATTTCCAGTTTTATCTCTAGGGGGAATGGCGTTAACAATGGTATCTACCTTTTTGCAAAGGAAGGAAGCGAGGTCACTTCCCTTGCAAAAGGAAACTCTCGGTCAAACCATTCCCTTCTGCTAATTTCACCCGTGTTTATCATGGCTACATGGATACAATGAAGTCATCATCATCATCATCAACAACAACAATCACTTATTGAACAGATGTGTAGCACTGTAAACACATATTTCTACATTGATTGTTCTGAAGCTGTTTAATTTTCAGAACCTCAAATATAGGAGGATAAATGTTCAATCCTCTACGGTCTGTCAAGCTGTACAGCAGCCTAATGACTGACCACCAGGTTCAATGATAGCTCCTATCCCCAAGCTGTGAGGCTAAACAGAAGTGACACACACACACACACACACACACAGAGACCATCTGCAGTGAAGGCCCATAAGGCCCATGGAGTCTGTATCAAAGTCTAGAGAACTAGTCATTATGGATGTAGAAAAGTTAAAACACACATCCTACACAGTATAGATGTCAACCCTACTCCCTATCAGTCTGGTCCTGAAGGGCCCTCAGCTATATCCACTCCTATCCCCAAGCTGTGAGGCCAAACAGCAAGTGACTCTCTCTCACACACACACACACACACACACACACACACACACACACACACACACACACACACACACACACACACACACACACACACACACACACACACACACACACACACACACAGGAAAAGACTGAAGTCCTAAGTGTATTGTAGTAAGCCTTGCTGGCCTACAGCCTATCCACTCATGTTTACAGGGTTCAACAGAGCCATCATGTGTCCAATAGGCAGGAATACAAGAAACAAGAGCAGAGTGGAAATAGTGATGAATCAATGTATTAATAAACTGAACTAAACTAAACACATGAAACCACATTCCAGGGTAGGGTCCGTATTCACAAAGTATCTAAGATGCTAGACTAGGAGAGCTGATCTAGGATCAGCTTGGCCTTTTAGATCATAATTACATGGACTGGGGGGATCTGATCCTAGATCAGCGCTCTTTCTTTGATACACTTTGGGCCCGTGCTGACCCGAGTTAAGCGCGATTAAATGAAAAGTAATTATCTTTTTATGCACGTTTTTCTCAGCGGTTATTCTGACCATGAACTTAAGCATGAGAATAGCATGCTGTTCATTGGCTGTTCATTTGGGGTGGAGACTGAATAAATGGAGGTGTGTCTACAGATACACCGTATTCTGACCTTGACTTGATTCCACCACTATTACACATGAGGAAACCACAAATAAGGTTGAGCAAACCTGCTGGTTCCAAGTGTAAAATGTATCGACTTTATTATTTCTGAAAGAAATAACACCATTCTCCATGCTCTGTAATTTACAACTTGCTAGGAGCTGTTGATAAGAGCTTGGGAAATGAGGAATCTGTTGGGTTAACTACATTGTAAATATAAATGACACTTGTTTCAGATCTATTTTACTGTATAATCTCTGGAGACATGAAATAGCAGCAACCTGAAGCATATCAACATATCAACTTTCCCACAGTAAAGTTGATGAAATGCTGTGCCTTTATGCAGAATTTAAATTGTACAGCCTTTTAACTTGCAGGGATGAGCACTCTGGAATGTCTCATTTATAGGCTACCCTGACATTCTCTGTCTCCTATTTCTATCCTGTTAAATATTAGCCGCTGTCAGTATCGACTGTCAGTAGGCCTAATAACCACACACATTAGTTCCCTTCAGTTGGTAGAGCCTACATTATCATTCCATCTAATTACATTGTTTAGTTGACCTTCTTCTTGTTCCTCTGTAAACGCCGTCACGGCCATGTTGTTGTTCAAATCAAATCAAGTTGTATTTGTCACATGCTCCGAATACAACAGGTGTAGACCTTACTGTGAAATGCTTCCTTACAAGCCCTTAACCAACAATGCAGTTCAAGAAATAGATATTAAGAAAAGGTTCACTAAATAAACAAAAGTAAAACAAATGTAATTAAATAAAAAAGTAACACAAGAAAAGAACATAACAATAACGAGGCAATATGCATGGGGTACCGGTACCAAGTCAATGTGTTGGGGTACAGGTTAGTTGAGGTCATTTGTAAAGTGACTATGCATAGATAATAAACAGTGAGTAGCAGCAGGTCTGGGTGGCCATTTGATTAATTGTACAGCAGTCTTATGGCTTGGGGGTAGAAGCTGTTAAGAAGCCTTTTGTTCCTAGACTTGGTGCTCCGGAATCGCTTGCTGTGCGGTAGCAGAGAGAACAGTCTATGACTTGGGTGACTGCAGTCTTTTAAACAGTTTTGGGCCTTCCTCTGACACAGCCTAGTATATAGATCCTTGAGTGTCGGGAAGCGTGGCCCCAGGGATGTACTGGGCCGTACGCATTACCCTCTGTGTAGTGCCTTACGGTCAGATGTAGAGCAGTTGCCATACCAGGCGGTGATGCAACAGGTCAGGATGCTCTCGATGGTGCAGCTGTAGAACTTTTTGAGGATCTGGGGACCCATGCCAAATCCTTTCAGTCTCCTGATGGTGAAAAGGTTTTGTTGTGCCCTCTTCACAACTGTCTTGGTGTGTTTGGACCATGATAGTTTGTTGGTGATGTGGACACCAAGGATCTTGAATCTCTCGGCCCGCTCCACTACAGCCCCTTCGATGTCAATGGGGGCTGTTTGGTCCGCCTTTTCCTGTAGTCCACGATCAGCTCCTTTGTCTTGCTCACATTGAGGGAGAGGTTGTTGTCCTGGCACCACACTGCCAGTTCTCTGACCTCCTCCCTATAGGCTGTCCCATCGCTGTCGGTGATCAGGCCTATTGAGATTGCGTCATCTGTGGATCTGTTGGGGCGGGATGCGAAATGGAGTGGGTCTGGACTCTGATAAATTAAGTCATATCAATGCAGTTAAACAGGTTCATGTAAAATAATGAATTATAATGGCTGACACTTATGGCACTTCCAAGGCCGCTTCATGATGATTATTATGATTGTGTCAAACATATAATATACTATAATATACTTGTTAATTGTCACAATGTAGACCTACTGCCTCTGCCCAGAGGAATACTAGGCTTTCATGGCGAAGGCCGTTAGAGCTCACTGTGCCACGTATGAGCCCTGGTTAGAGTCCCTGTTGCAGCTTTCACTTTCTTCTGCTACATTGGTGGCAGAGTTGGGATCAGGTCCAGCTCACGTCTAGTTATGTGATCTAGTGGTGGGAAACATTCTGTATTTCAACATTGTGTTGGGTGTAATTACATTGATATAAGGGATTACATTGATATATGGGATCATGAGGTAGTGAGTGTTTTAATAATACTGATGGGATCATGAGGTAGTGAGTGTTTTAATAATACTGATGGGATCATGAGGTAGTGGGTGTTTTAATAATACTGATGGGATCATGAGGTAGTGAGTGTTTTAATAATACTGATGGGATCATGAGGTAGTGGATGTTTTTCAGGTCAACAACTTATCAATATTCCTTTAGCTTAATGACTATTACACAAATGAACTCAATGTAAGACATTGACAAAATTGAAGAGGTTTCAAGGTTCGAATGAAGAAATGCACAAATGTATCAGCCCATTTCATCATGTACAGTTGAAGTCGGAAGTTTACATACACTTAGGTTGGAGGCATTAAAACTAGTTTTTCAACCACTCCACAAATTTCTTGTTAACAAACTATAGTTTTGGCAAGTTAGGACATCTACTTCGTGCATGACACAAGTAATTTTTCCAACAATTGTTTACAGACAGATTATTTCACTTATAATTCACTGTATTATAATTCCAGTGGGTCAGACGTTTACATACACTAAATTGACTGTGCCTTTAAACAGCTTGGAAAATTCCAGAAAATTATGTCATGGCTTTAGAAGCTTCTGATAGGCTAATTGACATCATCTGAGTCAATTGGAGGTGTACCTGTGGATGTATTTCTAGGCATACCTTCAAACTCAGTGCCTCTTTGCTTGACATCATGGGAAAATCAAAAGAAATCAGCCAAGACCTCAGAAAAAATTGTAGACCTCCACAAGTCTGGTTCATCCTTGGGAGCAAATTCCATAGGCTGAAGGTACCACGTTCTCCTGTACAAACAATAGCACGCAAGTCATACCGCTCAGAAAGGAGACGCGTTCTGTCTCCTAGAGATGAACATACTTTGGTGCGAAAAGTGCAAATCAATCCCAGAACAACAGCAAAGGACCTTGTGAAGATGCTGGAGGAAACAGGTACAAAAGTATCTATATACACAGTAAAACAAGTCCTACATCGACATAACCTGAAAGGCTGCTCAGCAAGGAAGAAGCCACTGCTCTAAAACCGCCATAAAAAAGCCAGACTACGGTTTGCAACTGCACATGGGGACAAAGATCATACTTTTTGGAGAAATGTCCTCTGGTCTGATGAAACAAAAATAGAACCGTTTGGCCATAATGACCATCGTTATGTTTGGAGGAAAAAGAGGGAGGCTTGCAAGCCGAAGAACACCATCCCAACTGTGAAGCACAGGGGTGGCAGCATCATGTTGTAGGGGTGCTTTGCTGCAGGAGGGACTGGTGCACTTCACAAAATAGATTGCATCATGAGACATCAGTCAGGAAGTTAAAGCTTGGTCGCAAATGGGTCTTCCAAATGGACAATGACCCCAAGCATACTTCCAAAGTTGAGGCAAAATGGCTTAAGGACAACAAAGTCAAGGTATTGGAGTGGCCATCACAAAGCCCTGACCTCAATCCTATAGAAAATGTGTAGGCAGAACTGAAAAAGCCTGACTCAGTTACTTTTTATTTTATTTTTATTTTACACCAGCTATGTCAGGAGGAATGGGCCAAAATTCACCCAACTTATTGTGGGAAGCTTGTGGAAGGCTACCCAAACGCGTTGACCCAAGTTAAACAATTTAAAGGCAATGCTACCAAATACTAATTGAGTGTATGTAAACTTCTGACCCACTGGGAATGTGTTGAAAGAAATAAAAGCTGAAATAAATCATTCTCTCTGCTATTATTCTGACATTTCACATTCTTAAAATAAAGTGGTGATCCTAACTGACCTAAGACAGGAATTTTTACTAAGATTCCTCCTCTTTACCAGATAGGTGGACACTACAGTACTACTGAGGTGGATAAGAGATGGTAACTTCCTCTTTACCAGATATGTGGACACTACAGTACTACTGAGGTGGATCAGAGATGGTAACCTCCTCTTTACCAGATAGGTGAACACTACAGTACTACTGAGGTGGATAAGAGATGGTAACTTCCTCTTTACCAGATAGGTGGACACTACAGTACTACGGAGGTGGATCAGAGATGGTAACCTCTTTACTAGGTGTCCGCTGTAATAGCCAAAGCCTACTGAAAACCAAAAATACTAAAGAAGCAAACTAACTAATTTAAATAAAAAAGGTTAAAGGCTCTCAAAACTCTCTCCTGATGTTCTGACTGACACGTTGTCATCTACCATCCATTCACCCAATCAGAAGACCTCTCCTGACATCCATTCACCCACTCAGAAGACCTCTCCTGACGCGTTGTGTCATCTACCATCCAGCCACCCATTCACCCAATCAGAAGTCATCACCAGCCATCCATTCACCCACTCAGAAGACTTCTCCAGCCATCCATTCACCCACTCAGAAGACCTCTCCAGCCATCCATTCACCCACTCAGAAGACCTCTCCTGACATCCATTCACCCACTCAGAAGACCTCTCCAGCCATCCATTCACCCACTCAGAAGACCTCTCCTGACACGTTGTGTCATCTACCTTCCAGGCCTCCATTCAGAATAACTACTTTCTGTAAGTACATAGATGTAGATGTATATAATGAATGTCCACTAGTGGCTAACATAGTTCTATACATTTCTATTCAATGTTGAGTTAATCAAATAATTTTTACAATCAGCACATTGTGGAACAATAAAGTTTCATACTCAATTAATCAAAATAAAATACACATTTAAAAATTGTAATCTTATTTTAGACATGATCATGTCTCCAGAGGAAAGAACGGAAACAAAAGTAGGCCTATTTTTTAGTTAGATTTCATATAAACAATATGATTTAATGTGCCATAAACAACAGTCAAACACAAGTCATAACAGAGCTTGTCTATTCTGTCATGTGATTTCAGGTCCTCTGTCCGGGAAAATGTCTTTCCACAATTAGGTTCCCTAACTAAAACTCTTTCCCAACTGTGAGATTATCCTCCCCTGTGTGTGTATGTCCACATGCCTTTAAAGGTTCCCTAGCTTAGTAAAACTCTTTCCACACCGGGAACAATGGTAAGGTTTCTCTTTAGAGTATTATCTTATGAATGTTTAGGTTAAGTCAGTAAAACTCTTTCCACTCTGGGAGCAGTGGTAAGGATTTTCTCCTGTGTGTGTGTCCTTTCATGCTTTTTGTTGTCCGGTGATCTTGAAAATCTCTTTCCACACTGGGAGCACTGGTAAGGCTTTTCTCGAGAGTGTATTCTCTTATGTTGATTCAGGGTCGCTGAATGGGAAAACTCTTTCCACACTGGGAGCAATTGTGTGGTTTTTCCCTGTGTGTGTCCTCTCATGTGATTTTAAGCTTTCTGACAATGTAAAATTCTTTCCACAATGAGAACAAGGGTAAGGCTTCTCTCCAGAGTGTAGTTTCTTATGCTTGTTCAGGTTCCCTAAATGGGAAAAACTCTTACCACACTGGATGCAAATGTGTGGTTTTTCCCCTGTGTGTGTCCTCTCATGTGATTTTAAGTTTTGTAATAACCTAAAATTCTTTCCACAATGGGAACAGGGGTAAGGTTTCTCTCCGGTGTGTATTCTCTTGTGTTTTTTTAGGTTCCCTAAATGGGAAAAACTCTTTCCACACTGGGAGCAATTGTGTGTTTTTTCCCCTGTGTGTGTCCTCTCATGTGATTTTAAGTGTTCTGACAACCTAAAATATTTTCCACAATGGGAACAGGGGTAAGGCTTCTCTCCAGAGTGTACTCTCTTGTGTTTATTTAGGTTCCCTAACTGGTAAAACTCTTTCCACACTGGGAGCAATTGTGTGGTTTTTCCCCTGTGTGTGTCCTTTCATGTAATATTAGTTCATGATTTCGTGAAAATCTCTTTCCACACTGGGAGCATTGGAAAGGCTTTTCTCCTGTGTGTTTTCTCTCATGCTCTTTCAGGTTCCCTAACTTGGTAAAACTCCTTCCACACAGGGAGCAGTGATGTCGTCTCACTGGTTTGGGAGTCACTGGGTCTGGTTCCCTGAAGGACTCTTCCGTCTGTCAGAGGGAGAGTCTGGTCTCTCTCCTGCCAAAGACAAAGTATTTAGTTAAACAGAGACCAGAATGAAACCTTTATATGATAAAACAGTCTTCCTATTGAGGTTTAATCAAGACTAGATCTTTCATTATACAACATTTGGATCCTGGATGCTGATTGGTTAATAGCCGATAGTTATTCACAATACTACCCGGGTAATGGCTGTTAACAGTTTTAGTTGAATCATTCCTACACATCCACTGTCCCACAGCCCAGCCAGGCAATTCATAAACTAATCTCCACTGTCCCACAGCCCAGCCAGGCAATTCATGAACTAATCTCCACTGTCCCACAGCCCAGCCAGGCAATTCATAAACTAATCTCCACTGTCCCACAGCCCTGCCAGGCAATTCATAAACTAATATCCACTGTCCCACAGCCCTGCCAAAAAATTCATAAACTAATGTTCACTAGAAAAGAATAATCTAGTCATTATTACCCCATGCTTCTAGCCCAGCATTTGGTTTGCAACAGAGGGGATTCATTAATACGAATGAATATAGGCTGTGAAAAGAAGGAACCAGTTATAGACCATATAAAACATAGTGCCAATGAAAAGTGAGGAACCAGTTATAGACCATATAAAACATGGATAAAAGTCGGCTTTACAGAGAAAGTTTCAAAATATATTTCACAGCGGTTTAGACGGTACAATGATTGATACAAAACAAGCTCGGAGTGTAGACATACTGAAATCAGACGAAATATCACAATTGTATCAAAATGGTGGCCAGATTTCTGCATATTGAACCTTAAAGGATAATTATCACCGTGATTCAGGTTCACTTTTACACAAAATCGCCTTAGAAATATTGTACACATTTATTAAATGCTTTCCAATATATTTAACGTTTTGTTGGTGGACCCCACTCTTTGTAGCTTTATCAATTCCTACAGAACATATCCAAGGGGCTAATTAGAATATTGGGACATTGTTTGAAGCCACTACAGCAACAATGTTGACATTCTGAAATGCGACCTCTGCCCTGCCGTAGCGAATGGATGAGACAGCAACACTTTCTGCTTGGCTAGAAACTATAGAATGAACAACCAGTATGATTGGCTAGAAACTATAGAATGACCAACCAGTGCGATTGGCCAGAAACTATAGAATGAACAACCAGTATGATTGGCTAGAAACTATAGAATGAGCAACCAGTGCGATTGGCCAGAAACTACAGAATGAACAACCAGTTCGATTGGCCAGAAACTATAGAATGAACAACCAGTTCGATTGGCCAGAAACTATAGAATGAACAACCAGTGCTTTTGTCTCTCAACCTCAGAAATATAACTAATGACTGTCTCATGTCCAAACTATATCTGTTAAGAGACATTTTGGTATCAGAAAGAAAAAGTATTTGTAGATATTTTTGTTATTGAATAGAATGTTTTATAGAATTATTTAAAATATATAGAAATGCTGACTGTGTATAGCGTTGTATGGAAGTTGTTTATTTGTATACAGAATATCCCTCTATTTGTCATGACCCCTAGTGGCCAATTGTAGGTGTGTTGTATTAGTTGGATTATTGGAAAACGGTGTCAATTGAAGTCTAATTATTTATCATGCCAACTAGTGGCCAATTGTGGGTGTGTTTCATTAGTTGGATTATGGGAAGATGGGGTCAGTTGAAGTTTAAATGGAACAGGGGTGGGTGCCTGTATAGAAGACGCCGTTTTAAGATACAGTTTTTCAACCATTTAATATAATTGTTTCATATAGTTTTATTGTGGATTATACTTTTGGATTGACCTTTTGAGTTCAAGCTTTTCACCTGCATAATTGCTGTAGCATTTTAATATCAATATCCACTGGAATCTGTCAATGTGCTGTAAATGACTTGTTGTAGCTTTAAAGTGTCACTCCAGTCACCTTTCACCTCTTGTCGATGACGTCACCACTTCCTATCAAGCCAACTCCTTGAATGCTCTACTACTTGACGTTTGCAGTTGTCTATTAAACACTATTTTCAAAGTAATATTTGTTTCCCTTTAGTGTGTATGTACTTTTCTGTATTTATATAGTGCGTTTTTTAACAGGAAAAGTAAAAAAGAATAGCACTGGAGGACGTCATGAACAATTCTGACAGTACAGAAACATATTCAAGTGTAGAATGCCCTTTTAAAAATCACACATTAGTTCAGTTTTATAAAATAGTACTCACTGTATTTACTGGTGTTAATCAGATCAATGTCCCTGTTTTATAAAATAGTACTCACTGTATTTACTGGTGTTAATCAGATCAATGTCCCTGTTTTATAAAATAGTACTCACTGTATGTACTGGTGTTAATCAGTTCTCCAGTCTCTTCTTCGTCCTCCTCTAATGTGACAGTAATCTCACCCTCTTCATCCTTAATTCCAAAACGTCTTCATCTTCTTTCACTGTGACAGTAACATCCTCCACTACAAAAACTGCATCTTCCTCCTCCTCTTTCACTCTTAACGCGTCTTCCTCTTCTTTCACTGAAACGTCTTTCTCTTCTTCTTTCACGGTAACAGCCTCACCCTCTAGTTGTTTTTGTATTGTAACATCCTCCTCTTCCTCCTCCTCTTTGACCAGATCTTCTTTCTCCGTCCAGCAGACCTCCTCTTCTTTAGCAGGAGGAGAGTAGCTTAGTGACCTCATGGTCGGAGATGGTAGCTAGTTAGCATTAGCGACTAGACTAGTTCTAATTTAACAGTCCGCTAGTTGACTTACAACGTCAATATTACATTAAATGTGGTAACTAATTGTTTCCACATAAGTATGTTTAAATCCCAGTGGCAAATAAACCACGAAATTGTCTAAAGAGCTGTAATGTTCCGTCTTTGTTGTCTAGCGAGCTACGGAGGAGGCTGCAGTGGTTGAAGAAGCGTTCCGTCCACTAGATTATCCGCCACACTAGAAACATCGCCTGAAAGACACATATCGCCGTCTGCTGTCTGGAGGGAGGAAACGCAGCGGAGGAGGGAAAACAACTTTATTTCTTCATTCAATTAGAATATTATAAAGCACTGCAGGGAAACGTTAAATAAGAAGTAAAGTAGACTAGGAAACTAGTTATAAGACAGAATGATGTTTAAAATACAGAGACCAATATAGACCGAAGCAGTCTGAACAGCTTGAATGTTTCGGCTAGGAAGCTACCGAGGTGGCTGACTAGATGTTGTTGAAGAAGCGTCCCGTCCACTAGATTATACGTCACGCTGATAGCGTCGCCTGAAAGACGCACATCGCCATCTGTTGACTGGAGGGGTTAACGCAGATAAATGTTTATTTTAATGCCTCCTTGTGTGGCTTGCATGATGAGCAGACGTATTCCTTATAGGTCGTAATGAATTGAAGAAAAGTGTTGGCAACATGACTTCTGATCCAGCAGGTGGCAATGAAATCCCTCCCTGCATAACTTGCCTGACCAGTTTGTTGTCTGGCTCCTTATAGCTCGTAAGGATTTTAAGCAGAGTGTTGGCCACATGACTTCTGGTCCAGCAGGTGGCGGTGAAATGCCTCCCTATATGAGTTGACCTATTCCTTTGAGCTCCTAAATGAAGCATAGGGTGTCAACAGTGCATCTCGGCTGAACCCTGTTCTGGGCGGTTTTGTTCACTTCATTCCAGATGATTCCGGTCTTCTTCATCTCCTCTTCATGAGTCCTTCTGCATGTCTTCCTTCCCGTCTTGCCATGTGGGTTCCACTGAGGTGTGTGTTTGTGTTAGAAATCACTGGCCACTTGAATAATGGAACACCAGTCACTTTAATAATGTGGTGCTAGTTTGACTGGCACATGTCATATATATATATCCTGTATTCTATTGTAAGCTTCCCAACGGGGACATGGAACCTAGTTCCAAGCTTGTCAGTCCTTCTCCTAAAAGGCAACCTTTGTTCCTTGATGTACTAAACCGAGGGCTGGCAGCCAGTAAGTACAGGTAAGAGACAATGATGGCAACAATAAGTTGTAAGATGAAAGCTAGTCACATCTGAGATGTTAAACTGCACTGATTGATAAAAGGTCAGTATGTGCCCTTGGGCCTAATTTGTCCCTTTGAAAATGAACTGTTGAGATGGGACCTCCTGTGGAGGTCATTTTCTGTAACATCTGAGGCCATCTGGCGGGCATAGTGCTATCTGGGCTAGAACTGATCAACATCATACCACCAATCCCATAATAAGACGCTTTGCTATTGGTGTGTTAGTTGTTATTATGCACCATTTTGACATAGTGGGAGAAATACTGAATTTATACTGTTTTTCATACTAAGATATTTGTTGCTTTTGCACAGATCTGCTCATTGGTTTTGCAAGAGTCTCCTGATTGGTCGGTCATTGGGTTCATTTGTTTACAATATGTTCAAATCAAATCAAGCTTTATTTATACAGCACATTTCAGACATGGGATGCAACAAAATGGCTTCATAGAAAGAAAAAAAAACAATGAAACTAATATTTACTACTTCAGACACAAAAACAACACGACTTATGTTAAGACTAATGAGCATTTTGATTAAAATATGATGCAACATCCAACCCAAAATAGAATCTTGTTTTACGCCATTGTTTGTTGTTACATTTCCCATCAGGAAAACCAGAAATGCCCCTTAAATAGAAGGAACTAACAAAGAGTCACTGACAACAACCACAACTAAACAGGTGGGGTTTTAGGAGGGGCTCTGAAAGACACTATGGGGGTGTCCACTGAAAGTTGACTAGTAACAACAACTGGGACCTAAAAGACCCACCATGAGACCCACTAAATCTCCCCAAGAGGCAAACAAAAGAAAAACCCACACCAAACTTAAAGACAGGAAGCAAACCAGAAAAGTGGAGCAACTAAAGGTGTTGACTCTCTGTTATAGATTTTATGGTTATGACTAAATGTTTGTACATCTAAGAATATTCCATTCTGAAAATGTATGAGATAGGGTTATAAGACAGATGGTAGTCCAATTGATGTGTGTGTGTCTAGATATTAACTTTGTGTGTAAACCTGGAATAGTTAAAGTATGACTTCATTTAGGGAGTATCTGGGAGAACAAAGAATTCTTTGATTCTACCAGACACATGCTAGAGGCTCCTGTCCTTGAAGACAGGAGGGATAGTTAAAGAACCGCCCAAGTTTGACTTATGTTGCAGAGATTGTGATAAGGAATGAATGGGTACTGTGGGAAGACACTATTTTCTTGGAAATGGTGGGGTCTTTGTATCTTTGTATTTCAACATTGTATCATATAAAAGACTGTGTACACCTTTTAGAGCTCAGAGATCTCCCATGAATAAATAATCCACATTTGACCATTATAGATTGGGCCTCTGTTTGTCTCATTTCAACCAGTATCTTACAAATACTGGGTAACAGACAGAGTTTGTTTAATTGAAGTTCAGTTTATGAACATTGAGAACAAAATTTCTATAACAAGCTATCATCGAACCTGGTGGTCAGTCTTGTGTCTGTGTGTGCAGGGTACCTACACTACGTGACCAAAAGTATGTGGACACCTGCTTGTCGAACATCTCATTCAAAATCGTGTGCATTAATATGGAATTTGTCCTTGCTATTAATTGCCTACACTCTTTTGGGAAGGCTTTCCAGTAGAGTTTGGAACATTGCTGTGGGGACTTGTTTCCATTCAGCCACAAGAGCATTAGTGAGGTTGGGGATTGATGTTAGGCGATTAGGCCTGGCTTGCAGTCGGCATTCCAATTCATCCCAAAGGTGTTCGATGTGGTTGAGGTCAGGGCTCTGTGCAGACCAGTACAGTTCTTCCACACCGATCTCGACAAACCATTTCTGTTTGGATCTCGCTTTGTGTACGGCATTGGAATGCTGAAACAGGAAAGGGCCTTCCCCAAACTGTTGCCACAAAGTTGGAAGAACAGAATTGTCTAGAATGTCATTGTATGCTGTAGCGTTATGATTTCCCTTCACTGGAACTAAGGGGCCTATCCCTATCCAGGAAAAACAGCCAAAGACCACTATTCCTTCTCCACCAAACTTTACAGTTGGCACTATGCATTGGGACAGGTAGAGTTCTCCTGTCATCCGCCAAACCCAGAATCGTCCATCGAACTGCCAGATGGTGAATCGTGATGCTTCACTCCAGAGAAAGCGTTTCCACTGCTCCAGAGTCCAATGTCTGCAAGCTTTATACCACTCCAGCCGACGCTTGGCATTGCGCATGGTGATCTTAGGCTTGAGTGTGGCTGCTCGGCTATGTAAAAACTGCTCTAGCAGGGCAGAAATCTATTTCCTGAAGCTCTGGACTAACAGTTCTTGTGCTGAACGTTGCTTCCAGAGGCAGTTTGGAACTTGGTAGTGAGTGTTGCAAACGAGGACAGAAATTTGTCAAAGTGAGCTGCTGGAATGGTGGCATCCTATGACGGTGCCACGTTGACAATCAAGTCTTCAGTAAGGCCATTCTACTGCCAATGTTTGTCTATGGAGATGGCATGGCTGTGTGCTCGATGTTATACACCTGTCAGAAACGATGGTGGTTTAAATAGCTGAATCTACTCATTTGAAGAGGCGTCCACATTATTGTGTGTGTGGACATTTTAACTATACTTGTCACGACCAGAACGGTTTATTGTTAAGTTTAGGGTTAGGAGCTAGGGTTAAGGTTAGCGTTAGGGTAAGGGAAAATAGGATTTTGAATGGGAATGAAATCTGTGTCCCCACAAGGTTAGTTGTACAAGACTGTGTTTGTGCGTGAGTGTGCATGTGTATATGTGTGTGAGTCACTTGCTGTTTATCCTCACAGCTTGGGGATAGGAGCTATCATTGAACCTGGTGGTCAGTCTTTAGGTTGCTGTACAGCTTGATGGACCGTAGAGGATTGAACATTTATCCTCCTATATTTGGGGTTCTGAGAATAAAACAGCTTCACAACAATCAATGTAGAAATATGTGTTTACAGTTCTACACATCTGTTCAACAAGTGATTGTTGTTGATGATGATGACTTTATTGTATTGATTAGGAATTTATTATTGCATCATACATCATGTCATCTTAAATAGACCGATGTAGACAGACATGCAACACATCACACACATTACATACATAGTGCAATAGACTTACAGACAGTATTCACATAGACAACCATATAGCACAATACAACACAACACAATATGAGCCTGGTTCATCTTTAGTAATGAGGCCCTGTACCCCATTTACAGTTTCTACTTCAATGTATCAGGTGGAGTTATTCACCAGCTATAGAGTGAGTTGTTGTTTATGTTTCTAAGACTGCAGGGTGGGAGATGCAACAATGGCCTTGAGAACAGCAGGAGGTGTGTTGGTTGTCTTTCTCTGGTCTGTGACAGGTATGGTCCCATAACTGTTTTTCAATGTACAAACATGTCTAAAAGGTTAAGAGTCATAATGTTATTCTGTTGTTCTGTTTGGCATATCTACTTCACTTTATATAGTTGTCTTTCACTCCTCATTGAGAGATGCTTATCTGTGGTTTCCATTCACACCCAACTCAGCAACTATGGCAACAAAATGTGGACCAACAATACTGTTAGTGAGGGCCATTTTTGCTTATTTTTCATTTAATAAATGTTGTGTTGTGTGACTGTGTTTCAGTTGTACTGGGGCAGAATGGCTGGAGTGTGACTTACACCACTGTACCTTGAAGGGGTCTGTACCTTGAAGGGGTCAACAGTGGAGCTGACCTGCTCTTACACATATCCCAGTGGTACAGTCACATCAACCTTCTGGTTCACTAAAATGGAGACTGGTGTAGAACCTGAAGATCTAGGTCAGGACCCAGAGTATGCAGGTTGTCTGGAGTATCATGGGGATAAGAAGAAAGACTGTACCCTGAGAATCACAGACCTGAGAGAGAGTGACTCAGCTACGTACAGGTTCAGATTTATAACAGATCAGGAAGGAGGGACATATACTGGCAAACTTGGAGTGACTTTGTCTGTCACAGGTAAAGTAAAAAAGTGCTATTATGTTCAATTACAATTAGTTCTGGAAAATTGTTGTGGTGTTTATGTATGATATTCTGCATAACATCACTCTACGTCAGTGATAAAGGGATTTACAGTGATATTGTTTTTTTCTCCAGGTCTTCAGGTGAAGGTGACTGGTGGACATCAGGATAAGATACTGACCTGTATCACCACCTGTACTCTGACTGACAACCCCACCTACATCTGGCACAAGAACGGACAACATCTAGATGAGAGCACCTCCCCCCTGTACAAATACTCAGTTTCCAGCAACTCCATTGGTGGTTACTCCTGTGCTGAAAAATCTCCACTCTCCTGCAGTGTGTGAGTGTGAATTTAATACATTATACTGTGTGTTGGTTTCACTTTGTCATTTGAGAACTGTTAGCATTTCTAGAAAGAACTGAGAATTACAATCCAGTTGACCTCTTGTTATGTCACTGTGTTTCAGGTGTTCAGGGTCAGGACTGCAACAGAGCGACTTACACCAAGAGGAGAATCTGTGTCTTGAAGGGGTCAACAGTGGACATATCCTGTACTTATGTTGGTTATTATTACACCACATCAACATTCTGGTTTAGAAGTGATAAGTCGATCCCTGAAGACCTAACCACAGACCCAGGGTATGTAGGTCGTGCGGAGTACACTGGAATATACAAAGTCCCTTCACCTTGATAATCTGAGAGAGGAGGACTCCGCTGAGTATCGCTTCACTTTTAAAACAGACAACTTTGAATGGGGGCTTAGTTTCCCTGGAACAACTCTGTCTGTCACAGGTAATACTACACTTACAGTGATTGATACCACTGTATATCATATTGAATTACAGGATAAAATATATTAACCATCCTGTTAACACAGAGGTGTTTGTGGTAATAAACAGTTCTGCAGGTCAAAGTGACTCCTGCTGCAGAGGGACAGAGAACACTGACCTGTAGCACCACCTGTACTCTGACTGACAACCCCAACCCCACCTACATCTGGTACAAGAACGGACAACGTCTAGATGAGCCCACTTCCCTGCAATACTCAGTTAATAGTTATTATTCAGACAGTTACTTCTGTGCTGTAAAAGGCCATGAGGATCACCACTCTCCTGCAGTGTGTGAGTATGAATGAAACAAGTGTTTTATGTGGTATCATTTTGTCACGATCTTCATGGAGCGGACCAAGGCGCAGCGTGCCGGGTGGAGTTAAACATATTTATTGTTAAACTCACTCAAAACAAAAACAAAGCTCAAAATAGGTGTAGCACCAACAGCATACACACAATAACAGCGTCAACCTCCCACAAAGCTGGAGGGAAAAATAGCTGCTTAAGTGTGGTTCCCAATCAGAGACAACGATAGACAGCTGTCCCTGATCGAGAGCCACACTCAGCCAAAACAAAGAAATACAAAAACTATAACATAGAATGCCCACCCCAAATCACACCCTGACCAAACCAAAATGAGACATAAAAAGGCTCCAACAGGTCAGGGCGTGACACATTTAGAACTAATTAGAAAAGTATTACTTTATCAATATTCATAACTATATACATTGGAATGATAAACAGTTTTATAGATGTATGTACATGTATGTCAATATATATATTTTGAACCTCTGCTGAGGGCTTCCCAAGTGTCCAACGAAGACAATCCATGCTTCTTTTGTTAGAAAAAGTAATTTATTATATCCATAAATCTCCGTTTGGTTGGCGCGTTATGTTCATAAAATCCACCGTCGAGCCGCCCATAGAACCGTGAAGAGAACGTGTTGAAATTATTATCATATTTCTAAAAACTAATCAAAGAACATTTTTTTATGTTTCCTTAGGTATTCTTTTATGTATATTTACTATAATATTTCAACCGGATTGTAGCCTGAAAGATAAGAAAGGAAAAAACTGTGGAGCGCACACTCTGAACTCCCTTGACTATATCTTCTTCCTATCCGTTCTGGTCAGGGATACTGTTTCCTGGTTTTGTATAGAGACTGTTGACATCTAGTGGAAGCCATAGGTACTGAAATCTCGGAGCTGCTTGCCTTTGAAATTAATAGGGAGACTGTCAAACAGAGCAAAGTTCACAAAAAAAAATGTAATTCCGGATGGATTTTCCCCGGGTTTTCGCCTGCTATATCCGTTCTGTTATACTCACATACATTATGTTAACACTTTTAGAGAATAATTCAGAGTGTTCCCTACCCAATAGTACTAATTATGTCCATATCCTATTTTCTGGGCCTGAGTGGGAGGCATTTTACTTTGGGCACGCCAGACTCTCCAAAACCGTCACCTCGGGAGCCGCTCCCTAAGAAGTTAAACACTTCCCAGATTTGTGAAAAGTAAACATTTTGTGTTTATACAATGCTGTACAGTATGCCTTAAGAAAAATCAAACGGAGTAAACATTTTTATTTTATTTTTTTAAATGCTTTGTTTTTTCATTGCATGCAAAAATACCTTATCCCTCCCTCCCTACTCTCTCTCTATTACCCAGTCTACTCATCCATCTTCAAGCTTTCATCCCTTCCCTGCACTTCTATCACCCTCTCAGTTCCAACCTCCAGCTGGCTCCCTCTTTTTCTTCTTCTCCAGTCTCTTCCTCTCCTCTTTCCTCATCTTTTCTATCTTCTTCTCCTCTTTTACTAGAATCTTTCGCTCCATCTCCAGGAAGTCAGCTTGAGCTTTCTCTCTCCTTTTCAGCTCTTCGGACCACTTCTTCTCTTTCTTAATCCTGTCTTTCATCATGGCATTATGTATCTTCATCAGCCCTCTAACCTCCTTTTCTCTGCCTTTAACTTCTCTTTTCTTTCCATCTCTCTCTTTTCCTGTTCCAACTTCTCCCTCTTTTCTCAGCCTTCATGACTTTCTTCTGCTCTTTCTCTCTCTCCTTCATCTCTTTCTTCTCCCTCTTTCTTTGCTCCTCCTCCTTGTCTTTCAGCTCCTTTCTCTCTTTCTCGTCATCTTTCAACTTCTTATTCAGTTTCATGTTTTTCTCTTTTCCTCCATCTTCAAAAACGGGATTTTCTGCATGTGGCTCATGACCAGAAAGCCCACTCTTCCCAGGATGGTCTCTGCTCTCTCTGATGAAACCGTCCCATTGGAGCTCTTGGAATGGGCACGGTCCGCCTCACTCTTCAAACCCTCCCTCGGGCTCACCTCCTTGATGCTCCTCTCTTCACTCTCAATTTCAATGCCTATCCAGTGATCCTAACAGGAAGACATTGACTCTAGATGTAATATTGTTCCAATGTGGCACATTCAATACACATTTGAGTGATCAACATACAATGATGGCCTCATGGGGCACACAATTTGGAGGACAGTAATTGAGGTAATTTGTTTATATGTATCCCCATTAGATTTTATAATAGATATAGATGTTCTTCCTGGGTCCACACTAAACGTAATACAAACATTAACCCTAGTGAGGGTGATGTTTTACACAATTAGCAAAAGCAGCAGGGTTGGGGTCAATTCCATTTCAATTCCGATCAATTCAGGAAGTAGTCTAAAATTCAAATTCTCTTCAACGCTTTGAATTGAAATGGAACTGACCAACATCCCTGTATAGTAGTAGTGTGAAATAGGACACCTACCTTTGCCTCTTCCAATGTCCAGGGCCTCGGAACCTCATCCGCAGACCTGCATATGGAGGCTCCCACTCTAACAGGCATCTTAGTGACCACGCAGATCGGACGGGTGGGTGGCTCATCATTGCGGGTTGCCAGAGTTAAGTTAGCATCTGGGACCAGCTGATGAGCGTGAGGGCAGATATCCACCTCCTCAGTAGTGCCCCTCCCTTTCTGATCTGGCTGCTTGTGGTCCTTGTCATGGATGCATGCCAGGCTTGGAGGAAGTGCTAGGACAGGGCTTTTATCACCCATCAGTTCCTCTCTCTTGACAGTGGATGCAACTGCACTTGCCTCTATGTCAACTGAGCACTCTGTGGTGTTCTCACCTGTCTCCTCTGGCTGTTTGTGGTCAATGTTGTGGGTGCAGGGCAGCCTTAGAGGCAGTGCTGCAGGTGCAGGAGGACTTTTGTCATCCAAAAACTCCTCTTGGAGGACAGTGGACATGAAAGCGGCTGCTTCACTGGTAACTGAACACTTGCTGATGCCCTCTACTGCCTCCTCTGGCAGTTTGTAGTCATTGTCAAAGACACGTGGCAGACTTGAAGGCAGCACTGCGGGAAGACCTGTAGCTGCCAATGGATCCTCTCTATTAGCAACTGATGCCTCTGCGGCGACTGAGCACTCAGTGGCGCCCTCTATCGTCTTCTCTGGCTGCTTATGGTCGTTGTCCAAAATGTGTGACAAGATTGGAGGCAGCCTTGGAGCAGGGCTTTCATCCAGGTCCTCTCCCTGGACAATGGATGTGCCTACAGTGATCTCTGTGGCAAGGGAGGACTCGGTGGCGTCCTCTTTTTCCTCCTTGGTCAGTTTGTGGTCAGAGTCACGGATACATGGCGAGCTTGGAGGCAGTGCTGCAGGGTCAGGAGGGCTTTGATCAGCTGCCATGTCCTCTTTGAGGTGAGTGGACACATCATTGGTTGTTTCACTGGCAACTGGACACTTGTTGGTTCCCTCTACTGCCGCCCCTGGCAGTTTGCAGTCAATGTCAAAGACACGTGGCAGACTTGGAGGCAGCATTGGGACAGGGCATTTAGCTGCTGATCTGTCCACTCCATCAACAGTAGCTGTGCTTGAAGTGGCCTCTGTAGCAACTGAGACCTCATAGGCATCCTCTACTGTGTGCTCTGGAGGCATGAAGTCATCGTCAAAGACTGATGGCAGGCATGGAGGCAGCACTGAAGGAAGAATTCTAGCTGGATATCGGTTCTCTCTCTTGACAGTGGCTGTACCTGCAGTGGCCTCTTTGGCAACTCGGCACTCTGTGGCTGAAACAGCAGGCTGGGAGGTTTCCGGGACATTGAATGAATTGCCAATGAACCGCTGAGCCAGTGGTGGGAGGGAGAAAGGATAGAATCTGTCCTCTTCCTTGATATTAGATATTGCCACAGGAGCAACTGAGACCTCAGTGGTTCCCTCGACTGTCTGCTGTGGTGGAATGGAGTCATCGTTAAAGAAGTGTGGCAGGTATCGATGCAGCATTGAGGAAAGATGTGTATCTGTCGATACATCTGCAGTGGCCTCTGTGGCAACTGGGCACTCAGCAGGGACAAAGTATGAAAACACAATGAACCGCTGTGCATCCTGAGCGTGTATATCCAATGGAGCGGGGGAATTTAACATTGTTGGTATTGGCCTCCGATTGGTGAAAGCCAGTGGTGGGAGGGAGTCAATACAGGGAGCCATGAACTCATTGAGTGGACAGTTGGTCACATCTCTCACATTCTGCGGGAGAAAAGGAACAGACATGATAAAAGTGATCACATTCAGTACATACATACTTTATGAGTCAACACTATTTACTTATACATCACATATACAGTGCCTTCGGAAAGTATTCAGACCCCTTCACTTTTTACACATTTTGTTACCTCACAGCCTTATTCAAAAATTGATTAAATAGTTTTTTTCACTCATCAGTCTACACACAATACCCCATATTGACAAAGCAAAAACAGAACCGTTCCAAATTCATTTCAAGTAAATACAAATGGTTTTCAGTACTTTGTATTCAGTACACCTTTGGCAGCGATTACAGCATACAATCTTCTTGGGTATTACTCTACAAGCTTGACATACTTGTGTTTGGGGAGTTTCTCCCATTCTTCTCTGCAGATCCTATCAAGCTCTGTTCGATTCGATGGGGAGCATTGCTGCACAGCTATTTTCATGTCTCTCCAGAGATGTTCGATCCGGTTCAAGTCCAGGCTTTGGCTGGGCCACTCAAGGACATTCAGAGACTTGTCCCGAAGTCACTCCTGCGTCATCTGAGGTCCTGAACGCTCTGGAGCAGGTTTTCATCAAGGACCTCTCTGTACTTTGTCCGATCATCTTTGCCTCGATCCTGACTAGTCTACTAGTCCATGCTGCTGAAAAACATCCCCACAGCACGATGCTACCACCACCGTGCTTCACCGTGCCTTAGGTGCCAGATTTCCTCCAGACGTGACACTTGGCAATCAGGCCAAAAAGTTAAATCTTGGTTTCATCAGACCAGAGCATCTTGTTTCTCATGGTCTGAGAGTCTTTAGGTGCCTTTTGGCAAATCCAAGCGGGCTGTCATGTGCCTTTTACGGAGGAGTGGCTTCCATCTGGCCACTCTACCATAAAGGCCTGATTGGTGAAGTGCTGCAGAGATGGTTGTCCTTCTGGAAGGTTCTCCTATCTCCACAGATGAACTCTAGAGCTGTCAGAGTCACTATCGGGTTCTTGGTCACCTCCCCTGACCAAGGCCCTTCTCCTCCGAATGCTCAGCTTGGCCGTGCGGCCAGCTCTAGGAAGAGTCTTGGTGGCTCCAAACTTCTTCCATTTAAGAATGATGGAGGCCACTGTGTTCTTGAGGACCTTCAATGCTGCAGAGATTTTTGGTACCCTTCCCTAGATCTGTTTCTCGACACAATCCTGTCTCGGAACTCTACGGACAATTCCTTCGACCTCATGGTTTGGTGTTTGCTCTGACATGCACTGTCAACTGTGGAACCTTATATAGACAGGTGTGTGCCTTTCCAAATCATGTCCTCTCAATTTTATTTACCACGTGTCCAATCAAGTTGTAGAAACATCTCAAGGACGATCAATGGAAACAGGATGCACCAGAGCACAATTTCGAGACTCATAGCAAAGGGTCTGAATACTTATGTAAATAAGGTATTTCTGTTTTTAAGTTTAATACAATTGCACCCCAAAAAACGTGAACTGTTTTTTCGCTTTGTCATTATGGGGTATTGTGTGTTTGATTTAATACACTTTAGAATGAGGCTGTAATGTAATACAATGTGAAATAAGTGAAGGTGTCAGTACTTTCCCGAAGGCACTGTATATATCTAGTGTCCTCTCAGATGCTCTGCACCAATCTGTACCAACCCTGGGTCTAGGGCGGCAGGTAGCCTAGTGGTTAGAACGTTCAGAGGGGTTGGGTTAAATGCGGAAGGCATTCAGTTGTACAACTATCTAGGTATCCCCCTTTCCTTTCCTGTCTTCTAGCCAATGGGTCAACTAAATGTAAAAATACATGCCCCACACCCAGCATAACATTTGACATAAGTCATTTAGCAGAGGCTTTTACCCAGAACGACATACAGTTAGTGCATTAAACTTAAGGTAGCTAGGTTGGACAACTACATAATCCTGATATTAAGGTCTACGAGAGATCGCTTGGTCTTGCTATTTTTTTTTTTTTTAAGACAAGGCAATCATAAGAACTGAGGACTATGCACATAACAATACTCAAAGAGAGACACACGATACAACACAAGAAACGTTATCAGACTAAATATTGTTAGCTTACATTCCATGGCATATGGCACATTTTGCCTGTATATTGACATATATTTGCTTTAATCAATATTGTTCAGTAGAACTCTAGTCGA
This sequence comes from Brachymystax lenok tsinlingensis, assembly GCA_030435695.1. NCBI lineage: Eukaryota > Metazoa > Chordata > Actinopteri > Salmoniformes > Salmonidae > Brachymystax > Brachymystax lenok. The sequence continues at coordinate 59,116,486 of CM059812.1, read as the reverse complement.
CTTTGTCAAAGTTGGTCTTGTTACCTCCTCAATCAGGGTTGGCATTTTCCTTGTCTTAAACCAAATCCTCTTCATGTCCTTCTCCTGCTCCCTCTGGATCTGCCACACCAGAGCCAACCTGGCTCCTAGCTCCATCATGTAGTCTGTCTGGATCGCCCTTTCCTTCAACTGACACTCAGCCCTCCTCTGTGTCAGCGTTGAACCCTCCATGTCTTCCTCCTAGCTAACAATAACTCTGGAAAATACATAACGTTGTAGTAAGTGGTGTGTTGCTAACCAAAGAATAATGCATCTCTTTACGATGTGCACACGCTTTCTTCCCGTTTACTTACAATTAAGCAAGTGACAATCCCAATCCAGAGATGATTGTTGTGATCATTGTGATGCAAGGCGTTGCCATTGGAGATGACAAAGCACAACACAGACTTTAAGAAGCAAACTTCAGGCTCTCTCTGTACATTACTATTGAGCCTTATTCAACCCCCTCATGTAACGCCACTCCATATTGGGCCTGGTTATCATAAACCACACTAATCACATATCATATCCTTCAAAAATGTTTTTGGTGTAGAAAATGACTCTGTATCCATGATGGACCTAACTTGTTGTACTGTTTAATCTATTTAGGTAGGCCTACTTGTTTTTTACACAACCTACCCTTTTGGTACATATTTATTGCGATAACTGATTACAATATATGTTGGGGATTAACACACAGAGAGGGTTTTCTTTCATCAATTGAATGCATTTGCCATTAGTCTGGCTCACTACAACAACTGTAACATGCCATCTCAGGTGTCAGGATGAACAGTTTTCTCACAAAAAAAAGGATTCAAGCAAACTGTCTCTCGTCAACAGTTTCACTTGTCAACATGATTGCATGTTAGGCCTATTTAACAGATCATGTTAGTACACAAGTCATTTGAAAAGTAGTTATTCTACAGACACATAGCTATTCAGTAAGTTATATTACAACCTACCTCTCAAGTAAGCAGCGTGTTCTCTCGCTAATGAAATAGGACATTAATAATCTGTCAGTGGTTAGTTGAATCAGTATCTTTGCACTGTTCTGTTTGTCTGTGCAACAGCTAACCTCCAAGAATCAGAATCTTGTGATGTCACAATGAAGGCCCCATTGCCATGATTACCCACAGAAGTTGTCATGTGTAACCAAATTCTGGAACAATTGACTTTTTACCTATGCAGTACAGTCATACCTAATATTTACATTGAATCCATGTAACCACATTTTTATTAAAATAAAATGATCTACCTCATATCAAATGGTTGACCATTCATAATACGGGTGTTTGCCTAATTCAAAGTCAATATGTTTCAGATATCACAACTAGCATCCAGGTTTACTTAGGTTATTTGCTTGATCTCAGCCTACCACTAATGTCAGTGTTTCTCATCATACTCTTCATCATTAGTTAAATATATAGGCTACCTTACTAACAGTAAAACAGGTCTTCCATAGACTATGACACCTCAGTAGCAATGTTCCAACAAAGAAATGAGGGTTAAAGAAAACATCTCTCTTCAATGGCCTCAGCTATTAACCATATGATCAACAAGGTCAAATGCAGCACTAAAATCAAGAAGCAGCTCAACCATACGTTTATTTTGGTCAAGTGACCTGAGCCATTGATCGGTTGAATCAACCAGAGCTGTTGCAGTCGAGGGATCTTCACGGTACGCATGCTGGTAGAGAAATAAGATGTGCTGGATGTGTTATTATGTGCTGGATGGATTATGCTTCTGCTATTTTCTAATCGATTTTGCCATTTCCAGATTTGATGACATTTCACGTAGAAATATGTTGAACTATTCATTAGCTCTGCTCCTTCAGGGTAGCAGGAAGCTATACCACTCCCCCAGCAGGAACACAGAACCTAACAGGTGGAGGCTGGGGTGGTGGGAGGAGCTAGAAGCCAGCTCATAGTAGCAGCAAGTGGCAGCAGGATGAGAGAGCAGACCTGGTCAGCCTAAATAGACCTCCAAATAAGGTGGACGTAAATGATACTAGCCTCTTATTGGTGCAATCTTAGCTGATGCGTCAGCCGAGATGGTCACTCAGGTTTATTTTCTGAACTGGCTCCGCTTAATTTCGTAAAGAAAACACCACGTAGAAATATGTTGAACCATTTATTAGCAAATAAATAATGCAAGTCTTGACTATATAAGTTCTGCTCCTTCAGGGTAGCTCACTGCCCAAGCAATGCGTCAATATATAAAATGAACACCCATGTTCTTGAGAGTTAAGCCGGCATTGATTGAGAAGCAGTAGCAGCACCGATGCAGAACTGGGAGGCCATAGCTCAGAGCTAGCTCTCAGAGTTGATGAAGGAACCAGAGCCGTGATGAGTTCCAGTATCTTGTCATTGGTTTCCAACAGAGGTTCACCAGGTGCTGCATTCAGGCAGCATAACATGAAAGAGGACAAACCAGTGTTAGTTCTGGTGATGACAACTGATGTTCCATGCTAATTCTTTCATCTAACAGTGTATGAGAGAACATAATGCAAACAGAACTTAAGAGATCATGCAAAATTCAAGGGAAGAACATTCCGTGTATTTCAGACTGAAGAACCCATAAAGCCATCACACAGATCGCCTCTGGAAAAGCGTAATGTAAACCCAACAACGTGAACTCAAACTTGTGCTACTGAGAAAGGAGAGATACTCTTTGAAATGCAGGTTGGTTGCTGCTCTGTAGGCCATGTACAGTAAGCAGAACGATGGATTCCTGACTAGACTGCACGCTGAAGGGTCCTGACACAAAATATGAACTCAATACCTGCTATCGGACCATGATAAGAAAGGAAATTGGAACAGAAAAGGCATACATGGTTATATAACAGAAGACATTGTACAGAGAGAAGAGCATACAGTAGACTGCTGCAGAGCACCACAGCTCAGCTATGACTTAACATCACATAGCATCAAATATACAGTATTACTAACAAACCCCCCAAAACTGCAACTAAACGTTAGATAGCTACGTTACCATCTAAATAGCCTAATGTCCTACTGAAACTGCTCAGCAGTAGCTGATGCATCTGCAGCATACACAGTGAGAGTGACCTGATATTCCCCTAGACATACAGTATAGTCTACCTGAGCTGAAGGCTCATTTCTAACGGTAATGCCATGAGAAGAATAAATGATGGCCTGATAACAAGAGAAATAGACCCCGTACATTACTAGAATAAGCCTGCATATAACAGTGTCTGAAGTAAGCCCTCTAACAGACATTTCCATAAGAGGCAATCGCCAACACTGAGCGCCATGTGGGTGTTTAGTAAGCCCACCGCATGCTATGTAATGCTAGTTTCAACAGCCCATCCAACACTGCTGAACCTTCAGTAAGACTTGACTAGTAATCACAGCGTCAGCTTCCCACTAAGGTCCAATGTGATAACTGGAAATGTGAGGAAGAAAGGTTAGGTTTAGGAAGTAATATCAATGTTAAATGATGCCGTACGTCTATGAATATATGCTTAATGATAGAAAGACCCAGTAATGCTCGACTGCTGAACAGCGCATGTAGCGGCCAACAGCATTTGGGCCAGCAAGATGGTGGTGGATATGACCCACTCTCACTAAAATGACTGCAGCAGAGTGAACCACATCAGGGTATAAGATGCCTGCATACTCACTATGTACAAGCATGCATGATAACACGCATAAATGTACTACTAGCAGAAGATAAATCAGAATGAATAACAGTAGCGAATACATGATGACTAGAATGAAGTGATCGCTACAGTAGCATACAACACAAAGATGGACCGACAGGGAGAACTACCTATGTAAAATGCATTACAGGATTAGAACATGGCTAATAAATCAGATCCTAAACCTACTGTTGCAGATAAGGATGAAGTAAATATTAGGTTGACAGAAATTATACCATAAAATGGAAACTAATAGTGGGACTCATGCAACAGTTTTATATCAAATTGTATTTGTCACATGCGCCGAATACAACAGGTGTAGATCTTACAGGGAAATGCTTACTTACAAGCCCCTTAACCAACAATGCTTTCAGAGTTACGAAGAAATAAGTGTTAAGTAAAAAATAGAAAATGAAAGTAACAAATAATTAAACAGCAGCAGTAAAATAACAATAGTGAGGCTATATAAAGGGAAAGGGGCATACCTAGTCAGTTGTACAACTGAATGCATTCAACTGAAATGTGTCTTCTGCATTTAACCCAACCCCTCTATCAGTCAGTATGCACTAATGCAGCCTTTCTTAAAGTATGGGTCACCTGTTAATGGTGGGTCGCGACGTGTCAGTGTACATTTATAATCATTTCATGAATTACTGGAATTGATTTGGCCAAGTGCATCTGCGCTCTCTGTTCAGTGCGCTTTCTGCTTCATTAAGCAGCGGTCTCTGCTCAGTTTGGCAGCAGCGCGAGTGTGAGAGGGAGATGCCTGTGTGCTTCGGGCTTTAGCGGATCTTTTTTCTGCACTTTTCTTGAAGATCCCTCCGGACACACGACGCAGCGCTGTCGTTCAGGCAGCAGATGATGCGCTGTCAGACACTGACTTGTCATGCCCACTCGCAGGTGGGAATAACAGGCGATGATTAGCAGAAATAAGGGAGTACTAACTAACTGTCATAGTAGTAGATGTGAGTTTCTCTTTCAAACAGTCCCCTGGCCTTGTACACAGCTAATAGCTAACATTCGCCAAAACTAGCTAGCTACTTAAAGTGCAACCCTAGTAACAGTACAGATGAAGATGAAACATGATCAGGGCTACTGTACATCTTACTGTATAAACTATTGTTAAAAACTAGTCTAGGTTGGAACTGTTGCTGTTAAAATACAATAATAATTGTTATTCTTCACTGGAATAAACTGATTTGAGGCAAACCCACTCAGACACTTCTGGGTTTTTCATCTACAGTAGGAAGCGGTCTCCTGCCTGACTGAGAAAGCAGTAGATGTTCTGGTCCAGTTTGGCACCACATACCTATACGAGTCAGGGTTCTCAACTCTGACATACTTAAAAAACAAGTACAGAAACAGTTCCAAGGCTGAGCATGACCTCAGTGTTGTACTGTTAAAAACAGAGCCCAGAATAGACATGCTCTCATTAGGACTGTGTGGGTGTGTTTTCTGGTCTACATCTGTGTGATGTGATCAATCTGTTTATTCCAATTCAGAATGAAAAATATGTATTGTATTTTAACAGCAACAGTTCCAAACTAGACTTTCTTTCAACAATCATTTCTACAGTAAGATGTACAGTAGGCCTGATCATTGTTTCATCTGTACTGTTACTTAGTGCAACCCTATCAAAAAGCCTGTGTGTGTGTTCTGTTACTCATCTGTGTGATGTGATCAATCTGTTTATTCCAATTCAGAATGAAAATGATTTATTGTATTTTAACAGCAACAGTTCCAACCTAGACAGATATGTAAGTGTTTTTAATGGGGGAAAATAAACATTAGATATTTAATTGTTATTTGTTTTTGTCTATATTGCATTTGTTTTAGGCATAAGGGCAATGAAATGTACCGATATTTATGTATAGTTGCATATTTTCCTAAGTTTGGGTCCCAGGAAAACACAGAATGTCTCATTTGGGTCCCAGGCTGAAAAGGTTTAAGAACCCCTGCACTAATGAGCTAGCAGATGCTCTGAGCAAATCAGAGTAGAAGTGCAGCTAAAGTGTAACTCTACAAATGCACTAGTCCAGACCAGTCTGCAAGTTCATGTCAAGGCTTCTAGTTTAAACTGTGGAAGGGAATAGGGTTCCAAGAATAATAACCAGAAATATGTTGTACAACTGTAACCAACTTGACATAGCCCCCAGAAGAAAGGCACACGGACACCCAGACTTCAGGTTGACTCGGTTTTTATCTGCAGTAAAGATATCAAACAGTGATGACAGGCATTGACAGGACGGTCACAGCCACACTTCCACTGGTTAGGTAGGACATAAGATATATTTTAGATAGGAGCAACAGTAGTAATACATACCCTCAATGTCAAGTGGTATTAATCCATAAATACAGAGCACAAGTACAACCCTTTTATATAAACCTTTTAAGGTAGTAAGACAATAAACATTCACTTAATATTTCAAACGCTAGCAAACCACCTGCTGGCAATAGCTAGCGTGACATTGTAGTGCAGTGACCAACGGTGCTAGTTAGCTCGTCATTAACATGGCTAGCTAAACCAGCAAAAACCTGGTTAACTTGCTGAAATAGGTCTTCAATACATTAACGGTGAAATAAATATATACATAGCCACATTCGCTATTGACTTTAGGATATATGAACCAGTTTTCCAAAAACACTATAATGTTGTACAGTTTTAAAGCGTTTTTATATACAGAGGAAAGAGACACGAACCTGCTCTCAGATTATCTCTCTCAGACTGAGGAGCAGGCAGACCAACTTCCCAAATAGGGGAGTAGCACTCAAAACACACTAGTTGTTCTTCCAAAGAAAATAATACAAACATGGTAAGTCTGAAGACCTCTCGTATTACCAACCTTACTACAACGGCAGCACAGATTTATTATGAATTCAGTAATACAAAACGAAAGGAAACATTATTTATATCAGCCCTTTCCCTGAAGTGAATGGTTTCAGCCACTACTCTACCGCGAACTGCGGCGTTCTTTGATATCGACATTGCGCGCGAGGTTGATGGAAACTCGACATTTTCACTTTGTTCCACAACATTTGAATTGTGACTGTCGGCGAAAGTCCCACCGACTAATGTGACTGGGATGACCTGGAAAATGGAAGCTATGGCTGATAGGGTGCATTGATTGCAGCGGTTTCTGTAGCTGGCGACATGCTACACTCAACTAGTTAACATTGACAGACTGAAATAGTACCGAATCACTGTGATAAACACCATCTCCTGCTCATGATCAGAAAACATTGCTTCTCACTCACTGTATAGCAACACATAGCCTGTATGCTAGTCTAGCATAAGCTACTTCCTCCTTGTATGGATGAAGGAGTATTCTCCATGATGGTTCACGGAGCACACTGACTCAGCTCCAAAGCTGCTATTGGGAACAAACAAGTAGGCTATATAATAGGATACTCCTGAGGATAATTCTACTTAGCTAATTCTACATGTCGCCGGCTATTAACTGATAACAGAGCAGCAACATGGTTGATCCTCGCAATCAATCACATCCCCGCAGCAGCCAAACATTGCAACATGAGCATATTGAACGATGCGGGCGAGGTTCAAACACAGCTAGCGAGCACTTACAAAGAAAACATTATATCAGAAATCAGCAGCATAGTGAGAAACAGCTAGTTACAGCAGCAGAGTCAATGGAGAAAAAGAAGCCAGCGCATAGTAACAGAAACAGCTAGTTACAGCAGCAGAGTCAATGGAGAAAAAGAAGCCAGCGCATAGTAACAGAAACAGCAAGCGGCAGAAGGATGTAAGAGCAGACCCGGTCAATAAGGAAGTCGTGAATGATACTAGCCTCTAATTGGTGCAATCTCAGTTGAGGCGGGCACTCGGGTTTCCTTTCTGAACTGGCTCCTCTTAATAAATAGCCTACTGTTCTCTGGTACCTATCTGTTTTTATCTTTTTCTATGGGATTTTGCCAATTCCAGATGTTTTATAATAGATAAAGTGTGAGGCTTGTCTTAGTGACACAAAATGAATAATATTGATAAGAGCTTTTAAATAATTGTAGCTCTGGAGTTGCTCCTGATGTGTTTAAATACGTTTTACTTTGTATTGGTGTCAGACATGATTGGGCATTTTATATGTTATATTATGCAATACCACATTGTTCAGTGTCATAATATTGCTTGTTTTATTATCAAATAATGAATTATTACCTATTTTAGATAATTTGATTTTGCTGTTTTTTACATTGAATACAGTACAAGTGTCATGTTGTAAATAAGCTCAAAGTTAGACAATAAATAGACAACAAATAAATAAATTATGTTTCTTGTATTTCTGCCTATTGTACACATGATGGCGCCATTGAGCAAAATAATCCATGAGTGGCTAGCCTATAAGCCAGCCAGGGATACTCCATTACTGTCAGGAGATAAACTATAATAGATAAACAATCAGTACTGTTCATCAACAAACACACACACAAATATACACGCACACACACACACACACACACACACACACACGTAAACACACACCAAGTCTGGAACTTGCCAGAGTCTTTCCCAGTAGTTCAGACGTTGTATGGGTGTGTGCGTGTGTGTGTGCCTGCATCCATGTGTGTGTGTGTGTTATTGCTTGTGAGTGTGTGTTCACATGTGTGTGTGCATATGTGTGTTTTTGCTTGTGTGTTATGGGTATGTTACTCCATAGACTATGTTACTTTACCTTCTATTTTGTATATTTACATGGGACTAGTAGGGACATATGAAGCCTGGAGGCTGCAGTAATGTTGAGATGTCAGTAGGGAGAGCTCTAGTCTAGAACACTGGAGACCAAACATACTCCCCTTTCATCTGTTCTGGAACCTTCAGTATCACTTTGATGCAGCTGATGAAGAGTGATGGGAATATGTCACATTTTGTCTCTTGTAAAACATGTAGGTAAACTCCTCAAATAAAGAAATGCAACTACAGTATGCTGACTTTAGACCATTTTCTATTTAGATACAGTAACATCCCTTATGTGACATGCTGTTTCTGCATGTTAATGCCCTGACTAGGTTACTTTAAAATGTGTCACCCACAGAACTCACACTTAGGCTACGCCTGCTTCTACCAACACTTACAGTAGGCTACTTCTTGTTTCTACGCATTGACAGTACGTTGACTAACTGTTCAAGACCTCTCCCTTCACTTCACTCTGTAAGTACACTTGACGATATCTTGAAATATACTTGAAGTTTTGATGTTTTTAGCCATACATCACATGACTTCCTGTATCTTTGTACTTGTTGGTTTATATTGAACTGTGTTTTGGTTGTTACTTCAGGGCCTGTATTCATAAAGTGTCTCAGACGGTCCATATAATTATGATCTAAAGGCTAAACTGATCCCAGATCAGCTCTCCTACTCTGATACCCTTTGTGAATACTGACCCTGGACTGTGGTTTCATGTGTTTGGTTCAGTTCAGTTTATTCAATTGCATGTTTAAAACATGATCAGTAGAGTATGCCAGTAATACCCAGATCTCCATTCAATAGGGTCATGTTCACTGTCAAAGTATAACAGGGTCAAGTATAACTGTGTGTGTGCATGTGATGTGTCTGTGTGTGTGTAAATGTATTTTTACATATTAATTAGATTGTGGGATATACAGTCACAACCAAAATTATTGGCACCCGTGACAAATTCTGAGCTATATTGTATGCTACAAAAGATGGGATGTACATTGTACATGTGGTTTCACATAAAGACTTGTGCATGCTATTTTAAGAGCTCTGAGAGCAATAGATTGTTGTGGAGACCTGCATGGCACCTGCAATGTAATGGGTTTGGTTCCCTGGACCACCCATATGTAAAATATATGCACATATAACTGTAAGTCGCTTTGGATAAAAGCATCTGCTAAACTCCATTATTTATGGACAGCAGACTACAATACACTACGCAGTCAATACAGCAGGCTATGGTGATGTTCATTGATGCCTCTGACAGATAAAGATACAACCAGTACTGTACAACAGAGGAGGCTGGTGGGCAGAGATATAGGAGGACTGACTGGAATGAATGGAACAGTATCTATTCATTCTATTCATGTTACTGCACAAATGAATGAGGACATCAGGACTGGAGGATTCAGTAATGTTGAGATGCCAGTAGGGGGAGCTCTAGTCTAGAACACTGGAACCTTCAGTACCACTTTGATGCAGCTGATGAGGAGTGTAAATTGAATGGGTTTGTAGAATAGAATGAATGACATCATGGAACTGACCAAATGTAAATGGAACTTTAACCTGTTCCATGTTGAACTCAGAGGGACAAGGCAACACATTCTAAGATATTATAAACATTCCTTAATATAATAGTCAACATATTGTTAACATGGTTCTGTATTTAATGAAAAGTGGAAATGGGGACATTTTGTCAATTTTAGAAATGTAGGACCCACTCTGATACAGTAACCTCCCCTTCTCATGTTAATGTCTTGAAGAGGAAGGAGAGGACAGTTCTGTATCAGCTACTTGTGTCCTGACTACTTTACATATGAGTCAATCACTGAACTGACACTTACTGTCAGTTCCCACTCACTGCTAGTTAGTTGACTTACTAGTTAGAGACCTCTCCCCTTCACTTCACTCTGTAAGTACTCTTGACAATATCTTGAAATATAGTTTCTGGTTATTTGTCATTAGTCATATACTTGAGTGTAATGTATCATTTACTTCTTGTTGTTTTGACCTGTGTTTTGGTTGTTACATCAGGGCCAGTATTCATAAAGTGTCTCAGTGTAGGAGTGTTGATCTACATAGGGATGAGATGATTAACCAGGGTAAAAAAAGACATGCAAACAAACATTGTAATCCCTGCTCAGTGTGTGTGTGCCAGTGTGTGGGTGTGAATGGAAACAGTGGATTTATCTTTGGGCCCTGTGTGACCTGACTGATAGGGAGTAGGGTTGACATCTATACTGTGTAGGATGTGTGATTTAACTTTTCTACATCCTTAACTACCAGCTCTCTAGACTTTGATACAGACTCCATGGGCCTTATGGACCTTCACTACAGATGCTATCTTCTACAGACGGTCTGTCTGTCTGTCTGTCTGTCTGTGTGTGTGTGTGTGTGTGTGTGTGTTTGTGTGTGTGTGAGTCACTTGCTGTTTATCCTCACAGCTTGGGGATAGGAGCTATCATTGAACCTGGTGGTCAGTCTTTAGGCTGCTGTACAGCTTAATGGACCGTAGAGGATTGAACATTTATCCTCCTATATTTGGGGTTCTGAGAATAAAACAGCTTCACAACAATCAATGTAGAAATATGTGTTTACAGTACTACACATCTGTTCAATAAGTGATTGTTGTTGTTGATGATGATGATGATGATGACTACTGTATATATTAGGAAATTATTTTTGCATCAACTTAAATAGACAGACGTAGACAGACATGCAACACATCACACACATTACATACATAGTGCAATAGACTTACAGACAGACAGTATTCACATAGACAACCATATAGCACAATACAACACAACACAATATGAGCCTGGTTCATTTTCAGTTATGAGGCCCTGTACCCCATTTACAGTTTCTACTTCAATGTATCAGGTGGAGTTATTCACCAGCTATAGAGTGAGTTGTTGTTTATGTTTCTAAGACTGCAGGGTGGGAGATGCAACAATGGCCTTGAGAACAGCAGGAAGTGTGTTGGTGATCTTTCTCTGGTCTGTGGCAGGTATGGTCTCATTCTTATCTTTTAGTTGTTCAATCTACAGACATTTCTAAAAGTATAAGAATCATAATGTTATTCTGGTGTGTTCTGTTAGGAGTCTCCACATCACTTAAATAATTATATTTCACACCTCACTGAGTGATGCTTATCTCTGGTTTCCATTCACACTTCTGCACATCAGCAGCAGTAGCAGAATAAGAATGTTGTCAACCACCAGCAGGGTTGAGGTCAATTCCATTTCAATTCCACTCAATTCAGGATGTAGACTGAAATTCTAATTCCAATTATTTTCTATGTTTTTCAATTAGGAACATTTAGAAAATGTGGAATTGGATTTTGGTTTACTTTCTGAATTGACTGGAATTTAAACGGGATTGACCCCAACCCTGGCCACCAAGTGCTTTTTTACTTCCATGATGTATATTGAAATGAATCCTATAATGATATAAGGGAATGTACATTGGAGTAGATGGGTCCTACAGTATGCTACACATGTTTACATGCATTTGGATGTAATATTGTAATGTCTGTTTTTTTTTATAGTCTTGACGTCACAAGTGAAGTTCTCTCATGGTTGAGTCCTGTGACACTGTGTTTCAGGTGTTCTGGGGCAAAATACTGTGTGGAGTGTCTGTGCCTTAAAGGGGTCATCAGTGGACATGCGCTGTCCTATTCCCAGAGTGACCCAAGTCACAGAGATAGTCTGGTATAACGAACGGTTGAATGGTGAGCCGTATGATCTGAGATGGGACCCTATGTATGATGGTCGTGTGGAATACCGTGGAACTACAGAGAAGGACTGCATCCTGAGAATCACAGACCTGAGACAGAGTGACATAGCAACATATTACTTCAGATATAAAACAAACCAGTATTCAGAATGGAAATATTCATATGGATTCACTCTCAGTCTCACAGGTACTGTATAAATAGTACAACTCCAGTTATTTATTACATGTTCTATGAGAACAGTGAAATGGTGGTGACTGACAGACTTCCTCCATTATTGTTTCATAACCTCTCCCTTCAGATCTAAAGGTGGAGAGGAACTATTACAACACACTGACCTGTAGCACCACCTGTACTCTGACTGGTAACCCCACCTACATCTGGTACAAGAACGGACAACATCTAGATGAGAGCACCTCCCCCCAGTACAGAGACCCAGTCTCCAGAAACTATGAAGACAGCTACTCCTGTGCTGTAAAAGGCCATGAGGATCTCCACTCTCCTGCAGTCTGTGAGTGGGGAAAAAAGTGTTGATTCAAACACAGTGTTTCACTCTAGCAATACCAACAGCTCAAATGGTTATGATTTATACTGAAACGACTTGAAATGAACAGTTTACTTCCTTACTTTGCACCTATAGAAACAAGACATGAAAAGTTAAAACTATAAACAGATATCCTCTTTATTTTTCAGGTGCTCAGGGTCAAAACTGCTGGAGTGTGACTTACACCAAGAGGAGAATCTGTGTCTTGAAGGGCTCCACAGTTAACATATCCTGCTCTTACACTCATCCCACTAGTTATATAGAACAAGGTTCATTCTGGTTTACACAGGAACACCATGTAGATCTCAGTTCATATTCAGAGTATGCAGGTCGTGTGGAGTACAATAGCAACACAGAGAACCACCACACCATGACAATAACAGACCTGACAGAGAAGGACTCAGCTGAATACAAATTCAGATTAATAACAACAGATGAGGGGAGATGTTCTGGCCTTCCTGGTCTGATGTTGACTGTGACAGGTAATACTCCACCTACAGTTAGTACTGTAATAGGACAAGTCTAATCACATGACAAGCCTGTCTGGAGTCAAATATGACTGATGTTTCCTCTTAGATATCCTGTTGGAGATGGATCCTACGTCTGTGTCAGAGGGGGAAAGAGTCACACTGAGATGTAGAACCAAATGTACAGTCGGTCTCAACCCCACCTACATCTGGTACAAGAACGGACAATATCTAGAGCAGAGGACTTCCTTTAAAAACTATAACTTTGTCTACAGTAAGGATGCAGGCAGCTACTCCTGTGCTGTAAAAGGCCACGAGGATCTCCACTCTCCTGCAGTCTGTGAGTCTAGATGATTTAGTTATAATTTCACAATATCAAATAACAGCTAAAGTTGTTATTGATTTACAAAATACTGAAAATGGTCAAGTAGTTTACCTACCACTAAAGTAAACAGAAATACAAAGTCTAACTAACAGATATCTTCATATTGTTTCAGGTGTTCATAATTCAAACTGCTGGAGTGTGACTTACACCAAGAGGAGAATCTGTGTCTTGAAGGGCTCCACAGTGAACATATCCTGCTCTTACACTCATCCCATTAGATATATAGAACAAGGTTCATTCTGGTTTACACAGAAACACCCTGTAGATCTCAGTTCATATCCAGAGCATGCAGGTCGTGTGGAGTACAATAGGAACACAGAGAACCACCACACCATGACAATAACAGACCTGACAGAGAATAACTCAGCTGAATACAAATTCAGATTAATAACAACAGATAAGGGGAGATTTTCTGGCCTTCCTGATGTGATCTTGAATGTCACAGGTAATACTCCACCTACAGTTAGTACTGTAATAGGACAAGTCTAATCACATGACAAGCCTGTCTGGAGTCAAATATGACTGATGTTTCCTCTTAGATATCCTGTTGGAGATGGATCCCACGTCTGTGTCAGAGGGGGAGAGAGTCACACTGAGATGTAGAACCAAATGTACAGTCGGTCTCAACCCCACCTACATCTGGTACAAGAACGGACAACGTCTGACCAACCCAATCACCAGTTATAACAGCCTGATCCTAGACCCAGTCAGCAGTGAGGATGCAGGGAACTACTCCTGTGCTGTAGAAGGCTTTGAGAGAATCCTCTCTCCAGAAGAGACTCTCACTGTCAGATGTGAGTACATGGGGTGTTGATATATCTACAGTGAAAGTCATTGATATCATCTCTCTAATACATGGTTCTACATGTCAGTGTAATATACTAATCTATACTAATTTACATCATCTCTTGGTGTCTTACATGTTATATGAGTTCTTATTTGGTTCTGTCATCTTCAACACCAGATGGTCCAAGGAACACCTCAGTGTCAGTCAGTCCCTCTGGTGAAATAGTGGAGGGCAGTTCAGTGACTCTGACCTGCAGCAGTGATGCCAACCCACCTGTGGACAAATACACCTGGTACAAGAAGAACGTAGCCTCACCAAAAGCATCAGGACAGAGTTACAGCATCACTAACATCATCTCTGAGGACAGAGGAGAATATTACTGTGAGGCCCAGAATGGAAGAGGTTCTATGAACTCTACAGCTCTGATGATCATTGTAGCAGGTAAAGTTCCATCTTCAATACAAAATGATGTTCCTCAAAATGATGTACCTTAAAACAATAATTCTGTTTTAAGGTAATCTTCTAGTTTGCCTTACTACACTTTGGTTTATAACTATACATAGGCTTATATATACACACAATAATTGTATTAATGTCCTGTATTGCTGTATACTCATTTTCACTTCATAATAACATGTACTCATATCATCCATATTTTATTATAGGGAAACAGACCTCAGTTCTGACTGCAGTTGTAGGAATCATAGTGGTTGTTCTGGTTCTCATCCTCTGTCTCTCTGGCTTCATGTGGTTCAGGTGAGTGAAGAAGGGAAAACTGATATTTGTATTATTCTTTCACCTTAGCACTCTGATTTGTTCATATATACATTCATTCATGTATATATTGGCCCAACGCCCTTAACTGCTAAACTGTATTAGTAACATATCAACTTCCACTAGAGGTCAGTAGAGAGCAGAACTCACTCTGTCCCTCATTACAGGAGATCCACAGGAGGAAGTGATGCCACAGCAGACACACAGGTTATCCCATCAGTTAAACCAGGGTTTCCCATACTCGGTCCCCCTAGGTGTACATTTAGTTTTGTGCACTAGCACTACACATCTTATTCAAATAACCAACCCATCATCATGTGTAGTGCAAAAACTAAACGTGCACCAGCTCCCAGTTTGGGAAACCCTGAGTTACACCTCCATTTACTGTTTCTTGACACTTTCATAGTTACCTCTCCCTCTGCAGAGTGTCCGTCCTGACTGTAACAGTGACACGTACACAGCTCTGAACATGAGGACCATGTCCTCTGACTACGACACTCTGGCAGTAAGTCTCTTAAAATTGATTTGGGTTTGATACAGTACTTGAATGTGTTTAGAGAAATGTATGGAAAGACTGCTGTCTCAAAGAACATGAATTTCCTCTCTCCCTTGCTCTCTCTTTCTACAGAGTGTCCATCCTGACCCTAACAGTGACACGTACACACCTCTGAACATGAAGACCAGGTCACCAGAGTATGACACCCTGGCAGTAAGTGTGTGTGTGTGTGTGTGTGTGTGTGTGTCCATAAACATTTTAGAAGGAGTGCTAATTCAGTTTGTCTTCTTTCAGAATGCGAGGGGAATCTCCCACTGAAGAGAAACACCACAGAACCTGGACTGAAGAGAACCCCCACAGAATCTGGACTGGAGAGCTAAGGTTCCTATCTAAAGCTAGGCCTAACACCACTATTTCCAGACCATGAACTTAAATATATTCCATAATTTACTCAAAAGTTATTTTCTTATAATGATAATTATGTATATTGATGATAATGATGGGTTATATTTTTCCATTTCTATGTTTTTGATTATATAAATGGCCCACTTGTCTTGAGTACCAATCTGTATACTATCTATAGTTTGATTGTATTTCTGATCTTTTTCTATGGGATTTTGCCAGATACAGATGTATTATAACATCAATAGTCCTACTTTCCTCAGCAACTAATTTGGATAATTTTGATAAGTTTCTTAATATATTTAGATTCTCCTTCTCTACTTCTGTGGTTAATGATGATTTATTTTGTATTGCGGTCAGACATTCTTCTGCATTTTACATTTAATTTAACGTGATACTATATTGTTCAGTGTGAGGATATTGCTTGTTTTAATAAAAATAAATGTAATCAGTAGTCACGGATCCCCCCCGGAACTGCTGCTCATTCCGTCCACCAGCTCCGGAGGTCTACGTCACCGGCCTTCCAGGCGTCACTGAACTGGATTCATTACCACCAACCCCGGACTGTCTTGTCTCATTACGCACTCCTGGTTCCCATTCCCCCTGATTAGGATGTTATACATGTGCCCTCTGTTCCCCGTTGTCGGTTATTGTTATCTTGTCCGTTGGTCCTGTGCTGTTGTATTGACTTCCATGCTACGTGTATTTGTGCACTTGTTTTACGGGTCTCGTCCCGTGTAATATTTCGAGGTTTAGACCTCGCTTTTTTTGTTTGGGATTCATCCCTGACACACACGCGCGTCTTGTTTTGGGTGGATTAATAAAACCTCTCACCTATTCCAGTGCCTGTCTCCTATAATTATACAGTACATTAGACATTGTTTTACAGTGTGGTTCAGTGTCATACTTTGTATTGCTGTCAGACATTGCACATTTTATATTAGGTAATACCATATTGTTCAGTGTCATGATATCACTTATTTTATCATAAAATTATTACCAATTTTAGATACATTAAGTACATGTTTACTTTTGCAGTATTTAGTGGGTCAGTGTCAATACAGGACAAACAAACTGAGCTTTTTTACAACATGAAGCTTAAGACCAATACATTAATTAGTTCAACTATTAATACATTGATTCATAACATTTCCACTCTGCTGTTTCTTGTATTTCTGCCTATTGGACACATTGTAGCGGTATTTATTTGAGAGGGGTAAACAAAGATTTCATACGGGCACCTGGCAGGTATTAACCATGCCGAAAGGAATAGAGATTACCACTACCAGACCCACACACATCAGCAGAAGAGACTGACTAGAGTGTAGCCTGTTTGCCAGTGGAGAGAAGAGAAGACACCATATGAAACCCACGTCACAGCACAGGGGTAACCCCACCAATAATACCTCATAATAATAATAATGGTGGAGCAATTAAACGACATCGTCATAGAAACAATTTACAAGAAAGAACCCAGTCATCCACATTAGAGGATCTGCAATAATCTGTATGTGTGGGGGTGTTCATAGACATTAGACAAAGGCCTTAATGTCCAGAATCTTCTCGGCCACATGTCATTAGTACCACACCACCTCAATACAGTTCAAATAACAATACACAACTTGCAAGCAACCTCCCTTTTAACTAAAATGTCAACCCAAATACGTCTGGCAGGGCCATAATAGTCCAGCGATAATGAACATCAACTGGAGGTGCAATTGATAAATAGAAAGTCTGCTGCAGTGTAAAGCACTGGAACGATAGAGGGAAGAGAGAGAGAGATCTTAGCTGTTGACTTCAGGCTCGCAGTTGTACTGTCTGACCGTCTGATGGTTTGTTGGTTTGTAGTCAAAGCTTCGCAACAATGTTGCTACTAATCCATGAGATCCATAACCGGTGCGTTCCCAAACGATAACGACCTAGAGCGGTCACACCGATGATTGAGTTAAACACTTTATAAACTAAACACGCTGAAAATAAACAAGACTTCTGCAGCATAGCACACACAATCAAACTGTCGCGCCAACCAAGAGCTCCCTCCCAGAGAGCTGAAAGAGCTGTCTTTATCTCCTCCTTCCTTACTGCTGATGCGCTCTTAAAGTGGCAGCGCACGGTGAAGGCTCCGTGCAGGATTTCGCCACAACATGATAGCAGCAGTGAACAGATCAACACCCAGCACTGTTCCTCACCAATTAGCTGTTTGTTAACCCGCAGTTGTTAATAACCCATCTGCAACCACCCCACTACATGTGATCAAGTGAAAATCTGAGGTCCGCTCCCAACACTAACCCACAAATATAGAAAATGCACTACAGGCTACAGTCAAAGACGGCAGAACGATTTTTTGAATTTCAGACATTTTGGTTGGCTATTTGTTAGTCAACTTGTCTATAATGTCTAGATACATGCAGTGGTGACACATCATTCAGGGCAGGTGTGGCAGAGCTCCACATGCTTTGAGCCCCACATGTTTAGTTTTTGTGCATGTTATTTTGGCATTAATACGTGTCACATATCAGTTTGCAAACTATGTAAAACATAAATAAAGCATTGAGTTAATAAAGTCTCATACAAACATGGTCTCTTTTTTGCTTTCTTGATTAAGGCACCTCCAAAATGCAGGCGTTTGTCACGACTTCCGAGGAAGTCGGTCCCTCTCCTTGTTCAGGCGGCGGTCGACGTCACCGGTTTTCTAGCCATCACTGATCCACTTTTCATTTTCCATTGGTTATTCCTTGTTTTACACACCTGGTTTCAATCCCACAATTACCTGTTCATTATTTAACCCTCTGTTCCCCCCATGTTTGTTTGTGAGTGATTGTTTATTGTATCATTTATAAGTTCGTTATGTTGGGCTTGGCGTTAGTTTGATGTGTATTTTGATTATATTTGAGTAAAATTGCTATATTACTCATATCTGCTGTCCGGTGCCTGACTCCTCTACACCAGCTACACACAGACGCATTATAGTGTTGCAGCCTAGCTCAGTGCTATCTGTGGTGGTGGGGCAGCCAGAGGAAAATACAGAGCATAGGGGTTGGTAATGTTCTCTAGTTGCGTCACGATTGCCTCAGTGTTCTGTCACTCATGGGGACACTACGTCACCGCGAAATATACAGGTAGAGCTAAAAAATTCAAGCCCCTTGGGTGCTGCCATAGAGTTACAATAGAAGTGCCCATCCAAGAAGGCTCAAGGTCATTGGCCACAGACAAAATGTTGTCAAATCACGTTACATCTACTGTAACTTTGATTGGACTGATCATGTCAACATCATACTTTCAAAATCTTAGCTAGCAAGCTAGACAAGCAGTCATCATCATGCATCAAGTCGACAATCTACTGGCAAATCCTTTTCAATCCCTGTCATATGAAGAGAAATTATAGATTAAACGTATCGGTGCTCATCGGCCATTGGACATAAACATTATACGACAAGTTGGAAATCGCAAATTCAACAATGAGTGCTAAAGTGCCACACCGTGTTCGATCCCAGGCTGTGTTACAGCCTGGCTGTGACCCGGGAGACCCATGAGGCGGCGTACGATTGTCCCAGGGTCGTCCAGGTTGGGGGAGGGTTTGGTCGGCCGGGATGTCCTTGTCTCATCGTGGTCTAGCGACTCCTTGTGGCAGGCCGGGCGTCCTGCAAGCTAACCTTCGGTCGTCAGTTCGACAGTGTTTCCTCCGACACATTGGGGCCTGCTGTTTGTCCTCCTGTCCAGTGGGTGGAGCTGGAGAGCACCAGGCTGGTGATCAGGTACCCAGACCACTAGACGCAGAGAACTCCTCCCTCTCCTTAGAGGACCAACCCTATAGACCTCAACACCTCCTCAGCCTCCCAGTACACCTCCACAGGGTATCTGTCATCTGTCTTTGTCAAAACATCAGATATAATTTATAAACATATATAAGCATTTATAATGGGTTAAATATGAGTTATTCTAAAGTGTTACCAATCAACTCATATTAACTTTTGAACTGTACAATATGACAAAAGAGGCTACGTACAGGGGTACCGGTACCGAGTCAATGTGCGGGGGTCCAGGTTAGTCGAGGTAAGTTGTAAATAATAAGCAGTGAGTAGCAGCAGTGTAAAAACAAAGGGGGGGGTCAATGTAAATAGTCCAGGTGGCCAATTGATGAATTGTTCAGCAGTCTTATGGCTTGGCGGTAGAAGCTGTTAAGGAGCCTATTGGTCCTAGACTTGGCGCTCCAGTACTGCTTGCCGTACGGTAGCAGAGAGAACAGTCTATGACTTGGGTGACTGGAGTCTTTGACAGTTTTTTGGGCCTTCCTCTGACACCGCCTATTATATAGGTCCTGGATGTCAGGAAGCTTTGCCCCAGTGATGTACTGGGCCATACGCATTACCCTCTGTAGTGCCTTACGGTCAGATGCAGAGCAGTTGCCAAACCAGGCGGTGATGCAACCCGGTCAGGATGCTCTCGATGGTGCTGCTGTAGAACTTTCTGAGGATCTGGGGACCCATCTTTTCAGTCTCCTGAGGGGGAAAGGTGTTGTCGTACCCTCTTCACCACTGTCTTGGTGTGTTTGGGCCATGACCACGTTTGGTGATGTGGACACCAAGGGACTTGAAACTTTCGGCCCGCTCCACTTCAGCCCAATGTTAATGGGGGCCTGAACGACCCTCCTTTTCCTCTAGTCCGCGGATGCTACGCTACAGGACTGTCTTGCTAGCACAGACTGGAATATGTTCCGGGATTCATCCATTGGCATTGAGGAGTATACCACCTCAGTCACCAGCTTCATCAATAAGTGCATCGAAGACGTCGTCCCCACAGTGACCGACTGCTGAACGATTAATCAAATGGCCACCCGGACTATTCACATTGACTAACCTGTACCCCCCACATTGACTCAGCACCGGTGCCCCCTGTATGTAGCCTCGTTATGGTTATGTAATATTCTTGTGTTACATATTTTTTACTGTAGTTTATTTAGTTGTTGAACTGCTTTGTTGGTTGAGGGCTTGTAAGTAAGCATTTCACTGTAAAGTCTACACCTGTTGTATTCAGCGCATGTGACAAAATGTTATTTTATTTTCCCCATTTTAGAAATGTAGGGCCCACTCTAATACAGTAACCTCCCTTTTCTGACATGCTGGTCTGGTCCTCATGCATGTTAATGTCTTAAAGAGGAAGGAGAGGACAGTTCTGTATCAGCTACTTGTGTTCTGACTACTTTAAATATGTATCAACCACAGAACTGACACTTAGTAGCAGTTCCCACACACTGCCAGTCAGTTGACACACTGTACAGACCTCTCCTCTTCACTTCACTCTGTAAGTTTGTTTGACAAATATATCTTGAAATATAGTTTTTGGTTATTTATTTTTAGTTATTAGTCATATACTTGAGGGTAATGTATCATTTTACTTCTTGTTATGTTTTGAGCTGTGTTTTGGTTGTTACATCAGGGACAGTATTCATAAAGTGTCTCAGTGTAGGAGTGTTGATCTACATAGGGATGAGATGATTAACCAGGGTAAAAAAGACATGCAAACAAACATTGTAACACAGAAGTGTGTGTGCGTGCGTGCGTGTGCGCGTGTATGTGCAGGGGATTTGTACATTGCTAGACATGACTGCCTTGTTGACCTGATAGCCAGCGAGGTGAGACAAGTTGTCTCACCAACAGCACACATGCATAACCATTGTTGTGTAAGGGGAATCTGGTTTGATGTTGATGATGATGATTATGTGTTTTCCTGTGTGCCAAATACCCCAGATACTGTTGTTGTGGGGGCTCATTTGATGGCTACATGGAGCAGGCCTTTACAAAGAAGCTGCTTAAATACCAGCCCCTCCTGGTGCTTGGACAGCCTGGGTGGAGGTGCAAGTTGGTGGCACTGATATTTGGCAGTCTCGGCCACTCACACAGGCTTGCAGTGCGTGGCCTACAGATTGATGGCCTGATAAAAACTAGGGCAAAGCAACTGGCTAGGTACTGCTTTGTTTCATGGGCAGCCTAGCTGTTTGGAGAAGGTGCTTTCTGTACCCTTGAGTGTAGGGATCTTTGAAACGTTACATTTGATTGGTGGATTCAAATGAAGTATTTAAAATGTGTGTGTGATGCAGTGGATTTAGCTGAGGGCCCTTTAGCTCCAGACTGGTAGGGAGTAGGGTTGATGTCTATACTGTGTAGGATGTGTGTTTTAACTTTTCTACATCCATAATGAACAGCTCTCTAGACTTTGATACAGACTCCATGGGACTTACGGGCCTTTACTGCAGATGGTTTGTGTGTGTGTGTGTGTGTGTGTGTGTGTGTGTGTGTGTGTGTGTGTGTGTGTGTGTGTGTGTGTGTGTGTGTCACTTGCTGTTTATCCTCACAGCTTGGGGATAGGAGCTGTCATTGAACCTGGTGGTCAGTCTTTAGGCTGCTGTACAGCTTGACGGACCGTAGAGGATTGAACATTTATCCTCCTATTTTTGGGGTTCTGAGAATAAAACCGCTTCAGAACAATCAATGTAGAAATATGTGTTAACAGTACTACACATCTGTTCAATAAGTGGTTGTTGTTGTTGATCATGCTGATGGTGATGACTTTATTGTATCCATTAGGACATCGTTTTTGCTGCAGACATCATGTCATCTTAAATAGACAGAGGTAGACAGACATGCAACACGTCACACACATTACATACATAGTGCAATAGACTTACAGACAGACAGTATTCACATAGACAACCATATAGCACAATACAACACAACACAATATGAGCCTGGCTCATTTTCAGTAATGAGGCCCTGTACCCCATTTACAGTTTCTACTTCAATGTATCAGGTGGAGTTATTCACCAGCTATAGAGTGAGTTGTTGTTTATGTTTCTAAGACTGCAGGGTGGGAGATGCAACAATGGCCTTGAGAACAGCAGGAAGTGTGTTGGTGGTTTTTCTCTGGTCTGTAGCAGGTATGGTCTCTTATCTTTTAGTTGCTCTGTTTATCAATCTACAGACATTTCTAAAAGGTTAAGAATCAATGTTATTCTGGTGTGTTCTGTTAGGCGTCTCAACTTCACTTTAAATAGTTGTATTTCACACCTCACTGAGCGATGCATATCTGTGGTTTCCATTCACACTCAACTCAGCAACTATGGCAACAAAGTGTGGACAAACCCAACTCAGTTTGAAATTGGTGCATCTTAAGGAGGAAAAAAGCACAACCATCCACAACATTTAAACATATTTCCCATAAATACAGGTATTTTATCAACCAGCACATTTCAGTTCAACCATAATATGTGTTGTAATATTTGTTCTATCTTTTCCGGGGAATCTCAAACTCAAACTCCAGCTTGTGTTTGCGTCCCCGAATAGCACATTCTGTCTCAAAGATGCCCAGCGAGCTCATTAGCTCTCCTGAGTACAGCTTTAGTGTAGTATCGCTGGGCAATAGATGTGTGTCAGGTGCCAGACTGCCTCGATTGGTTTTGTCTGAATGTCTGCCTGGCAACAGCGTGAACAGTGTGGACGTCGGTGCGTGGGGTTGTGATTTCCATCGCTCTCATTCTCATGTCAGTGACTTCAGCAGGGCGGCACATTTCAATGGCAGTTACTAATGTTAAGCCTCTCTCTCAGTAGACGCCGGCGCGTATCCCCATGTGCAATTCCCAGGACTATTTTGTCCCGAATCAGTTCATCTTTCAATCCCCCGTATTCACAAGTAGCGGATCTTTCTCTCAAACGGGTTACAAAGTTGTTTACTGACTCGCCCTCTTCCTGGTTGCAGCTTCCAAAAACAAACCGCTCGTAAATGACGTTCCTGGCGGGTTTGAAGTAATTCTCCAATGCATCCAATATAGCCTTTGCATCACCCTGTTGTCGTGCTGTGAGGGTGAGATTGTGCGGGTAGATGTGGTGCATTCGCTGCCCATTAAACTCCTCAGAGTTGCCGCTTGGACCTCGTTGGGTTTCTCATGTAGACCGGTCGCCAGCGCATAGTCCCCGAATTCATCCCTGAAGTTGTCCCAATTAGTATTCCAGTCCCCTGTGAGAACCAATGGGATTTGGTGGAGGAATGTTCGCTGTTGATCAGTGCTTTCAGTAGGACACGGCGTGTGTTCGCATATGGAACGTAACTGCGCCTATACTGTACTCAGTTACCAAAATAACAAACGTGTGGTTTTCGAGCCACTTCTGATACCATGTTTCAGTATGATATGTTGGATAAAGGAATAAAGACAGACACCAATGTCTAGTTCAATAGCCTTGTTCGAGCATTGTACAAATCCCTACACGCGGAGTCCGGGGAACAGTCCGGCTAGTCGATTACCTATCAACTAGACTCCGTAACAAGTACTAACTAACTCTCATAGTAGTAGATGTGAGTTTCTCTTTCAAACAATCCCCTGGCCTTGTACACAGCTAATAGCTAACATTCGCCAAAACTAGCTAGCTACTGAAAGTGCAACCCTAGTAACAGTACAGATGAAGATGAAACATGATCAGGCCTACTGTACATCTTACTGTATAAATTATTGTTGAAAACTAGTCTAGGTTGGAACTGTTGCTGTTAAAATACAATAATAATTGTTATTCTTAACTGGAATAAACTGATTGAAGCAAAATGCTTTTTGAGGCAAACCCACTCAGACAGTTCTGGGTTGTTCATCTAGGAAGCGGTCTCCTGCCTGACTGAGAAAGCAGTAGATGTTCTGGTCCAGTTTGGCACCACATACCTATGCGAGTCAGGGTTCTCAACTCTGACATACTTAAAAAACAAGTACAGAAACAGTTCCAAGGCTGAGCATGACCTCAGTGTTGCACTGTTAAAAACAGCCCAGAATAGACATGCTCTCATTAGGACTGTGTGGGTGTGTTTTCTGGTCTACATCTGTGTGATGTGATCAGTTTATTCCAGTTCAGAATCAAAAATATGTATTGTATTTTAACAGCAACAGTTCCAAACTAGACAGATATGAGTGTTTTTAATGGGGGAAAATAAACATGAATAGATATTTAATTTCATTGTTATTTGTTTTTGTCAATATTGCATATGTTTTAGGCATAAGGGCAATGAAATGTACTTATATTTATGTATAGTTGCATATTTTCCTAAGTTTGGGTCTCAGGAAAACACAGAATTTCTCATTTGGGTCCCAGGCTGAAAAGGTTTAAGAACCCCTGCACTAATGAGCTAGCAGATGCTCTGAGCAAATCAGAGTAGAAGTGCAGCTAAAGTGTAACTCTACAAATGCACTAGTCCAGACCAGTCTGCAAGTTCATGTGAAGGCTTCTAGTTTAAACTGTGTAAGGGAATAGGGTTCCAAGAATAATAACCAGAAATATTTTGTACAACATTTGAATTGTGACTGTGGGTGAAAGTCCCACCGACTAATGTGACTGGGATGACCTGGAAAATGGAAGCTATGGCTGATAGGGTGCATTGATTGCAGCGGTTTGTGTAGCTGGCGACATGCTACACTCAACTAGTTAACATTGACAGACTGAAATAGTACCGAATCACTGTGATAAACACCATCTCCTGCTCATGATCAGAAAACATTGCTTCTCACTCACTGTATAGCAACACATAGCCTGTATGCTAGTCTAGCATAGGCTGCTTCCTCCTTGTATGGATGAAGAAGTATTCTCCATGATGGTTCACGGAGCACACTGACTCAGCTCCAAAGCTGCTATTGGGAACAAACAAGTAGGCTATATAATAGGCTACTCCTGAGGATAATTCTACTTAGCTAATTCTACATGTCGCCAGCTATTAACTGATAACAGAGCAGCAACATGGTTGATCCTAATCAATCACATCCCCGCAGCAGCCAAACATTGCAACATGAGCATATTGAGCGATGCGGGCGAGGTTCAAACACAGCTAGCGAGCACTTACAAAGAAAACATTATATCAGAAATAAGCAGCATAGTGAGAAACAGCTAGTTACAGCAGCAGAGTCAATGGAGAAAAAGAAGCCAGCGCATAGTAACAGAAACGGCTAGTTACAGCAGCAGAGTCAATGGAGAAAAAGAAGCCAGCGCATAGTAACAGAAACGTCTAGTTACAGCAGCAGAGTCAATGGAGAAAAAGAAGCCAGCTAATAGTAACAGAAACAGCTAGTTACAGCAGCAGAGTCAATGGAGAAAAAGAAGCCAGCGCATAGTAACAGAAACAGCTAGTTAGAGCAGCAGAGTCAATGGAGAAAAAGAAGCCAGCTCATAGTAACAGAAACAGCTAGTTACAGCAGCAGAGTCAATGGAGAAAAAGAAGCCAGCTCATAGTAACAGAAACAGCAAGTTACAGCAGCAGAGTCAATGGAGAAAAAGAAGCCAGCGCATAGTAACAGAAACAGCAAGTTACAGCAGCAGAGTCAATGGAGAAAAAGAAGCCAGCGCATAGTAACAGAAACAGCAAGTTACAGCAGCAGAGTCAATGGAGAAAAAGAAGCCAGCGCATAGTAACAGAAACAGCAAGTTACAGCAGCAGAGTCAATGGAGAAAAAGAAGCCAGCGCATAGTAACAGAAACAGCTTGTTACAGCAGCAGAGTCAATGGAGAAAAAGAAGCCAGCGCATAGTAACAGAAACAGAAAGCGGCAGAAGGATGTAAGAGCAGACCCGGTCAATAAGGAAGTCGGGAATGATACTAGCCTCTAATTGGTGCAATCTCAGTTGAGGGTTTCCTTTCTGAACTGGCTCCTCTTAATAAATAGCCTACTGTTCTCTGGTACCTATCTGTTTTTGATCTTTTTCTATGGAATTTTGCCAATTCCAGATGTTTTATAATAGATAAAGTATAGGCTTGTCTTAGTGACATGAAATGAATAATATTGATAAGAGCTTTTAAATAATTATAGCTCAGGAGTTGCTCCTGATGTGTTTAAATGTGTTTTACTTTGTATTGGTGTCAGATATTGGGAATTTTACATGTTATATTATGTGATACCCTATTGTTCAGTGTCATAATATTGCTTGTTTTATTGTCAAATAATGAATTATTACCTATTTTAGATCATTTGATTTTGATGTTTTTTTACATTGAATACAGTACAAGTATCATGTTGTAAATAAGATCAAAGTTAGACAATAAATAGACAACAGATAATTGATTTATGTTTCTTGTACTTCTGCCTATTGTACACATGATGGCGCCATTGAGCAACATAATCCATGAGTGGCTAGCCAATAGGCCAGCCAGGGATACTCCATTACTGTCAGGAGATAAACTGTAATAGATCAACAATCAGCACTGTTCATCAACAAACACACACACATATGAAGCCTGGAGGCTGCAGTAATGTTGAGATGTCAGTAGGGAGAGCTCTAGTCTAGAACACTGGAACCAAAGATACTCCCCTTTCATCTGTTCTGGAACCTTCAGTACCACTTTGATGCAGCTGATGAAGAGTGATGGGAATGGGTCACATTTTGTCTCTTGTAAAACATGTAGGCCCACTCCTCAAATAAAGAAATGCAACTACAGTATGCTGACTTTAGACCATTTTCTATTTAGATACAGTAACATCCCTTATGTGACATGCTGTTCCTGCATGTTAATGCCCTGACTAGGCTACTTTTAAAACGTGTCAACCACAGATCTCACACTTAGGCTATGCCTGCTTCTACTAATACTTACAGTAGACTACTTCTTGTTTCTACGCATTGACAGTAAGTTGACTCTCTGTACGAGACCTCTCCCCTTCACTTCACTCTGTAAGTACACTTGACGATATCTTGAAATATAGTTTTAGTTTTGATATTTTTAGTCATACATCACATGACTTGCTGTATCTTTGTACTTGTTGGTTTATATTGAACTGTGTTTTGGTTGTTACATCAGGGCCTGTATTCATAAAGTGTCTCAGACGGTCCATATAATTATGATCTAAAAGGCTAAACTGATCCCAGATCAGCTCTCCTACTCTGATACACTTTGTGAATACAGACCCTGGACTGTGGTTTCATGTGTTTAGTTCAGTTCAGTTTATTCAATTGCATATTTAAAACATGATCAGTAGAGTATGCCAGTAATAGCCAGATCTCAATTCAATAGGGTCATGTTCACTGTCAAAGTGTAACAGGGTCAAGTATAACTGTGTGTGATGTGTCTGTTTGTGTGTGTGTGAGTGTAAATGTATTTTTACATATTAATCTTATTGTTGGTTATACAGTCACAACATAAAAAAAAATATTGGCACCCTTAACAAATACTGAGCTATATTGTATGCTACAAAAGATGGGATGTACATTGTACATGTGGTTTCACTTAAAGACTTGTGCATGCTATTTTAAGAGCTCTGAGAGCAATAGATTGTTGTGGAGACATTTTGAAAATGGCCTAAAGTAAGAGTAAGAGTGATTGAGTGGATGCTTCATAAGAGCTTTAGGAGTAGAATTCTGAGCTAAACTGACCAAGACCCACCTCCAACAACACAGATAACCTCACATAATTCTGATTAAAAACAATAACAATTTCTCTCAACAAGGGGCATATGGGGTTTTTAGGTGAGCGCTGATGCCACCCTGTGATAAGCAGTAACCACTTTGTCAAAGGCAGGGATGCAGAATATGTATGTTGTCCATTCCCAGCGGGCCTCTCCAGGGTGCTGTTGGGGAGACGCATCACAGCAGAGCTCCACCAACATTCTGTAAAGAATTATGCAGCAGATTTAACATGTGGGAGAAAGAGTATGTGGCCTTTTCTGAAACTTTTTACATCAGGTTTCTCTGATCATATAGCCTAACCTAAATGACATAAAACATAAAAAATCACATAAAAGATGCGCTGACACTTAAACAACATATTCTAAAAACAGGACAGGTCAAAGTAAAATAGACCATATGGACTGGACAACCAGGCTAGTCACTGCTGTCCAGGAGATTCATCCCCTGGGCTAAATTGTCATGATCAGTGGTTTCAAGTTTGTATCCTTCAATGTTTACTAAGCTGACCATAGTGAGAGAAAAAACATATTTCTGCATTAGCAGCTGTGTAAACACATTGCAAATAGGCTAAGGATAACTCCTCCTGATAAAGTTGGGTAGCTGATATTAAGAGCTTAATTAGCCAAATTGATTAGTCACAGGAATCAGGACTAATGAAGTTGATGAAACGGCCTGTTTTACAAACGGTGGACCTACCAAATGGATGGGCATTCATAAAATTCCATTATGGGCCGACATTGTAGAATACATCCCGTATGCACAGGCCGACGTCTTTTGGACATATTTCTTTGGTCATGTCCAAATTGGCATTCTTTTTTGGTGTTTTACAAATGGTAGGCCTACAACATAGATGGGCATTCCTAAAATTCAATTTCAGAAAACACTGTAGGCTATACCTCATTAAGCACCGTCCTACACTGACGCCTTTTGGATGTCTTGTTTTGGTCCTGTCTGGACTGGACGTCTTTTTTTGGTGCATTCTGGACCGGCCTTGATTTCCACGTTCACGGACGTTGGTTTTTGGTCTGGTCCGGACCAAATCTGAACTAATCATAGACGTCAATGTTTGGTTGAGATTTTGCCCAGTCTGGACCAGGTTTCATTTGGCCCAAACATAGACGTCTTTTCATCTTTCATTCAGAACCTAAAGTGAACCTAACTTCAACGTCTGGAAAAACAAGTATTATAAAACCACGACCTAGAGAGGAAACACCGGCGATCGACTTAACACTTTACAACTAAGCACGCTGAAAATAAACAAGACTTCTGCAGAGTTGCACACACTGTGCACCAACCGACAGTAAGAGCTTTATTTCCTCCTTCCTGACTGCTGATGCGCTCTTAAAGTGGCAGAGCACGGTGAAGGCTCTGTGCAGGATTTCACCACAACATTAAACTATATATGGATAACAGGCTACATTAAACTATATATGGATAACAGGCTACGTTAGACTATATATGGATAACAGGCTACATTAGACTATATACGGATAACAGGTTACATTAGACTAGATATGGATGACAGGCTACATTAGACTATATATGGATAACAGGCTACATTAGACTATATATGGATAACAGGCTACATTAGACTATATATGGATAACAGGCTACATTAGACTATATACGGATAACAGGCTACATTAGACTATATACGGATAACAGGCTACATTAGATTATATATGATAACAGGCTACATTAGACTATATATGGATAACAGGCTACATTAGACTATATATGGATAACAGGCTACATTAGACTATATATGGATAACAGGCTACATTAGATTATATATGGATAACAGGCTACAGTAGATTATATATGGATAACAGGCTACATTAGACTATATACGGATAACATGCCACATTAGACTATATATGGATAACAGGCTACATTAGACTATATATGGATAACAGGCTACATTAGATTATATATGGATAACAGGCTACATTAGACTATATACGGATAACATGCCACATTAGACTATATATGGATAACAGGCTACATTAGACTACATATGGATAACAGGCTACATTATACTATATACGGATAACATGCCACATTAGACTATATATGGATAACAGGCTACATTAGACTATATATGGATAACAGGCTACATTAGATTATATATGGACAACAGGCTACATTAGATTATATATGGATAACAGGCTACATTAGACTATATACGGATAACATGCCACATTAGACTATATATGGATAACAGGCTACATTAGACTACATATGGATAACAGGCTACATTAAACTATATATGGATAACAGGCTACATTAGACTATATATGGATAACAGGCTACATTAGACTATATATGGATAACAGGCTACATTAGACTATATATGGATAACAGGCTACATTAGACTATATATGGATAACATGCTACATTAGACTATATATGGATAACAGACTACATTAGACTAGATATGGATGACAGGCTACATTAGACTATATATGGATAACAGGCTACATTAGACTATATATGGATAACAGGCTACATTAGACTATATATGGATAACAGGCTACATTAGACTATATACGGATAACAGGCTACATTAGACTATATACGGATAACAGGCTACATTAGATTATATATGATAACAGGCTACATTAGACTATATATGGATAACAGGCTACATTAGACTATATATGGATAACAGGCTACATTAGACTATATATGGATAACAGGCTACATTAGATTATATATGGATAACAGGCTACAGTAGATTATATATGGATAACAGGCTACATTAGACTATATACGGATAACATGCCACATTAGACTATATATGGATAACAGGCTACATTAGACTATATATGGATAACAGGCTACATTAGATTATATATGGATAACAGGCTACATTAGACTATATACGGATAACATGCCACATTAGACTATATATGGATAACAGGCTACATTAGACTACATATGGATAACAGGCTACATTATACTATATACGGATAACATGCCACATTAGACTATATATGGATAACAGGCTACATTAGACTATATATGGATAACAGGCTACATTAGATTATATATGGACAACAGGCTACATTAGATTATATATGGATAACAGGCTACATTAGACTATATACGGATAACATGCCACATTAGACTATATATGGATAACAGGCTACATTAGACTACATATGGATAACAGGCTACATTATACAATATATGGATAACATGCTACATTAGACTATACAGTATATGGACAGCAGCAGTCAATACAGCAGGCTATGGTGATTATGATACTGATTCCTCTGCTAACTAATGCTACTACCAGTACTGGACACAAGGGTCAACAGTGTAACATAATATGATAGTGGCATGTTGTAATAATACAGACATCAGTGTTTGTGTGATTAATGTGACTTTGTCAAGTAGCCAGTGTTGTGTTTCACCATTCTATCTGATGTATTGTCAGTTTGTTATGTTGTTGTTAACCCAAAACTATTGAGGACATTATTATAAGGATGGTGCAGTAATGTTGACATGCCAGTAGGGGGAGCTCTAGTCTAGAAGACTGGAACATTCAGTAGCACCTTGATGCAGCTGATGAGGAGTGTAAATTGAATGTGTTTGTAGAATAGAATGAATGACATCATGGTACTGACCAAATGTAAATTGAACTTTGACCTGTTCCAGGTAGAACTCAGAAGGACAAGACAACACTGCACATTCATCTACTGCACATTTTTACCATTCCAGTGTTAAATTGTTATATTGTAATTACTTTGCCACCATGGCCTATTTATTGCCTTACCTTCCTTATCCTACCTCATTTGCACCCTTTGTATATAGATTTGTTTTTCTACTGTGTTATTGACTGTATGTTTGTACCATGTGTAACTCTGTGTTGTTGTTTTTGACCCACTGCTTTGCTTTATCTTGGCCAGGTCACAGTTGTAAATGATAACTTGTTCTCAACTTGCCTACCTGGTTAAATAAAGGTGAAATAAAAAAAATTAAAAAAACACATTCTAAGATATATTAAACATTCCATATAGAATAGTCAACATATTGTTAACATGGTTCTGTATTTAAATAAAAGTGGAAATGGGGGACATTTTGTCCATTATAGAAATGTAGGGCCCACTCTAACACAGTAACCTCCCTTCTCTGACATGCTGTTCTGGTCCTCATGCATGTTAATGACTTAAAGAGGAAGGAAAGGACAGATCTGTATCAGCTACGTGTGTTCTGACTACTTTAAATATGTATCAACCACAAAACTGACACTTACTAGCAGTTCCCACACACTACCAGTCAGTTGACTCACTGTACAAGACCTCTCCCTTTCACTTTACTCTGTAAGTACTCTTGACAATATCTTGAAATATATTTTTTGGATATATGTTTGTAGCTATAAGTCAAATTCTTGAAGGTAATGTATCATTTTACTTATGTTTTGAGCTGTGTTTTGGTTGTTACATCAGGGTCAGTATTCATAAAGTGTCTCAGTGTAGGAGTGTTGATCTACATAGGGATGAGATGATTAACCAGGGTAAAAAAGACATGCAAACAAACATTTGAATCCCTGCTCAGTGTATGGGCCCGTGTGTGGGTGAGAGTGACACAGTTGAATTAGCTGAGGGCCCTTCAGGACCAGACTGATAGGGAGTAGGGTTGACATCTATACTGTGTAGGATGTGTGTTTGAACTTTTCAATAACAACCAGCTCTCTAGACTTTGATACTTACTCCATGATGCTCTGTGTGTCTGTGTGTGTGTGTGTGTGTGTGTGTGTGTGTGTGTGTGTGTGTGTGTGTGTGTGTGTGTGTGTGTGTGTGTGTGTGTGTGTGTGTGTGTGTGTGTGTGTGTGTGTGTGAGTCAATTGCTGTTTAATTTCACAGCTTGGGGATAGGAGCTATCATTGAACCTTGTGGTCAGTCTTTAGGCTGCTGTACAGCTTGACGGACCATAGAATAATTGAACATTTATCCTCCTATATTTGGGGTTCTGAGAATACAACAGCTTCACAACAATCAATGTAGAAATATGTGATTCTTGTTGTTGATGGTGATGATGACTTTATTGTATCGACTAGGAATTTATTATTGCATCATACAGCATGTAATCTTAAATAGACAGATGTAGACAGACATGCAACACGTCACACACATTCCATACATAGTGCAATAGACTTACAGACAGACAGTATTCACATAGACAACCGTATAGCACAATACAACACAATATGAGCCTGGTTCATTTTCAGTAATGAGGCCCTGTACCCCATTTACAGTTTCTACTTCAATGTATCAGGTGGAGTTATTCACCAGCTATAGAGTGAGTTGTTGTTTATGTTTCTAAGACTGCAGGGTGGGAGATGCAACAATGTCCTTGAGAACAGCAGGAAGTGTGTTGGTGGTCTTTCTCTGGTCTGTAGCAGGTATGGTCTCATTCTTATCTTTTAGTTGCTCTGTTTATCAATCTACAGACATTTCTAAAAGGTTAAGAATCATAATGTTGTTCTGGTGTATTCTGTTAGGTGTCTCCACTTCACTTTAAATAGTTATATTTCACACCTCACTGAGTGATGCTTATCTCTGGTTTCCATTCACACTTCTGCACATCAGCAGCAGTAGCAGAATAAGAATGTTGTCAACCACCAGCAGGGTTGGGGTCAATTCCATTTCAATTCCACTCAATTCAGGAAGTAGACAAATTATAATTCCAATTATCTTCAAAGCTTTTCAATTATGAAAAATATTGAATTGGAATTAGGTTTATTTCTGAATTGACTGGAATTTAAATGGGATTGACCTCTAATGGTAACACTTTTGACACTTGTGTGAATAATGAATGTGTCATAACACTTTAATTATTCAGTTTTTATGGCTGATTCTGACACCTACAGAAGTGTGTCAAAACCCACATTTATTAAAATGTGTTTTTCCTGCCAAGAAGTTTCCTTTTGTTTGAAAGTTTGTAAGGAATTATTTACAGTCATGTGTTTTTCCATCATATTTTACATAACTTGTATAAGATACATGTTATGACACTGTCAGTAAGCATTATGCCCATCATCATCATATAAGCCAGATAGGCCTGTCACGTACATGTCCTTCTATCAGTCATCAGTCAAAAAGAGGGTGTCTTGTCCTGCTCCTGCATTCATCCCAGTCATCAGCAACAGATCATTGGTCTAGGTACATGTCTGACATCAATGTGTGCACCATTACAATGATAATGTTGACAAGTACTGTAGGCTATGGTGTAATGGAATGTTTTTCCTTGTGTGGTAGATGTTACTGTGGGTTTTGACATTCTTATGTAGGTTTCATAACCAGCCATAGAATAACACAATACATGTAGTGTTATGACATATTATGACATGGTTATGATTGTGTCATAACGTGCTATGACGCTAGGTTTCAAGTAAAGTTTTACCAAAATTAGTTGATTAGTGTGTATTATTGTGTATTGTTAGGTATTCATGCACTGTTGGAGCTAGGAACTCAAGCATTTCACTTCACCCACGACAACGTCTGCTACAGATGTGTATGCGATAATACGACCAATACAGTTGATGCATTTGGATGTAATATTGTCATGTCTGTTTTTATGTAGCTGACGGTAAGAATTAAGTTCTGTTGTGGAATGACACGGCACTGTGTTTCAGGTGTTCTGGGACAAAGCACTGTGATGATCTGTGCCTTAAAGGAATCATCAGTGGACCTGACCTGTCCTGTTCCCAGTTGGACCCAAGTCACAGAGATAGTCTGGTATAACCAATGGTTGAATCATAAGCCTTATGATCTGAGATTGGACCCTAAGTATGAAGGTCGTGTAGAATACCGTGGAACTACAGAGAAAGACTGCATCCTGAGAATCACAGACCTGAGACAGAGTGACAAAGCAACATATGACTTCAGATATAAAACAGACAACTCAAGATGGAAGTCCGGCTCATATAGATTCACTCTCTCTGTTACAGGTACTGTAATATGCTGAACACAGTAAAGCACAATAAACACAATTACAAATAACAGTAAAAGGGGTTAAATGATGAATTTGCTCCCAGAACAGTCTGTCATGACAGATTATAATGTTGTCATACACTCTCATTCAGACCTGCAGGTGAAGGTGACTCCTGACACAGTAGCAGAAGGACATAGTGTCACACTGACCTGTAGCACCACCTGTACTCTGACTGACAACCCCAACCCCACTTACATCTGGGTACAGGAATGGAGAAGACCTATTTTCTGACTCCTCTCCCCAGTATCAATACTCAGTCAGGAGAGGAGGTTCTGACAGCTACTCCTGTGCCTTAAGAGGCCATGAGAAACTCAGCTCTCCTAAAGTCACAGTGGGTGAGTGTGGTGATTTACCTCCAGAGTTTCTCTCTTATGGTAAACAGACTTGATATTTTCAGTCAATTCAGAGAGCTGATTTATAAGTAGCTATAGCTCATTACTATATAACATGTTAGTACTGAAGACTAGCTGAGAATCATACAAATAATATAATATCATCATTACTATATAACATGTTAGTACTGAAAACTAGCTGAGCATTATACAAATAAGCTAATATCATCATTACTATATAACATGTTAGTACTGAAGACTAGCTGAGAATCATACAAATAAGATAATATCATCATTACTATATAACATGTTAGTACTGAAGACTAGCTGAGAATCATACAAATAAGATAATATCATCATTACTATATAACATGTTAGTACTGAAGACTAGCTGAGAATCATACAAATAAGATAATATCATCATTACTATATACCATGTTAGTACTGAAGACTATCTGAGAATCATACAAATAAGATAATCATCATCATCATCACCATCATCACCATGTGCTTCATCATTTGTTCCAGATAATTATTCTCTGAGCTGCTTGAGTGTGACCTACACCAGTAGAAGCATCTGTTCCTTGATACCATCAGTGGACCTGCCTTGCACTACCATTTATCCCACAGGTTAGACTGTGTTGTCTGTCATGTTGAGTCATTTTGTCAACTACAGAAGGAAACCAGAAAGTGTGTTTTTATTTGCTCTCATTCAGACCTGCAGGTGAAGGTGACTCCTGACACAGAGGCAGGGAAGAGGACTCTGACCTGTAGCACCACCTGTACTCTGACTGACAACCCCACCTACATCTGGTACAGGAACGGAAAGTCTCTTCCTCAGTCCACTTCCCAACAACACTCTGCCTGGAGTTATAAAATAAAGAGTTACTCCTGTGCTGTTAAAGGCCATGAGGATCTCCGCTCTCCTGCAGTGTGTGAGTCTGGATTCTATTGGGATCGTTTGTAGCTAACCTTTCTTTTCAACAAAATAAGGCAATTTGCTAACTTCAAGGTATGTCTGAACAAAACTATTTAATGTATTTTCAGGTGTTCAGGGTCACAACTGCTGGAGTGTGACTTACACCAAGAGGAGAATCTGTGTCTTGAAGGGCTCCACAGTGGACATATCCTGCTCTTACACTCATCCCACTAGTTATATAGAACAAGGTTCATTCTGGTTTACACAGAAACACCCTGTAGATCTCAGTTCATATCCAGAGTATGCAGGTCGTGTGGAGTACAATAGGAACACAGAGAACCACCACACCATGACAATAACAGACCTGACAGAGAAGGACTCAGCTGAATACAAATTCAGATTACTAACAACAGATGAGGGGAGAAGTTCTGGCCTTCCTGGTGTGATGTTGACTGTCACAGGTAATACTCCACCTACAGTTAGTACTGTAATAGGACAAGTCTAATCACATGACAAGCCTGTCTGGAGTCAAATATGACTGATGTTTCCTCTTAGATATCCTGTTGGAGATGGATCCTACGTCTGTGTCAGAGGGGGAGAGAGTCACACTGAGATGTAGAACCAAATGTACAGTCGGTCTCAACCCCACCTACATCTGGTACAAGAACGGACAACGTCTGAACAACCCAATCACCAGTTATAACAGCCTGATCCTAGACCCAGTCATCAGTGAGGATGCAGGGAACTACTCCTGTGGTGTAGAAGGCTTTGAGAGAATCCTCTCTCCAGAAGAGACTCTCACTGTTAGATGTGAGTACATGGGGTGTTGATATATCTACAGTGAAAGTCATTGATATCATCTCTCTAATACATGGTTCTACATGTCAGTGTAATATACTAATATATACTGATTTACATCATATCTTGGGGCCTTACATGTTATATGAGTTCTTATTTGTTCTGTCATCTTCAACACCAGATGGTCCAAGGAACACCTCAGTGTCAGTCAGTCCCTCATGCCATGTATTCATATCATCCATATTTTATTTTAGGGAAACAGACCTCAGTTCTGACTGCAGCTGTAGGAATCATAGTGGTTGTTCTGGTTCTCATCCTCTGTCTCTCTGGACTCATGTGGTTCAGGTGAGTGAAGAAGGGAATATTTATATTTGTATTATTCTTTCACTTTAGCACTCTGATTTGTTATTAACTTCATTCATGTATTTATTGGTCCAACGCCCTTAACTGTTAAACTGTATTAGTAACATATCAACTTCCACTAGAGGTCAGTAGAGAGCAGAACTCACTCTGTCCCTCTTTACAGGAGATCCACAGGAGGAAGTGATGCCACAGCAGACACACAGGTGATCAGTTAAACCCCCAATTATTCAAATAACCAACTCATCAGGCTTTGATTTGATGAATCAGCTGTGTAGTGATAGGGCAAAAACGATGTGCACCCAGGGGAGGGGCCAGCTCTGAGTTTGGGAAACCCTGAGTTACAACTCCATTTTCATTCATTTACTGTGTCACGACATTCTCTTTCATAGTATTTTCATTGTTACCTCTCTCTCTCCACAGAGTGTCCGTCCTGACTGTAACAGCGACACGTACACAGCTCTGAACATGAGGACCATGTCCCCTGACTATGACACTCTGGCAGTAAGTCTCTTATAATTAATTTTGATTGTTTGTGAGTGTGTTTGTGTTTTATACAGTACCTGAATGTGTATTCAAAATATTATAGAAAGACTAGTGTCATAATAAACTCATGCATTTCCTCTCTCTCTTTCTCTTTCTGTCCACAGAGTGTCCGTCCTGACCCTAACAGTGACCCCAACAGTGACATATACACACCTCTGAACATGAAGACCAGGTCACCAGAGTATGACACCCTGGCAGTAAGAGTGTGTGTGTGTGTGTTTGTGTGTGTGTCCATAAACATTTTAGAGGGAGTGATAATTCAATATGTCTTCTTTCAGAATGAATCTCCCACTGAAGCGAAGCACCACAGAACCTGGACTGAAGAGAAGCACCACAGAACCTGGACTGAAGAGAAGCACCACAGAACCTGGACTGAAGAGAAGCACCACACAACCTGGACTGAAGAGAAGCACCACAGAACCTGGACTGAAGAGCTAAGGTTCCAATCCAAAGCCAGGCCTCAAATGTCTATTCTCTTGCTACCATATCTAGAAGGTTTTCCAGACCATGACCTCGAACTTTTCAGTAAATGCTGGAATAAATGTTTATTTTCTTATAATTATAATTATTTATATTAATGATAAATGAGATGCGTTATATTTTTTTGATGATATAAATGGCCTACTTTTCTTGTGTACCAATCTGTTTACTATCTATAGTTTAAGATTATATTTCTGATCTTTTTCTATGGGATTTTGCCAGATACAGAACTTTTATAACATCAATAGTCCTACTTTCCTCAGCAACTAATTTGGATAATTTCTATAAAAGCTTTTTAATATTTTTTGCTCTTGGGACAAGTTTCTCCTGATGTGTTTAATGATGATTT
Organism: Brachymystax lenok tsinlingensis; assembly: GCA_030435695.1. Lineage (NCBI taxonomy): Eukaryota > Metazoa > Chordata > Actinopteri > Salmoniformes > Salmonidae > Brachymystax > Brachymystax lenok. Next base: position 59,077,328 of record CM059812.1, on the reverse strand, counting down.
ACTTTGTATTGCTGTCAGACATTGTTCTGCATTTTATATTTAATATTATGTAATACTATATTGTTCAGTGTGATATTGCTTGTTGTTTATATAAAAATAAATGTAATCAATACATTACATAGTTTTTACAGTGTGGTTCAGTGTCATATGTTTGTCACGACTTGGACTGAAGTCGGTTCCCCTCCTCGTTCGGGCGGCATTCGGCGGACGACGTCACTGGTCTTCTAATCATCACCGATCTACTTTTCATTTTCCATTTGTCTTGTCTTGTTTTTCACACCTGGTCTGCATTCCCCATCATTATCTGTTGTGTATTTAACCCTCTGGTTTCCCCCATGTCCTTGTGTGCGATTGTTTTTTGTGAAGCCGTTTTCTTCCGGCTGGTGCATTATTCTGCCGCGCTATTTTGCATTTGGGCATTTGTACATGTATTTACGCGTATAGCGGTTGTTGTGTTTATTTGAGTAAAGTGTTTTTACTCACTCAGTCCTGTTCTCTTGCGCCTGACTCTCCATGCACCAGCCACACACAAACCTTTGACAATGTTTCCATTGCTGTCAGACATTATTGCACATTATATTCATTATTATTTTATATTAGGTAATACCAAATTTTTCAGAATCATGATATCACTTATTTGATAATATTTTTTTTATTATTGCCTATTTTAGATCATTGCCTATTTTGCACATGTTTACATACTCTTTTCAAAACTGTTAAACTTAAGTTCTAAACCAAACATAACACAACATTGAATAAGACAGCAATTTGCTACATTTCTACAGTAATACTGTATTGAAATATATTCCACATCTAAAAAATGAAATACTATCAAAACTATTAGACCAACCACAGCTGATTCCATTGTAGCTGAACACCTACCCAGGTGTTAGTCTTTCAATTTCATTACCATCTTTACAAAAGGAGACATCTTAGGAATAATGCTGTACTGTAATGTAAACATGGACCCAGCCAGAGATAGAGAAGTGGCTGACAGAGGAAGAAGAGTGGCTGGGAGAGGGAGAGGAGTACGTATGCGTGGTGGAAGAAGACTGAGAGGAAGATCAAGAGCTGTAGTCTCAGATGAGATTAGGGCTACTATAATTGATCATGTTATAAATCCTGGTCTATCAATGAGAGAGGCTGGTCTGAGAGTGCAGCCACATCTGCTACCCTCAACAGTGGCATCTATTGTGAGACATTTCCTGCAAAACAACAGGTAAGATGTGCATTCTGCAAGGGCATCTGACTGAACTGCACATTACAGAAGTCAATTGAGCAAAGCCTCCAAACCCACTTGTGTGTAATTGTTTCTGTATTTCTGCTTAGGAGCCAATCGGTTACCTCCCACAGGCGGGAGAGGTAGGATTTTCACTGCTGGGCAGGAAACTGCAATCGTTGATATGGTCATCAGAAATAATGGCATAAAACTGACAGAGATTCAGGACAGAGTGTTGGCAGACAACATTACATTTGGAAATATTCACAATGTAAGCATAACTATTTCTAGAGTCCTGAAACAACATCAAGTCAGGATGAAGCAGTTGTACACTGTCCCCTTTGAGAGGAACTCTGAACGAGTCAAGCAACTCAGGAACCAATATGTCCAGGTAGGATGACTATAAAATACAGAACTGGTTTTGAACAAAACCAAACAGGGCAGAGGCACACAATGGCATGTTTTTAGGTATAATGTCATCTACCGTAATAGCCTCTCTCTTATGATGCCTTCTGGATTTATTTTAGAGAGTCATGGAGATTGAAGCCAGGCAAACACCCCACATATTCATCTTTGTGGATGAGGCTGGTTTCAACTTGGCCAAAACACAGCGACAAGGAAGGAATGTGATTGGGAAAAGAGCCACTGTGGATGTCCCGGGCCAGAGGGGTGCCAACATCACAATGTGTGCAGCAGTATCCTCTGATGGATTGTTGTTACACAAACCGCTAATTGGGCCATACAACAGCGAGCATCTCATTTCATTCCTGGATGACCTCTATGGAAGGGTTGTGCCAGGTGAGGAAAGGGTTGCAGTGAGGAGAAATCGGACAACGTTTGTAATTGTATGCGGGACAATGTGTCATTTCAGCACTCCCGTGCAGTCACAGAGTGGTTTGCAGCCCATCCCAGGATGGGGTCACTTTTCCTCCAACCTTACCCTCCATTCCTCCAACCCCATAGAGGAATTATTTCCTCATGGAGGTGGAAGGTTTATGACCACCATCCACATGATCAAATGTCCCTCCTGGACACAATGAATGCTGGATGCCTGGACATTTCTGCAGAAGATTGCCAGGGATGGACCAGGCATGCCAAAATATTCTTTCCTAGGTGTATTGCCCAAGATGACATAAGATGTGATGTGGATGAGAACCTGTGGCCAAATGCAGAAGACAGGGTTGACTAGCATTGCTACTGTATCTGTATTGGTAGATGGTGTATATACAAATTCTTGTATTTTGGAATCACTCAATGCCAGAAAATGACATAAAACATATTGAAGCATATTGCATGATGTCTGATTCATTTCTGTAACATACTGCAGTGAATTCTAAACAGCAGAGAGATTTCATTCTTGGACCCCCTCAGGGATAACCCATCCACAACATCCCCACTATATGTGATGAAGTGAAGATCTGAGGTCCACACCACCCAACCCTATCCCAGAAATACAGACAATGCACTACAGGCTACAGTCAAAGACGGCAGAACAATGTTTTGACAGGGGGGGCAGGATTTCTTTATTACCTGATTTAGACATGTTTCTGCTTCTCATTTCAGACATGTTGGTGGGCTATTTGTTAGTCAACTTGTCTATAATGTCTAGATACATGCAGTGGTGACACATCATTCAGGGCAGGTGTGGCAGAGCTCCATCTGTTTTGATCACCACCTTTTTTTAAATGTTATTTTGGCCTTAATACCTGTAACATATCAGTTTGCAAACAATGTAAAAAATGTATAAATCATTGAGTTAATAAAGTCGCATACAAACATGATCTCTTTTTTCCTTTCTTGAGTAAGGCAGCTCCAAAATGCAGGTGTTGCAGTCAGTGCTTTCTGTGGGGGTGGGGGTTGGTAATGTTCCCTAGTTTCGCCGTGATTGGCTCAGTGTTCTGTCACTCACGGGTACACTATGTCACTGCAAATTATACAGGTAAAGTTTGAAAATTCAAGCCCCCTATGGTGCTGCCATAGTTAGAAGTGCCCATCCAAGAAGGCTCAAGGTCATTGGCCACAGACAAAATGATGTCAAATCACGTTATATCTACCGTAACTTTGATTGGACTGATCATGTCAACATCATACTTTCAAAATCTTAGCTAGCAAGCTAGACAAGCAGTCATCATCATGCATCAAGTTGGCAATCTACTGGCAAATCCTTTTTAAATCCTTGTAGATATATAGATAAAACTATACTAAAAACATATTATAGATAAAACGTATCGGCCATTGGACATAAACATTACACAACAAGAAAATCTCAAATTCAACAATGAGTGTTAGGCAACACTGCAGCCTCAGGTTCGATCCCAGGCTGTGTCACAGCCTGCTGTGACCAGGAGACCCATGAGGCGGAGCACAATTGGCCCGGGGTTGTCTGGGTTAGGGGAGGGTTTAGCCGGCCGGGATGTCCTTGTCTCATCGTGCTCTAGCGACTCCTTGTGGCCTGGCGCCTGCAAGCTGACGTCGGTCGTCAGTTCAACAGTGTTTCCTCCGACACATTGGTGCCTGCTGTTTGTCCTCCTGTCCAGGGGGTGGAGCTGGAGAGCACCAGGCTGGGGATCAGGTACCCAGACCGCTGGATGCAGAGAACCCCTCCCTCTCCTCAGAGGACCAACCCTATAGACCACAACACCTCCTCAGCCTCCCAGTACGCCTCCACAGGGTAAGGACATCGGTCTTTGTCAAAACATCAGCTATCATATTTAAGCAAGTTTTTACCAATCAACTCATATATCATACCTCCATAGAGATAGACAGAGGACTCTAGTGCCCAAATGCCAGTTTTAGCATGGGCATCACCATTGTGGACTTTCACTTTCAGATTTCTCTCTCTTTCTCAATGAAATTAATTTCAAATCAATTCAAAGGGCTTTACTGGAATGGGAAATATATGTTTACATTGCCAAAGTAAGTGAAATAGATAATAAACAAAAGCGAAATAAACAATTAAAATGTAACTGTAACCATTACACTCTCTCTCTTTCTCTCCCCCCTTCTCTTTCTCTCACTCTCTCTCTTCAACCATAAGCCTGACCAGAGAGGAAGATACAGGAAACCATGGCAACCCTGACCACCCTAAACACCACGCAACGTCCGGATATGACAGAGGGAGGAAGAGGAGGAAGAGCAGAAAAATGAATATGAAGATTAAAGAAGAGGAAGAGAGACATTGTCCCTACTTTAAAAGGGAACAGGAGTCTTGGATAGAATGGAGGTGTTGGGGGGTGTCACCCCTTTTGTAGTCCTCTGACACACAGCACAGACAGAACACTGGACATACAGTATGAGTGTGTGAAGTGTCAATCAAAGTGATTTCCTTCCCTCTTCCCTCCCTCTGCCTTATTGCCAGTTTGTTATTGAACCAAGTGGATTAGTCTCTCTAGGCAGACAGGTTGCCTCCCACAATGTTAACAAGGATGTAGCTGTTTCACTACGTCTGGGATTTCCTAGACAAGTAGAGACATATAGACTGGAGGCTGTAGTAATGTTGAGATGCCAATAGGGAGCGCTCTAGTATGGAACACAGGAACCAAACATACTCCCCTTTCATCTGTTCTGGAACCTTCAGTACCACTTTGATGCAGCTGATGAAGAGTGATGGGAATGGGTCACATTTTGTCTCTTGTAAAACATGTAGGCCCACTCCTCAAATAAAGAAATGCAACTACAGTATGCTGACTTTAGACCATTTTCTATTTAGATACAGTAACATCCCTTATGTGACATGCTGTTTCTGCATGTTAATGCCCTGACTAGATTACTTTAAAATGTGTTAACCACAGAACTCACACGCAATGCCTGCTTCTACTAACTCTTACAGTAGACTACTTCTTGTTTCTCACGCAGTGACAGTAAGTTGACTCTCTGTACAAGACCTCTCCCCTTCACTTCACTCTGTAAGTACACTTGACGATATCTTGAAATATAGTTTGTTATTTGTTTTTAGTCATAAGTCATATACTTGAGGGTAATGTATTATTTTACTTCTTGTTATGTTTTGAGCTGTGTTTTGGTTGTTCCATCAGGGTCAGTATTCATAAAGTGTCTCAGTGTAGGAGTGTTGATCTACATAGGGATGAGATGATTTACCAGGGTATAAAAAGACAAAAACAAACATTGTAACACTGTAACAGTGTGTGGGTGTGAATGACACAGTTGATTTATCTGACAGCCCTTTAGGACCAGACTGATAGGGAGTAGGGTTGACATCTATACTGAGTAGGATGTGTGTTTTAACTTTTCTACATCCATAACAACCAGCTCTCTAGACTTTGATACAGACTCCATGGGCCTTATGGGCCTTCACTGCAGATGGTCTCTGTGTGTGTGTGTGTGTGTGTGTGTGCGCATGTGTGTATGAGTCACTTGCTGTTTAGTCTCACAGCTTGGGGATAGGAGCTATCATTGAACCTGTTGGTCAGTCTTTAGGCTGCTGTACAGCTTGACGGACCGTAGAGGATTGAACATTTATCCTCCTATATTTGGGGTTCTGAGAATAAAACAGCTTCACAACAATCAATGTAGAAATATGTGTTTACAGTTCTACACATCTGTTCAATAAGTGATTGTTGTTGTTGATCATGCTGATGGTGGTGACTTTATTGTATCCATTAGGAAATAGTTTTTGCTTCAGACATCATGTCAGCTTAAATAGACAGACGTAGACAGACATGCAAAACGTCACACACATTACATACATAGTGCAGTAGACTTACAGACAGACAGTATTCACATAGATAACCATATAGCACAATACAACACAATACAATATGAGCCTGATTCATTTTCAGTAATGAGGCCCTGTACCCCATTTACAGTTTCTACTTCAATGTATCAGGTGTAGTTATTCACCAGCTATAGAGTGAGTTGTTTATGTTTCTAAGACTGCAGGGTGGGAGATGCAACAATGGCCTTGAGAACAGCAGGAAGTGTGTTGGTGGTCTTTCTCTGGTCTGTGACAGGTATGGTCTCATTCTTATCTTTTAGTTGCTCTGTTTAATAATCTACAGACATTTCTAAAAGGATAAGAATCATAATGTTATTCTTGTGTGTTCAGTTTGGCATCTCCACTTCACTTTAAATAGTTATCTTTCACACCTCACTGAGTGATGTTGATCTGTGGTTTCCATTCACACTCAACTCAGCAACTATGGCAACAAAGTGTGGACAAACCCAACTCAATTTGATATTGGTGCATCTTAAGGTGGAAAAAAGCACAACCATCCACAACATTTAAACATATTTCCCATAAATACAGGTATTTATCAACCAGCACATTTCAGTTCAACCATAATATGTGTTGTAATATTTCTTCTATATTTTCCGGGATGAAATTGAAATTGTAACCAGCTCTGCAACGCTTGTTGGAAAAAGACAGATACTTTGAAGAAGGTTTCATTTTCAATTCATCGAACATTAGACATGGCAGTCTGCACAAAGACAAAAGGCAATTTTAAACAAGGGATGAGCTTTTCTTAGTAATCTACATGAGAACCATTTTGGGTTCAAGTAGAAGTTTTGTATAAGTGAAGCTTTTAGAGACGTTTAGTGCTTTATATTTAATAATCTCAACCCACCCAGTTCATATTCATTATATAGCGACTGTGTGTTTATTAATGTAATAATTGACTTTGCCATTTCAACATGTTTTTGTGGCACAGTCAATGGCATGCAGGGTTATTGGCCAGAAGGTTGAGGGTTCTCCGACCACCACGGACGAGCTCACTCTCCCCGCCTGTTTCATCACACTACGATCAGAACCGGCTGCAGACAGTGATCAGCTAAGGGGAAATCAGATGTTCAACATTTTGATGCCATATTTATTATTTTATAAAATATATTCACATTTTCTACCAACAGGTCTCTGTGCCAATGCACCACACAACCAATAAACTAAAGTATAATGACTTCGAGCACTTCAATATCATGGTTTGCATTTTAAAACCACAATTAAAACTCAATCTCAATCTGGACAAACAGAGAATACATCCCTCTACATCCCTCCTACCTTGTAGTCCTCCCCAATCTGGACAAACAGAGAATACATCCCTCCCTACCTTGTAGGCCTACCCAGTATTGAAGGCTTGGCGTGTTTTGGTGTTTTGTAACAGATGTCTCTTTCCATTCATCAAATGGCCGCTGCACATTGTTTCAGTATGATATGTTGGATAAAGGAATAAAGACAGACACCAATGTCTAGTTCAATAGCCTTGTTCAAGCATTGTACAAATCCCTACACGCGGAGTCCGGGGAACAGTCCGCTAGTCAATTACCTATCAACTAGACTCCGTAACATCATCCTTTTCAATAGAAAGTGCAAACATAACGACATAACATTAAGTTCTTAACAGTCAAGTCAAAACAATTGAGAAAACATATTTTTTGCTTCAGTTGTCATCTTCCTCTTATGTTTTTTAATCTTTTTTTATATATTTATTTTTTTTTTTTAGAAACAGAGGACAAGTTAACACAATCTCTTGCTTACAGAGTAAGCCTGTCCGGTGGCTTGCACAGCCGACCCACCCGTGAGTAAGTATTGGCTCTGACCTTCTCTGGGTCCGACTTCAGGCCTTTGGCTGAGAGAATGTGGCCATGGAAGTGGACGTCTTTCACCTTGAACTGCAGCTTCTTCAGGCCAAGACGAAGCTTAACTGATCGGCAGCGCTCCATCAGTGCCAGGAGCTTCACATCGGGGTCGCGTTCTGCTTCTTTGTCTGTGTCACCACAGCCTACGATCAGGACATCATCAGTAATGGGTTCAATGCCCTTGAGCCCAGCCAGTAACTCGTGCTGCTTGCGTTGGTATACCTCAGGCGCCACTGAGACACCAAACGAGAGCTTGAGCCAGCGTTTCCGACCCCAGGGGGTCCAGAAGGTAGTCATGAAGCTGCTTTCTTCGTCCAGCTTGCATTGAAGGAATGCATCTCGGGCATCCACCAAGGTGAAAATCCTGGCCTTGGGAAGCTTGTAGAGGACATCCTCTAGTGTCGGCATGATGTAGTGTGATCGTTTCAGTGCTTGGTTCAGATGCTTTGGGTCGATGCAGACCCTCAGCTTCTCCGTTTTTTTCACTATGACCATATTGCTGATCCAGTCGGTTGGTTCAGTCACAGATGTCATGTGGCCATCGGCCTCATACTTGTCCAGCTGGACCTTCACAGCCACTTTCATTGCAATGGGCACATTGCGAGGAGCACACTGAACTGGAGTGACGCTCTCATCCAATTCAAAGTGTACCTCCCCAGGCACTGATTCAACGGGCCTGTTGAATACATCGTCATATCTGCTGAGTAGTTGTTCTTTGGACAGGCGTCCATGCTGGACATGCTCCGCAATGTGCAGGCCATTTGGTACGGTGAACTGCATCAGTCCCAGACGTTCGCATGTAGAGCCTGAGAGGAGAGGATGTTGACTGGTTTTCACAATCTCAAACTCCAGCTTGTGTTTGCGTCCCGAATAGCACATTCTGTCTCAAAGATGCCCATAGAGCTCATTAGCTCTCCTGAGTACAGCTTTAGTGTAGTATCGCCAGATTGATTTTGTCTTTGTAGCTCATTACGTTGCATGTAGCACCAGAATCCAGTTGACATTGTTGTTGCTTGTTGTGTAATCATAGTGTGACAAACCATTTCTTCCCTCTTGAGTGTACAGCCCCAATGGATTCATGCATGTAAATATCCCTTTCACTGTTCTGCTCTGAACATTGAGTGACATCATCAACACAGTGAATCTTCCGCTCACTCGCCCTTCTTTTGCTTTTGAGACACACTTTTGCAAAGTGATTATTAGTTCCACAAGCTCTGCATGGTTTTCCGTAGGCAGGGCAGTGCTCTTTGCCACGTGTGTGTGTATTCCCACAGTATTTACATGCAATCGGGCTCTCTGTGTTCACCGTTCGTGGTGAATTACTCTGCCTCGATTGGTTTTGTCTGAATGTCTGCCTGGCAACAGCGTGAACAGTATGGACGTCGGTGCGTGGGGTTGTGATTTCTATCGCTCTCATGTCAGTGACTTCAGCAGGGCGGCACATTCCAATGGCAGTTACTAATGTTAAGCCTCTCTCTCTCTTAGTAGACGCCGGCGCGTATCCTCATTTGCAATTCCCAGTACTATTTTGTCCCGAATCAGTTAATTTCAATCCCCCATATTCACAAGTAGCGGATCTTTCTCTCAAACGGGTCACAAAGTTGTTTACTGACTCGCCCTCTTCCTGTTTGCAGCTTCCAAAAACAAACCGCTCGTAAATGACGTTCCTGGCGGGTTTTAAGTAATTCTCTAGAATAGAATAGTTCTAACTTAACCAGCCAGCTAGTTGACTTACAACGTCAATATATGAAATTAAATGGGGAAACTAGCTAGCTATAAGACATACGTATTTTTAAAACACAGATGCAACTATACAATGACTACTTTGTCTAGAAAGGTAGTGAGGTGTCTGACTAGCTGTTGTTGTTGAAAGAGGCGTCCCGTCCACTAGATGATACGTCGCCTGAAAGACGCACATCGCCATCTGCTGACTGGAGTGGGAAACGCAGTGGAGTACATTTTTTTATTTATTTTTTCATTTCTTTCATCTCATAATCAAATAATTGGCGGCAAGTAGCCTAACAGTTAGAGCTGTTTGAATACCAGAGCTAAACAGGAAAACATCTGAAAGATTTGTTGTTGTGTCCTTGAGTAATTCACTTAACCCTAATTTGCTCAAAGGGATGCAGTACTACATTGACTGACCCTGTAAAACAACACATTACACTGTACCTATCATACTACTATGACTGACCCTGTAAAACAACACATTTCACTGCACCTATCATACTACTCTGACTGACCCTGTAAAACAAAACATTACACTGCACCTATCATACTACTATGACTGACCCTGTAAAACAGCACATTACACTGCACCTATCATACTACTATGACTGACCCTGTAAAACAACACATTACACTGCACCTATCATACTACTATGACTGACCCTGTAAAACAACACATTTCACTGCACCTATCATACTACTATGACTGACCCTGTAAAACAACACATTTCACTGCACCTATCATACTACTCTTTGTTCGGGCGGCGTTCGGCGGTCTTCTAGCCATCGCCGATCCATTTTTCATTTGTTTTGTCTTACACACCTGGTTTCAATCCCCCAATTACTTGTTCATTATTTAACCCTCTGTTCGCCCATGTGTTTTTTTGTGAGTGATTGTTTGTATGTTAATACGGTCCGTTATTGTGGGCACGAATAATTTGAGTTCTATTTGTGTACAATTGAGTAAATACGTGTATTACTCATAGCTGCTGTCTTGCGCCTGATTCCTCTACACCAGCTACACACAGGACCCTATTACAGAATCACACACCCTCCGCAATGGAGTCAGCAGGACCAGACGCCCTCCCTGTGGCGGTGGAGGAGCGCATCCAGCAGCACGCGACCATGTTTCAAGGCACCACCATGGCTCGCGATTCCTACTCCAGCTGGAACTTTCCGCTCCGACGCCCATGGATCTGGGAGGTGCTGCACTTAGGGTGACCGGAGGAGGGGCCATTCCCTGCACCATCTGTAGCCGCAGACGGCACACTGCTGGTCGGTGCTGGGGGGGTTCCTCAGGGAGTTGAGGCAGCAGGCAGGGCACTATCGTGTCACCCCAGGTGAGTCGGCACCAGGCTCACCCAGAGCCCCCTGTTGCTCACATGTATGTGTTTATTAAATTGCATGAGTTTTCCCTGCATTCCCAGCATAAGGCGCTCGTAGATTCAGGGCAGCTGGGAATTTTATTGACCTTGTTTTTGCCCATAGTTTAGGGATCCTCATTGTTCCTGTGGATATGCCCTTCCCTGTGCACGCCCTAGATAGTCGACCATTAGGGTCAGGGCTGATTAGGGAGGCCACCGCTCCACTAGGCATGGTTACGCAGGAGGGTCACAAGGAGAGAATCAGTCTCTTCCTTATTGATTCTCCTGCGTTCCCCGTGGTGCTGGGCCTACCCTGGTTGGCTTGTCATGACCCCACTATTTTGTGGCAACAGAGGGCTCTCAAGGGGTGGTCACGAAAGTGATCATGGAGGTGTGTAGGGGTTTCCATCAGTGCGACTACGGTGGAAAGTCCAGACCAGGTCTCCGCCGTGCGCATCCCCTCAGAATATGCCGATTTGGCTCTCGCCTTCTGCAAGAAAAGGGCGACTAAATTACCACCCCGTCGACGGGGGGATTGTGCGATAAATCTCCTGGTAGACGCAGCACTTCCCAGGAGTTCAGCCTATAAACAAGACATTATCTATTATTATAGAGCTCTGCTCAGCCTAAAACATGACATTCCATGAGAGCAGGATTAGATGTGCATCTCTACATCATTAAATCTCACCAAGTTTATTTTGTATTATGAAATGTTGTGAAGACTGATCTCTGGCTATTCTGGGATCTGGTCTGAATTAAACCTCACAGGAAGACAGTTTTTTTTTTATCATGTGGAGGTTTCCTTCAGTTCTCAGTTTAATTATATGTTTGTCTTTGGTAGGGGAGAGACCAGACCCTCACTCTGACAGCAGGAAAAGTCCTTCAGGGGAACCAGACCGAGAGATGCCCAAACCAACAGCAGGACACCACTGGTACCACTGTGGAAATAATTTTACTCATTTAGGGAGTCTGAAAATGCGCAAGAGAATACATACAGGAGAGAAGCCTTACCACTGCTCCCACTGTGGAAAGAGTTTTAGGTGGTATGGGAGCCCAAAGGAGCATGAGAGAATACACACAGGAGAGAAGCCTTTCCAATGTTCCCAGTGTGGAAAGAGTTTCACTCATCGAGGTAGCCTGAAAATGCATAAGAGAATACACACAGGAGAAAAGTCTTTCCAACATACTAATACACAGGAGAAGAAGACACCCCATTGACCTCATTGTGAAAAGACATTTTCACAGTCAGGGAACCTTAAATCACACGAGAGAATAGAGAGGCTGTGTTCTGACTTGTGTTTTTGATTAAACATGTTTTTATGAACATTAAATAAAATGGCATGTATGAAAGTTTACAAAAAATAGATCTACTTGAGACATGTTAAAATGTGTATTTTGTTCTGATCATGAACTTTGATATATTGAATCCTTAGATGTTCATTATATGATTTGGATATTTTTTTAATGAAAATAATAAAGTAGATGAATTGAATGTGCATTTTTTTGCGCTGCTCTATGGGACTCCCAATCACGGCCGGTTGTGATACAGCCTGGATTCGAACCAGGGTGTCTGTAGTGACGCCTCTAGCACTGATGCAGTGCCTTACACCGCTTCGCCACTTGGTATGTTTTCAATTCTCATTAAAAGTCTGAACCTATCAACATATGTTTATTTTTGTATGTCTCAATATGATTATTTAATTAAATAAATGAAGAAGTAAAAAGGTTTTGTCTGAAAGTAAAATAAACACAAACTGCGTTTACCCACTCCAGTCAGCAGATGGCGATGTGCATCTTTCAGTCGATGCTGCTGGTGTGACGTATAATCTAGTGGACAGGATGCTTCTTCAGCCACTTCGGTAGCTTGATAGACGACATTAGCAGAAACATTATAGCTCTTGAGATGCTTTCGGTGTATATTAGTCACTGTGTTTAAACAAATATTTATTTCATATTTATATACTAATCAGCTGAATAGCTAAAATAGCCTACCATGACATTAGCCTAACTAGCTACCATCTCCGACCATGAGGTCATTAAGCTACTCTCCTCCTGCTAAAGAAGAGGAGGTCTGCTGGACGGAGAAAGAAGATCTGGTCAAAGAGGAGGAGGAAGAGGAGGATGTTACAATACAAAAACAACTAGAGGGTGAGACTGTTACCGTGAAAGAAGAAGAGAAAGACGTTCAAGTGAAAGAAGAGGAAGACTCGTTCAGCGTGAAAGAGGAGGAGGAAGAGAAAGAAGAGGATGCAGTTTTTGGAGTGAAAGAGGAGGAGGGGGAGATGACTGTCACATTGGAAGATGAAGAGGATGAGATTGGAGATCTGAGTAACACCAGTAAGTACCACCTTAAATGTGTTTTTAACTTTGGATATTCGGAGTTGGCTCGTCAATACCTCTTCAACGGAGGGTCCTAGGATGATGACTGATATGTCTAGAATCAGACGACCAAGAGAACAAGCTACCCCTTGTTTTCTCCGTTCCGTTTCCAAAAAGTGACTTAACATATATATTAGAGAAGGGTCTATCTGGGGGGCACGGCATGTTGTGATTTTCGTGTAGTGATGTTTTACTACACACCGTGCCCCCCAATAGTGCCATGCGAGAGTTGGGTTGGCTACACCAAACATTATGGATATACTGACAAGATGTCTCTCCGCCCTAACAAGGGGAGTCGTTGTCCACAAAGCGGCACTGCGGGTTGTCTATCTCCCGCCTATCCTTTATTTGGATTGGTGGATACATCTTATTATTGTAATCTATTGTTTATATTCTATGAGGGTTGTTGTCGTCAACCGCCTGGATTCAATGGAGAGAGATGCTAAGCTACTAGCATGAATATGCATAGCGATCTGGAGACCTATAGTGTTTTTATCAAAGTTGTCGGTATGTCACGTGTCCACATAACAACTTAATCATTACAAAACTTCTGTTAGATCACGTGGTAAATAAACCGTTTATTTTGTTGTTGACCAAATTCAACACTTTCCACATTGGGTTGATAATAGTTTCCACTTGGATACAACCTACTGTAGTCTACTGGCATGACCTAGAGAGTTACAACCTACTGTAGCCTACTGGCTTGACATAGAGAGATAAAACCACTTGGATACAATCTACTGTAGCCTACTGGCATGACCTAGAGAGATAAAACCACTTGGATACAACCTACTGGCATGACCTAGAGAGATAAAACCACTTGGTTACAACCTACTGTAACCTACTGGCATGACCTAGAGAGAAATCCACTTGGATACAACCTACTGTAGCCTACTGGCATGACCTAGAGAGTTACAACCTACTGTAGCATACTGGCATGACCTAGAGAGATAAAACCACTTGGATACAACCTACTGTAATTGCATGAGAAAATAATGGAGGTAACATACAGTACCAGTCAAAAGTTAGGACACCTACTTTCTTTATTTTTACTATTTTCTACATTGTAGAAAACTCTGAAATAACACATGGAGTCATGTAGTAACCAAAACAAATAAACATATATTTTATATTTGAGATTCTTCGAAGTAGCCACCCTTTGCCTTGATGACAGCTTTGCACACTCTTTGTATTCTCTCAACCAGCTTCACCTGGAATGCTTTTTCAACAGTCTTGAAGGAGTTACCACATATGCTGAGCACTTGTCTGCTTTTCCTTCACTCTGCGGTCCAACTCATCCCAAACCATCTCAATTGGGTTGAGGTTGGGTGATTGTGGAGGCCAGGTCATCTGAACATCTCAAATTTGATCTCATCAGACCAAGGGACAGATTTCCACCGGTCTAATGTCCATTGCTCATGTTTCTTGGCCCAAGCAAGTCTCTTCTTCTTAGTGGTGTCTTTTAGTTGTGGTTTATTTGCAGCAATATCGACCATGAGTGCCTGATGGTCCTCTGAACTGTTGATGTTGAGATGTGACTGTTACTTGAACTCTGAAGCAAGCTTAGTGAGATGTTAGCTTCTTTAGCAGGAGGAGAGTAGCTTAGTGACTTCTTGGTCAGAGATGTTAGCTAGCTAGGCTAACTTAACCAGCCCGCTAGCTGACTAATAACAACAACACCGTAAATATGAAATTAAATCAGATAACTAACTTGACGACAGAAGTAGGTTTAAATCGCAGTGGCTAAAAAATACAAAAGCGTCTGAAGAGCTTTATTGGTTTGGCTATTTTGTCTGTCAAGCTTCCGAGGTGGCTGACTAACTGTCGCTTCTGTTTAAAGAAATGTACCGTCCACTAGATTATACATCACACTAGCAACATAACCTTCAAGTCCCACATGACAAAAAGTTAGTGTAGGAAGCATAATAATTTTATAATAATTTGTTTTAAATTCTGTGTTTCTCAAAGCTTTTGAGTAATTAAACTATTTTTGACACTATTGGTTGGAAAGCGTCAATGCTTCAGGAAGTTTTTCCTCATCACTGCTTTTCAGCATGTTCTCTGTGAAGTAGAATTTGGGAGTTTTGTACGTTTTTCCACCTTTACTTACTGCTAGTGCGCTAGCTGACTGACATCTGGAATCTATCTATTTTGGATGTTGGGGATTTTCCCTGCCATTCTGTATATTTCTGCTCTTTTGATCTGCAGTCATGTTTTAGTTGGGTTCTAACTGGTCTCCGGTAGTTGGGCTCCAGCTCGCCGACCATAGCTAGTTGGGTAAATAGCTGATGTTAGCTGGCTGGCTAAGATAACTGCATATAGCTAACAATCTTTGATATTTGGTTAGATGGTGTTATGTATTTCCAAAACGTTGGTTTACTTCAATCACTCAAATCATGAGTGCAAACAATTTGTTTAATTTGAAGTTCTACATTTGAAGTTATTTCTGTTGCAGTTTACATAATAGGGAATAGGCCAGTCCTCCATATTACATCACACCTGACTTTGGCATTCTTCTGAATTCTGATTGGTTTTATGTTATAACTCCAAAAATAGAACAGTGAGGTATAAATTTGCATTGGGGCTTAAAAAATATTTTTCATTTGATATTTTATAAACAATACAAAATATACACATTCAAATAACATCATACAAACATTAACTACATCACACCTGCCCAGACCCACTAGAACACACCTCCATCTCCAGGGCCCGCCTCACTCTCCACCACATGGCCTCAAACTGCACCATTTAATTTCTCTCCGTCTCCCAGCACTTTACATGTTTAGATAATAAAGCATTTGACCTTTCTATTGAATTAACAATGGAGGACTGGTTGGTTTCCAGTTTAAGTATTTAAGATGATTGAAGAGAAAAGTATCGTCCAACCATCGGGTATCTCACTGCACCCTCATATGCCTTGAAATATACAGACAGACGGATTAAAAGTACATTTACATTGTAATACTTCTGACAGCCAACTTTCTAACTCCGCCCAGAACTTTATGACGTCATAACATTCCCAGAAGGCATGGATTATTGAGTCATTGTTAGTTTTACACTTAAGACATGACTCTGCCGTTGTGCTGTAGAATTTGTGAGTTTCGGATCGACTGAGTTAAAAAAAGAAAGGGGGTTTCTCCTTGTCCACCTGCCTGTAAATCCATTGAACGAGACAAGTTACCAGACTGAACATATTGCTAATGCTCTTCCCATTGATAACCTGTATGACAATTAACTTGTGGTTGTGACGACGGCCTATTCGATGACGTTGTCAATCGGGATCCCCCAAGAAGGAAGATGGCTCTGGATTGATCACTGGAGTCAGATGTGAAGGAGGAGGTTGATCACCACATCAGTGAAAATAAAAAACTGAAATATCACATTTACATGTGGAGTGAAAGAGGAGGAGGGGAGATGACTGTCACGTTGAAGAAGAGGAGGAAACTAGATATCTGGGCCCGGTTTCCCCAACGCATCTTAATGGAGGAAGAATAGGAGGAAGCTGGATATCTGGGCTTGGTTTCCCCAACGCATCTTAATGGAGGAAGAATAGGAGGAAGCTGGAGATATCTGGGCCCTATGGGGTATTGTCTGTAGATTTATAATTTAAAAAAAATTACATTCATTTTAGAATAAGGCTGTAACATAACAAAATGTGTAAAAAGGGAAGGGGTCAAATCAAATCAAATTTTATTTGTCACATACGCATGGTTAGCAGATGTTAATGCGAGTGTAGCGAAATGCTTGTGCTTCTAGTTCCGACCATGCAGTAGTATCTAACAAGTAATCTAACAATTTCACAACAACTACCTTATACACACAAGAGTAAAGGAATGAATACGAGTATGTACATATAAATATATGGATGAGCGATGGCTGACCGTTACATCCAATTCCTATGTTTAAAGTGGCTAGAGATTTAAGTCAGTATGTTGGCAGCAGCCACTCAATGTTAGTGATAGCTGTTTAACAGTCTGATGGCCTTGAGGTAGAAGCTGTTTTTCAGTCTCTCGGTCCCAGCTTTGATGCACCTGTACTGACCTCGCCTTCTGGATGATAAGCGGGGTGAACAGTGGCTCGGGTGGTTGTTGTCCTTGATGATCTTTTGGCCTTCCTGTGACATCGGGTGGTGTAGGTGTCCTGAAGGGCAGGTAGTTTACCCCCGGTGATGCGTTGTGCAGTCCTCACTACTCTCTGGAGAGCCTTACGGTTGTGGGCGGAGTAGTTGCCGTACCAGGCGGTGATACAGCCCGACAGGATGCTCTCGATTGTGCATCTGTAGAAGTTTGCACTGTATGTTCTAGGGGTCCCAGACAACAACAAAACATTTTCTTTCTACCAATTGACTGTTGAAATGTTATGCCGTGTATTTCTCCATATAGACACACCCCATGTGTTTAATAAAATCACCTGTATGTACCGAACTTGAACTGAACTGATGCTTCAAGCGTTTGATTAAATAATGAAGACACACAAATGACTTGAGGAAGCCAGAGATCAATATAACCTAACCAGAAGAAAATAACCAAGGTGTTTTTTTTATCTGTTTTTTTTAAATCTAATTGTACTGCTTGCATCAGTTACTTGATGTGGAATAAAGTTTCATGTAGTCATGGCTCTATGTAGTACTGTGCGCCTCCCATAGTCTGTTCTGGACTTGGGGACTGTGAAGAGACCTCTTGGCATGTCTTGTGGGGTATGCATGGGTGTCTGAGCTGTGTGCCTGTAGATTAGACAGGCCGCTCGGTGCATTCAACATGCCAATACCTCTCATAAATAAAAGTAGTGATGAAGTCAATCTCTCCTCCACTTTGAGCCAGGAGAGATTGACATGCATATTATTAATATTAGCTCTCTGTACATCCAAGGGCCAGCCGTGCCGCCCTGTTCTGAGCCAATTGCAATATTCCTAAGTCCTTTTTTGTGGCACCTGACCACACGACTGAACAGTAGTCACGGTGCGACAAAACTAGGGCCTGTAGGACCTGCCTTGTTGATAGTGTTGTTAAGAAGGCAGAGCATCGCTTAGACAGACTTCTCCCCATCTTAGCTACTGTTGTATCAATATGTTTTGACCATGACAGTTAACAATCTAGGGTAACTCCAAGCAGTTCAGTCATCTCAACTTGCTCAATTTCCACATGATTTATTACAAGATTTAGTTGAGGTTTAGAGTTTAGTGAATGTGTTGTTCCAAAAGCATTGTAGCTTTTAGTTTTAGAAATATTTAGGGTTAACTTATTCCTTGCCACCCACTCTGAAACTAACTGCAGCTGTTTGTTAAGTGTTGCAGTCATTTAATTCGCTGTAGTTTCTCCTCATTACACACCACTGACCAGCACATATTCTTTACATCATCAACATTTGAATCACTACAAAACGTGTTGTATGACCTCTTATACACTATATTAGGCCCAGCCTTTGGAACTGGTTTTCCTAGATATGGCTACTATATTATGATCTACATCCTATGGATTTGGATACTGCTTTAAAGCATTTTCTGCAGCATTAGTAAAAATGTGATCAATACATGTTGATGATTTAATTCCTGTGCGGTTTTTAACTACCGTGGTAGGTTGTTAGGTGAAGTTATTGGTCCTACAGTAGGTCTATGTTGTTGTTAGGTGAAGTTATGGGTCCTACAGTAGGTCTATGTTGTTAGGTGAAGTTGTGGGTCCTACAGTAGGTCTATGTTGTTGTTAGGTGAAGTTATGGGTCCTACAGTAGGTCTATGTTATTATGTGACGTTATGTTATTAGGCCAATTTGTTAAACACTTATATGAAGTGTAAAGCAGTTGATTTGTGACAATAACACACAGGACATTCAAACGAGCCTTACAATTATAATCCAATAGTAATGTGAAATGCACTCATAAGCAACCTGTAAATGGAGGCTATTTTTGCTGTCAGCCTATGAGTTTTCCCCCACGGTGTTGAATTAGTAAATAGCGACACAGAGCTTAATGTGAGTTTCCTTGAGTATCACTCCTGATCTTACGCTGATAGTGAGCTGTAATATTCAGAATACATTGTGAAAAATTAAATCTTTGCTCACCATTTTTGCTCCAGGCAGATATACTACATCCATAACTAGTGGTTTCCTCATTAGCAGGGAGGAGTTTCTACAACCAGATATACTACATCCATAACTAGCGGTTTCAACATTAGCAGGGAGGAGTTTCTACAACCAGATATACTACATCCATAACTAGCGGTTTCCTCATTAGCAGGGAGGAGTTTCTACAACCAGATATACTACATCCATAACTAGCAGTTTCCTCATTAGCAGGAAGGAGTTTCTACAACCAGATATACTACATCCATAACTAGCGGTTTCCTCATTAGCATGGAGGAGTTTCTGCAACCAAATTGTGTGCTTTGCCCTGGTTCCGCAATTTTAGCAAACACCGAAAATGGCCTATATTGGAGACCAAAAGTCGTCTGGCACATTGCTTAAGGTTTCAACAACTTTAGTTACTTATTCCTAGCCTGCAATCATCGATTTTACTACTAATGTAAAAACAAGAGTACATATGACTATTCTTGCTTATTTTTTAACATTCATTACAGACGTCAATTGTTGTACAACATCATTGCTAAGCTGTTTGCATCACCTTTTACAATGGATTCTGCTGTTGTGGGTCTTTAACCATCTGTCTGACTTTGTTGTTCACACAGGAGAGAGACAGGACTACCGTGGGTCCTCTGGGAGCCTCAAAACCTCATGGTGCTGATGAGGCAGAGAAGAGTCTCTCCAGATCAGAAAACCTCAAGAAACACCAGCGGAGATCCACAGGGAAGAGAACTCACTGCTGCTCTGACTGTGGGAAGAGATTCACCTCCTCATCAGGCATTAAAATTCATCAGAGAATCCACACAGGAGAGAAACCTTTTAGCTGTACTCAATGTGGGAAGTGTTTAACTACTTCTAGAAATCTGACTCTACACCAGAGAATCCACACAGGAGAGAAACCTTTTAGCTGTACTCAGTGTGGGAAGAGTTTTTCTCGGCCAAGCAGCCTGATATCACACCAGAGAATACACACAGGGAGAAACCCTATAGCTGTGATCAATGTGGGAAGTTTTTTTCTATATCTAGCAATCTGAAGATACACCAGAGAACACACACAGGAGAGAAACCTTTTAGCTGTGATCAATGTGGGAAGAATTTTGTTCAATCTGGGGATCTCACAGTACACCAGAGAACACACACTGGAGAGAAATCTTATAGCTGTGATCAATGTGGGAAGAGTTTTACTCATTCAAGTAGCCTGTTATCACACCAGAGAACACACACGGGAGAGAAACCATATAGCTGTGATCAATGTGGGAAGAGTTTTGCTCAATCTGGCCATCTGACAATACACCAGAGAACACACACAGGAGAGAAATCCTGTAGCTGTGATCAATGTGGGAAGTTTTTTTTTACATCTAGAGATATGATGATACACCAGAGAAGACACACAGGAGAGAAACCTTTTAGCTGTGATCAATGTGGGAAGATGTTTTCTATGTCTAGCAATCTGACTCGACACCGGAGATTACACACAGGAGAGAAACCTTATAGCTGTGATCAATGTGGGAAGAGTTTTGTTCAATCTGGCCATCTGAAGATTCACCAGAGAACACACACAGGAGAGAAACCATATAGCTGTGATCAATGTGGGAATTTTTTTTTTACATCTAGCGATATGATGATACACCAGAGAAGGCACACAGGAGAGAAACCTTTTAGCTGTGATCAGTGTGGGAAGAGTTTTGTTCAATCTGGCGATCTCACAGTACACCAGAGAACACACACAGGAGAGAAGTATTTTAGCTGTGATCAATGTGGGAAGAGTTTTGTTACATCTACCCGTCTGACAGTACACCAGAGAACACACACAGGAGAGAAACCTTATAGCTGTCATCAATGTGGGAAGAGTTTTGTTACATCTGGCTGTCTGACAGTACACCAGAGAACACACACAGGAGAGAAACCTTATAGCTGTGATAAATGTGGGAAGAGTTTTACTTCATCTGGCTCTCTGACAGTACACCAGAGAACACACACCGGAGATAAACCTTATAGCTGTGATCAATGTGGGAAGAGTTTTACTTCCTCTAGTAAATTAACTCTACACCTTAGAATACACACAGGAGATAAACCTTTTAGCTGTACTCAATGTGGGAAGTGTTTTAGTCAATCATCCAGCCTGATATCACACCAGAGAATACACACAGGGGAGAAATCTTATAGCTGTGATCAATGTGGGAACAGTTTTACTCAGCTAAGAAACCTGATTTCACACCAAAGAACACACACAGGCAAGAAACCTTATAGCTGTACTCAATGTGGGAAGAGTTTTAGTCATTCAACTAGCCTGATATCACACCAGAGAACACACACAGGAGAGAATCTGTATAGCTGTGATCAATGTGGGAAGATTTTTACTAGGTCTAGCAATCTGACTGAACACCAGAGAATACACACAGGAGAGAAACCTTATAGCTGTGATCAATGTGGGAAGAGTTTTAGTCATTCAACCAGCCTTGTATCACACCAGAGAACACACACGGGAGAGAAACCGTATAGCTGTGACCAGAGATAATCTGATAAAAGATCTCTGATCTTTCATATCAATGAAATAATGTCACAATGTAGAATGTTTTAACATTGTAATAGGAGTATTGTAATAATGTGGCAGATGTTTGTGTACATAGCACATTTTATAATAGGAGTATTGTAATAATGTGGCAGATGTTTGTGTACATAGCACATTTTATGTTTAGGATTTCAATTTATCCCAAACTGTTTCTGCATTTGGACTATTGATTTGGACACGTTTAAACTGTGACATTGGGGCCATCCCACCTAGCAAAATGTTGTTGAAAATAAGACCATGCCCGACGTACAATATACGTTTTAATGGGAAGTGAAAGTTGAAAAGAAGCCAATCTTTTTATTTCAACATACTTGCAGCCTATATATTATACTATAATATTTCTTTTGGAAAGAAGTATGTTCAATAGGAAAACGATTTTAGCAGGTGCATAATGTCTTTATGGCACTCTCAGAAACACGAATTTCCCCAGACTGTCCCTCTACTAAAACTGATATATATATGTTTTTTTTTGTTACAAGCCTGAAACCTTGAACATAGACTGCTGACACCCTGTGCATGCAGGAGCTCATTTTCAATATGACCTTTCTCTTGCAATTCTAAGACGATGTCTCTCTGAATTTCTTTTTAAATCAGGTTGGTTTTTCTCAGGATTTTCTCCTACCATATCTATTGTGTTATATTCTCCTACATTATTTTAACATTTCTAAAAATTCAAAGTGTTTTGTTTCCAATGGTACCAATTATATGCATATCCTGGCTTCAGGGCCTGAGCTACAGGCAGTTTACTTTGGGTATGTCATTCAGACAGGAAGTGGAGAGAAGGGGCCTAGCCCTAAGAAGTTAAGGGGAAAGGTGTTACAGGCTTTGGTTTTTCCATTTATGTTTTCTTGCTGGTGAATGTAACAACAATGTAGTTAAACAAGCTTATATTTGGGGTTAAATGTTGCATCCAATTGTTAATATTTTAATCAATTTCCTTAGAATGCACATTAGTCTTTCAGTTGTTAATCTTCTGTTTTTTATCCTCTTATGTTTGTTGTGGTAAATATTTGTTTATTTTCATTGTTTATTTGTTTTTTCCTGTGAAGCCATTGTTTTGCATCCATGTCTGAAATGTGCTATATAAATAAAGCTTAATTTGGTTTGAACATGAAAACAAATGAACCCAATGACCGACCAATCAACAGACTCTTGCAAAACCAATTAACAAATCTGTGCAAAAGCAACACATATCTTAGTATTAAAAACAGTATAAATTTAGTATATCTCCCACTATGTCAAAATAGTGCATGATATGTAAATTTAGTATCACTTTTCAACCAACGCAGTGCATTTGTTGAAGATGAAAAATGTTGAAATCAACAATACATCAAAGGATTCAACTACTGGAAACTGAAACAAACAAATGGATCAAACAGATCAATCCCACTTTTCAAGCCTGCTGAAGGTGTGGTGGACTGGTAAAAACCACCCCCGGCTCTACCAGGGGCTTGAGGTGGTCTCCTACAGCTCTGCTTATGTCATGTTCTGTGGCCGTTCCATTTCTTGACTGCCCCTGCAACACAGAAACACATTTAGTCATATTATATAAAACACTCAAAGTAATGGATATGGAGCATCTACGGCCTCAGTTACACCTGGCACCTAAATGTGACTTCTGTCATTTGATCACTCTAAGCTGCATTAGGTTCAGATCTACCAGGATGGGCCTTTGACATGGTCAGGATGCAGTCAGGCCACCAAATATGCATAAGCAATGTAAATAGATGGGGTGAATGAGTAGGGAGAAGTTAATTCTACACAAATTACCTTCATAATATCAAAGAACAAATGTGTGTGCCTGAGGGGAAATTAACTTTCATACAGCCAAAAGGGGTGAGAAATTACACCAATATCAATGGACAATTTGCACTAATGTAAATAAACATAGATGATGGAACATATTCCCTTTTGCTAACGTGATGAACCGCTAAGGGGACATAAATATTTACCATCTAAACCATGTGTGACCTCACCTCTCTGGCTGTAGAAGTGTTCTTCCTAACCAGTCCCTCAACAGCTCTCTGACTGAACTCCACCCTCACTGGGTCTTCAGAGGAGACGAAGGCTGAGGAGGGATGGAAGAATGAATTGATCAGTCAGTCAATAAAGTGTAGAGCTGCTGTCTATGCTGTCTGACAAAATCACTATTTTAGTAGTTCATTAAAGGAAATAAGGCTTTATGACTGCTGAATTCCAACTATCAATCACTTAGATAATGTATTTTCAGGTAGAGGGACGTCCCTAGCCCATTGAAGTTGATTTAAAATGGTTAAGGTTAGGGTTTTGAGTAGAGATGTCCCAAGGATCCCAGATAGCATTGACCATCGTGCATTCTTCTGTCTCTTTTACATAACAGGTGTAAAAAAAAACACAGACAAGACAAGTAAGCATGCAATGGATTTTGGTCATTGTAGTTAATTACGTTTTATGCGCTAAACTATGTAGAATATTGTCCTGTTGCAACTCTACTACATCACACAGTTCAGTTTGGGTCTGATTTACCTCTAGAGAAACTACAACTCCCTACTACATCACACAGTTCAGATTGGGTCTGATTTATCTCTAGAGAAACTACAACTCTCTACTACATCACACAGTTCAGCCTGGGTCTGATTTATCTCTAGAGAAACTACAACTCCCTACTACATCACACAGTTCAGATTGGGTCTGATTTATCTCTAGAGAAACTACAACTCTCTACTACATCACACAGTTCAGGCTGGGTCTGATTTATCTCTAGAGAAATTACAACTCCCTACTACATCACACAGTTCAGATTGGGTCTGATTTATCTCTAGAGAAACTACAACTCTCTACTACATCACACAGTTCAGGCTGGGTCTGATTTATCTCTAGAGAAATTACAACTCCCTACTACATCACACAGTTCAGCCTGGGTCTGATTTATCTCTGTGCAATGTTGTGAGGGAAAATCTATGTTAACCTCTTTAAGTTTATATGACTTCTAATGTGTTGAAGGATCTCTTTAAGGTTGAGAAGTGTATGTGTATGTTTGTGTGGGTGTGCAACCACACACCCTCTCGGCAGACAGGCCAAAGGCGCTTGGCCCAATTCAGGAAACCGTTGATCTACTTCAGAGGAACTGTGTCTAGAGTGATTTCCTGTTGTTTTGACACCTCACTAGAAGACTAGAATAACTAGCTGTTGCTACAGAAGGAGACAACCAATTCACAGTTAGTCTGTGTCTCTTTCTCCACACACATACCAAGATCACGTGTTTTCTATATGCACAAGATAGTTTGACTATATAAGGCTTCTGAACTCCTTGTGTCATCGAGCTCTCGGCCTTCCACCTCAGAGTGTAGGGCTGACCAGCTACATTATTGCAATTCTTATCAAATAAAGGTTGATTCTTTGAAGAAATGACAAAGTCTCTCCTGATTGGTTAGAATTTCCACCACAATGTGCAGCTATATGGTTTCCCTCCTCAATACCAACAACGATTGACCAGACTCATAGTACAGAATGAATGACTGACTGCCCAGTTCAACATCAGTTCACCATCTCATCTCATCTCTAAGGACGGTGACCTGTCCAGACGAGATGTTACAACGAACTGAATCATCAATGGAGGGCTTCCTCTTTATATAGCCTGCTACAGCATGCAATACTATTAACTCACAAGGGGTTATAACGTTACATGTACAATACTATCCCATTATGGAAACGTTACATGGACAATACTATCCCATTATGGAAACGTTACATGGACAATACTATCCCATTATGGAAACGTTACATGGACAATACTATCCCATTATGGAAACGTTACATGTACAATACTATCTTATTTTGGAAACGTTACATGTACAATACTATCTCATTTTGGAAACGTTACATGTACAATACTATCCCATTATGGAAACGTTACATGGACAATACTATCCCATTATGAAAACGTTACATGGACAATACTATCCCATTATGGAAACGTTACATGGACAATACTATCCCATTATGGAAACGTTACATGGACAATACTATCCCATTATGGAAACGTTACATGGACAATACTATCCCATTATAGAAACGTTACATGTACAATACTATCCCATTATGGAAACGTTACATGTACAATACTATCCCATTATGGAAACGTTACATGGACAATACTATCCCATTATGGATACGTTACATGGACAATACTATCCCATTATGGAAACGTTACATGGACAATACTATCCCATTATGAAAACGTTACATGGACAATACTATCCAATTATGGAAACGTTACATGGACAATACTATCCCATTATTAAAACGTTAAATGGACAATACTATCCCTTTATGGAAACGTTACATGGACAATACTATCCCATTATTAAAACGTTAAATGGACAATACAATCCCATTATGGAAACGTTACATGGACAATACTATCCCATTATGGAAACGTTACATGGACAATACTATCCCATTATGGAAACGTTACATGGACAATACTATCCCATTATGGAAACGTTACATCTACAATACTATCCCATTATGGAAATGTTACATCTACAATACTATCCCGTTATGGAAACGTTACATCTACAATACTATCCCATTATGGAAACTTTACATGTACGCCCTTGTGGAGGGAAATTAATAAGCTTAGATGGTAGCTGTAGATGGGATTCAAATGCATAATGGTATTGATACTGTCTAGACTACCTCTTTTGTATAAATGCCCTTCAGAATCCAAACACAGTATTGCCACGCAGCAAAATGTTGCGTATAATCTTTCAAGTCAGCCTGAAAAAATATTGAACATATTGAATATTCAACCTATAACATGACATGATCTATTATTATAGAGCTCTGCTCAGCCTAAAGACATGACATTATCTAATATTACTGACTAGGCTTTCCCGATTATAGAGCTCTGCTGTAAACATAAGAGCAAGATTAGATTTTATGTTCTACATTATTATTATTATTATGGCGGCCACCAAGTTTTTATTAAATGATGGAATGTTATGAAAACTGACTTCAGGTTGTTGAGGAATCTAGCCTCACAGGAAGACTTTGTCTTTGGTAGGAGAGGGACCAGACTCGCTCTGACAGCGGGTCGAGTCCTTCAGGGGAGCCAGACCCAGAGACGCCCAAACCAGCGAGACAACACCACTGTTCCCAGCGTGGAAAGAGTTTCAAGTGGTTAAGGAACCTGAAAGTACATGAGAGAACGCACACAGGAGAAAACCATTACGATTTCTCCCACTGTGGAAAGAGTTTTACCCATTGAGGAGCCTGAAAGCGCATGAGAGATTACACTCAGGAGAAAAGCGCACCAATGTCCCTGATGGGAAAAGAGTTTTAGGTGGTCATGGAGTCTGAAAAAGCATGAGAGAAAACACACAAGAGAAAATCCTTTCCAACATACTAATACACAGGAGGAGAAGACATACCACTGCTCTCATTGTGAAAATACATTTTCCCAGACATGCTACATTAAATCATATTGTATGAATGAAATCATACTGAAAAATAGGTCTACATTTTTTTTGTTCAGCTCAAGAAATGATCATGTCGAAAATTAGATTAAAATAGTTAATAAATATAATGTTTTGATCATGAACTTAAGATTGGTTGGGTGGTTGTTGTCCTCTATGATCTTTTTGGCCTTCCTGTGACATCGGGTGGTGTAGATGTCCTGGAGGGCAGGTAAATTGCCCCCGAGGATGTGTTGGGCGGCGGTGCAGTTGCCCTACCAGGTGGTGATACAGCCTTACAGGATGCTCTCAATTGTACACCTGTAAAAGTTTGTGAGGGTTTTAGATGCCAAGCCAAATTTCTTCAGCCTCCTGAGGTTGAAGAGTTGCTGTTGCGCCTTCTACACCACGCTGTCTGTGTGGGTGGACAATTTCAGTTTGTCAGTGATGTGTAAGCCAACCTGAATTCTTCCACTTTCTCCACTGCGGTCCCATCGATCTGGATAGGGGGGTGCTCCCTCTGCTGTTTCCTAAAGTCCACAATAATCTCCTTTGTTTTGTTGATGTTTGGTGAGAGGTTATTTTGGCACCACACTTCAAGGGCCCTCACTTCCGCCCTGTAGGCTGTCTCATCATTGCTGGTAATCAGGCCTACTACTGTTGTGTTATCTGAAAATTTGATGATTGAGGCGTGCTTGGCCACAGTCATGGGTGAACATGAAGTACAGGATGGCAAAGGGTCTGAATACTTATGTAAATAAGGTATTTCTGTTTATTATTTGTAATAAATTTGCGATAATTTCTAAAAACCTGCTTTCGCTTTGTCATTATGGGGTATTGTGATGTCATTATGTGGTATTGTGATGTTATTATGGGGTATTGTGAAGTCATTATGGGGTATTGTGTGTAGATTGATGAGGAACATTTAATACATTATAGAATAAGGCTGTAACGTAAACAAAATGTCGAAAAGTCAAGGGGTCTGAATACTTTCAGAATGCGCTGTAAACTAAAGGAAACATTTTTTTTTTAGGAAATACATTTAAAATAAACTTTATCTGAAAATAAAATATTTCCTCAACTGCGTTTCCCACTCCAGTCAGCAGACGGCGATGTGCGTCTTTCAGGCGATGCTGCCAGCGGGCGTATCATCTTGTGGACGGTTCTTCAACAACAGATAGTCAACCACCTCGGTAGCTTGTTAGCCAACATAGCTGAGGATTCAAGCTCTTTAGACGCTTTCGGTCTATATTAGCTACTGTGTTTTAGACACACTTCTGTCGTATCTACTTGTTAACATATTTAATGTAATATTCCGTTATTTTTTATTAGTCAGCTACAGTAGCTGGCTGGTTAAGTTAGAACTAGTCTAGTCGCTAATGCTAACTAGCTACCATCTCCGACCATGAGGTCACTAAGCTACTCTCCTCCTGCTAAAGAAGAGGAGGTCTGCTGGACGGAGAAAGAAGATCTGGTCAAAGAGGAGGAGGAAGAGGAGGATGTAGTAGGATGTCCCTTAGGGGTATCCGTAGCTGGGTTGGACAGGCGAGAGTGAGTAAAGAAGCTGGAGTCAGAACCTCGTTGTCGGGCGTCCTTATTTTAGATAATACTACATGGTGTCAGAAGTGGTTTTTAATAATCACATAAACGTGAAGGGCGTACCAAGTAACTCAAACATTCAGGCTGTGTCGGAGCAGGGAGGGCACGGTGTTGGAGATAAAACAGCGCATATCATTATTTTGCTAGCTAACGAGCCAGGTTAGTTACTGCTAAGCAAAATGCTGCAAGAAGGAAGAAACTGGCGGGATGTCAGGGTTTGCGACTCCAAGTTCAACGGGCTCTGGCGCCAAACATGGACAGGCCAGTGGCTAGTGCTGACGGATTTCGCATTAGTCCCCAGAGAATTTTGATTGTACGGACATTCATAACTGGCCAAAATGAATCAGGCGCTTTGAAAGGTACAGGGTAGCATCAGGCTTAAACATGAAAATTGAGGCATTTCAAGTTAATACATTGATCTACTCTATGGGTGATGAAGGACGAGGATATATTAAATGCTTCTCACGTTGACTGAGGAAGAGAAACTCAACTACAGTGCCGTTAAAGACTGTTTTGAAACGCATTTTGTAGGGAGACACAACATTATATTTGAGAGAGTGAGGTTTAATATGCGCAAACAGGAGCAGGGTGAAACCACCGACAGTTTTATCACGGCAGTGCACAAACTAGCAGAACATTGTCAGTTTGGCACGCTCAGGGAAGAGCTGATCCGAGACCGGATTGTAGTGGGAATAAGAAATATATCACTTTCTGAAAAGTTACAGTTGGATTCCCAGTTTACCTTGTCCAAAGCTGTAAACCAGATTAGGCAGAGTGAGACAGTAAAAGACAGCAGACGATGCTGGGCGACAGCAGCTCCTTGCAGAGCGAAGAGTGAGGAAATAAATGCATTTTCATACGGAGCTAAAAACACTGAGGGGAACAGAGAACAGAGACAGACGTGGAGAAAACAATCACGGACAGCACCAGTAGCTAGTTCAAGTGTTTGTCACAAATGTGGGAAATCCCCTTTCCACAGATGGAATGTTTGCCCAGCAAAGGATGCAGAATGCAGGAAATGTCACAGGAGAGGACACTTTTCAGCTGTCTGTCAATCAAAGCAAATGCAGGAGGTCTCTTACCATCAGTGGAGCAGTCACTGGCTCAGTTGGATGGCTCACGAGTCTTCACAAAGCTGGATGCCCGCTCAGGGTTCTGGCAGATACCGCTGTCATCAGAGAGTAGGGCGCTCACAACGTGAATAACACCGTTTGGCCGGTACTGGTTTAATGTTTTGCCATTTGGAGATCGCTTCCGGTCCGGGAGCATTTCCAAAGACGCATGTCCCAGCTGTTGGATGGGCTGAGTGGCGTCATAGTCCACGCGGACGATGTGCTCGTGTGCGGAAGGGACAGAGCAGAACACGATGTAAGGCTCACAGCAGTTCCAACCAGACTCCAAGAGACTGGCCTGACACTCAATGAAAAATGCACTTTTGCACAGTCAGAGGTCTTGTTCTTGGGACACAAAATCAGTGCAGCTGGAATAGAGCCGGACCCAGAGAAGATCAGCGCCATCACAGATATGCCCATACCCCAGAATGTGGCGGAAGTCAGGACCTTCTTAGGCATGGCCACATATGTGGGTAACTTCCTCCCACAGTTTTCAGATACAACCAAACCCCTGAGAGACTTACTAGCCAAAGAGAATGACTGGTCATGGGGTCACGTGCAACAGGTGGCGTTTGACAAAATCAAAAAAGATCCGGCCTCGCAGAGAGTGCTGGCCCAATACCGTCCCCACGCTAAGACAAAGGTATCAGCAGATGCATCATCCTTTGGGCTAGGGGCGGTCCTCACACAGATGCAGGACAACATGGAGTGGCGTCCAATAGCATACATCTCCCGAAGCTTATCCGACACAGAGCAAAGGTATGCTCAAGTGGAGAAGGAGGCGTTGGCTATCACATGGGCATGTGAAAGGCTCAGCCAATACCTTATTGGCCTGCAGTTTACAGCAGAGACTGACCACAAACCACTGTTGGCTCTGTTAGGGACAAAACCACTGGATGACTTGCCTCCCAGAGTTCTGCGCTTCCGCCTCAGATTACTGAGGTTCACCTACAAGATGGTGTATGTGCCAGGGAAGGCACTGATCACAGCAGATGCACTCTCCAGGGCCCCAATTAAACGTCCATTATCAGAGGAGGAGCAATGTCTAGAGGGTGAGGTACAGGTGTCCATTAATGCAGTAAGGGACAGCCTACCTGCATCTCAGAACAAACTGCAGCAGATTGCAGAGGAGCAACAACGAGACCCCATCTGCCAACAGATAGTGCAGCAGTGCCAAAGGGATGGCCCAGGCAGGAGGAACTGCCTCAGCTGCTGAAGCCCTGTTGGGTGCACCAAAGTGACTTCCACTGTAATGGAGACCTTCTCATGAAAGGACAACGGATAGTTATTCCAGAGACTCTACAACCAGAAATGCTAGACCGAGTGCATGAGGGACACATGGGGATAACCAAATGCAGACTGAGGCTCAACAGTCGGTATGGTGGCTTGGTCTGAGTACTCAGATTGCCAAACTGGTGGCCCAGTGTGAGGTCTGTACAAAATGTCAACCTTGTCATCCGGAGCCAATGATGGCAACGGAGCTGCCTAAACGGCCATCGCAAAGGTAGGGGCAGATATGTTCTATTGGAAAAATGACACTTATCTGCTAGTGGTAGATTACTATTCAAGATACATTGAAATAGCAAAGACACCCATAACCACATCAGCTGGTGTTATCAATGGATTAAAGTCCATTTTTTCCAGGCAAGGGGTCGCTGAGGTCCTGGTTACAGATAACGCTCCCCAGTTCTCCGCAAGCTCCTTTTCTGCTTTAGCCGCAGAATATGACTTCACACATGACCAGTAGCCCCTACCATGCACAGAGTAATGGTGAGGCAGAGAGAGCTGTGAAAACAGTCAAGGGACTGCTGAAAAAGAACAAGGATCCATACAGGGCTCTGTTAGCTTACAGAGTTACACCACTGCATCATGGGCCGTCGCCTGCCGAGCTCCTGATGGGCAGGAGGCTGCGTTCCCCATCGCCTGTCTCGCCGGCTCAGCTTCAACCCCGATGGCCTAACAGGAAGGCCTTTGCTGAGAGGGACAAACGGCTGAAACAAACGCAAACTGGAGACTTTAATCGGAGACACCGTGCTACGGAGCGTCCAGAGCTGACCGAAGGTCAACGTGTGTGGATTACAAACTCAAAGACACCAGCAATAGTGCTGAGGAAAGCGGATACCCCACGCCCCTATGTGGTGGACACAGGCTCAGAAGAGCTCTTCCAGACCTGCCAGCCACACAGACTGAGGACACAGAGAATGCACAAAAACAGGGTGAAGAGGAGAGAATGCTCACAGAGCCACAAGCGCGCCCAAAAAGGGATGTGAAGCCACCAGAGTGGCTGAAATACTATGTTATGTGAAGAGAAAACATACTGTTGGGGACCATACCCAGCAAAAAGAGACTGTACCTAAGTTAATATTAATACTGTGTAATTTAATGCTTTCATGCTGTTTCAGTTATGCTTCAGTGGTTATGCATGTTGAGTTCTTGTTCATGAGGAAGATGTAGTAGGATGTCCCTTAGGGGTATCCGTACCTGGGTAGGACATGCAAGAGTGAGTAAAGAAGCTGGAGTCAGAACCTCGTTGTCGGGCCCTTATTTTAGATAATACTACACTTAAAGTACCTGTCCAATGAAAATTGCACTTTTAAAACCTGATATTAAAGTACATATTATACACTATATTCTGTATGTATACACACATTAAAATAGCCTGTTTTCCATATATAGTCTAATGTAGCCTATCTATATATAGTGTAATGTAGCCTGTTATCCATATATAGTCTAATGTAGCCTGTTATCCATATATAGTCTAATGTAGCCTGTTATCCATATATAGTCTAAGTAGCCTGTTATCCATATACAGTCTAATGTAGCCTGTTATCCATATATATTCTAATGTAGCCTGTTATCCATATATAGCCTAATGTAGCCTGTTGTCCATATTAAGTCTAATGTAGCCTGTTATCTATATATAGTCTAATGTAGCATGTTATCCATATATAGTCGAATGTAGCCTGTTATCCATATATATTCTAATGTAAGATGTTTTCCTGATATAGTCTAATGTAGCCGGTTATCCATATATAGTCTAATGTAGCCTGTTATCCATATATAGTCTAATGTAGCCTGTTATCCATATAGAGTCTACTGTAGCCTGTTATCCACATAGGCTAATGTAGCCTGTTATCCATATACAGTCGAATGTAGCCTGTTATCCATATATATTCTAATGTAGTCTGTTATCCATATATAGTCTTGTGTAGCCTGTTATCCATATATAGCCTAATGTAGCCTGTTGTCCATATTAAGTCTAATGTAGCCTGTTATCCATATATAGTCTACTGTAGCCTGTTATCCATATATAGTCTAATGTAGCCTGTTATCCATATATAGTCTAATGTAGCCTGTTATCCATATATAGTCTAATGTAGCCTGTTATCTATATATATATATAGTAAAAAATATATTTTGCTTTTACCCCTTTTTCTCCCCAATTGGTAGTCTTGTCTCATCGCTGGAACTCCCGTACAGACTCGGGAGAGGCGAAGGTCGAGAGCCATGCATCTTCCGAAACACAAACTAACAAAGCCACACTGCTTCTTGACACAACGCCCGCTTAACCTGGAAACCAGCCACACCAATGTGTTGGAGGAAACACTGTGCAACAACGTAAGCGTGCATTGCACCCGGCCCGCCACAGTAGTCGCTAGAGCACGATGGAACAAGGACTTCCCTTCCAACCAAACCCTCCTCTAACCCGGACGACGCTGGTCCAATTGTCCCCCGCCCCATGGGTCTCCTGGTCACGACCGGGACAGAGCCTGGACTCGAACCAGGATCTCTAGTGGCACAGCAAGAAACTGTGATGCAGTGCCTTAGACCACTGCGCCACTCAGGAGGCCCGGACCAAGTTGTTCCTGATTTGTTTATTGATGATTTACTTTGTATTGCTGTCAGACATTACTCCACATTTTATATTACATAATACCATATTGTTCAGTGTCATGATATTGCTTGTTTTATTATTTAAAAAATCATCATTACATTTTAGATACATTAAAGATTTTTACATTTGCAGTTTTACAGTGTGGTTCAGTGTCAATACAGGATAAACATCATATCAGCATCATGTTGTAAATACTAAAACAA
Organism: Brachymystax lenok tsinlingensis; assembly: GCA_030435695.1. NCBI lineage: Eukaryota > Metazoa > Chordata > Actinopteri > Salmoniformes > Salmonidae > Brachymystax > Brachymystax lenok. Next base: position 59,043,148 of record CM059812.1, on the reverse strand, counting down.
ATGGACAATAAAGACAATAAATACATGAATGAATTATTAATACATTGATTCATGACTATTTCGCTTTGATGTTGTTTCTTGTATTTCTGCCTATTGGACACATGCCAGCGCCATTGAACCACGTAGCCAATGAGTGGCTAGGCTGTAGGCTAGTCAGGCCTACTACATTACTGTCAGGAGATAAACTGTCATAGATCAACACACACACACACACACACACACAGACACACAGAGAGGCAGTGTTAACTGAGTTGTCTCATTCCAGGTGGAGAGTTCAGACCCTGTGAAGAGGAAGGAAGTCTCACTAACAGGTGACATTAACACAATTGTCTCAGAATGATTATTTCTATTCACTGAAATGACCCCAGTTTAGCACTGTATGTGTGTGTTCTCCTCCAGAGAAGGGTATTCAGCTGTTTAAGCAGGGCCAGTACTCTCAGGATGTGGACATGTTCTCTGAGGCTATCCACTGTAACCCCAAAGACCCCAGATACACAACACCTTAAAGCTTAACCTCTGACCCCAAACACCACATGTACACAACATATCACACCACTATGATCTCTGACCTGAAATGAGATCTCTGTCATCTTGTGTTGTAATTTGTCCCCTCTCTCTCTCTCTCTCTCTCTCTCCCTTCCCTCTCTGTCTCTTTCTCTCTCAGGTTCTTTTGGAATCGTTCATACCGCTACTGGTGTCTGGAGCTCTACCCCTCTGTCCTTTCAGACGCTCAGAAGTCCATCCAGCTCGCCTCTGATTGGCCCAAGGGATACTGCCGCAAGGGGAGTGCACTGATGAGGTTGAAGGTCAGTGTCTGAGCTCTCTACTGTCAACGTGGACATTGCTGTGTGTGTGTCTGTCTGTGAAATCTGACTCCCCATCTCCCATCTCTCCTCCCTTTCTCCCCTCTCTTCCTCCCTCTTCTCTCTCCAGCGGTATGATGAGGCAGAGAGGGCCATGCAGCAGGTGTTGAAGCTGGATCAGGACTGTGAGGAGGCCTCCACTGAGCTCTTCAACTGTGAGGTCCTGCAGCTCTTGGTTAGGGGAGACAGGGGTCAGGGGTCAGGATCTAGTCTTGTGTTATTGGATTTCTCAAAGTGTCCAAAGCTTTGTTGATTGGTGAACTTGTCTGCTTCTTTGCATTTTTAGTTTTCTTCTGAGAACTGCACTGATATCAGTTTTTCAATTCACCTCATTCACAGGGGGCATGGTATAGACAGGCTGCACTACCAGACTCCACCACAGGGGGCATGGTATAGACAGGCTGCACTACCAGACCCCACCACAGGGGGCATGGTATAGACAGGCTGCACTACCAGACTCCACCACAGGGGGTATAGTATAAACAGGCTGCAATACCAGACCCCACCACAGGGGGTATAGTATAAACAGGCTACACTACCAGAACCCACCACAGGGGGCACACCTACAGTACAGAATCTAGAATGAGACTGTAGAACCCTAATATTATTTATCCCACAGGGGAAAAATAAATAATGATTTTTAATTGAATATAGGGCATGTTCCAGGCAGACTAAATTGCATTCACCAGCCTTCTCTCACAACACCTGGATAGGTGTTTGTTTAAGATATCAGCTAACCCAATCATGATATAGCAATCTGATGCCCGACTGCACAGTCAATGACGTGGCACGCAACCATGAGTCAGCCTGGAACGTCACCAGTGTCCATGGGGTGTTCTAACATCCACACTAGACCACCTTAAATGAAACAAGTAGTGTGTAGCTGTGGATATTGGAATGAGGCCCATATATTCAGTTCAGTGAATTTATACATATACACTGAGTATACCAATCATTAAGAACACATTCCTAATATTGAGGTCCACCTTTTGCCCTCAGAACAGCCTGAATTCATCAGGGCATGGACTCCACAAGGTGTCAAAAGCTTTCCACAGAGAAGCTGGCCCATGTTGACTCCAATGCTTCGTACAGTTGTGTCAAGTTGGCTGGATGTCCTTTGGGTGGTTGACCATTCTTGATACACACGGGGAAACTGTTGAGCATGAAAAATCCAGCAGCGTTGCTGTTCTTGAAACAAACCGGTGCGCCTGACACCTACTACCATACCCTGTTCAAAGGCACTTAAATCTTTTGTCTCACCCATTCACCCTCTGAATGACACACATACACAATCCATGTCTCAAGGCTTAACAATCCTTCTTTAACCTGTTTCCCCCTCCTTCATCTACACTGATTGAACTGTTTAACAAGTGACATCAAAAGGGATCATAGCCTTCACCTGGATTCACCTGGTTAGTCTGCCATGGAAAGGTGTTCCTAATGTTTTGACCATTCAGTGATTGTTCAGTGGACTAATACATGTCTGTTCAGTGGACTAATACATGTCTGTTCAGTGGACTAATACACATCTGTTCAGTGGACTAATACACATCTGTTCAGTGGACTAATACACGTCTGTTCAGTGGACTAATACACGTCTGTTCAGTGGACTAATGCATGTCTGTTCAGTGGACTAATGCATGTCTGTTCAGTGGACTAATGCATGTCTGTTCAGTGGACTAATGCATGTCTGTTCAGTGGACTAATGCATGTCTGTTCAGTGGACTAATACACGTCTGTTCAGTGGACTAATACACGTCTGTTCAGTGGACTAATACACGTCTGTTCAGTGGACTAATACACGCCTGTTCAGTGGACTAATGCATGTCTGTTCAGTGGACTAATACACGCCGTTCAGTGGACTAATACACGCCTGTTCAGTGGACTAATGCATGTCTGTTCAGTGGACTAATACACGTCTGTTCAGTGGACTAATACACGTCTGTTCAGTGGACTAATACACGTCTGTTCAGTGGACTAATACACGTCTGTTCAGTGGACTAATGCATGTCTGTTCAGTGGACTAATACACGTCGTTCAGTGGACTAATACACGTCTGTTCAGTGGACTAATGCATGTCTGTTCAGTGGACTAATACACGTCTGTTCAGTGGACTAATACACGTCTGTTCAGTGGACTAATACACGTCTGTTCAGTGGACTAATACACGTCTGTTCAGTGGACTAATGCATGTCTGTTCAGTGGACTAATACACGTCTGTTCAGTGGACTAATACGTGTCTGTTCAGTGGACTAATGCATGTATGTTCAGCGGACTAATGCGTGTCTGTTCAGCGGACTAATGCGTGTCTGTTCAGTGGACTAATGCGTGTCTGTTCAGTGGACTAATGCATGTCTGTTCAGTGGACTAAAACAATTGAAGTTGACAACAAAGTGGCAATATGAGGAGTACAGAACGACTGTTTGAAAGCATCAATATAAAATGACAATCTGTCTGTATCCTCTCAGCATGTGGGGGAGCTGGGTGTACAAATGACTTACTGTTTTATTATGTCAATCAGTTGTATGAATTCATAATAAAATACAGTTTAATCAAATCATATGTAGTGTCATTATTAATGTAATGTCATTATTCAGAAAGGCTATGTATAACGGTGTTCTAAAAACCAAATACAGTTTTAGCAACAAGTTTGGGGAATGAACACCACCCCCACCAGAACTAGTGTTTCTCCAACCTCTCAGGAGGGACCCATCTATCCACTCTCCATATTGTAGCCACCAATGAAGAAATACAAGTAGCCTATGACATATAAGACAGACATCTCTTGTAAAGTCCCTCTCTCTCCTCATGAAAATGTTCACACCTTTCTTAAAGCCTTTACTGATGTTTTGGTTGCCAGGAAGAGGCTGTTACGTTAGAATAATAGAGGATTCAATCGCGAGTTAAGTTTAACATTTATTGAAGCAAACAAGGAGAGTAGTGTAGCAGGGTCAGGTGAGGAAGTAATGTAATGAACAGTCTGAGTCTTAGCAGCGCAGGGACTGAATGGGTAAACCAGATCCTCCGTGAAGGTGAGTGTAGCGAGGGGAAATCCCAAGTCCGTAAAACCAGGAAGTACCCAGCGTCGAATCCTCCACAGGAGAGACAGCAGAGCGATCGTAGAGTCCCAACAGAAACCATCGGCGACACAGGACTCAGCCAGGGGAACGAACTAGCACACAGGAAACAACCCAACGAACTGACAAACACAAGACAATGACAATGAGAATGAGAATAAATAGACACAGAAAATGAGTGACAGCTGGCGCTGATAACGAGCTGAGTGGTGATCAGCGGCCACACCCACACTCACACACATACACATACACACAGAGCGAGCCGGTGAATTCATGAACCGTGACAGAGGCATCATGAAAACAGGAAGCCAGCTCTGCAGCACCCTTCAGCCCCTCAGTACATCTAGTTACTGTCAACCACAGAACTCACACCCTTCTGTTTCATTCTCTTCTTGGACAGTAAGCTCACATCCCCTCTCTCTCCTCACGCTGTAAGTACGCTTGATGATGTCTATCTTTTCATTATTATTTGTTTCTAGTTGTTAAACTTCTGCCGGGTATAACAATTCCAACTTTTGCCTGGCATGAGAATTCAAATTTCTGATGGGCATGACAATGTTTTATATTGCTGTTTTGTTTGTCTGTTAACCTAGACATACATAATGTAGACCTACATACAGTTTGTTTGTCTGTTAACCTAGACATACATAAAGTAGACCTACTTACAGCTTGTTTGTCTGATAACCTAGACATACATAATGTAGACCTACATACAATTTGTTTGTCTGTTAACCTAGACATACGTAATGTAGACCTACATACAGTTTGTTTGTCTGTTAACCTAGACATACGTCATGTAGTCCTACATACAGTTTTTGTTTCTTAGTCTAGACATACATAATGTAGACCTACATACAGCGTGTTTGTCTGATAACCTAGACATACATAATGTAGACCTACATACAGTCTGTCTGTTAACCTAGACATACATAATGTAGACCTACGTAAAGTTTGTTTGTCTGTTAGCGTAGACATACAGAATGTAGACCAACATACAGTTTGTTTGTCTGTTAACCTACATACAGTTTGCTTGTCTGTTGAACTGACCAAATGTAAATGGAACTTTGACCTGTTCCATGTAGAACTCAGAGGGACCGATGCTGGCACTAAGAACACACTCAATGAGCTGTATACCGCCATAAGCAAAAAGCAAAACTCCATCCAGAGGCAGCGCTCCTAGTGGCCGGGGACTTTAATGACGGGAAACTTAAAATCTGTTTTACCTCATTTTCACCAGCATGTTAAATGTGCAACCAGAGGGGGAAAAAAAACTCTGGACCACCTTTACTCCACTCACAGAGATGTGTAGCAGATGCCAAGCTACAGCATTGTTTTGCTAGCATAGACTTGAAAATGGCATTGAGGAGTACATCACATTCGTCACTGGCTTCATCAATAAGTGCATTGATGACGTCGTCCCCACAGTGACTGTACGTACATACCTCAACCAGCAGCATTGGATTACAGGTAACATCCGCACTGAGCTAAAGGCTAGAGATGCCGCTTTCAAGGAGCAGGAAGCTTATAAAAATCCCACTATGCCCTCCAACGAACCATCAAACAGGTAAAAGTCAATACAGGACTAAGATAGAATCGTACTACACCGTACTACATGTGGCAGGGCTTGCAAACTATTACAAACTACAAAGTGAAGCACTGCCGAGAGTTGCCCGGTGAGCCTACCAGACGAGCTAAATTACTTTTATGCTCGCCAAGCTAGTAACACTGAAACATGCATGAGAGCGCCAGCTGTTCCGGACGACTGTGTGATCACGCTCTCCGCAGCCGATGTAAGACCTTTAAACAGGTCAACATTCACAAGGCCGTAGGGCCAGGCCGGGGGATTACGAGGACGTGTACTCCGAGCATGTGCTGACCAGCTGGCAAGTGTCTTCACTGACATTTTCAACCTCTCCCTGTCTGAGTCTGTAATACCAACATGTTTCAAGCAGACCACCATAGTCCCTGTGCCCAAGAACACTAAGGTAACCTGCCTAAATGACTACCAATCCGTAGCACTCACATCTGTAGCCATGAAGTGCTTTGAAAGGCTGGTCATGGCTAACATTAACACCATTATCCCAGAAACCCTAGACCCACTCCAATATGCATACTGTCCCAACAGATCCACAGATGATGCAATCTCTATTGTACTCCACACTGCCCTTTCACACCTGGACAAAAGGAAAACCTATGTGATAACGCTTATTCATTGACTACAGCTCAGTGTTCAACACCATAGTGCCCTCAAAGCTCATCACAAAGCTAAAGACCCTGGGACTAAACTCCTCCTCTGGATTTCCTGATGGGCGCCCCCAGGTGGTAAGGCTAGGTAACAACACATCCGCCTCTGCTGATCCTCAACACGGGGCCCCTCAGGGTTGCATGCTTAGTCCCCTCCTGTAATCCCTGTTCACTCATGACTGCAAGGCCAGGCACCGACTCCAACACCCTCATTAAGTTTGCTGATGACACAACAGTGGTCGGCATTCCTGATCACCAACAACGACGAGACAGCATATAGGGAGGAGGTCAGAGACCTGGCCGTGTGGTACCAGGACAACAACCTCTCCCTCAACGTGATCAAGACAAAGGAGATGATTGTGGACTACAGGAAAAGGAGGAATGAGCACACCCCCATTCTCATTGATGGGGCTGTGGTGGAGCAGGTTGAGAGCTTCAAGTTCCTTGGTGTCTACATCACCAACAAACTAACATGATCCAAGCACACCAAGACAGTCGTGAAGAGGGCACGACAAAACCCATTCCCCTCAAGAGACTGAAAAGATTGGGTCCTCAAGATTGGGTCCTCAAGGCATGGGTCCTCAGATCCTCAAAAGCTTCTACAGCTGCACCATCAAGAGTATCCTGACTGGTTGCGTCACTGCCTGGTATGGCAACTGCTCGGCTTCCGACCGCAAGGCACTACAGAGGGTAGGGCGAACAGCCCAAAACATCACTGGGGCCAAGCTTCCGGCCATTCAGGACCTCTATACCAGGCAGTGTCAGAGGAAGGCCCTAAAAAGACTCCAGCCTTCCTAGTGATAGACTGTTCTCTCTGCTACTGCACGGCAAGCGGTACCGAGCACCAAGTCTAGGTCGGAAAGACTGCTTAACAGCTTCTACCGCCAAGCCATAAGACTACTGAACATCTAATCAAATGGCTACCCAGACTATTTGCATTGCCCCCTCTTTTTACTCTGCTGCTACAGTACTCTCTGTTATTATCTATGCATAAGTCACTTTAATAACTCTACCTACATGTATATATTACCTCAATTACCTCGACTAACCGGTGCCACGCACAGTGACTCTGTACCTTTACCCCCTGTATATAGCCTCACTATTGTTATTTTACTGCTGCTCTTAATTATTTGTTACTTTTAATTATTATTATTAAAAAAAAATCTTCTTGAAACTGCATTGTTGGTTAATGGCTTGTAAGTAAGTAGATTTGATTTGTAGCGGGTTTAATGTTGATTATGATGTGTTTTCCTGTGTGCAAAATACACCAGATATTGTTGTTGTGTGGAGAGGCCAGGGGGAGGGGCTCATTGTGGAAGTGGGCTGCTCATTTAACGGCTACATGGAGCAGGCCTTTACAGAGACTCTGCTTAAATACCTGCCCCTTGTGGTGCTTGGACAGCCTCTGGTGTAGGTGCAAGCTGGTGGCGCTGGTATTTGTCCGTCTCGACCACTCACACAGGCTTGCAGTGTGTGGCCTCCAATTTGCGGGCCTGACAAAAACTAGGACAAAGCAGTTGACTAGGTACTGCTCTGTTTCAGCTGATGTGGGCAGCCTAGCTGTTTGGAGAAGGAGGTGCTTCCTGTACCCCTAAGTGCCATGCATTCAGGGACCTTTGAACCTGGTGGTCAGTCTTTAGGCTGCTGTACAGCTTGACGGACCGTAGAGGATTGAACATTTATCCTCCTATATTTGGGGTTCTGAGAATAAAACAGCTTCACAACAATCAATGTAGAAATATGTGTTTACAGTACTACAGATCTGTTCAATAGGTGGTTGTTGTTGATGATGATGATAATGATGATGACTACTGCATATAATAGGAAATTATTTTTGCATCAGCTTAAATAGACAGACGTAGACAGACATGCACCACGTCACACACATTACATACATAGTGCAATAGACTTACAGACAGACAGTATTCACATAGACAACCATATAGAACAATACAATACAACACAACACAATATGAGCCTGGTTCATTTTCAGTAATGAGGCCCTGTACCCCATTTACAGTTTCTACTTCAATGTATCAGGTGGAGTTATTCACCAGCTATAGAGTGAGTTGTTGTTTATGTTTCTAAGACTGCAGGCTGGGAGATGCAACAATGGCCTTGAGAACAGCAGGAAGTGTGTTGGTGGTCTTTCTCTGGTCTGTAGCAGGTATGGTCTCATTCTTATCTTTTAGTTGTTCTGTTTGTCAATCTACAGACATTTCTAAAGGTTAAGAATCATAATGTTATTCTGGTGTGTTCTGTTAGGCGTCTCCACTTCACTTTAAATAGTCCTATTTCACACCTCACTGAGTGATGCATATCTGTGGTTTCCATTCACACTCAACAGCAACTATGGCAACAAAGTGTGGACCAACCCTACTCAGTTTGAAATTGGTGCATCTTAAGGAGGAAAAAGCACAACCATCCACAACATTTAAAACATATTTCCCAGTACATTTCAGTTCAACCATAATATGTGTTGTATCTTTTCCGGGGATGAAATTGAAATTGTAACCAGCTCTGCAACGCTTGTTGGAAAAGACAGATACTTTGAAGAAGGTTTCATTTTCAATTCATCGAACATTAGACATGGCAGTCTGCACAAAGACAAAAAGGCCATTTTTAAACAAGGGATGAGCTTTACATAGTAATCTACATGAGAACCATTTTGGGTTCAAGTAAAAGTTTTGTATAAGTGAAGCTTTTAGAGACGTTTAGTGCTTTTATATTTAATAATCTCAACCCACCCAGTTCATATTCATTATATAGCGACTGTGTGTTTATTACAGAGATACAGACACATTAGAGATACAGACACAATACATAGATACAGACACATTACAGAGAAAACAGACACATTACAGAGGTACAGACACATTAAAGAGATGCAGACACATTACAGAGATGCAGACACATTACAGAGATACACACACATTAGAGATACAGAAACATTACATAGATACAGACACATTACAGAGATACAGAAACATTACATAGATACAGACACATTACATAGATACAGACACAGTAAAGAGGTACAGACACATTACATATATACAGACACATTACAGTGATGTAGACAAATTACAAAGATACACACACAATAGAGATACAGAAACATTACTTAGATACAGACACATTACATAGATACACACACATTACAGAGAAACAGACATATTACAGAGATACAGACACATTGCAGAGATACAGACACATTACAGAGATACAGACACATTACAGAGATAAACACACATTAGTGATACAGAAACGTTACATAGATACAGACACATTACATAGATACAGACACAGTAAAGAGGTACAGACACATTACATAGATACAGACACATTACATAGATACAGACACATTACAGAGGTACAGACACATTACAGAGGTACAGACACATTACAGAGATACAGACACATTACAGAGATACAGACACATTACAGAGATACAGACACATTACAGAGATACAGACACATTACAGAGATAGAGACACAGTACAGTCAAAGTCAAAAGTCAAAGTCAAAGTCAAAGTCAAAGTCAAAGTCACCATTATTAGTCAGTTGTACAACCGAATGCCTTCAACCGAAATGTGTCTTCCGCATTTAACCCAACCCCTCTGAATCAGAGAGGTGCGGGGGGCTGCCTTTAATCGATACAGAGATACAGACACAGTACAGAGATACAGACACAGTACAGAGATACAGACACAGTACAGAGATACAGACACAGTTCACAGATACAGACACAGTTCACAGATACAGACACATTACGTTGTGACATTGGCTTAATTCTGATACCATTGTGTTGTCTGACCTTGTTTCAGTGGTACTGGGGCAGGATGGCTGGAGTGTTACATACACCACTCAGAAGATCTGTGCCTTGAAGGGGTCAACAGTGAAGCTGACCTGCTCTTACACATATCCCAGAGGTCCTAAAGTCACATCAACCTTCTGGTTAACTAAAATGGAAGCTGGTGTAGAACCTGAAGATATAGGTCAGGACCCAGAGAATGCAGGTCGTCTGGAGTATCATGGGGATAAGAAGAATGGTCACACCCTGAAAATAACAGACCTGAGAGAGAGTGACTCAGCTACGTACAAGTTCAGATTTATAACAGATCAGACTGGAGGGAGATATATTGGTCTTCCTGGAGTCACTCTGTCTGTCACAGGTACAGTTACATTCAATATAGTTAAACTGTTGAATTCCATTTAGTTCAGGAACATTGTCTTGGTTTGTATTGATGTCTGTATAACATAGGATTTCTTCCATCTTTGTATTAGAGTGATAAGTCAGTGATAAAGGGATTTACAGTGATATTGTTTTTTCTCCAGGTCTTCAGGTGAAGGTGACTGATGGACATCAGGATAAGACACTGACCTGTAGCACCACCTGTACTCTGACTGACAACCCCACCTACATCTGGTACAAGAACGGACAACATCTAGATGAGAGCACCTCCCCCAGTACAAATACTCCAGTCTCCAGTAACTATGAAGACAGTTACTCCTGTGCTGTAAAAGGCCATGAGGATCTCCACTCTCCTGCAGTTTGTGAGTGTGGATTTAATACATTATACTGTGTGTTGGTTTCACTTTGTCATTTGAGAACTGTTACCATTTCTAGAAAGATCTGAGAAAATACAATCCAGTTGACCTCTTGTTATGTCACTGTGTTTCAGGTGTTCAGGGTCAGAACTGCAGCAGAGTGACTTACACCAAGAGGACAATTTGTGTCTTGAAGGGGTCAACAGTGGACATATCCTGTACTTATGTTGGTTATTATTCCAACACATCAACATTCTGGTTTAGTCCTAAACAGAGATCTAGCTGGAGAGAGAAGCTGATACCAGAGGACCTAACCAGAGACCCAGGGTATGTAGGTCGTGTGGAGTACCGTAACAAAGAGACATGGAGAAACAAAAGTTCCTCCATCCTGAGAATCACAGACCTGAGAGAGGAGGACTCAGCTGAGTATCGCTTCACTTTTAAAACAGACAACATTGAATGGGGGCATAGTTTCCCTGGAACAATTCTGTCTGTCACAGGTAATACTACACTGTATGATACAACTGTATATCATATTGAATTACAGGAGGAAATAAATGAACCATCCTGTTAACACAGAGGTGTTTGTGGTTTTATACATATTGTTTCAGGTCTGCAGGTGAAGGTGACTCCTGCTGCAGAGGGACAGAGGACACTGACCTGTATCACCACCTGTACTCTGACTGACAACCCCACCTACATCTGGTACAAGAACGGACACATAGTAAAGGAGGACACTTCCAGCCTGTACTCAGACTACTTTAGTGATGCAGACAGTTACTCCTGTGCTGTAAAAGGCCATGAGGATCTCCACTCTCCTGCAGTGTGTGAGTGTTTTTTTTATACACATTTCATATAAATATTATTTTGTTCAGGTCGGGAGACTTTTGTCAATTAATCAATGAATATTGATCATTATTTAATAATGTTGGTTTTCACTACTGTAAACTGTTGAACTAGTTGTATTCTACTTCATAAACAACATCAGTGTATACTGGTAGATATTGTAATCATAGATTTATATAAGGTGTTAATTTGTCTTCTTGTATTTCAGGTAAGAACTGTTGGAGTGTGACTTACACCCATCAGAGTATCTGTGCCTTGAAGGGGTCAACAGTGGACATATCCTGCTCTTACACATATCCCAGTTATCATGAGATCAAAAAAGCTTTCTGGTTCACTAAATGGTCTGGTATGGAGGCTGAAGATCTGAGCTCATTGCCAGGGTATGAGGGTCATATAGAGTACCTTGGGGATAAGAAGAGTGACTGTACCCTGAGAATCACAGACCTGAGATTGAGTGACTCTGCTGGGTACAGGTTCATATTGATAACATCTGGAGGAAAGGTTGCTGGCTCACCTGTCTCCCTGACTGTCACAGGTAATCTGTCACACATCTCACATCTACTACTGTAATTACCTTATTAAGGGCAGTCATACAGACACTGTAGTGGTATATGATGGAAAAATACAAAATCTAGTATTTCACAGAAGAGGACATATATAGGAGTAGGAGAATAATTTGTTTCCTTTTACTCTAGATGTTGTGTTGGAGATGGATCCTACATCTGTGTCAGAGAGGGAGAATGTCACACTGACATGTAGAATCAACTGTACACTGGACCCCATCACAGCCTACAGTTGGTATAAGAATGGACAGCCTATACCAAACAGCAACACCTCCTGTCCTGTCTATATCCTATTCTCAGTCAGCAGTGAGGATACAGGCAGATACTCCTGTGCTGTAGAAGGCCATGAGGATCTCCCCTCTGCTGAAGAGACTCTCACTGTCAGATGTAAGTACATGGGGTTTAAATATATTTTGGTAAATTAACATTGTAAGTATGTTTTATCTCCAGTTGTATTCTTTATTAAGTAACATCATGTTGGAACCTTCAAGCATGTGCTTTTCATTTCTCATCTTGTAAAATGCACTGATTTACTTACTTGATAAATCCAATGTCTTCAGATGGCCCAAAGAACATCTCAGTGTCAGTCAGCCCTTCTGGTGAAATAGTGGAGGGCAGTTCAGTGAATCTGACCTGCAGCAGTGATGCCAACCCACCTGTGGACAAATACACTTGGTACAAGATAACATACAAGAACATGTCAATGAAACATTCTGGACAGAGATACACCATCCATAACATCAGCTCTGATGACAGAGAGGGATACCACTGTGAGGCTCTGAACATTATAGGGAGAGAGACTATCCCTGTCCATATTAATGTTATATGTAAGTATGACACATTCTGTCCATTTTAGGTGCTCTGTCATTTTACAGATTTCATTCTGACATCATGCATTTATAAACCCATGATCCTGCAGCAGTGTTTCCCTGGGTTCCTGTGGTGGGGGTGGGGGCTGTCCTGACTGCTGGAGCTCTTCTACTCACCATCTACTGCACTCTGAAGATGTGAGTGTTTCATTTACATATAATGTATTAGTAACACATTAACTTCCACTAGAGGTCAGTAGAGAGCAGAACTCACTCTGTCCGTCATTACAGGAGATCCACAGGAGGAAGTGATGCCACAGCAGACACACAGGTAATAATGTCAACAACCAAAGTTATTTCAATCCTAATACCATAGACAGTAAGCAAATTAATTTACATAAAAATGTTAGAGTGGTTCGTAAAGTGCTCATTCAGTGTGTCTTCTTTCAGATTAAGGGACTCCCCTGTGACACAGCCCCTCAGATGGATGCTGAGCCCTCCGATTATGAGAACTGGAGCAAACCACCACAGACCCTGGACAGTGACACAGCCCCTCAGATAGATGCTGAGCCCTCCGATTATGAGAACTGGAGCGAACCACCACAGAACCTGGACAGTGACACAGCCCCTCAGATAGATGCTGAGCCCTCCGATTATGAGAACTGGAGCGAACCATCACAGAACCTGGACAGTGACACAGCCCCTCAGATAGATGCTGAGCCCTCCGATTATGAGAACTGGAGCGATCCACCACAGAACCTGGACTGAAGAGAACCACCACCATTTTTAATAACGGATCCCCCCCGGAACTGCTGCTCATTCCGTCCACCAGCTACGTCACCGGCCTTCCAGGCGTCACTGAACTGGATTCATTACCACCAAAGCCGGACTGTCTTGTCACATTACGCACTCCTGGTTCCCATTCCCCCTGATTAGGATGTTATACACTGCTCAAAAAAATAAAGGGAACACTTAAACAACACAATGTAACTCCAAGTCAATCACACTTCTGTGAAATCAAACTGTCCACTTAGGAAGCAACACTGATTGACAATAAATTTCACATGCTGTTGTGCAAATGGAATGGACAACAGGTGGAAATTATAGGCAAGACAATTATAGGCAAGACACCCCCAATAAAGGAGTGGTTCTGAAGGTGGTGACCACAGACCACTTCTCAGTTCCTATGCTTCCTGGCTGATGTTTTGGTCACTTTTGAATGCTGGCGGTGCTTTCACTCTAGTGGTAGCATGAGACGGAGTCTACAACCCACACAAGTGGCTCAGGTAGTGCAGCTCATCCAGGATGGCACATCAATGCGAGCTGTGGCAAGAAGGTTTGCTGTGTCTATCAGCGTAGTGTCCAGAGCATGGAGGCGCTACCAGGAGACAGGCCAGTACATCAGGAGACATGGAGGAGGCCGTAGGAGGGCAACAACCCAGCAGCAGGACCACTACCTTCGCCTTTGTGCAAGGAGGAGCACTGCCAGAGCCCTGCAAAATGACCTCCAGCAGGCCACAAATGTGCATGTGTCTGCTCAAACGGTCAGAAACAGACTCCATGAGGGTGGTATGAGGGCCCAACGTCCAGAGGTGGGGGTTGTGCTTACAGCTCAACACCGTGCAGGACGTTTGGCATTTGCCAGAGAACACCAAGATTGGCAAATTCGCCACTGGCGCCCTGTGCTCTTCACAGATGAAAGCAGGTTCACACTGAGCACGTGACAGACATGACAGAGTCTGGAGACGCCGTGGAGAACGTTCTGCTGCCTGCAACATCCTCCAGCATGACCGGTTTGGCGGTGGGTCAGTCATGGTGTGGGGTGGCATTTTCTTTGGGGGCCGCACAGCCCTCCATGTGCTCGCCAGAGGTAGCCTGACTGCCATTAGGTACCGAGATGAGATCCTCAGACCCCTTGTGAGACCATATGCTGGTGCGGTTGGCCCTGGGTTCCTCCTAATGCAAGACAATGCTAGACCTCATGTGGCTGTAGTGTGTCAGCAGTTCCTGCAAGAGGAAGGCATTGATGCTAAGGACTGTTCCGCCCGTTCCCCAGACCTGAATCCAATTGAGCACATCTGGGACATCATGTCTCGCTCCATCCACCAATGCCACGTTGCACCACAGACTGTCCAAGAGTTGGCGGATGCTTTAGTCCAGGTCTGGGAGGAGATCCCTCAGGAGACCATCCGTCACCTCATCAGGAGCATGCCCAGGCGTTGTAGGGAGGTCATTCAGGCACGTGGAGGCCACACACACTACTGAGCCTCATTTTGACTTGTTTTAAGGACATTACATCAAAGTTGGATCAGGCTGTAGTGTGGTTTTCCACTTTAATTTTGAGTATGACTCCAAATCCAGACCTCCATGGGTTGATAAATTTGATTTCCATTGATAATTTTTGTGTGATTTTGTTGTCAGCACATTCAACTATGTAAAGAAAAAAGTATTTAATAAGATTATTTCATTCATTCAGATCTATGATGTGTTATTTTAGTGTTCCCTTTACTTTTTTTGAGCAGTGTATATGTGCCCTCTGTTCCCCGTTGTCGGTTATTGTTACCATGTCCGTTGGTCCTGTGAGTACCTGTGCTGTTGTATCGACTTCCATGCTACGTGTATTTGTGCACTTGTTTTACGGGTCTCGTCCCGTGTAATATTTAGAGGTTTACACCTCGCTTTCTTGTTTGGGTTTCATCCTTATACAGTGTGGTTCAGTGTCATACTTTGTATTGCTGTCAGACATTGCACATTTTATATTATTATTTTATATTAGGTAATACCATATTGTTCAGTGTCATGATATCACTTATTTTTGTCATCAAAATTGTTATTACCAATTTAAATACATTTAGTACATGTTTACATTTGCAGTATTTACAGTGGGACAGTGTCAATACAGGACAAACATCATATAAGCTTCATGTTGTAAATAAGCTCAAAGTTTAAGACCAATACATTCATCAGTTGATTAACTATTAATACATTAATTCATAAGATTTCCACTCTGCTGTTTCTTGTATTTCTGCCTATTGGACACATTGTAGTGGTATTTATTTGAGAGGGGTAAAGAAAGATTTTGTTCGGGCACCTGGCAGGTATTAACCATGCCGAAAGGAATAGAGTAGAGTAGAGAGAGTACCACTACCAGACCCACACACATCAGCAGAAGAGACTGACTAGAGTGTAGCCTGTTGCCAGTGGAGAGAAGAGAAGACACCATATGAAACCCACGTCACAGCACAGGGGTAAACCCCACCAATAATACCTCATACAATAATAATGGCGGAGCAATTGAACGACAACTTCATAGAAACAATTTACATCAACATTAGAGGATCTGCAATAATCTGTAGTACCTTCCAGTGGAGGAGTGCAGAGGGTATGAATGTGGGGGTGTTCATAGACAAAACAAAGGCCTTAAAATGTCCAGAATCTTCTCGGCCACATGTCATTAGTACCACACCACCTCAATACAGTTCAATTAGCAATACACAACTTGCAAACAATTTCTTGGGCCACTATTACCTATTTTTGCCAATCGGCCTGGTCCCCTTCACCACACGGAACCCCACTAACCCATCACGATTGGTCTACCGACGGAAACGTACCAGGAGGCTATAAGCAGACTTCCTCTGCTAGCTTGCTATCCCCGGCTAGCTGTCTGAATCACCGTGTCCCCAACCAGCCTCACTACTAACTGAAACCTTATGATCACTCGGCTAAGCATGCCTCTCCTCAATGTCAGTATGCCTTGTCCATTGCTGTTCTGGTTAGTGTTTATTGTCTTATTTCACTGTAGAGCCTCTAGCCCTGCTCAATATACCTTATCCAACCCTTCAGTTCCACCACCCACTCATGCGATGACATCACCTGGTTTAAATGTTTCTAGAGACAATATCTCTTTCATCACCACTCAATGCCTAGGTTTACCTCCACTGTATTTACATTCTACCATACCTTTGTCTGTACTTTATGCCTTTAATCTATTTTATCGCCCCCTGAAACCTGTTCTTTTTACTCTCTGTTCAGAACGTCCTAGACGACCAGTCATTTTAGCCTTTAGCCGTACCCTTATTCTACTCCTCCTCTGTTCCTCTGGTGATGTAGAGGTTAATCCAGGCCCTGCAGTGCCTAGCTCCACTCCTATTCCACAGGCGCTCTCATTTGTTGACTTCTGCAACCGTAGAAGCCTTGGTTTCATGCATGTCAACATTAGAAGCCTCCTCTCTAAGTTTGTTTTATTCACTGCCCTAGCACACTCTGCCAACCTGGATGTCCTAGCCGTGTCTGAATCCTGGCTTAGGAAGACCACCAAAAACCCTGAAATGTCCATCCCTAACTATAACATCTTCAGACAAGAGGGGGCAATGTTGCTATCTACTGCAGAGATAGCCTGCAGAGTTCTGTCTTACTATCCAGGTCTGTACCCAAACAATTTGAACTTTTACTTTTAAAAATCCACCTTTCTAGAAACAAGTCTCTCACTGTTGCCGCTTGCTATAGACCACCCTCTGCCCCCAGCTGTGCTCTGGACACCATATGTGAACTGATTGCCCCCCCATCTATCTTCAGAGTTTGTGCTGCTAGGTGACCTAAACTGGGACATGCTAAACACCCCGGCCATCCTACAATCTAAGCTTGATGCCCTAATAAACCTCACACAAATCATAATTTAACCTACTAGGTACAATCCCAAAGCCGTAAACACGGGCAACCTCATAGATGTCATCTTAACTAACTTGCCCTCCAAATACACCCCTGCTGTTTTCAACCAAGATCTGTGATCACTGCCTCATTGCCTGCATCCGTAATGGGTTTGCAGTCAAACGATCTCCCCTCATTACTGTTAAACGTTCCCCTAAAACACTTCAGCGAGCAGGCCTTTCAAATTGACCTGGCCCGGGTATCCTGGAAGGATATTGACCTCATCCCGTCAGTAGAGGATGCCTGGTTATTCTTTAAAAGTGCCTTCCTCACCATCTTAAATAAGCATGCCCCATTCAAGAAATGTAGAATCAGGAACAGATATAGCCCTTGGTTCTCTCCAGACCTGACTGCCCTCGACCAGCACAAAAACATCTTGTGGCGTTCTGCATTAGCATCGAACAGCCCCCGTGATATGCAACTTTTCAGGGAAGTCAGGAACCAATATACACTGGCAGTTAGGAAAGCCTGCTTCCTGTAACACAAATTCAAAAAAGTTCTGGGACATTGTAAAGTCCATGGAGAATAAGAGACCCTCCTCCCAGCTGCCCACTGCACTGAGGATAGGAAACACTGTCACCACCGATAAACCCAATATAATTGAACATTTCAAAAGCATTTTTCTATGGCTGGCCATGCCTTCCACCTGGCTACCCCTACCCCAGTCAACAGCCCTGCATCCCCCTCAGTAACTCGCCAAAGCCTCCCCCATTTCTCCTTCTCCTAAATCCAGTTAGCTGATGTTCTGCAAAATCTGGACCCCTACAAATCAGCCGGGCTAGATAATCTGGACCGTTTCTAAAATTATCTGCCGAAATTGTTGCAACCCCTATTACTAGCCTGTTAAACCTCTCTTTCGTGATGTCTGAGATTCCCAAAGACTGGAAAGCAGCTGCAGTCATCCCCCTCTTCAAAGGGGGAGACACTCTTGACCCAAACTGCTACAGACCTATATCTATCCTACCCTGCCTTTCTAAGGTCTTTGAAAGCCAAGTCAACAAACAAATTACCGATCATTTCAAATCCCACCGTACCTTCTCCGCTATGCAATCTGGTTTCAGAGCTGGTCATGGGTGCACCTCAGCCACGCTCAAGGTCCTAAATGACATCATAACCGCCATCAATAAGAGACATTACTGTGCACCCGTATTCATTGATCTGGCCAAGGCTTTCGACTCTGTCAATCACCACATGCAGATAAGAATGGGAGAAACTCCCCAAATACAGGTGTGCCAAGCTTGTAGCGTCATACCCAAGAAGACTCGAGGCTGTAATCGCTGCCAAAGGTGCTTCGACAAAGTACTGATTAATGAGTCTGAATACTTATGTAAATGTAATATTGCAGTTTTTTTTTATTTATACATTTTGCTTCATCATTATTGGGTTTTGCGTGTAGATTGATGAGGAAAGAAAACAATTTAATCAATTTGAGAATACTACTGTGAGGCCCAGAACATTCAAGGGGTCTGAATACTTTCGGAATGCACTGTAAAATATAACTGGAACTCAAGGTTGCCTACGTCAGAAGTACAACATTTTTCAACTTAAAAATATATTAAAAAAATGTTAAGGTCCCTTTCTTATTCATCATTGTTTCAAAGTCATAACTGACCCTAGATCAGAACTAAGTTTGAATAGAGTTGTCCTGTGGCTCAGTTGGTAGATCATGGCGCATGGGTTCCATTCCTGCTGGGACTTCCCATACGAAAAATGTATTCAGACATGACTGTAATGACAGTGAATCTGGATAAAAGTGTCTAGTAGATGGCATATATTATTATATACTGTTATAAACTGGGTATTTTAGGTTCTGGATGCTGATTGGCTGAAACAGCATTTCAGAAGTCTATACTGTATTTTAGACAATATACCACGGGTATGACGTAGAAAGACTTATTTACTGTTCTATTTATGTTGTTAACCAGTTTAAAATAATCCGTGGTACTGTATATTGGCCATATACCACAAACCCCTGAAGTGCCATATTGCTATTATAAATTTAAGCAATAAGGCCAGAGGAGGTGTGGTATGTGGCCAATATACCACGGCTAAGGGCTGTTCTTATGCACAACGCAACGCGGAGTACTTAGATGCAGCCCTTAGCAGTGGTATATTGGCCATATACCACAAACCCTGAGGTGCCTATTATAAACTGGTTACCAATGTACTTAGACCAGTAAATACTAATTTTAATACCATGGTATACAGTCTGATATACCACGCCTTTCAACTAATCAGCATTCAGGGCTCAAACCACCCAGCTTATAATGGTCAATATTCCACAGCTCCACAGGCATTATATCACTTAGTTTAAATATACAGGACCAGATATGCAAGGTTTTTGTCAAACTTGTTCTGTCCATGTCTTCTTCTTTCTGGGTTTGTTGTGTTCAGATTTTCTTGGTTCTGGGTTTGTTGTGTTTGTGTCTTCTTGGTTCTGGATTTGTTATGTTCAGGTCTTCTTGGTTCTGGGTTTGTTGTGTTCATGTCTTCTTGGTTCTGGATTTGATATGTTCAGGTCTTCTTGGTTCTGGGTTTGTTATGTTCAAGTCTTCTTGGTTCTGGGTTTGTTGACTGTACTGTAGATCTCAGAGGGATCCACCTCAGCTGCTTGTGCCGTCGTGGGTCTGAGGAGAGAGAAACAGAAATGAAACAAAGCTTGCATTCCAAATGGCACCCTATACCCTTTATAGTGCCCTACCTTTGACCAGAGCCTATAGGGCACTAGTAGTGCACTAAATAGGGAATATGGAGACATTTGAAACTCACAAAGAACAGTTCCTCAAATCATCATCACATCACTCCCTCATTATAGACAGGTCTTAGTAATTGTATTGAGATATCCATTGTTGGGTTGGTAGTTTTAGGAAATGACATCACCAGTGGTCTCTAGGGGTCAACTGTTTTGCATATTGATGACATCTCCTACAATAAGCAGCAGCATCTGAATGACGTTAATGCAGAATATGCTCACCAGGTGGCAGCAGTGGGGCGGTTGAATTTCAGAGCAGAGTACTGGACATCTTCTTCCTGTTTCTGAGTTTGAGGCAGTTGGACGGTGGAGTACAGAGGCACTTCCTGGTTTTTGGAGTGAGAGAAGTGGACGCTGGCGTAGTGAATGTCATCCTGGACGTCTGTAGGTCTCATGGCCACGCTTGAGATGTTGTCATACACTGGACTAGAGTCTCCCTGATGGGAAGAGTGGACAGACAACATGAGGAAGGAAATGTTCCACAAAGAATACACAGTCATCTTCTGATTCCAACAGACTCACCTGTCCATCGTCTGCTGTGTCTCTTGTGTCAGAGGGGGATGTGGAGGCCTTCTTCCTGTTTTGCACGTTAATGAAGTTAACAACAAATCAGAGCGCTAAATTTAAATAATGAACAACATAAAAATATGCATTTTAACTCACCTGAACCACATGAGTCCAGAGAGACAGAGGATGAGAACCAGAACAACCACTATGATTCCTACAGCTGCAGTCAGAACTGAGGTCTGTTTCCCTATAATAAAATATGGATGACATGAGTACATGGCATGAAATAATAAACTAGAAATAAACTATAATACAGGACATTAATTCAATACTTGTTAAGGGATCTTATAACCCAGTGTATAGTTATAAACTAAGGTGTAATAAGACAAAGTATAATGATTAACATTAGATTGAAACATGTAGTTTTGTATTGAAGTATTGAAGATTAAACTTTACCTGCTACAATGATCATCAGAGCTGTAGAGTTCATAGATCCTCTTCCATTCTGGGCCTCACAGTAGTATTCTCCTCTGTCCTCAGAGATGATGTTAGTGATGCTGTAACTCTGTCCTGATGCTTTTGGTGAGGTTACATTCTTCTTGTACCAGGTGTATTTGTCCACAGGTGGGTTGGCATCACTGCTGCAGGTCAGAGTCACTGAACTGCCCTCCACTATTTCACCAGAGGGACTGACTGACACTGAGATGTTCTTTGGGACATCTGGTGTAAAGGACAGTGGAGTTATTTATAGCAAAAATACATTTCACTGGTAATTCTGAAATAATTTAATTCAGAGTAAAAGACAATCTGAAAAATAATCATTTAAAATAATGATGACATTGTGGTAATACAAATTCAGGGAAATGGATGTTACACACTAAAATATTTATTGATATATATTCACATGGAAAACAATATATTCTCAGTTCAAGTATCATCATGATCAGTATATCAAACTGGACGTCTAAACCCCCAATGTACTGACATGTGACAGTGAGAGTCTCTTCAGCAGAGGGGAGATCCTCATGGCCTTCTACAGCACAGGAGTATCTGCTTGTATCCTCACTGCTGACTGAGAATAGGATATAGACAGGAGAGGAGGTGTTGCTGTTTGGTATATGCTGTCCATTCTTAAACCAACTGTAGGCTGTGTTGGGGTCCAGTGTACATTTGGTTCTACATGTCAGTGTGACATTCTCCCTCTCTGACACAGATGTAGGATCCATCTCCAACACAACATCTAGAGTAAAAGGAAACAAATCATTATTCTCCTCCTATATATGTCCTCTTATGTGAAATACTAGATTTTGTATTTTTCCATCAGATACCACTACTGTGTCTGTATGACGGCCCTTAATAAGGTAATTACAGTAATAGATGTGAGATGTGTGACAGATTACCTGTGACAGTCAAGGAGACAGGAGACAGGCCAGCAACCTTTCCTCCAGATGTTATCAATCTGAACCTGTATCCAGCAGAGTCATTCAATCTCAGGTCTGTGATTCTCAGGGTACCCTCACTCTTCTTATCCCCAAGGTACTCTATATGACCCTCATACCCTGGCACTGAGCTCAGATCTTCAGCCTCCATACCAGACCATTTAGTAAACCAGAAAGCTTTTTTGATCTCATGATAACTGGGATATGTGTAAGAGCAGGATATGTCCACTGTTGACCCCTTCAAGGCACAGATCCTCTGATGGGTGTAAGTCACACTCCAACACTTCTGACCTGAAACACAAGAAGACAGTAGAACACCTTATAAACATCTTAAATTACACTATCTACCAGTATACACTGATGTTGTTTATAAAGTAGAATAAAACTAGTTCAACAGTTTAAAGTAGTGAAAACCATCATTAAATAATGATGAATATTTACTGAGTAATTGACGTTAGTTTCACAACCTGAACAAAACTGTATGTATATAACATCTTAATGAAAAGGTCCAGACTCACACACTGCAGGAGAGTAGAGATTCTCATGGCCTTTTACAGCACAGGAGTAACTGTCTGCATCACTAAAGTAGTCTGAGTACAGGCTGGAAGTGTCCTCCTTTACTTTGTGTCCGTTCTTGTACCAGATGTAGGTGGGGTTGTCAGTCAGAGTACAGGTGGTGCTACAGGTCAGTGTCCTCTTCCCTGTGTCTGTGGCAGGAGTCATCTTCACCTGCAGGTCTGAATACAGGGTAAATGACAATAACATAATTAAATCAATCAAGTATTATGGATAGGAAACATATAATTAAACATCACATAGAAATGTATGCATCAACATTAACATTTGTTCAGTGTTACCTGTGACAGTCAGAGTTGTTCCAGGGAAGCTGTATCCCCATCTTGATGTCTGTGTGTTGAATATGAACTTGTACTCAGCTGAGTCCTCCTCTCTCAGATCTGTGATTCTCAGGGTGGAGCGACCTCTCTCCTTCTCTCCAGCATACTCCACACGACCTGCATACCCTGGGTCTGTGGTTAGGTCCTCAGGGATCGACTTATCACTTCTAAACCAGAATGTTGATGTGATGGAATAATTACCAACATAAGTACAGGATATGTCCACTGTTGACCCCTTCAAGACACAGATTCTCCTCTTGGTGTAAGTCACTATGTTGCAGCTCTGACCCTGAACACCTGCAATATAAAGATTGTTGTTACTTAATTTCTCGTTCTTTTCAATATGTTTCTTGCCAAGAATAAATCGATAGTAATTTCCACTTTGGGGAAAGTGAAATATTGTAGTTTACTTCAACGGTAAATGTAAATGGAAGTTACTGATCATTTAAAAAGTGATCACCAACTTCTCTGCTTACAGGCCTTGTCAGAGTTTAATCCACACTGACACACTGCAGGAGAGTGGAGATCCTCATGGCCTTTTACAGCACAGGAGAAACTGTCTGCAGCATCTGGGTAGACTGAATAGGAGGAAGTGTTCTCAGTTACTATCTGTCCGTTCTTGTACCAGATGTAGGTGGGGTTGGGGTTGTCAGTCAGAGTACAGGTGGTGCTACAGGTCAGTGTCTTCTGTCCATCTGCAGCAGGAGTCACCTTCACCTGCAGACCTGAAACAATATGTATAAAACCACATAGACCTCTGTGTTAACAGGATGGTACATTTATTTTCTCCTGTAATTCAATATGATATACAGTTGTATCATACAGTGTAGTATTACCTGTGACAGTCAGAGTTGTTCCTGGGAAACTATGACCCCATTCAAAGTTGTATGTTTTAAAAGTGAAGCGATACTCAGCTGAGTCCTCCTCTCTCAGATCAGAGATTCTCAAGGTGAAGGGACCTTCGTATGTTCCAGTGTACTCCACACGACCTGCATACCCTGGGTCTCTGGTTAGGTCTTCAGGGGTCGACTTATCACTTCTAAACCACAATGTTGATTTTGTGTAATAATAACCAACATAAGTACAGGATATGTCTACTGTTGACCCCTTCAAGACACAGATTCTCCTCTTGGTGTAAGACACTCTGCTGCAGCTCTGACCCTGAACACCTGAAATATAATGATAAGAATGCATGATTTACACAGTGGAATCATGAGCTGCAGTAATCCAAAATAGTTCTGCCATCCTGTGTTACAGAGCACAGAAGTTTTAAACTTGAAAAGTTATACTAGAATACCAAGTTGAATCCACACTCACACACTGCAGGAGAGCTGAGATCCTCATGGCCTTTTACAGCACAGGAGTAGCTGTCTACAGCATAAGGGTAGACTGCATAGGGGGAAGTGTTCTCTGTTACAACCTGTCCGTTCTTGTACCAGGTGTAGGTGGGGTTACCAGTCAGAGGACAGCTGGTGGTGCTACAGGTCAGTGTCTTCCTCTGTGACTGTGTTTTAGAAGTCACCTTCACCACCTGTAGAGCTGGAGTAGATAAAAACATTAACCCTGGATCACCTGTTCTCTAGTTTAATCACACTATGCAAGACATTCTCAAATAGATCAATAATATTACTTCATACTATGGCTGTCAAACTATAAAAATGTTTCATCAAGTTAATCACATGGTTTTCTGTAATTCACTACAACTAATAGAAATTTTAGAAATTGTTCAAAAAATACACTAAATCAATTTCTATGGTTATTTGTATTAGATGAGTACAAATCAAGACAATTTCCAGACCTAAAGGGCCAATGAAAATTAAACAGAATATCAGACAATAGAATGTTACCTGTGACAGACAGAGTGACTCCAGGATTGCCAGTATAATTCTCTCTGGTCTGATCTGTTATAAATCTGAACTTGTACATAGCTGAGTCAGTCTCTCTCAGGTCTGAGAGAGTCAGGGTGTGGCCATTCTCTTTATCCTTACGGTATGTCACACGTCCTTTGTAGTCTGGGTCATCACTCAGACTCACAGGAATCCCCTCAGCATCCTTTTTAGTGAACCAGAAGGTAGTTGATACTGTACCACTGGGATATGTGTAAGAGCAGGTCAGCTCCACTGTTGACCCCTTCAAGGTACAGATACTCTGAGTGGTGTAAGTAACGCTCCATCCATTCTGACCCAGTACCACTGAAACAGTCACGCAACACAATGGTATCAGAATTAAGCCCAGTTCTGACTAAGGGACAGATTGAGAGACAACAGATCAAGGTGTGCCATGCTACTATAGCTTGAGGGAACTGGCCTACTGTAAAACTTCAATTAGCTTGTGTGTTTTTTTGCCTACCGGTAAATCACATAAAAACAACAGCCACTTTATTACAGGCAGGCTTCTATTTGAGCCAGGAGTCTATTTCCTTAATGCACACAGCTTTCACTCATTTGCATAGTTAATAGTTTATTTCCAGCATTCATTTCCAAAATGTTAATAGATTTCTTAATTTCCTTCACTAATGTGTTAGGGACAGATCACTATTTACTGGGGGGTCCAAAATATGGGAGGGTTGTCAAACTGGGTTGCTTTGGGGAGATAGTGTGTTTGTATTGGCCACAGCTGAGGGTAGTGCGTTGTGTCTCTGCTTTACATTCTCTATTTTGCAGGTTTTACTATCATTTCTTCCATGCTAGCCAAATGTTCTCATCTGCTTGCATGGCCTCCTCTATATCAAGGGGTTTTGGTACTTCCTTAATGCACTGCGCTTTTACACACGCTAACTTTTACTATACCACAGGTCAATATAGTCTACCTACCACAGGTCAGTATAGTCTACATACCACAGGTCAATATAGTCTACCTACCACAGGTCAGTATAGTCTACCTACCACAGGTCAATATAGTCTACCTACCACAGGTCAGTATAGTCTACCTACCACAGGTCAATATAGTCTACCTACCACAGGTCAGTATAGTCTACCTACCACAGGTCAATATAGTCTACCTACCACAGGTCAGTATAGTCTACCTACCACAGGTCAGTATAGTCTACCTACCACAGGTCAGTATAGTCTACCTACCACAGGTCAATATAGTCTACCTACCACAGGTCAGTATAGTCTACGTGGTCTACCTACCACAGGTCAATATGGTCTACCTACCACAGGTCAGTATGGTCTACCTACCACAGGTCAGTATGGTCTACCTACCACAGGTCAGTATAGTCTACCTACCACAGGTCAGTATAGTCTACCTACCACAGGTCAATATGGTCTACCTACCACAGGTCAATATATCTACCTACCACAGGTCAGTATAGTCTACCTACCACAGGTCAGTATAGTCTACCTACCACAGGTCAGTATAGTCTACCTACCACAGGTCAGTATAGTCTACCTACCACAGGTCAATATGGTCTACCTACCACAGGTCAATATATCTACCTACCACAGGTCAGTATAGTCTACCTACCACAGGTCAATATGGTCTACCTACCACAGGTCAATATGGTCTACCTACCACAGGTCAGTATAGAGTACCTACCACAGGTCAATATAGTCTACCTACCACAGGTCCGTATAGTCTACCTACCACAGGTCCGTATAGTCTACCTACCACAGGTCCGTATAGTCTACCTACCACAGGTCAATATAGTCTACCTACCACAGGTCAGTATAGTCTACCTACCACAGGTCAGTATAGTCTACCTACCACAGGTCAGTATAGTCTACCAGTCTAACTGTCTATCCTGCCCTCTATCCACCATTCATAGTGACAATAGTGGTAGGTGGAATGTTAGACCAGATCTGCAATAGGCTAACTAGTAATCATGCCACACAGAATCATTCTAAGCTGCATACATTTTCAGTATGAATCCACAATAACAAATAGGAATATCTGATAGGCAGCAGAGAGACCAGGTGCATCACTGCGCATGAAAGAACATGAGACATGCAGTTTAATAAGCTCCCCTAATGATCTTGTTTAGGGGACAATACAATGATCCTACATAGACTAGCCTACAAAACAACAATGCAATGAATAGTTTAATTAGTTTTCCAGTGAGTATACATCTCTACTCTAGGCTGTAGTAATAATGTCACTTGAATAATGGTGTAAAAGCCCTGTGATTTGAATGTTTCCTTCCATTTGGATCAGCTGTGGGTCGACTCTCGACAGTTTATAAAGTCTAGGAAGGTACAGTAGCATGCCAGTCTGACTGTATTTTTAGTTCTGATACTGAGATGCTCTGTCTGTTTCAGAGCATCATTCTTCCAAATATAACAATGTGGCCATATATGCTCCCGGCAGGCCCAGTTATTCAGGAAAGCTTAAAGCACGATCTGCCTCTTCTCCAATCCGAGTGGCTACTCCTTGTGTACCTAAGACACAAGGCTTCAATATAGCCTAAATAATCATGTAAAATGTATTACCTTTTATATGTGGCATAAACCCAACCAGTCACAATGTTTTAATCTGATGAGGCGACTTCAAAAGTCTCCTTTAGACATGCCCACGTTCTTCTATATATAATTCCAGCATTCTCAAAACGGCATGACATTAACAAGGTTTCCATTCAACTTTCTTATGCGAATAAAGTGCGTTGGATAAAAAATGTCACAACATCATGTGAAAGCATGGAGTTTATTAGTGTCACGGATCCCTGCAGTCCTGTGGCTCATTCCGTGCACCAGTTTCGGAGGTCTACATCACAGGCCTCTAGGCACTGAACTGGCTCATTACACACACCTGGTTCCCATTCCCACTGATTAGTAATTGTATATATGTGCCTTCTGTTCACCGTTGTCTTCGATTATTGTTCCAATGTCCGTTGTGCCTGTGAGTACCTGTGCTGTGTTTTGGCTTTCGTGCCAATTGGATTGTAGATGTATTATGGGTCTCACCCCGTGTAGTTATTCAAGGTACTCCTCGCTCTTTTGTTTGGGTTTCAACCCTGTGTTTTGTCTACGTGTTTGTTTGGTCTTCGTCCCCGTGCCTTTACATGGCACGCTGTAATTTGGGTCAATAAAAACCCTGATGATGCATTCCTGCGCCTGTCTCCCGATCCTTCACACATCGTGACTTTAGGCTACAGGTTAAATATATTATGATGAACTTCACAGGGTGGTGAAAGTGCACGGTGATGAGCTTCATGTTCCTTTCCAGTAAGTAGCAAGGGTCTTATTCTGCTTACATGATCGATGCTTGACTGCCATTTGACAAAAAAATTTATCTTACACTTTTGTCCATAATCTCATAATGTAGGCTTTTACCACACTGTCTCTGCAAACTGTTGGCTAGAGAGCACATGCCAATACCAGAGATAAAACATTCGCTATATAACGCAACATGTATTTTGTGTAACAACCATCAGTAGACGTAGAGTTGAAAATGAGATGGAAACCCATTTAACTTGTATTTTTTATTTGGTACATGGGAAGTTAAATGCAAAAGCTGTTTGTATGTGCACTACGTATTTACACAAACCTTTTATCTGCAAAAAGTCAATTTGATGGAAACACAACTCAACTCTCATACTATTTGTATGTAAATATTACAATATTTGCATAAATCTTTCACAAATTGGATGGAAACCTGGCTATAGACACCCTAAAGACTCTGGCAAGTGTGCTGGTCAAGTGTCACTTTGATTATGCTGCACATCATGGTTCCCCAGCAGCCCCAAACATCTGAAGAATAATCAACAGACCAGCCAACAGCTTGTAAGAATTGTACTTAAACTCCCCCCTCATACTCATCTGGAGGTTGACATGTAGTTTGTCTGTATCTCTGTAATGTGTCTGTATCTACGTAATTGTATATGTATTTATGTAAAAAATGTCCCTATTTGGAAATGGAAACGAGTCTCCGACTCGGTGCTCTCCCAACTATTCCAACTGTCCAGCGGCCGTTTGATGAATGGAAAGAGACATCTGTTCCAAAACACCAAAAAGTTGACATTCTGAGATTGTTAAGCCAAGCTTTTGATACCATAGTTCCCTCCAAGCTCGTCATTAAGCTCGAGACCCTAGGTCTCGACCCAGCCCCTGTGCAACTGGGTCCTGGACTTCCTGACGGGCCGGCCCCAGGTAGTGAGGGTAGGAAACAACATCTCCACCCCGCTGATCCTCAACACTGGGGCCCCACAGGGGTGCGTTCTTAGCCCTCTCCTGTACTCCCTGTTTACCCATGACTGCGTGGCCAAGCACGCATCCAACTCAATCATCAAGTTTGCTGATGACACTACAGTGGTAGGCTTGATTACCAACAACGACGAGACGGCCTACAAGGAGGAGGTGAGAGCCCTCGGAGTGTGGTGTCAGGAAAATAACCTCTCACTCAACGTCAACAAAACAAAGGAGATGATCGTGGACTTCAGGAAACAGGAGAGGGAGCACCTCCCTATCCACATCGACGGGACAGTAATGGAGAAGGTGTAAAGTTTTAAGTTCCTCGGGGGGGGGAAACATCACGGAGAAACTGAAATGGTCCACCCACACAGACAACGTGGTGAAGAAGACACAACAGTGCCTCTTCAACCTCAGAAGGCTGAAAAAATTTGGCTTGTCACCACAATCACTCACAAACTTCTACAAATGCACAATTGAGAGCATCCTGTCGGGCCTTATCACTGCCTGGTACGGCAACTGCTCCGCCCACAACTGTAAGGCTCTCCAGAGGGTAGTGAGGACTGCACAACGCATCACCGGGGGTAATCTACCTGCCCTTCAGGACACCTACACCACCCGATGTCACAGGAAGGCCAAAAAGATAATCAAGGACAACAACAACCCGAGCCACTGCTTGTTCACCCCGCTATCATCCAGAAGGCGAGGTCAGTACAGGTGCATCAAAGCTGGGACCGAGAGACTGAAAAACAGCTTCTATCTCAAGGCCATCAGACTGTTAAACAGCCATCACTAACATTGAGTGGCTGCTGCCAACAAACTGACTTAAATCTCTTGCCACTTTAAATAATAGGAATTGGATGTAACAAATGTATCGCTAGCCACTTTAAACAATTTTGTATATAATGTTTACATATCCGACATTACTCATATCAAATGTATACACTGTACTCTAAACCATCTACTGAATCTTGCCTATGCCGTTCGGCCATCGACTCAAATCTCTAGCCACTGTAATAATTATAATTGGATGAAATAATGTATCACTAGCCACTTTAAACAATGCCATTTATATAATGTTTACATATCCTACATTACTCATCTCATATGTATATACTGTACTCCAAACCATCTACTGCATCTGGCCTGCGCCGGTCAGCCATCGCTCATCCATATATTTATATGTACATACTCGTATTCATTCCCTTACTCTTGTGTGTATAAGGTAGTTGTTGTGAATTTGTTAGATTACTTGTTAGATACTACTGCATGGTCGGAACTAGAAGTACAAGCATTTCGCTACACTTGCATTAACATCTGCTAACCATGTGTATGTGACAAATAAAATTTGATTTGATTCGATTTACTGGATAGGCCTCCAAGTTAAGGAGGGATGTATACTGAACAAAAATATAACAATGCATCACGCAAAAATTTCAACTATTTGACTGAGTTATAGTTCATATAAGGAAATCACTCAATTTAAATAAACTCATTATCCCTAATCTATGGAATTCACTTGACTGGGCAGGGGTGCAGCCAATCAGTATGAGTTTTTCCACACAAAAGGGCTTTATTACAGACAGAAATACTCCTCAGTTTCATCAGCTGTCCGGGTGGCTGGTCTCAGATGATCCTGCAGGTGAAGAAGCCAGATGTGGAGGTCCTAGGCTGGCGTGGTTACACGTGATCTGTTGGTTGGAAGTACTGCCAGATTCCCTCTGGCAACAGCTCTGGTGGACATTCCTGCAGTTAGCTGGGATCTTTAATTTCAGCTCATGAAACATGGGACCAACACTTCACATGTTGCATTTATATTTTTGTTCAGTATATTTTCTGTTTGTTGAGATGTAGTATTTATTGTGGTTTTAAAAAACGGAAACCTTGATATTGAAGTGATCAAAGTCATTATGCTTTGTTTATTGGTTGTGTGGTGCATTGGCACAGAAGCCTGTTGGTGGAACATTTGTTGCATATACTTTATATAATAAATATGGCATTTAAATGTTGAACATCTGAATTCCCCTAGCTGATCACTGTCTGCAGCCGGTTCTGATCGTAGTGTGATGAAACAGGCAGGGAGAGTGAGCTCGTCCGTGGTGGTCGGAGAACCCTCAACATTCTGGCCAATATCCCTGTTTTGCATTGACTGTGCCACAAAAGCTGCTGAAGTGGCAAAGTCGATATTCACATTTATAAACACACAGGCGGGGAAGTTGTGCAATATATTTTACAGTTCAAGGGGTGGATCATGTCAAAATATTATTAACGTTCGGTGGGGGGTCTTTTTCACCTGGAGTTGGACCCCCTTCGAACTTTCCCTAACTAACAGCAGGGTTTGTCCACACTGTTGTCATAGTTGCTGAGTTGAGTGGGAATGGAAACCACAGACAAGCATCACTCAGTGAGGTGTGAAAGACAACTATTTATAGTGAAGTGAAGACGCCTAACAGAACACACCAGAATATCATGATGATTCTTAACCTCTTATAAATGTCTGTAGATTATTAAACAGAGCAACTAAAAGATAAGAATGAGACCATACCTGTCACAGACCAGAGAAAGACCACCAACACACTTCCTGCTGTTCTCAAGTCCATTGTTGCATCTCCCACCCTGCAGTCTTAGAAACATAAACAACAACTCACTCTATAGCTGGTGAATAACTCCACCTGATACATTGAAGTAGAAACTGTAAATAGGGTACAGGGCCACATTACTGAAAATGAACCAGGCTCATATTGTGTTGTGTTGTATTGTGCTATTGTCACATCCTGGCCATAGAGAGCCCTCTGGGTTCTCTATGGGGTTTGGGGCCAGGACGTGACCAGGGGTGTTTAGGTGTCTTTATGTTGGTTTTGTGTTGGTTCCCAATTAGAGGCAGCTTGTAGTCGTTGCCTCTAATTGGGAATCCTATTTAGTTTGTTCCTTCCCCACTTGTGTTTGTGGGTTATTGTTTCTGTATTGTAGTTTTGTGCCTATGCGCTACTCCAATGGTCAGATCTTTGTTTGATTATTTTGTATGTTCTATTATTGAATTAAATAATGTGGAACTCTAAGCTCACTGCGCCTTGGTCCAATCCTTGATCGTGACAGCTATATGGTTGTCTATGTGAGTACTGTCTGTCTGTAAGTCTATTGCACTATGTATGTGATGTGTTGCATGTCTGTCTACATCTGTCTATTTAATTAAGCAGACATGAGGTCTGAATCAAAAATGATTTCCTAATGGACACAAAGTCATCATGATCAACAACAACAATCACTTATTGAACAGATGTGTAGTACTGTAAACACATTTTTACATTGATTGTTGTGAAGCTGTTTTATTCTCAGAACCCCAAATATAGGAGGATAAATGTTCAATGCTCTACGGTCCGTCAAGCTGTACAGCAGCCTAAAGACTGACCACCAGGTTCAATGATAGCTCCTATCCCCAAGCTGTGAGGATAAACAGCAAGTGACTCACACACACACACACACACACAGAGAGAGACCATCTGCAGTAAAGGCCCATGGAGTCTGTATCAAAGTCTAGAGAGCTGGTTGTTATGGATGTAGTAATGTTAAAACACACATCCTACACAGTATAGATGTGAACCCTACTCCCTATCAGTCTGGTTGTTATGGATGTAGTAATGTTAAAACACACATCCTACACAGTATAGATGTCAACCCTACTCCCTATCAGTCTGGTTGTTATGGATGTAGTAATGTTAAAACACACATTCTACACAGTATAGATGTCAACCCTACTCCCTATCAGTCTGGTTGTTATGGATGTAGTAATGTTAAAACACATCCTACACAGTATAGATGTCAACCCTACTCCCTATCAGTCTGGTTGTTATGGATGTAGTAATGTTAAAACACACATCCTACACAGTATAGATGTCCTGACGGGCCGGTCCCAGGTGGTGAGGGTAGGAAACAACATCTCCACCCCGCTGATCCTCAACACTGGGGCCCCACAAGGGTGCGTTCTCAGCCCTCTCCTGTACTCCCTGTTTACCCATGACTGCGTGGCCAAGCACGCATCCAACTCAATCATCAAGTTTGCTGACGACACTACAGTGGTAGGCTTGATTACCAACAACGACGAGACGGCCTACAGAGAGGAGGTGAGGGCCCTCGGAGTGTGGTGTCAGGAAAATAACCTCTCACTCAACGTCAACAAAACAAAGGAGATGATCGTGGACTTCAGGAAACAGGAGAGGGAGCACCCCCTATCCACATCGAGGGACAGTAGTGGAGAAGGTGGAAAGTTTTAAGTTCCTCGGCGCACATCACGGACAAACTGAATTGGTCCACCCACACAGACAGCGTGGTAAAGAAGGCGCAGCAGCGCCTCTTCAACCTCAGGAGGCTGAAGAAATTTGGCTTGTCACCAAAATCACTCACAAACTTTTACAGATGCACAATCGAGAGCATCCTGTCGGGCTGTATCACCGCCTGGTACGGCAACTGCTCCGCCCACAACCGTAAGGCTCTCCAGAGGGTAGTGAGGACTGCACAACGCATCACCGGGTTAAACTACCTGCCCTCCAGGACACCTACACCACCCGATGTCACAGAAAGGCCAAAAGATCATCAAGGACAACAACCACCCGAGCCACTGCCTGTTCACCCCGCTATCATCCAGAAGGCGAGGTCAGTACAGGTGCATCAAAGCTGGGACCGAGAGACTGAAAAACAGCTTCTACCTCAAGGCCATCAGACTGTTAAACAGCCATCACTAACATTGAGTGGCTGCTGCCAACATACTGACTTAAATCTCTAGCCACTTTATACATAGGAATTGGATGTAACAAATGTATCACTAGCCACTTTAAACAATTTTGTATATAATGTTTACGTATCCGACATACTCATATCAAATGTATACACTGTACTCTAAACCATCTACTGTATCTTGCCTATGCCGTTCGGTCATCGACCCAAATCTCTAGCCACTTTAATAATTATAATTGGATGAAATAATGTATCACTAGCCACTTTAAACAATGCCATTTATATAATGTTTACATATCCTACATTACTCATCTCATATATATGTGTATATACTGTACTCCATACCATCTACTGCATCTTGCCTATGCCGGTCAGCCATCGCTCATCCATATATTTATATGTACATACTCGTATTCATTCCTTTACTCTTGTGTGTATAAGGTAGTTGTTGTGAATTTGTTAGATTACTTGTTAGATACTACTGCATGGTCGGAACTAGAAGCACAAGCATTTCGCTACACTCGCATTAACATCTGCTAACCATGTGTATGTGACAAATAAAATTTGATTTGATTTGAACCCTACTCCCTATCAGTCTGGTTGTTATGGATGTATTAATGTTAAAACACACATCCTACACAGTATAGATGTCAACCCTACTCCCTATCAGTCTGGTTGTTATGGATGTAGTAATGTTAAAACACACATCCTACACAGTATAGATGTCAACCCTACTCCCTATCAGTCTGGTCCTGAAAGGTCCTCAGCTAAATCCACTGTGTCACACACACATTTTAAATACTTCATTTGAGTCCACCAATCAAATGTAACGATTCAAAGATCCCTGCACTCAAGGGTACAGAAAGCACCTCCTTCTCCAAACAGCTAGGCTGCCCATGAAACAAAGCAGTACCTAGCCAGTTGCTTTGCCCTAGTTTTTGTCATGTCATCATTTGTCAGGTCATCTGGAGGCCACGCACTGCAAGCCTGTGTGAGTGGCCGAGACTGCCAAATATCAGTGCCACCAGCTTGTACCTCCACCCAGGCTGTCCAAGCACCAGGAGGGGCTGGTATTTAAGAAGATTCTCTGTAAAGACCTGCTCCATGTAGCCATTAAATGAGCAGCCCACTTCCACAATGAGCACCTCCCCCCCACAACAAAAACATTATCTGGAGTATTTGGCACACAGGAAAACACATCATCAACAACATCAAACCAGCTTCCCCTTACACAAGAATGTTTATGCATGTGTGCTGTTGGTGAGACTACTTGTCTCACCTCGCTTTCTATCAGGTCAACAAGGTGGTCATGTCTAGCAATGTACAAATCCTCCCCACACACACACTGCAGTGTTACAATGTTTGTTTGCATGTCTTTTTTACCCTGGTTATTCATCTCATCCCTATGTAGATCAACACTCCCTGATGTAACAACCAAAACACAGCTCACAACATAACAAGTACAATGATACATTACCCTCAAGTATATGAATAACGACTAAAAACAAATAACCAAAAACTACATTTCAAGATAATATTTGTCAAACAAACTTACAGAGTGAAGTGAAGGGGAGAGGTCTGTACAGTGAGTCAACTGACTGGTAGTGAGTGGGAACTACTACTAAGTGTCAGTTCTGTGGTTGATACATATTTAAAGTAGTCAGAACACAAGTAGCTGAAACAGAAGTGTCCTTTCCTTCCTCTTTAAGACATTAACATGCATGAGGACCAGAACAGCACGTCAGAAAAGGGAGGCTACTGTATTAGAGTGGGCCCTACATTTCTAAAATGGACAAAATAAAATAAATAAACTACAGTAAAAAAGATGTAACACAAGAATATTACATAACCATAATGAGGCTATATACAGGGGGCACTGGTGCTGAGTCAATGTGCGGGGTAAAGGTTAGTCAATGTGAATAGTCTGGGTGGCCATTTGATTAATAGTTCAGCAGTCGGTCACTGTGGGGACGACGTCTTCAATGCACTTATTGATGAAGCCGGTGACTGAGGTGGTATACTCCTCAATGCCAATGGATGAATCCCGGGAACATATTCCAGTCTGTGTTAGCCAGACAGTCCTGTAGCGTATCATCCGTGTCATCTGACCACTTCCGTATTGAGCGAGTCACTGGTACTTCCTGCTTTAGTTTTTGCTTATAAGCAGGAATCAGGAGTGGACTAGAGGAAAAGGAGGGCTGAACAGGCCCCCATTAATATTGACGGGGCTGAAGTGGAGCAGGTCGAAAGTTTCAAGTTCCATGGTGTCCACAACACCAACGAACTATCCAAACACACCAAGACAGCTGTGAAGAGGGCACGAGAACACCTTTTCCCCCTCAGGAGACTGAAAAGATTTGGCATGGGTTCCAAGATTGATCCTCAAAAGGTAATACAGCTGCACCATCGAGAGCATCCTGACCGGTTGCATCACCGCCTGGTATGGCAACTGCTTGGCATCTGACCGTAAGGCGCTACAGAACAGACAGAACAGAGAGAATGAGAGTTCTACATTCTAATTCTATCTCCCCTCATCGATTGTAGAGAACATAGAACTAGAATGTAGAGCTCTGATACTCTCTATGTCCCCACACCATGAATATAAAGGTGCAGATACTTGGTTTGACCTTCTCTAAAACAGATAGAAATGGGGCATGGTGGTTTTACATTTTGAAAAGGTCCCATATGTGTTTCTCAGTGAGGTCCAGGGTGAGGTTCCCACCCAGAGAGAGGGACAGGGGACCTGAGGACTAGAGGAATGGAGGGAGGGGACCATGGTCAGAACACATCCATTAAGATGTTAAAATGACATCAATTGCACTGGTGTTATCCAGACCTGGGTTCAAATAGTATTTTAAATCATTAAAATATTTTGAGCGTTTGCTTGAGCCTGCCTGGAGTGCCAGATGTATGTGTTTTTGCACTTATGGGACTCTTCCGTTGGTTCCATTACCAAACAAGCTCAATCATCAAGTACAGCTAGTTTGAGTATATGAAATACACTATTTACACCCAGGTGAGGTTCAAACCCCTGCCATTGTAGCCTAAATTGCTAATGCTACCTGGGTAATGCTCTGAGGATTACCCAGTGTTCCCAGGCTGTTGCGTAAATAGCGTGTCGGGGGTTGGGTACTATGACAGTAATAATGCTCATTTCCGTTGTACTGATAAATAAAGAGCTATTCAAAGAGACTTTTATTTTGAAAATTCCTTAGGGATGATGTTGAATACATGTGTTATGACAGTTGTAATGAATGCAACACCAATGAATGTGTCATGACTGGTTTCATAAAGGTGTAATGTATTCCCCCTTCACATAATGTGATCCTGAGGGAATATGTGACATTATTTTATCAGGTTATCTTCATGGCTGACCTAGGGCCTGTTGATGAGAACCGTTATTATGAATGTTTGATGATATTTAGACACGTAATTCATGTCAATCACCATTAATACAACAAAGATGCTTATATCCCGCCTGCTCCCGCTTCCCCCTCCCTGGCGCACGAAGGTGACAGGCTGTCCTTCATTACGCACACCTGTCACCATCATTATGCGCATCAGTTCTCATTGGATTCACCTGGACTCCTTCACGTTTTGATTGCCTTCCCTGTATCTGTCTGCTTCCTCTGTTTCATCCCTGTCAGCATTATTGTCGTTTTGTTTTCCCCTGTCCAGACGCCGTCCGTATTCTGTTACTGTCCGTGTTTCATTAAATGTTCACTCCCTGTACTGTCTTCTCATCTCCGGCGTCTGGCCTTACAGCTTATTTCAGACATGTCAGACTGATTAACTGAATAAGGGAAATGCAACATGTGTTTGACAGTTTGATGTCTCAGTGAGTTACTCAACGGTGTTGGTTTTGAAGAAGCCAGCAAGAACAACCACAGGAAGAGAGGTTTCTTGTGTTGCAATCTTATCTTTGCAGCCTGTGGCTTCACCAAACTCTGTCTGAACTGCTGTCACTGCAGGCTAACTCAGAATGGATGAAAATAGATACATTTTGATCCACTAATGATCAACTAACGATCAAATGTTAACTCTAATTTTCTTGTTGAAAACTCTGGGATGTTATTACATGAACGGTTGAAGTTACAGTATATGTTATTCTTCAGAAAAGTTGGTGCTCAGCTGATAACATCAGGTGACCACCGGAAACATTATTACAGTGAACACAAATATAAATGTTTCATGAGCTGAAATATAAGATCCCAGAAATGACCCATACGCACAAAAAGCTATTTCGCTGACATGTTGTGCCCAAATGTATTTACACATCCAGTGAACAGGTCAGGTTTCCATAGCTGCAGGCAGAACAGTTGAAACTGGAGCAGCAGCACGACACGGTAGCACGTCTGGTGAACAGGCCAGGGTTCCATAGCCACAGGCAAGCCACAGCCCTGATGTAACAGCTAAAACACAGGCCCTGATGTAACAGCTAAAACACAGGCCCTGATATAACAGCTAAAACACAGGCCCTGATATAACAGCTAAAACACAGGCCCTGATATAACAGCTAAAACACAGGCCCTGATAAGACAGCTAAAACACAGGCCCTGATATAACAGCTAAAACACAGGCCCTGATATAACAGCTAAAACACTGGCCCTGATATAACAGCTAAAACACAGGCCCTGATATAACAGCTAAAACACTGGCCCTGATATAACATCTAAAACACATGCCCTGATATAACAGCTAAAACACAGGCCCTGATGTAACAGCTAAAACACAGGCCCTGATGTAACAGCTAAAACACAGGCCCTGATGTAACAGCTAAATCACTGGCCCTGATATAACAGCTAAAACACAGGCCCTGATATAACAGCTAAAACACAGGCCCTGATATAACAGCTAAAACACAGGCCCTGATGTAACAGCTAAAACACAGGCCCTGATGTAACAGCTAAAACACTGGCCCTGATATAACAGCTAAAACACAGGCCCTGATATAACAGCTAAAACACAGCTCAAAACAAAACTAAATGTTAAAGCATACATTAAGACATACCCTCAAGTACATGATTTATGGCAAAAACATATATAACAAAAGTACTATATTTCAAGATATCATCAAAAGTACTTACAGATTGAAGGAGAGAGGTCTTGTACAGTGAAAGCGTATTCAAGTGCACAGAAAGGGCTGAAGCCAGGGGCCAGGGGTCAGGGGCCCGGAGCAGAGAGGAAGAAGCTTTACAAGTGAAGCTGAACTCTTTGCCAGGGCCTAGGAAACGACCCCCTCAAGATTCTAATGATGACATAATTTCCATCATCTGACATCGACGATGACATGTTTCACAGCTCAGGCCGAGGGAGGGGAGAAGGAAATCAGAGGAGCACTCCTCTTCACTTTGATTGACACTTCACTCACTGATACTGTATGTCCAGTGTTCTGTCTGTGCTGTGTGTCAGAGGACTACAAAAGGGGTGACACCCCCCCAACACCTCCATTCTATCCAAACCTCCTGTTCTCTTTTAAAGTAGGGACAGTCTCTATTCCTCTTCTTCAATCTTCATATTCATTATTCTGTAATTCCTCCTCCTCCTCTTCATATCCGGATGGTGCGTGGTGGTCAGGGTGGTCAGGGTGGTCAGGGTGGTCAGAGTGGTCAGGGTGGTCAGAGTGGTCAGAGTGGTCAGGGTGGTCAGGGTGGTCAGAGTGGTCAGGGTGGTCAGAGTGGTCAGGATTGTCGTGGAAAATGGTTCCTCAAAAATATGAAACTCTTACAAGAACTTGTGAATTCAAAAATACTTTAATACACGTAACAAAGTCTTGAGCCGGTCCATGGAACGACTGACTCTACTCATCACAGGGCTCTGTTTATATACCTTTGTAGCACACGGGTACATTCCCATATATGAATAGGATTTCTCCTTGCTACTAGTATCCTCCAATCCGAGCTCTTGTTGTTTACGCCCAGTAACGCCCACCTCTGTTCCAAGTTTAGATTAGAATAGTGGCAAGGCCCTTAATGTAATACAAGAAAGAATACATTTATCGTGAACATATATTTCCTGTGTTGGCCATTCTGTTGTCATCTTCTAGACCTTAATGTATTAAATCAATGGATTAAATCAGCATTATATCTTTCCCTGATACGTCTATGATCTCAATGCCCTGTTCTCTGCATATGGAAAAATAGCTTGTCCTTGCCTCTCTTCACCACATTCTTTGTCTTCACACTTGCTTGCTGTCACTCACACTTGACATTTGGTTGGGCTATATTATTATTATTATGACCTTTAACTTATAGTTTCTGTCTTTCCTAAGTCCTTATGCTTCCACTGTTCGCCTGTCTGATTATACAGACCCTGTTACTTGACTCTATATCTGACTTTTAACATATGTATTTACGGGTCTCAGTTATGCAGTCCTGTCACTAGTCCAGGACAACCCTCAACATATGTTCTGCTCAACAGTGACAAGCCTACTAGTGTCATCCTGCTTTCTATATGTCCTGTGTAATTAGTGATATGCATGTTTGTTAAGGAAAGGAGA
The DNA here is from genome assembly GCA_030435695.1 of Brachymystax lenok tsinlingensis. Taxonomy (NCBI): domain Eukaryota; kingdom Metazoa; phylum Chordata; class Actinopteri; order Salmoniformes; family Salmonidae; genus Brachymystax; species Brachymystax lenok. The sequence continues at coordinate 59,002,539 of CM059812.1, read as the reverse complement.
AAAGACAATTAATGTCATCAAATTATCCCCTACAGGGTGGTCAGGGGGGTTAGAGTGGTCAGGGTGGTCAGGGTGGTCAGGGTGGTCAGAGTGGTCAGGGTGGTCAGAGTGGTCAGGATTGTGAGGATTGTCAGGGTGGTCAGAGTGGTCAGAGTGGTCAGGATTGTGAGGATTGTCAGGGTGGTCAGAGTGGTCAGGGTGGTCAGAGTGGTCAGGGTGGTCAGAGTGGTCAGGATTGTGAGGATTGTCAGGGTGGTCAGAGTGGTCAGGATTGTCAGGGTGGTCAGAGTGGTCAGGGTGGTCAGAGTGGTCAGGATTGTGAGGATTGTCAGGGTGGTCAGAGTGGTCAGGATTGTCAGGGTGGTCAGAGTGGTCAGGGTGGTCAGAGTGGTCAGGATTGTGAGGATTGTCAGGGTGGTCAGAGTGGTCAGGGTGGTCAGGGTGGTTGGAGAGAGAGAGGGGGAAGAGAGAGAGGGAGATGGAGAGAGAGAGAGAAAGAAACTTGAAAGTGAAAGTCCTCAATGGTAATGCCCATAATAAAACTGGCTTTTGGTCACTAGAGTCCTCTATCTATATCTATGGAGGACACATGAAAACACCTGCATCCACATGCCTGTGCTCCCGCCTGCACAATCCGTAATTTGTCTGTCATTTTTTCTTTATCAAAAGTTATGATTTGAGTTGATAGGTAAAACTTCAGATTAACTCATAATTAACCCATTATAAATGCCTAAATATGTTTATAAATGATAGTTGATGTTTTGACCTTACCCTGTGGAGGCGTATTGGGAGACTGAGGAGGTGTTGAGGTCTATAGAGTTGGTCATCTGAGGAGAGGGAGGGGTTCTCTACCCCCAGCGGTCTGGGTACCTGATCACCAGCCTGGTGCTCTCCAGCTCCACCCCCTGGACAGGAGGACAAACAGCAGGCAGAGTCCAAATACATACAATTGAACCATGCTGTGCATCGCTTGAGTGGGTTGAGTCACTGACATGATCTTCCTGTCCGGGTTGGGGTCCGTGGTCCGTCTGTTATATCTGGAGTATTTCTCCTCTCTTATCCGGTGTCCTGTGTGAATTTAAGTATGCTCTCTCTAATTATCTCTTTTTCTCTCTTTCTCTCTCTCTCCCTCTCTCTCTAGCTCTCTCGGTGGACCTGAGCATTAGGACCATTCCTCAAGGCCTACCTGGCCTGATGACTCCTTGATGTCCCCAGTCCACCTGGCCGTGCTGCTTCTCCAGTTTCAACTGTTCTGCCTGTTTTATTAATATTTTAAAATCTTGTCCATGTTCTGTTATAATCTGCACCCGGCACAGCCAGAAGAGGATTGGCCACCGCTCATAGCCTGGTTCCTCTCTAGGTTTCTTCCTAAGTGCTGGCCTTTCAAGGGAGCTTTTCCTAACCACTGTGCTTTTACACCTGCATTGCTTGCTGTTTGGGGTTTTAGGCTGGGTTTCTGTACAGCACTCTGTGACATCAGCTGATGTAAAAAGGGCTTTATAAAAAATATATATTTGATTTGAATAGCATAGTTCCAAAAGCACAAGGAAATCGTTAGCATTGTCCCAATAGTACAATGGAACCAATAGCATAGTCCTAAAAGTATAATGGAACCAATAGCATAGTCCCAAAAGTACAATGGAACCAATAGCTTAGTCGTAAAATGTACTGCATCCTGTCCATTGTATCACCCCTGTGGTGGGGTCTGGTGGTGCAGCCTGTTTATACTATACCCCCTGTGGAGGGGTCTGGTAGTACAGCCTGTTTATACTATAACCCCTGTGGTGGGGTCTGGTAGTACAGCCTGTTTATACTATACCCCCTGTGGTGGGGTCTGATAGTGCAGCCTGTTTATACTATACCCCCTGTGGTGGGGTCTGGTAGTGCAGCCTGTTTATACTATACCCCCTGAGGTGGGGTTTGGTAGTAGAGCCTGTTTATACTATACCCCCTGTGGTGGGGTCTGGTAGTGCAGCCTGTTTATACTATACCCCCTGTGGTGGGGTCTGGTAGTACAGCCTGTTTATACTATACCCCTGTGGTGGGGTCTGGTAGTACAGCCTGTTTATACTATACCCCCTGTGGAGGGGTCTGGTAGTGCAGCCTGTCTGTACTATGTTTTCACAGCTTTCTTTTTCCTTTCAAACTGTCAAACTGATGTCATTTGGACATTTTTCACAGAACATCTTTTCAGTTTATACAGCGCATTTTCAATATTTTGGGGTTAGGGTTGGGTGGTGAGGGCCTCAGATTCTCACTTCATCACATGTAGCCGGGTGGTTGCAGATGGGTTATTAGCAGTTGTGGGCGGTTGCAGGTGAACAAACAGCTGACCCGCTCACCACCAGCGTGCCTGCATGCATGTCATTTGTCAGGATCAGTGCTTGGTGTTGATCGGTTCAATGGTTCCATCATGTGTCCAATAGGCTGAAATACAAGAAACAACAGCAGAGAGGAAATAGTGATGAATCAATGTATTAATAGTTGATCCAATAATCAGTGTATTTATTGTCTTGAACTTTGAGCTTATTTACAACATGGTGCTTATACTGTATTGACACTAAACCACAATATAAACACTGGAAAAGGTAAACATGTATTTAATGTATCTAAAATAGATAATAATGAACAATGTTATGATAAAACAATTAATATATCATGACACTGAACATTATAGTATTACGTAATATAAAATAATAATTAATACAAAATGTGCAATAATGTCTGACAGCAATACAAACTAAATAATTATTAAACACATCAGGAGAAACCTGGTCCAAGAGCTAGAAATATTAAAAAGCTGTTATCAATATTGTCCACATTAGTCACTGAGAACCGTAGGACTATTTATGTTAGTTACACTATATATACACACAACAGTATGTGGACACCCCTTCAAATTAGTGGATTCAGATATTTCAGCCACACCCGTTGCTAACAGGTGTATAAAATTGAGCAAACAGCCATGCAATCTCCATAGACAAACATTGGCAATAGAAAGGCCTTACTGAAGATCTCAGTGACTTTCAACGTGGCACCGTCATATGAAGCCACCTTTACAACAAGTCAGTTTGGCATATTTCTGCCCCGGGTCAACTGTAAGTGGAAACTTCTAGGAGAAACAACGCCTCAGCCGCAAAGTGGTAGGCCATACAAGCTCACAGAACAGGACCGCTGAGAGCTGAAGCGCGTCAAAATGGTATGTCCTCGGTTCCAACACTCACTACCAAGTTCAAAACTGCCTCTGGAAGCAACGTCAGCACAAGAACTGTATGTCAGCAACTTCATGAAATGCTTGTCTATGGCCGAGCAGCCGCACACAAGCCTACGATCACCATGCACAATGCCAAGTGTTGGCTGGAATTGTGTAAAGCTCACAGCCATTCGACTCTGCAGCAGTGGAAACGCGTTCTCTGGAGTGATGAATCACGCTTCACCATCTGGCAGTCAAACGGATGAATCTGGCTTGTTTAGGTATGTTTATCCCCGTTTCGTTCTGTTTGCTTCTGTATAAAAAACGTCTGAATGAATACACCCCTGATCACGGATAAAGAAAGTTCACTTTCATAGCAGCCATGTTGTATTCCTTCTTGCATCTATGCATGAATCTATGCACATCTATGCACTCTTCTCCTCTGCTTGTGGACATCAATGCACAACCCCATCGAACACCTTTGGGATGAATTGGAATTTCCGGCCTAATAGCCCAACATCAGTGTCCTACCTCACTATTGCTCTTGTGGCTGAAAGGAAGCAAAGTCCCCGCAGCAATGTTCCAATATATAGTGGAAAGCCTTCCCACAACAGTTAAGGCTGTTATAGCAGCAAAGGGGGGACCAACTCCAATTTGGAATCAGATGTTCAACTAGCAGGTGTCCACATACTTTAAAAATATCTGGAAATGGCAAAATCCCATTGAACAATAGCAGAAACATAACATTAATCTACAGAGAGTAACAGAAAAGTGGGCTATTTGTGTTATAGAAAATCTACAAATGGTCAAATCTTATAGAAAAAGAGCAGAAGCATAAACCATCCAAATTATCATCTATATACATAATTATCATTGCAAGGAAATATGATTCAACTCCAGCATTTACTCAGAAGTTAAAGCTTCTAAAGCAATATGATAGTAGGAGAATAGCATCGTGAGGCCTAGCTTTGATTTGATGCTGTAGCTCTTCAGTCCAGGTTCTGTGGTGGTTCTCTTCAGTCCAGGTTCTGTGGTGGTTCTCTTCAGTCCAGGTTCTGTGGAGGTTCTCTTCAGTCCAGGTTCTGTGGAGGTTCTCTTATGTCCAGGTTCTGTGGTGGTTCTCTTCAGTCCAGGTTCTGCGGTGGTTCTCTTCAGTCCAGGTTCTGTGGTGGCTCTCTTAAGTTCAGGTTCTATGGTGGATCTCTTCAGTCCAGGTTCTGTGGAGGTTTTCTTATGTCCAGGTTCTGTGGTGGTTCTCCTCAGTCCAGGTTCTGCAGTGATTCTCTTCAGTCCAGGTTCTGTGATGGATATCTTCTGTCCAGGTTCTGTGGTGGTTCTCTTAAGTCCAGGTTCTAAGGTGGTTCTCTTCAGTCCAGGTTCTAAGGTGGTTCTCTTCAGTACTTTAGTTCTCATAATCAGAGGGCTCAGCATCTATCTGAGGGACTGTGACAGTGGGGGAGTCCCTCACGTTCTGTAATAAGACACTGAATGAGCACATTACACACCACTCCATAACATTTTTATGGACACACACACATTAAACACACTTACTGCCAGGGTGTCATACTCTGGTGACCTGGTCTTCATGTTCAGAGGTGTGTATGTATCACTGTTAGCATCAGGAAGGACACTCTGGAGAGAGAGAGAGAGAGAGAGAGAGAGAGAGAGAGAGAGAGAGAGAGAGAGAGAGAGAGAGAGAGAGAGAGAGAGAGAGAGAGAGAGAGAGAGAGAGAGAGAGAATATATATGCATGAGCTCTTTGAGACACCACCCAGTCTATAATGTTCTCTGAACACATTCAGGTACTGTATAAAACACAAACACACTCACAAACGAACACATACATGAATTAATTATAAAGGTCTTACTGCCAGAGTGTCGTAGTCAGGAGACGTGGTCCTCATGTTCAGACCTGTGTATGTGTCAATGTTAGGGTCAGGATGGACACTCTGTAGAGAGAGAGAGTAGTGTCAATGTTAGGGTCAGGATGGACACTGTAGAGAGAGAGTGGTGTCAATGTTAGGGTCAGGATGGACACTGTAGAGAGAGAGAGAGGTGTCAATGTTAGGGTCAGGATGGACACTCTGTAGAGAGAGAGAGAGAGTAGTGTCAAGGTAACAGTTAAAATAGTATGAAAGAGACTGTATTGACACAGTAAATTAATGCCGGAGGTTGAGAAGTAACTGATATAATCACCTGTGTGTCTGCTGTGGCATCACTTCCTCTTGTGGCTCTCCTGTAATGAGGGACAGAGTGAGTTCGGCTCTCTACTGACTTCTAGTGGAAGTTGATATGTTACAAATAAAATGTAGCAGTTAAGAGTGTTTGCTGGTTCGATTCCCCAGCATGAATAGGTAAGAAAATCTGCCAATGTGCTCTTGTACAAGGCACTTAACCCTAATTGTTCCTGTAAGTTGCTCTGGATAAGAGTGTCTGCTAAAGGACTCAAAGGCAAATGTAGAATTAATTAATTAATGAAGTTAATAACAAATCAGAGTACTAAGGTGTAATAATCATAAAAATATGCATTTTAACTCACCTGAACCACATGAGTCCAGAGAGACAGAGGATGAGAACCAGAACAACCACTATGATTCCTACAGCTGCAGTCAGAACTGAGGTTTGTTTCCCTATAATAAAATATGGATGAAATGATTACATTGCATGATATAATAAACTAGAAATAAACTATAATACAGGACATTAATGTAATACTTGTTAAGGGACATTATAACCCAATGTATAGTTATAAACTAAGGTGGAATAAGACAAAGTATAATGATTAACATTAGATTGAAACATGTAGTTTAGTATTGAAGTATTGAAGATGGAACTTCACCTGCTACAATGATCATCAGAGTTGTAGAGTTATTAGATGCTATTGTATTCTCAGCCTCACAGTAATATTCTCCTCTGTCCTCAGAGATGATGTTAGTGATGCTGTAACTCTGTCCTGATGCTTTTGGTGAGGTTACGTTCTTCTTGTACCAGGTGTATTTGTCCACAGGTGGGTTGGCATCACTGCTGCAGGTCAGAGTCACTGAACTGCCCTCCACTATTTCACCAGAGGGACTGACTGACACTGAGGTGTTCTTTGGTTTATCTGATGTAAAATACCAAATGTTTTATCAATGTAATATTATCAATGAGTAAAACAACGTTTTTGGTATTAAAGGATTGATAAAGTAAGACGTCTCTGCCTGAATACATGATACTTTCTAAGTAGATTGTACTGTACTCACACACTGCAGGAGAGCTGAGATCCTCACCGCCTTTTACAGTACAAGAGTAGCTGTCTGCATCACTAAAGTAGTCTGAGTACAGGCTGGAAGTGTCCTCCTTTACTTTGTGTCCGTTCTTATACCAGATGTAGGTGGGGTTGTCAGTCAGAGTACAGGTGGTGCTACAGGTCAGTGTATTCTGTCCCTCTGCAGCAGGAGTCACCTTCACCTGCAGACCTGAAACAATATGTATAAAACCACATACACCTCTGTGTTAACAGGATGGTTAATTTATTTTCTCATGTAATTCATTATGATATACAGTTGCATCACACAGTGTAGTATTACCTGTGACAGTCAGAGTTGTTCCTGGGAAACTATGACCCCATTCAATGTTGTGTGTTTTAAAAGTGAAGCGATACTCAGCTGAGTCCTCCTCTCTCAGATCTGAGATTCTCAGGGTGAAGGGACCTTTGTATGTCCCAGTGTACTCCACACGACCTGCATACCCTGGGTCTCTGGTTAGGTCTTCAGGGGTCGACTTATCACTTCTAAACCAGAATGTTGATGTGGTGGAATAATAACCAACATAAGTACAGGATATGTCCACTGTTGACCCCTTCAAGACACAGATTCTCCTCTTGGTGTAAGTCACTCTGCTGCAGCTCTGACCCTGAACACCTGAAACACAGTGACATAACAAGAGGACAACTGGATTGTATTCTCAGTTCTTTCTAGAAATGCTAAAAGTTCTCAAGTTATCATAGTGAAACCAACACACACAGATTAAACAGCGTTACAATTATGAATTAAATAAACACTCACAAACTGCAGGAGAGTGAAGATACTCTTGGCCTTTTACAGCACAGGAGTAGCTGTCTGCAGCATAACGGTAGACTGAATAGGTGGAAGTCTTCTCAGTTACAACCTGTCCGTTCTTGTACCAGGTGTAGGTGGGGTTACCAGTCAGAGTACAGCTGGTGGTGCTACAGGTCAGTGTCTTCCATGTTGACATCTGTGAATAAGGAGTCACCTTCAACTGCAGGTCTGGAGTAGACAACATCAACCTGAATCACCTGTTGTCTAGTGTCATCACATGATACAGTACATTCTCAAACAGATCAATAAAGACGTGAAAATTGCCATATAGACATAGAATCATATTATTTGAATTTCATAAATACAAAACCAAAACCAATTTTCCAGAACTAAATGGAATTCAACAGCTGAGCTTTATTGAATGTAACTGTACCTGTGACAGACAGAGTGACTCCTGAATCACCAGAATATTTCCCTCCGGTCTGATCTGTTATAAATCTGAACCAGTACGTAGCTGAGTCACTCTCTCTCAGGTCTGTGATTGTCAGAGCGCAGTCATTCTTGTTATCTTCATGGTACGTCACACGACCTTTGTAGTCTGGGTCATCACTCAGACTCCCAGGATTCCCCTCAGCATCATTTTTAGTGAACCAGAGGGTTGTTGTTACTGTATAACCTCTGGGATATGTGTAAAAGCAGGACATATCCACTGTTGAGCCCTTCAAGGCACAGAGACTGTGAGTGGTGTATGTCACACTCCCGCCATCCTGACCCAGTAGCACTATAACACAGTCACGCAACACAATGGTATCAGAATTAAGCCCAGGTCTATTGGCTCACAGTAAAAGTGAGGTTTGTCCACAATCTGTTGCCATAGTTGCTGAGTTGTGTGTGAATGTAAACCACAGATAAGCATCACTCAGTGAGGTGTGAAAGATAACTGTTTAAGTGAAGTGGAGACTCCTAACAGAACACACCAGAATAACATTATGATTCTTATCATTTTAGAAATGTCTGTAGATTGATAAACAGAGCAACTAAAAGATAAGAATGAGACCATACCTGCTACAGACCAGAGAAAGACCACCAACACACTTCCTGCTGTTCTCAAGGCCATTGTTGCATCTCCCACCCTGCAGTCTTAGAAACATAAACAACAACTCACTCTATAGCTGGTGAATAACTCCACCTGATACATTGAAGTAGAAACTGTAAATGGGGTACAGGGACTCATTAGTGAAAATGAACCAGGCTCATACAGTGAGGGAAAAGTATTTGATCCCCTGCTGATTTTGTACGTTTGCCCACTGACAAAGAAATGATCAGTCTATAATTTTAATGGTAGGTTTATTTGAACAGTGAGAGACAGAATAACAACAAAAAAATCCAGAAAAACGCATGTGAAAAATGTTAGAAATTGATTTGCATTTTAATGAGGGAAATAAGTATTTGACCCCCTCTCAATCAGAAAGATTTCTGGCTCACAGGTGTCTTTTATACAGGTAACGAGCTGAGATTAGGAGCACACTCTTAAAGGGAGTGCCTTTGTTACCTGTATAAAAGACACCTGTCCACAGAAGCAATCAATCAGATTCCAAACTCTCCACCATGGCCAAGACCAAAGAGCTCTCCAAGGATGTCAGGGACAAGATTGTAGACCTACACAAGGCTGCACGGGAGGATCTTGTCAATGATCTCAAGGCAGCTGGGACCATAGTCACCAAGAAAACAATTGGTAACACACTACGCCGTGAAGGACTGAAATCCTGCAGCGCCCGCAAGGTCCCCCTGCTCAAGAAAGCACATATACATGCCCATCTGAAGTTTGCCAATGAACATTTGAATGATTCAGAGGACAACTGGGTGAAAGTGTTGTGGTCAGATGAGACCAAAATTGAGCTCTTTGGCATCAACTCAACTCGCCGTGTTTGGAGGAGGAGGAATGCTGCCTATGACCCCAAGAACACCATCCCCACCGTCAAGCATGGAGGTGGAAACATTATGCTTTGGGGGTGTTTTTCTGCTAAGGGGACAGGACAACTTCACTGCATCAAGGGGACAATGGACGGGGCCATGTACCATCAAATCTTGGGTGAGAACCTCCTTCCCTCAGCCAGACTATTGAAAATGGGTCGTGGATGGGTATTCCAGCATGACAATGACCCGAAACACACGGCCAAGGCAACAAAGGAGTGGCTCAAGAAGAAGCACATTAAGGTCCTGGTGTGGCCTAGCCAGTCTCCAGACCTTATCCCATAGAAAATCTGTGGAGGGAGCTGAAGGTTTGAGTTGCCAAACGTCAGCCTCGAAACCTTAATGACTTGGAGAAGATCTGCAAAGAGGAGTGGGACAAAATCCTTCCTGAGATGTGTGCGAACCTGGTGGCCAACTACAAGAAATGTCTGACCTCTGTGATTGCCAACAATGGTTTTGCCACCAAGTACTAAGTCATGTTTTGCAGAGGGGTCAAATACTTATTTCCCTCATTAAAATGCAAATCAATTTATAAAAATGTTCACATGCATTTTCTGGAAAGTTTGTAATTTTCTATTTAAAATGTCAGACTTTTTATTTTCTCCAACGAAGACTGTGTCAACCACCACATTAATTATAATCCACATAATATTTCACTTTTCCTGTTGCTGCAGGATTATATTTAAGATCCTACATCTGTATAAGGTTGTTTGTGTGAATACTGTCTGTCTGTTGCACTATGGATCATCATCATCAACAACAACAACTACAGTAATACTGTAAACACATATTTCTATTTTGATTATTCTGAAGATGTTTCATTCTCTGAACCCCAAATATAAATCTTCAATCCTCTACAGTCCATCAAGCTGTACAGCAGCCTAAAGACTGACCACACGGTTCAATGATAGCTCCTATCCCCAAGCTGTGAGGATAAACAGCAAGTGACTCTCTCTCACACACACACCTTTTATATAATAACTATATGGACTGGGGCCTCTGATCCTAGATCAGCACAGGGGGCAATGAGACACTTTATGAATACTGGCCTTGATGTAACAACCAAAATACAGCTCCAAACATAACAAGAAGTAAAATTATACATTACCCTCAAGTATATGACTTATGACTAAATAGTAGTGCATGGAAACTGACAGTAAGTGTGAATTCTGTGGTTGATACATATTTAAAGTAGTTAAGACACAAGTAGCTTGGTTACTGTATTTCAATAGAAAATTTACAACAGACTGCATATCTGGTTCATTTGAGGAGTGGGCATACATTTTGAAAATGTGGCCCATTTCCATTGTATTCTATTGACTAAATAGAGAATCATGTTTACAATAGCCTACTATTTCGATTGTTAAATAATATCTTAGAATGTGTTGCCTTTCCCATCTGAGTTCTTCATTTGGTCAGTTCCATGATGTCCTTCATTCTATTCTACAAACCCATTCAATTTACACTCCTCATCAGCTGCATCGAACTGCTACTGAAGGTTCCAGTGTTCTAGACTAAAGCTCCGCCTAGTGGCATAGCAACATTACTGCAGCCGTCAAATAATAATGTCCTCAATGACGTTGGGCTAATAACAACATTACAAACTGTAAATGAATCCGATAGAATGGTGAACAACAACACTGGATAGTGCTTGACAAATTCATATTTAAGCACACAAACACTTGTAGTGAAATCGTGCATGGAGTCTTCACCGTTCACTGCCACTTTAAGAGCGCAGCAGCAGTCAGTCAGGAGGAAATAATGACGGCTCTTTCGATTTCGTCGGTTTTCTGTTCAGTTTTGAACGTGTTTTTCCAACTCTGCGGAAGTCTTGTTTAGTTTCAGCGTGCTTAGGTTATGAAAGTTGCATTTGTTGTCGCGCTACTCCTGACGAGTTTGGACTATTCTATCCTCTGATCTAATCGATTACTAGCAACATTGTTGCAAGCTTTTGTCAAGCAAACAACCGAGGATTGTGTCAGACGGACAAATGCACGTTCAAGCCTGGATGCAACAGCTAAACCCATCTCTCTTTCTATCTCCTTCTTCAGTTCATTACACTGAATATGTTCTCTTTGTGCTGCGCTCCTTCTTATGTTCAGTGTCTTCAGTGAACGGATAATGCACCGTAGGACTGTTGGACATTTTAGTTAAAGGGAGGTGGCGTGAGTTTGTTTTGAACTGTATTGATTTTGTGAGGGACTATTGACATTTGGCCAAGAAGATTTTGGAGGTAATACAGAATATTGCATATTCTCTGCGTTTTATGACTGGGTCAATTGTTTCTAGGAAGTTGCCTTTGAATTGCTCTGCCATTAATCTTGTATGAGTTATTATTGGTTGGGTTACCCCTGTGCTGTGACGTCATCATTTCTCTCCACTGGCTATCTGGCCAACAGGCTATCTTTACCCCTCTCTAACAATACTGCTACAAACTGATGTCTGTATTGGTACAACATGCCAATGTCATATTCTGTTACACTGTCTCTGTATCTAATGGCACCCTAATCCCTTTATAGTGCAATACTTTTGACCAGAGCCCTATGGGCCTGGTATGACTGTTTCTATTTGTGTGTGTGTGCGTTCCAGGAGATGACTGATATCATGCACTCCATCTATGATACAGTATGATTGGAACATACTTACCCCTGTATGCAGAACAATTCACCCAAGGAGCAAGTCGACAACTTATTCCAGGTAACACAACTAACCACAGGTCTGAATACTTATGGAAATGTGATATTTCAGTGTTTTCTTTTATACATTTGCAATCATTTCAAAACCTGTTTTTGCTTTGTCGTTAATGGGTATTATGTGTAGATTGAGGGGGCGGACTAGGTAATCTGTTTTAGAATAAGGCTGTAACGTAACAATGTATAAAAAGTCAAGGGGTCTGAATACTTTCCAAATCCACTGTGGGCCTTGATTCAATCCTAATGTGCTTGTAGACAATACGTTTATTTAAAGGCAATGTTACTGCGTTAGTGGAGATCACATTCAAGGTAAACACTGCAGATGTCGGCTCAATTGGAAATGACCTTTTAAATGCTTTAGCACGGTTTCTAATTGGATCCAGGCCCCAGGGTTAGATACGTCTACGTCCTTTGTTTTCCACAAAGTGTTTTAAAGGACCCCGTGGACATAACCTTCTCCTTATTGGTGCACTCAGACCTTATGAACCAAAAGGTCAAATAGGTTGTGCTTATATTTGTCCTGTTTCAGATGTAAGTGTGTAACCTGTACAGTGTGTGGTGTGAAATGGAAATGTGTTTTTGGCATATCCCACTCCTCCTGAGACACCCTCGGGGTGGAGAAAGGGCTGCATATTCAACTGTTTCTCTGTTACAAAATGGACAAGAACAAAGATGTTGTGGTCACCATTGAGGAATGTCTGGACAGGGTGCCCATATTTAGCCCCACAGCCTCCACCCCTAGCTCTCCTCTATCCCCAAACACAGAATCATTAGGGCTGTCGGGGGTAAAAGGTACCCCTCCATGGATCTCCACTCTCCTATCCGGCCCTAGCCCCCCCAAAAATAAATAAGAGACCCCTACCTGGGAAGATCAGACAACAGTTAGGTGGGCAATAAGTACACCTCCATGGGTCTCCACTCTCCCATCCACCTCTAGCCCATCTCTGCCCCCCAAAAGAGACATCCCTACCTGGGAAGGTCAGACAACAGTTAGGGAGTCAAGAGCCGCGGCATGTTGGAGACCACAGCACTCATTCTATATGACATCACATTCACACTATGTAATAATGTCATTTATTCTCTAACTACTAGTTGGACAAAATGAGACTGTGAGGAGCCCTACAGGACGATCGAGGATTCCTACAGAAGAGACAACATAGGGGCGTAAATATATATACATTGCAATTATTCTCGAATGAGCGAATGAGTTCATGTGCAAAGGATCAGCATTTCAATGAATATAATTCTAGACTGTGTAGTGAATCCATTTTGTCTTTCCCGCCCCTTTCCTTTGACTACCAAGCCGTCATATCGGCTTTGCCCACTAGGGACTTTTCTATCATTGTTAGTAACCAATATCTACTGTTATGTATTTCTGTGTGATTAGTTAGTAAATAAATAAGCCAATTTGTATATTGCTGATTCGTTATGGAAACTAGAGTTTGTGCAGATAACCAAGAATTTAACGTAGTTCAGATGATACTGAACGAGGTAAAGAATAATTTATGACTGAAATGTAAGAGATTTTTAGATCTGAGAAATTCGGAAGACGGAACTCCTTTAAATAAGATTTTCCGTGGTGCCCCAGTTTATTAGTAAGTTAATTGTTGCATGATTTAATTCAATAGCGTAATCAATTAAACATTAGGTAATCAATTTGATAAAATAGCATGTCATCACATTAATGACAGTCACAGACACTACAAAGCGATAAGAAACGTTGCATCAGAACATTGAGGCAAAATATTACCATAACTTTGTCATAAAACCAATAATAAATGTATATGAAAATACTAAGTAAACATTGTGTATCATCTTACGGTACTGTAGAATGTAATAGAATAGAAACAGTAATGTATACTGTAATAGAACAGTGCAGTACTGTATACTGTAATAGAATAGGACTGTATAACGTAATCGAATAGTACAGTATACTGCAATAGAATAGTACTGTTGAATGTACCGTAATACATTCTACAGTACTGTACTATTCTCAGAATATTACTGTAGAATGTAACAGAATAGTACAGTACTGTAGAATGTAATAGAACAGTACAGTAGAATGTAACAGAATTGTACTATAGAATAGTATAATGTAATAGTACAGTATAATGTAAAAGTACAGTAGTCTAGAAGTATTGTTCCTGTGAGCGAACATCAAGAAGAAATTAAAACATATTTCTAATGTTCTCAGCCTTCATATAAAATATAACTGCACATCGAGGCTATTTCAGAAATACAAAGAAAAGTTATTGTGTTCAGGTTCTGTTCCATGTTACTTCAAAAATGAATGGAAAAATATTTAACATAAATTATTTACAAGGTTCCCCCTCCTATTCATCATTGATGAAAAGGCTAAACTGACCCTAGATCAGCACTCCAACTAAGTGTGAATACAGTAGTCCTGTGGCTCAGTTGGTAGAGCATGGTGTATGGGTTCAATTCCCAATGGGGCCACCGACATGCAAGATGGATCCACGCATAATAAGACACTTTGGATAAAAGTGTTTCTAAATGGCATATTATGATATGTTATTATACCACTTAGTTGGACTATACAGGTCCAGATATCGTTCTGTCAAACGTGTTGTGTTCAGGTCTTCTTGGTTCTGGGTTAGTTGTGTTCATGTCTTCTGGGTTTGTTGACTCTACTATAGATCTCAGAAGAGTCCTCCTCAGCTGCTTGTGCTGCCGTGGGTCTGAAGAGAGAAACAGAAATGAAACAGAATCTGCATCCCCCAAAAACCTTCATATACTCTTTTATAGTGCATTACTTTGACCAAGGCCTATATGGCTCTGGTGAAAAGTAGTGCACTAAATAGGGAATAGGGTTCCATTTGGAACACAGACAGTTTCTCAAACCCACCACTCTCTCATTATAGACATAGGAATTGTCTTGAGATTTCCATTGTTGGGTTTGTAGTTTAAGGAAATGCCATCACTAGTGGCCACTAGGGGTCAACTCTTTCGCTTATTAATGGCGTCATGATCTTCTCGTCCAATAAGCAGCAGCATATGAATGAGCTATAATCAAGAATATAGCTTGTTTACAACCAAATCTAAACATATGTAACTAGAATGTTATAGGAGGGTCTAGATTATTTTTTTTGCAAGTCACTCGTTTTTCTGAAACTATCCCCAACCAGGTATTCACTTCCTCATCCTCGTTGTTCAGTAAGGGCTCCAAAAACACCCCAAAACAACCTTTTAGAAACTAAAAAGCTCTAAGTAGTCTATAGTGATGCATGTCTTTAGATGTTGTACACATGAAATTGTGTCATTCAGAACTTAATCCGCAACGTTATGTTCCATGTTGATGAATTCAAACGATGCCTCTCGTCCGTTCTAGCAGCAGGCTACACTGAGAATAGAACAGTTGGGACGGGAAACAGCACGAGTCACACAAAATGGAATATAAAGTTGTTCATAAAGTTTGGAACTGACATTTACATAAAAAGTAGAAATGTGGTTGTAAAAAAGCCAACTTCTCCTTTAATGCGGTGTATCCACAATGCTCTAGAATTGACTCTGTTGCTGTAATGGCAGAATATGCTCACCGGTTGGCAATACTGGGAAGGTTGAATTTCACAGCATCGTACTGGACATCCTCTTCCTGTTTCTGGGGTTGAAGCAGTTGGACGGTGGAGTACAGAGGCACTTCTTGGATTGAGAAGTGAGAGAAGTGGGCGCTGGCATAGTGAACATCATCCTGGTCGACGGTGGTAGCTGTCTGTGCTGCAGTAGAGGCTGTGGCCATGCGTGAGACATTTTCATACACGGGACTAGAGTCTCCCTGATGGGAAGAAAGGACAGACAACATAATGAGGAGAAATGTCCACAAAGCAATACAAATAATCTGATCGTAACAGACTCACCTGTACATTCTCTGATGGGTCTCTTGTGTCAGAGGTGGATTTGGAGGACTTCTTCCTGGTTTGCACATTAATGAATGCATTTATTATTAAAAGAATAAATGAACAAATTAAGTTAATACAAATTGTTAGAGTGAAATCATCTGTAAAAGATCACTGACCTGAACCACATGAGTCCAGAGAGACAGAGGATGAGAACCAGAACAACCACTATGATTCCTACAGCTGCAGTCAGAACTGAGGTCTGTTTCCCTACAATAAAATATGGATGATATGAGTACATGGTATGATATGAACTGAACATAAACGTAGTACAGGACAATAATACAACATTTGTTCATTGATCTCATCTCAACGTATAATTATAAAACAAAGTATGATAAGCCAAAGTATAATTATTAATATTAGATTGAAATGTAATTTTGTATTGAAATATTGAAGATGAAACTTCACCTAGTAAAATGATCATCAGAGCTGTAGAGTTCCTAGATCCTCTTCCATTCCAGGCCTCACAGTGGTAATGTCCATTGTCCTTAGACTTGAAGTTACTTATGTTGTACATCTGTCCAAATCCATTTGGAAGAGTCTTATTTTGACAGTACCAGGTGTATTTGTCCACAGGTGGGTTGGCATCACTGCTGCAGGTCAGAGTCACTGAACTGCCCTCCACTATTTCACCAGAGGGACTGACTGACACTGAGGTGTTCTTTGGGCCATCTGGTGGACAATATGTAACAACAGTGTTTTAAATAGTGTTTTACTTGTGACTGAAATATGAATTTAAATGTGATCCTCTGATCAAAAGATGAGGTTAGGTGTACTAACACTGAACGTCCACAGACACAGAAGAAGAGTTGAGATCTCCATATTTATTCTCAGCCTCACAGTAGTATTCTCCACTGTCCTTAGAGCTGATGTTAGTGATGCTGTAACTCTGTCCTGATGCTTTTGGTGAGGTTACATTCTTCTTGTACCAGGTGTATTTGTCCACAGGTGGGTTGGCATCACTGATGCAGGTCAGAGTCACTGAACTGCCCTCCACTATTTCACCAGAGGGACTGACTGACACTGAGGTGTTCTTTGGTTTATCTGATGTAAAGGAGAATTTGTCAGAGGGATATGACCGTAGTATATTTACGATAGTAGTATATTAACAAATAACATGTCAAATATATTCTCTGTTATAATTGTTTTGATACCTTAGCATTAAAACACTGAGCTGTACTTTACTCACACTTCACATCCATGTTTCTGGTCCTAGACCTGTCTGTCCCCATCTTATTCTGGGCCTCACAGTAGTACTCTCCACTGTCAGATGACTTGATCTGATTGAAGACATGCCGTGGTCCTGTCATACTCTGATAGCCACCTCCATTCTTCTTGTACCACCAGGTGTAACTCTGGACAGGTGGGTTGGCATCACTGCTGCAGGTCAGAGTCACTGAACTGCCCTCCACTATTTCACCAGAGGGACTGACTGACACTGAGGTGTTCTTTGGTTTATCTGATGTAAAGGAGAATTTGTCAGAGGGATATGGCAGTAGTATATTTGCGACAGTAGTATATTTACAAATGACATGTCAAAAATAAATTAGAATTTGTCATATGATTATAATGGCCATGATATATATCAATCTGTGAAGCCAGACTATTACAAATAGAATCCACTTACATAAAACATTAACAGGAACACATGTGATACTGAGCTGTACTTTACTCACATCTCACATTGACATTGATAGACTCAGACCTCCCTGTCTTCATCCCATTCCAGGCCTCACAGTGGTACTCTCCAGTGACTGAGGACTTGATCTGATTGAAGACAAGATGTGGTCCTGTGGTAATATAGGTGGTTGATGGATAGTAGACTCCATTCTTCTTGTACCAGGTGTAACTCTGGACAGGTGGGTTGGCATCACTGCTGCAGGTCAGAGTCACTGAACTGCCCTCCACTATTTCACCAGAGGGACTGACTGACACTGAGGTGCTTTTTGGGCCATCTGTTAAAAGAGAATTTGTCAGAAGGATATGACAGTAGTATATTTACGATAGTAGTATATAAACAAATAACATGTCAAATATATTCTCTGTTATAATTGTTTTGATACCTTAGCATTCAAACACTGAGCTGTACTTTACTCACACTTCACATCCATGTTAATGGTCCTAGACCTGTCTGTCCCCATCTCATTCTGGGCCTCACAGTAGTACTCTCCACTGCCAGATGACTGGATTTGATTGAAGACATGCTGTGGTCCTGTCATTCTCTGATAGCCACCTCCATTCTTCTTGTACCAGGTGTATTTGACCACAGGTGGGTTGGCATCACTGCTGCAGGTCAGAGTCAATGAACTGCCCTCCACTATTTCACCAGAGGGACTGACTGACACTGTGGTCTTTGGTTTATCTGATGTAAAAGACCAAACATTTTGTCAAAGTAATATTAACAATATTAACAAAAAAAATGTTGTTCTAAAATGATTGATAAGGTAAGACATGTGTCTTTTGCCTGAGTGCATGATACTTGCTGAGTAGAATACTGTGCTGCACTGTACTCACACACTGCAGGAGAGTGGAGATCCTCACGGCCTTTTACAGCACAGGAAAATAAACTGTCTGCATCCTCACTGCTGATGGAATACATGGGGGAGGAGTTATCTGGTACATTCTGTCCGTTCTTGTACCAGATGTAGGTGGGGTTGGGGTTGTCAGTCAGAGTGCAGGTGGTGCTGCAGGTCAGTGTCTTCTGTCCCTCTGCAGCAGGAGTCACTTTGACCTGCAGACCTGAAATTATATGTATAAAACCACATACACCTCTGTGTTAACAGGATGGTACATTTATTTTCTCCTGTAATTCAATATGATATACAGTTGTATTATAAAGTGTAGTATTACCTGTGACAGACAGAGTTGTTCCTGGGAAACTATGACCCAATTCAAAGTTGTATGTTTTAAAAGTGAAGCGATACTCAGCTGAGTCCTCCTCTCTCAGATCTGAGATTCTCAGGGTGAAGGGACCTTTGTATGTTCCACTGTACTTCACACGACCTGCATACCCTGGGTCTCTGGTTAGGTCTTCAGGGGTCGACTTATCACTTCTAAACCAGAAGGATGATGTGGTGTAATAATAACCAACATAAGTACAGGATATGTCCACTGTTGACCCCTTCAAGACACAGATTCTCCTCTTGGTGTAAGTCACTCTGTTGCAGCTCTGACCCTGAACACCTGAAATATAATGATAAGAATGCATGATTTACACAGTGGAATCATGAGCTGCAGTAATCCAAAATAGTTCTGCCATCCTGTGTTTCAGAGCACAGAAGTTTTAAACTTGAAAAGTTATACTAGAATACCAAGTTGAATCCACACTCACACACTGCAGGAGAGCTAAGATCCTCATGGCCTTTTACAGCACAGGAGTATCTGTCTACAGCATTAGGGAGGACTGAATAGGAGGAAGTGTTCTCAGTTACAACCTGTCCGTTCTTGTACCAGGTGTAGGTGGGGTTACCAGTCAGAGGACAGCTGGTGGTGCTACAGGTCAGTGTCTTCCTCTGTGACCAATGTAAAGGAGTCTGCTTCACCTGCAGAGCTGGAGTAGATAAAAACATTAAAACCCTGGATCACCTGTTCTCTAGTTTAATCACACTATGCAAGACATTCTCAAATAGATCAATAATATTACTTCATAATATGGCTGTCAAACTATAAAAATGTTTCATCAAGTTAATCACATGGTTTTCTGTAATTCACTACAACTAATAGACATTTTAGAAATTGTTCAAAAAATACACTAAAACATTTTCTATGGGTGTGTGCCAGCTCATTATTTGTATTAGACGAATACAAATCAAGACCATTTCCAGACCTAAAGGGACAATGAAGATTTAACAGAATATCAGACAATAGAATGTTACCTGTGACAGACAGAGTGACTCCAGGATTGCCAGTATAATTCCCTCTGGTCTGATCTGTTATAAATCTGAACTTGTACATAGCTGAGTCACTCTCTCTCAGGTCTGTGAGAGTCAGGGTGTGGCCATTCTTATCTCTATGGTAAGTCACACGTCCTCTGTAGTCTGGGTCATCACTCAGACTCACAGGATTCCCCTCAGCATCCTTTTTCCTGAACCAGAAGGTTGTTGTGACTCTACCACTGGGATATGTGTAAGAGCAGGACAGCTCCACTGTTGACCCCTTCAAGGTACAGATACTCTGAGTGGTGTAAGTCACACTCCATCCATTCTGACCCAGTACCACTGAAACAGTCACGCAACACAATGGTATCAGAATTAAGCCCAGTTCTGACTAAGGGACAGATTAAGAGACAACAGATCAAGGTGTGCCATGCTACTATAGCTTGAGGGGACTGGCCTACTGTAAAACTTCAATTAGCCTGTGCGTTTTTTTGCCTACCGGTAAATCACATAAAAACAACAGGCACTTTATTACAGACAGGCTTCTATTTCAGCCAGCAGTCTATTTCCTTAATTCACACAGCTTTCACTCATTTGCATAGTTAATAGATTATTTCCAGCATTCATTTCCAAAATGTTAATACATTTCTTCATTTCCTTCACTAATGTGTAAGGGACAGATCACTATTTACTGGGGGGTCCAAAATAGGGGAGGGTTGTCAAACTGGGTTGCTTTGGGGAGATGGTGTGTTTGTATTGGCCACAGCTGAGGGTAGTGCGTTGTGTCTCTGCTTTACATTCTCTATTTTGCAGGTTTTACTATCATTTCTTCCATGCTAGCCAAATGTTCTCATCTGCTTGCATGGCCTCCTCTATATCAAGGGGTTTTGGTACTTCCTTAATGCACTACGCTTTTACACACACAAACTTTTACTATACCACAGGTCAATATAGTCTACCTACCACAGGTCAATATAGTCTACCTACCACAGGTCAATATAGTCTACCTACCACAGGTCAATATAGTCTACCTACCACAGGTCAATATAGTCCACCTACCACAGGTCAATATAGTCTACCTACCACAGGTCAGTATAGTCTACCTACCACAGGTCAATATAGTCTACCTACCACAGGTCAATATAGTCTACCTACCACAGGTCAATATAGTCTACCTACCACAGGTCAGTATAGTCTACCTACCACAGGTCAGTATAGTCTACCTACCACAGGTCAGTATAGTCTACCTACCACAGGTCAGTATAGTCTACCTACCACAGGTCAATATAGTCTACCTACCACAGGTCAATATAGTCTACCTACCACAGGTCAATATAGTCTACCTACCACAGGTCAGTATAGTCTACCTACCACAGGTCAATATAGTCTACCTACCACAGGTCAATATAGTCTACCTACCACAGGTCAGTATAGTCTACCTACCACAGGTCAGTATAGTCTACCTACCACAGGTCGGTATAGTCTACCTACCACAGGTCAATATAGTCTACCTACCACAGGTCAATATAGTCTACCTACCACAGGTCAGTATAGTCTACCTACCACAGGTCAATATAGTCTACCTACCACAGGTCAATATAGTCTACCTACCACAGGTCAATATAGTCTATCTACCACAGGTCAGTATAGTCTACCTACCACAGGTCAATATAGTCTACCTACCACAGGTCAATATAGTCTACCTACCACAGGTCAGTATAGTCTACCTACCACAGGTCAATATAGTCTACCTACCACAGGTCAATATAGTCTACCTACCACAGGTCAGTATAGTCTACCTACCACAGGTCAATATAGTCTACCTACCACAGGTCAGTATAGTCTACCTACCACAGGTCAATATAGTCTACCTACCACAGGTCAGTATAGTCTACCTACCACAGGTCAGTATAGTCTACCTACCACAGGTCAGAATAGTCTACCTACCACAGGTCAATATAGTCTATCTACCACAGGTCAATATAGTCTACCTACCACAGGTCAGTATAGTCTACCTACCACAGGTCAATATAGTCTACCTACCACAGGTCAATATAGTCTACCTACCACAGGTCAATATAGTCTACCTACCACAGGTCAATATAGTCTACCTACCACAGGTCAATATAGTCTACCTACCACAGGTCAGTATAGTCTACCTACCACAGGTCAGTATAGTCTACCTACCACAGGTCAATATAGTCTACCTACCACAGGTCAATATAGTCTACCTACCACAGGTCAATATAGTCTACCTACCACAGATCAATATAGTCTACCTACCACAGGTCAATATAGTTTACCTACCACAGGTCAATATAGTCTACCTACCACAGGTCAATATAGTCTACCTACCACAGGTCAGTATAGTCTACCTACCACAGGTCAATATAGTCTACCTACCACAGGTCAGTATAGTCTACCTACCACAGGTCAATATAGTTTACCTACCACAGGTCAGTATAGTCTACCTACCACAGGTCAATATAGTCTACCTACCACAGGTCAATATAGTCTACCTACCACAGGTCAATATAGTCTACCTACCACAGGTCAGTATAGTCTACCTACCACAGGTCAATATAGTCTACCTACCACAGGTCAGTATAGTCTACCTACCACAGGTCAATATAGTCTACCTACCACAGGTCAATATAGTCTACCTACCACAGGTCAGTATAGTTTACCTACCACAGGTCAATATAGTCTACCTACCACAGGTCAATATAGTTTACTTACCACAGGTCAATATAGTCTACCTACCACAGGTCAATATAGTCTACCTACCACAGGTCAGTATAGTCTACATACCACAGGTCAGTATAGTCTACCTACCACAGGTCAATATAGTTTACCTACCACAGGTCAATATAGTGTACCTACCACAGGTCAGTATAGTCTACCTACCACAGGTCAGTATAGTCTACCTACCACAGGTCAATATAGTTTACCTACCACAGGTCAGTATAGTCTACCTACCACAGGTCAATATAGTCTACCTACCACAGGTCAATATAGTCTACCTATCACAGGTCAGTATAGTCTACCTACCACAGGTCCGTATAGTCTACCTACCACAGGTCCGTATAGTCTACCTACCACAGGTCAGTATAGTCTACCTACCACAGGTCCGTATAGTCTACCTACCACAGGTCCGTATAGTCTACCTACCACAGGTCCGTATAGTCTACCTACCACAGGTCAATATAGTCTACCTACCACAGGTCAATATAGTCTACCTACCACAGGTCAGTTTAGTCTACCTACCACAGGTCAATATAGTCTACCAGTCTAACTGTCTATCCTGCCCTCTATCCACCATTCATAGTGACAATAGTGGTAGGTGGAATGTTAGACCAGATCTGTAATAGGCTAATTAGCAATAATACCACACACAGAATCATTCTAAGCTGCATACATTTTCAGTATGAATCCACAATAACAAATAGGAATAGTTGATAGGCAGCAGAGAGACCAGGTACATCACTGCGCATGAAAGAACATGAGACATGCAGTTTAATACGCTCCCCTAATGATCTTGTTTAGGGGACAATACAATGATCGTACATAGACTAGCCTACAAAACAACAATGCAATGAAGAGTTGAATTAGTTTTCCAGTGAGTACACATTTCTACTCTAGGCTGCAGTAATAATGACACTTGAATAATGGTGTTAAAACCCTGTGATTTGAATGTTTCCTTCCATTTGGATCAGTTGTGGGTCGACTCTCCACAGTTTATAAAGTCTAGGAAGGTACAGTAGCAGGCCAGTCTGACTGTATTTTGAGTTCTGATACTGAGATGCTCTGTCTGTTTCAGAGCATTATTCTCCCAAGTATAATAATGTGGCCATGTATGCTCCCGGCAGGCCCAGTTATTCAGGAAAGCTTAAAGCATGATCTGCCTCCTCTTCAATCCGAGTGGCTAATCCTTGCGTACCCCCAATATAGCCTAAATAATCATGTAAAATGTTTTACCTTTTATATGTGGCATAAACACAACCAGTCACAATGTTTTAATCTGATGAGGCAACTTCAAAAGTCTCCTTTAGACATGTGCACGTTCTTCCAAAATATAATTCCAGAATTCTCAAAATGGCATGACATTAACAAGGTTTTACGCAAATAAAGTGCGTTGGATAAAAAATGTCACAACATCATGGTAAAGCATGGAGTTTATTAGTGTCACGGATCCCTGCGGTCCTGTGGCTCATTCCGTGCACCAGTTTCGGAGGTCTACGTCACCGGCCTCTAGGCACTGAACTGGCTCATTACGCACACCTGGTTCCCATTCCCACTGATTAGTAATTGTATATATGTGCCTTCTGTTCACCGTTGTCTTCGATTATTGTTCCAATGTCCGTTGTGCCTGTGAGTACCTGTGCTGTGTTTTGGCGTTCGTGCCAATTGGATTGTACATGTATTACGGGTCTCACCCCGTGTAGTTATTAGAGGTACTCCTCGCTCTTTTGTTTGGGTTTCAACCCTGTGTTTTGTCTACGTGTTTGTTTGGTCTTCGTCCCCGTGCCTTTACATGGTACACTGTAATTTGGGTCAATAAAAACCCTGATGATGCATTCCTGCGCCTGTCTCCCGATCCTTCACACATCGTGACTTTAGGCTACAGGTTAAATATATTATGATGAACTTCACAGGGTGGTGAAAGTGCACGGTGATGAGCTTGATGGTCCTTTACAGTAAGTATCAAGGGTCTTATTCTGCTAACATGATTGATGCTTGACTGCCATTTGACAAACAAAAATAATCTTACACTTTTGTCCATAATCTCATAATGTAGGCTATTACCACACTGTCTCTGCAAACTGTTGGCTAGAGAGCACATGCCAATACCAGAGTTGGTACATTTGCTATATAACGCAACAATTTTGTGTGACAAAACCATCAGTAGACGTAGAGTTGAAAATGAGATGGAAACCCATTTAACTTGTATTTTTTATTTGGTACATGGGAAGTTAAATGCAAAAGCTATTTATATGTGCACTACGTATGTGGAGGTCCTGGGCTGGTGTGGTTACACGTGATCTGTTGGTTGGAAGTACTGCCAGATTCCCTCTGGTGGACATTCCTGCAGTTAGCTGGGATCTTTAATTTCAGCTCATGAAACACCGGACCAACACTTCACATGTTGCATTTATATTTTTGTTCAGTATATTTTCTGTTTGTTGAGATTTAGTATTTATTGTGGTTTTAAAAACGGAAACCTTGATATTGAAGTGATCAAAGTCATTATGCTTTGTTTATTGGTTGTGTGGTGCATTGGCACAGAAGCCTGTTGGTGGAAAATGTGTTGCATATACTTTATATTATAAATATGGCATTTAAATGTTGAACATCTGAATCCCCCTAGCTGATCACTGTCTGCAGCCGGTTCTGATCGTAGTGTGAAGAAACAGGCAGGGAGAGTGAGCTCGTCCGTGGTGGTCGGCGAACCCTCAACCTTCTGGCCAATATCCCTGTTTGGCATTGACTGTGCCACAAAAGCTGCTGAAGTGGCAAAGTCGATATTCACATTTAAAAACACAGTCGGGGGAAGGTGTGCAATATATTTTACAGTTCAAGGGGTGGATCATGTCAAAATATTATTAACGTTGGGTAGGGGATCATGTCAAAATATTATTAACGTTGGGTAGGGTGGGGATCATGTCAAAATATTATTAACGTTGGGTAGGGGGATCATGTCAAAATATTATTAACGTTGGGTAGGGGGATCATGTCAAAATATTATTAACGTTGGGTAGGGGGGATCATGTCAAAATATTATTAATGTTGGGTAGGGGGATCATGTCAAAATATTATTAACATTGCGGTAGGGGGGATCATGTCAAAATATTATTAACGTTGGGTAGGGGGATCATGTCAAAATATTATTAACGTTGGGTAGGGGATCATGTCAAAATATTATTAACGCGTTGGGTAGGGGGGATCATGTCAAAATATTATTAACGTTGGGTAGGGGGGATCATGTCAAAATATTATTAACGTTGGGTAGGGGGGATCATGTCAAAATATTATTAACGTTGGGTAGGGGGTCATGTCAAAATATTATTAACATTGGGTAGGGTGGAGTTGGACCCCCTGGAGTTGGACCCCCTGGAGTTGGACCCCCTTAGAACTTCCCCTAACTAACAGCAGGGTTTGTCCACACTGTTGTCATAGTCGCTGAGTTGAGTGTGAATGGAAACCACAGACAAGCGTTACTCAGTGAGGTGTGAAAGATAACTATTTAAAGTGAAGTGGAGAGGCCTAACAGAACACACCAGAATAACATGATGATTCTTATCCTCTTATAAATGTCTGTAGATTGATAAACAGAGAAACTAAAAGATAAGAATGAGACCATACCTGCTACAGACCAGAGAAAGACCACCAACACACTTCCTGCTGTTCTCAAGGCCATTGTTGCATCTCCCACCCTGCAGTCTTAGAAACATAAACAACAACTCACTCTATAGCTGGTGAATAACTCCACCTGATACATTGAAGTAGAAACTGTAAATGAGGTACAGGACCTCATTACTGAAAATGAATCAGGCTCATATTGTATTGTATTGTATTGTGCTATTGTCACGTCCTGGCCATAGAGAGCCCTCTGGGTTCTCTATGGGGTTTGGGGCCAGGACGTGACCAGGGGTGTTTAGGTGTCTTCATGTTGGTTTTTGTGTTTTGTTTCCCAATTAGAGGCAGCTGTTAGTCGTTGCCTCTAATTGGGAATCCTATTTAGTTTGTTCCTTCCCCACTTGTGTTTGTGGGTTATTGTTTCTGTATCAGAGTTTAGTGCCTATGCGCTACGCTAGTTGTCGGCGCGGTGTTTGATTATTTTGTATGTTCCATTATTGAATTAAATAATGTGGAACTCTAAGCTTGCTGCGCCTTGGTCCAATCCTTGATCGTGACAGCTATATGGTTGTCTATGTGAGTACGGTCTAAGTCTATTGCACTATGTATGTAATGTGTGTGATGTGTTGCATGTCTGTCTATTTAATTAAGCTGACATGATGTCTGAAGCAAAAAAAAAATCCTAATGGACACAAAGTCATCAGCATGACCAACTACAACAATCACTCATTGAACAGATGTGTAGTACTGTTAACACATATTTCTACATTGATTTATTGTTGTGAAGCTGTTTTATTCTCAGAACCCCAAATATAGGAGGATAAATGTTCAATCCTCTATGGTCCGTCAAGCTGTACAGCACCCTAAAGACTGACCACTAGGTTCAATGATAGCTCCTATCCCCAAGCTGTGAGGCTGAACTGCAAGTGACACACACTCGCACATAGAGAGACCATCTGCAGTGAAGGCCCCTAAGGCCAATGGAGTCTTTATCAAAGTCTAGAGAGCTGGTTGTTATGGGTGTAGAAAAGTTAAAACACATCCTACACAGTATAGATGTCAACCCTACTCCCTATCAGTCTGGTCCTGAAGGGCCCTCAGCTAAATCAACTGTGTCATTCACAGCCACACACGGGTCCGTACACGGAGCAGGGATTCAACATTTTGTTTGCATGTCTTTTTAACCCTGGTTAATCATCTCATCCCTACGTAGATCAACACTCCTACACTGAGACACTTTATGAATACTGACCCTGATGTAACAACCAAAACACAGCTCAAAATATAACAAGAAGTAAAATGATACATTACCCTCAATTATATGACTAAAAACAAATAAAAAAAACTATTTCAAGATATTGTCAAGCGTACTTACAGAGTGAAGTGAAGGGGAGAGGTCTTGTACAGAGAGTCAACTTACTGTGACTGTGTGGAAACAAGAAGTAGTCTACTGTAAGTATTAGTAGATGCAGGCGTAGCCTAAGTGTGAGTTCTGTGGGTGACACATTTTAAAAGTATTCTAGTCAGGGCATTAACATGCAGGAACAGCATGTCACATAAGGGATGTTACTGTATCTAAATAGAAAATGGTCTAAAGTCAGCATACTGTAGTTGCATTTCTTTATTTGAGGAGTGGGCCTACATGTTTTACAAGAGGCAAAATGTGACCCATTCCCATCACTCTTCATCAGCTGCATCAAAGTGGTACTGAAGGTTCCAGAACAGATGAAAGGGGAGTATCTTTGGTTCCAGTGTTCTAGACTAGAGCTCTCCCTACTGGCAACTCAACATTACTACAGCCTCCAGTCTATATGTCTCTACTTGTCTAGGAAACCCCAGACATAGTGAAACAGCTACAAACTTGTTAACATTGTGGGAGGCAACCTGTCTGCCTAGAGAGACTAATATGTCCCAATCATATCCTCATCCACTTGGTTCAATAACAAAATAACAAACTGGCAATAAGGCCGAGGGAGGGAAGAGGGAAGGAAATCACTTTGATTGACACTTCAAACACTCATACTGTATGTCCAGTGTTCTGTCTGTGCTGTGTGTCAGAGGACTACAAAAGGGGTGACACCCCCCAACACCCCCATTCTATCCAAACCTCCTGTTCTCTTTTAAAGTAGGGACAAGGTCTCTCTTCCTATTCTTCAATCTTCATATACATCATTCTGTTCTTCCTCTTCCTCCTCTTCCTCTCTCTGTCTTATCCGGACGGTGTGTGGTGGTCAGGGTTGCCATGGTTTCCTGTATCTTCCTCTCTGGTCAGGCTTATGGTTGAAGAGAGTGAGAGAAAGAGAAGGGGGGGGTTAGAGAGAGTGGAGGCGAGAGAGAGGCGGGGGGGTTGGAAGAGAGAGAGGGGAGGAGAGAGAGAGGGGAGCGAGAGAGACATTGTTACAAAACTGTATATTGACATAATATGACATTTGAAATGTCTATACTTCTTTGGAGCTGTTGTGAGTGTAATGTTTACTGTTACATTTTTATTGTTTATTTCGCTTTTGTTTATTATCTATTTCACTTGCTTTGGTAATGTAAACATATATTTCCCATGCCAATAAAGCCCTTTGAATTGATATGAAATTAATTTAATTGAGAGAGAGAAACCTGAAAGTGAAAGTCCTTAATGGTGCTGCCCATGCTAAAACTGGCTTTTGGGCACTAGAGTCCTCTGTCTATCTCTATATGGATGGATGGGTTGATTGGTAAAAACTTGCTTAAATACATTTATAAATGATAGCTGATGTTTTGACAAAGACAGATGTCCTTACCCTGTGGAGGCGTACTGGGAGGCTGAGGAGGTGTTGAGGTCTATAGGGTTGGTCCTCTGAGGAGAGGGAGGGGTTCTCTGCATCTAGCGTTTCTGGGTACCTGATCACCAGCCTGGTGCTCTCCAGCTCCACCCCCTGGACAGGAGGACAAACAGCAGGCCCCAATGTGTCGGAGGAAACACTGTCGAACTGACGACCGACGTCAGCTTGCAGGTGCCAATTGTGCTCCGCCTCATAGGTCTCCCGGTCACAGCCGGCTGTAACAGTCCGGGATCGAACCAGTGCCTACAGTGCTGCCTTAGCACTTATTGTTGAATTTGTGATTTCCAACGATACGTTTTATCTATAATTTCTCTTCATATGACAAGGATTGATAAGGATTTGCCAGTAGATTGCCGACTTGATGCATGATGATGACTGCTTGTCTAGCTTGCTAGCTAAGATTTTGAAAAAATGATGTTGACATGATCAGTCCAATCAAAGTTACGGTAGATATAACGTGATTTGACAACATTTTGTCTGTGGCCAATGACCTTGAGCCTTCTTGGATGGGCACTTCTAATGTAACTCTATGGCAGCACCCAAGAGGCTTGAATTTTCGAGCTCTACCCGTAGATTTTGCAGTGATGTAGTGTCCCCATGAGTGACAGAACACTGGGCCAATCACGGCGCAACTAGAGAACATTACCAACCCCTATGCTCCGTACTTTCCTCTGGCTGCCCCACCACCACAGAAAGCACTGAGCTAGACTGCAACACCTGCATTTTGGAGCTGCCTTACTCAAGAAAGGAAAAAAAGAGACCATGATTGTATGCAACTTAATTAACTCAACGCTTTATTTTAGTTTTTTACGTTGTTTGCAAACTGATATGTGACACGTATTAATGCCAAAATAACATGCAACAAAAAACTAACCAGGTGGGGCTCAAAACATGTGGAGCTCTGCCACACCTTCCCTGAATGACGTGTCACCACTGCATGTATCTAGACATTATAGACAAGTTGACTAACAAATAGCCCACCAACATGTCTGAATGAGAAGCAGAAACATGTCTAAATCAGGTAAAAAAGAAATCCTGCCCCCCCAGTCAAAACATTGTTCTGCCGTCTTTGACTGTAGCCTGTAGTGCATTGTCTGTATTTCTGGGATAGGGTTGGGTGTGGACCTCAGATCTTCACTTCATCACATATAGTCTGCCGGTTGTGGATGGGTTAGTAGCAATTGCGGGCGGGTGCGGGTTAACAACCAGCTGACCCGCGCACCACTAACCTGCTTGCGTGTTTGTAACTGGTGAGGAACAGTGCTGGGTGTTGATCTGTTCAGTGGTGACATCATGTGTCCAATAGGCAGAAATACAAGAATCAACAGCTGAGAGGAAATAGTGATGAATCAATGTATTACAGTTTCTTACAATCGCTAGGACCCATTTCTCAATACTTAGTTCACATTTTCAAAACTCTTCACACGGTTCTCCTAACCAACTTTCAGCTTGGCACAGCAGTTCATTTCACATCCAAAATGCACTAAAACTACCAAAACACTTTATACATGTCTCAAATCAACTCATTCTTCCATAACACTAGCAAAGGTTGTCACCCAACAATCACACTTTGTCACTCATAAAACAATTACCTAGAAACACTAACAACAGGTAGCATTACACAATGTTTTCTTTTGTCAAATGTCTTTACAAAACAAGATTGACACCTCTCTACTGTTTATAATTCACTGCAGTATGTTACAGGAATGAATCAGACACGATGCAATATGCTTCAATATGTTTTATGTCATTTTTTGGCAATGAGTGATTCCAAAATACAAGAATTTGTTTATACACCATCTACTTATACAGATACAGTAGCAATGCTAGTCAACCCTGTCTTCTGCATTTGGCCACAGGTTCTCATCCACATCACATCTTATGTCATCTTGGGCAATACACCTAGGAAAGAATCTTTTGGCATGCCTGGTCCATCCCTGGCAATCTTCTGCAGAAATGTCCAGGCATCCAGCATTCATTGTGTCCAGGAGGGACATTTGATCATGTGGATGGTGGTCATAAACCTTCCACCTCCATGAGGAAATAATTCCTCTATGTGGTTGAGGAATGGAGGGTAAGGTGGGAGGAAAAGTGACCCCATCCTGGGATGGGCTGCAAACCACTCTGTGACTGCACGGGAGTGCTGAAATGCCACATTGTCCCATACAATTACAAACGTTGGCCGATTTCGCCTCACTGCAACGCTTTCCTCACCTGGCACAACCCTTCCATAGAGGTCATCCAGGAATGAAATGAGACGCTCGCTGTTGTATGGCCCAATTAGCGGTTTGTGGAACAGCAATCCATCAGAGGATACTGCTGCACACATTGTGATGTTGGCACCCCTCTGGCCCGGGACATCCACTGTGGCTCTTTTCCCAATCACATTCCTTCCTCGCAGCTGTGTTTTGGCCTAGTTGAAACCAGCCTCATCCACAAAGATGAATATGTGGGGTGTTTGCCTGGCTTCAATCTCCATGACTCTCTAAAATAAATCCACATGGCATCATAAGAGTTAGGCTATTACGGTAGTTGACATTATACCTAAAAACATGCCATTGTGTGCCTCTGACCTGTTTGGTTTTGTTCTAAACCAGTTCTGTATTTTATAGTCATCTTACCTGGACATATTGGTTCCTGAGTTGCTTGACTCGTTCAGAGTTCCTCTCGAAGGGGACAGTGTACAACTGCTTCATCCTGACTTGATGTTGTTTCAGGACTCTAGAAATAGTTATGCTTACATTGTGAATATTTCCAAATGTAATGTTGTCTGCCAACACTCTGTCCTGAATCTCTGTCAGTTTTATGCCATTATTTCTGATGACCTTATCAACGATTGCAGTTTCCTGCACAGCAGTGAAAATCCTACCTCTCCCGCCTGTGGGAGGTAAACCGTTGGCTCCTAAGCAGAAATACAGAAACAATTAGACACAAGTGGGTTTGGAGGCTTTGCTCAATTGACTTCTGTAATGTGCAGTTCAGTCAGATGCCCTTGCAGAATGCACATCTTACCTGTTGTTTTGCAGGAAATGTCTCACAATAGATGCCACTGTTGAGGGTAGCAGATGTGGCTGCACTCTCAGACCAGCCTCTCTCATTGATAGACCAGGATTTATAACATGATCAATTATAGTAGCCCTAATCTCATCTGAGACTACAGCTCTTGATCTTCCTCTCAGTCTTCTTCCACCACGCATACGTACTCCTCTCCCTCTCCCAGCCACTCTTCTTCCTCTGTCAGCCACTTCTCTATCTCTGGCTGGGTCCATGTTTACATTACAGTACAGCATTATTCCTAAGATGTCCCCTTTTGTATAGATGGTAATGAAATGGAAAGACTAACACCTGGGTAGGTGTTCAGCTACAATGGAATCAGCTGTGGTTGGTCTAATTGTTTTGATAGTATTTCATTTTTTAGATGTGGAATATATTTCAATACGGTATTACTGTAGAAATGTAGCAAATTGCTGTCTTATTCAATTTTGTGTTATGTTAGGTTTTGAACTTAAGTTTAACAGTTGTGAAAAGAGTATGTAATCGTGCAAAATAGGCAATAATCTAAAATAGGCAATGATAACAATTTTGATGATTAAATAAGTGATATCATGATTATGAAAAATATGGTATTACTTAATATAAAATAATAATGAATATAAAATGTGCATTAATGTCTGACAGCAATTGAAACGTATGACACTGAACCGCACTGTAAAAACTGTATGTAATATATTGATTACATTTATTTGTATAAAAAAAGCAAGCAATATCACACTGAACAATATAGTATTACATAATATAAAATGCAGAACAATGTCTGACAGTAATACAAAGTAAATCATCATTAAACACATCAGGAGAAACTTGGCCCAAGTGCTAAAAATATAAAAAATGTGTTATCAATATTATCCAAATTAGTTGCTGAGGAAAGTAGGACTATTGACGTTATAAAACATCTGTATCTGGGAAAATCCCATAGAAAAAGTTCAGAAATATAATCTTAAACTATAGATAGTAAACAGATTGGTAAACAAGAAAAGTAGGCTATTTATGTCATCAAAAATATAGAAATGGAAAAATATAACCCATCTCATTTATCATCAATATACATAATTATTATTATAAGAAAACAAAAATCTATTCCAGCATTTACTGAAAAGTTAGAGTTCATGGTCTGGAAAACCTTCTAGATATGGTAGCAAGAGAATAGACATTTGAGGCCTGGCTTTGGATTGGAACCTTAGCCCTTCGGTTCAGGTTCTGTGGTGCTTCTCTTCAGTCTAGGTTCTGTGGTGCTTCTCTTCAGTCCAGGTTCTGTGGTGCTTCTCTTCAGTCCAGGTCCTGTGGTGCTTTACTTCAGTGGGAGATTCCCCTCACATTCTGAAAGAAGACAAACTGAATTAGGCCTCCCTCAAAACATTTATGGACACACACACACACACTTACTGCCAGGGTGTCATACTCTGGTGACCTGGTCTTCATGTTCAGAGGTGTGTACGTATCACTGTTAGGGTCAGGACGGACACTCTGTGGACAGAAAGAGAAAGAGAGAGAGGGAGAGAGGAAATGCATGAGTTCATTATGACACTAGTCTTTCTATCATTTTCTCAATACACATTCAAATACTGTATAAAACACACTCACAAACAATCAAAATGAATTATAAGAGACTTACTGCCAGAGTGTCGTAGTCAGGGGACATGGTCCTCATGTTCAGAGCTGTGTACGTGTCGCTGTTACAGTCAGGACGGACACTCTGTGGGAGGAGAGAGAGAGGTAACAATGAAAATAGTATGAAAGAGAATGTCGTGACACAGTGAATTCATGAAAATGGATTTGTAACTCAGGGTTTCCCAAACTCAGAGCTGGCCCCTCCCCTGAGTGCTCATTTTGTTCTCTTGCCCTATCACTACACAGCTGATTCATCAAATCATAGCCTGATGAGTTGGTTATTTGAATAAAGGGGGTCCTGGTGTAAATGACAGAATCACCTGTGTGTCTGCTGTGGCATCACTCCCCAGCCATTCTGACCCAGTACTACTAAAACAGTCACACAACACAAGGGTATTACCTATTGGCTTACACTAACAGTAGGGGTTGTCCACACTTTGTGTCTGTAGTTGCTGAGTTGAGTGTGAATGGAAACCACAGCTACACTTATTGAGGTGTGAAATGCAGCTATAAAAGTGAAGTGGAGATTCCTAACAGACGACACCACTGAACACACCAGAGTAACATTAAGATCTGTATGCTTTTAGAAATGTCTAAGGATTCTAGAATACAACTAGGAATGATAACATACCTGTCACAGACCAGAGAAGGACCACCAACACACTTCCTGCTGTTCTCAAGGCCATTGTTGCATCTCCCACCCTGCAGTCTTAGAAACATAAACAACAACTCACTCTATAGCTGGTGAATAACTCCACCTGATACATTGAAGTAGAAACTGTAAATGGGGTACAGGGCCTCATTACTGAAAATGAACCAGGCTCATATTGTGTTGTGTTGTATTGTGCTACAGATGTAGGATCTTCATTTGATCACTATTTTGTTGTAGAGAATTTTCTTGCTCAGTTTAAAAAGGCTTTTAAAGTTTGTAATTTTCTATTTAAAATGTCAGACTTTATTTTCTCCAACGAAGATTGTGTCAACTACCACATTAATTATATTCCACATAATAATTGACTTTTCCTGTTGCTGCAGGATTCTTTTTAAGATCCTACATCTGTATATGGTTGTGTGTGAATACTGTCTGTCTATTGCACTATGGATCAACATCATCAACAACAACAACTACTGTAGTACTGTAAACACATATTTCTACTTTGATTATTCTGAAGCTGTTTCATTCTCAGAACCCCAAATATAAATCTTCAAGCCTCTACAGTCAATCAAGCTGTACAGCAGCCTAAAGACTGACCACCAGGTTCAATGACAGCTCCTATCCCCAAGCTGTGAGGATAAACAGCAAGTGACTCTCTCTCACACACACACCTTTTATATAATAACTATATGGACTTGGGGCCCTGATCCTAGATCAGTACTGGGGGCAATGAGACACTTTATGAATACTGGCCCTGACGTAACAACCAAAACACAGCTCAACACATAACAAGGAGTAAAATTATACATTACCCTCAAGTATATGACTTATGACTAAATACAAATAACCCCAAACTATATTTCAAGATATTGTCAAGAGTACTTACAGAGTGAAGTGAAGGGGAGAGGTCTTGTACAGTGAGTCAACTTACTGGTAGTGCATGGAAACTGACAGTAAGTGTGAATTCTGTGGTTGATACATATTTAAAGTAGATAAGACACAGGTAGCTTAGTTACTGTATTTTAATAGAAAATGTACAACAGACTGCATATCTAGTTCATTTGAGGAGTGGGCTTACATTTTTAAAATGTGGCCCATTTCCAATGTATTCTATTGACTAAATAGAGAATCATGTTTACAATAGCCTACTATTTCGATTGTTAAATAATATCTTAGAATGTGTTTCCTTTCCCATCTGAGTTCTTCATGGAACAGGTCAATGTTCCATTTAGTCAGTTCCATGATGTCCTTCATTCTATTCTACAAACCCATTCCATTTACACTCCTCGGCTGCATCGAAGTGCTACTGAACGTGCCAGTGTTCTAGACTAGAGCTCCGCCTAGTGGCATAGCAACATTACTGCAGCCGTCAAATATTAATGTCCTCAATGATGTTGGGCTAATAACAACATTACGAACTGTAAATGAATCAGAATGGTGAACAACAACACTGGATAGTGCTTGACAAATTCACATTTAAGCACACAAACACTTGTAGTGAAATCCTGCATGGAGTCTTCACCGTTCACTGCCACTTTAAGAGCGCAGCAGCAGTCAGTCAGGAGGAAATAATGACGGCTCTTTCTGATTTCGTCGGTTTGCTGTTCAGTTTTGAACTTGTTTTTCCAACTCTGCGGAAGTCTTGTTTAGTTTCAGCGTGCTTAGGTTATGAAAGTTGCCTTTGTTGTCGCGCTACTCATGACGAGTTTGGACTATTCTATCCTCTGATCTAATCGATTACTAGCAACATTGTTGCAAGCTTTTGTCAAGCAAACAACCGAGGATTGTGTCAGACGGACAAATGCACGTTCAAGCCTGGATGCAACAGCTATGACCATCTCTCTTTCTATCTCCTTCTTCAGTTCATTACACTGAATATGTTCTCTTTGTGCTGCGCTCCTTTTTATGTTCAGTGTCTTCAGTGAACTAATAATGCACCGTAGGACTGTTGGACATTTTAGTTAAAGGGAGGTGGCGTGAGTTTGTTTAGAACTGTATTGATTTTGTGAGGGACTATTGACATTTGGCCAAGAAGATTTTGGAGGTAATACAGAATATTGCATATTCTCTGCGTTTTATGACTGGGTCAATTGTTTCTAGGAAGTTGCCTTTGAATTGCTCTGCCATTAATCTTGTATGAGTTATTATTGGTTGGGTTACCCCTGTGCTGTGACGTCATCCTTTCTCTCCACTGGCTATCTGGCCAACAGGCTACCCTATAGACAGTCTCTTCTGCTGATGTCTGGTAGTGGTTCTCTATCTATCCTACTCTTTCCAGTTCGGCAGGGTTAATACCTGCCTGGCGCCCAAATAAAAACCTTTATCTTTACCTCTCTAACAATACTGCTACAAACTGATGTCTGTATTGGTACAACATGCCAATGTCATATTCTGTTACACTGTCTCTGTCTCAAATGGCACCCTAATCCCTTTATAGTGCAGTACTTTTGACCAGAGCCCTATGGGCCTGGTATGACTGTTTCTATTTGTGTGTGTGTGTGTGTGTGTGTGCGTTCCAGGAGATGACTGATATCATGCACTCCATCTATGATACAGTATGATTGGAACATACTTACCCCTGTATGCAGAACAATTCACCCAAGGAGCAAGTCGACAACTTATTCCAGGTAACACAACTAACCACAGGTCTGAATACTTATGGAAATGGAATATGATGATTTGCAATCATTTCAAAACCTGTTTTTGCTTTGTCG
Source organism: Brachymystax lenok tsinlingensis (assembly GCA_030435695.1). Taxonomy (NCBI): domain Eukaryota; kingdom Metazoa; phylum Chordata; class Actinopteri; order Salmoniformes; family Salmonidae; genus Brachymystax; species Brachymystax lenok. The sequence goes on along the minus strand of CM059812.1, from coordinate 58,965,638 downwards.
TTATTGGGTATTGTGTAGATTGAGGGGGGGGGGGACTATGTAATCTGTTTTAGAATAAGGCTGTAACGTAACAATGTATAAAAAGTCAAGGGGTCTGAATACTTTTCAGAATCCACTGTGGGCCTTGATTCAATCCTAATGTGCTTGTAGACAATACGTTTATTTAAAGGCAAAGTTACTGCGTTAGTGGAGATCACATTCAAGGTAAACACAGCAGATGTCGGCTCAATTGGAAATGACCTTTTAAATGCTTTAGCACGGTTTCTAATTGGATCCAGACCCCAGGGTTAGATACGTCTACGTCCTTTGTTTTCCACAAAGATTTTAAAAGGACCCCCTGGACATAACCTTCTCCTTATTGGTGCACTCAGACCTTATGAACAACCAGGACCAAAAGGTCAAATAAGTTGTGCATATGTTTTTCTGGTTTCAGATGTAAGTGTGTAACCTGTACAGTGTGTGGTGTGAAATGGAAATGTGTTTTCGGCAGATTCCACTCCTCCTGAGACACCCTCGGGGAGGAGAAAGGGCTGCATATTCAACTGTTTCTCTGTTAGAAAATGGACAAGAACAAAGATGGTGTGGTCACCAGTGAGGAATTTCTGGAGTCTTGTCCAAAGGTGTGCGTGATATTTCAGAATGTTTATGTATGACATGGTTTAATAAAATCTAAAATGTCACAATGTGAAGTTTATTTCCAGTAATGTGTGTTTTCATCAGAAATGTTTACTTATGGGTACCTTCATGTGTGTAATTATTTGCCAGATTTAACTGTGTAAAACCTTGCGTTTTCTCTGAGTGAGGCGGATATCTTGTTTTGTTTCTCTGAAATGAAAGACCATGACTCCATTCCAAACAAATACATGCCTGTCATTGAACAACCCCATGCCATGAAAATAAGTTGAATGACTAGAAACAAATAATAATGAAAAGATAGACATCATCCAGCGTACTTACAGCGTGAGGAGAGAGAGGGGAGGTGAGCTTACTGTCCAAGAAGAGAATGAAACAGAATGGTGTGAGTTCTGTGGTTGACAGCAACTAGATGTACTGAAGGGGCTGAAAGGTGCTGCAGAGCTGGCTTCCTGTCTTCATGATGCCTCTTCCTGGCAACCAACACATCAGTGAAGGGCTTTAAGAAAGGTGTGAACATCTTCATGAGGAGAGAGAGGGACTTTACAAGAGATGTCTGTCTTATATATCATAGGCTACTTGTATTTCTTCATTGGTGGCTACAATATGGAGAGTGGATAGATGGGTCCTTCCTGAGAGGTTGGAGAAACACTAGTTCTGGTGGGGGTGGTGTTCATTCCCCAAACTTGTTGCTAAAACTGTATTTGGTTTTTAGAACACCGTTATACATAGCCTTTCTGAATAATGACATTACATTAATAATGACACTACATATGATTTGATTAAACTGTATTTTATTATGAATTAATACAACTGATTGACATAAAACAGTAAGTCATTTGTACACCCAGTTCCCCCACATGTTGCGAGGATACAGACAGATTGTCATTTTACATTGATGCTCTCAATCAATCATTCTGTGCTCCTCATATTGTCACTTTGTTGTCAACTTCAATTGTTTTAGTCCACTGAACAGACATGCATTAGTCCACTGAACATACATGCATTAGTCCATGGAACAATCACTGAATGTACAAAACATTAGGAACACCTTTCCATGGCAGACTAACCAGGTGAATCCAGGTGAAGGCTATGATCCCTTATTGATGTCACTTGTTAAACAGTTCAATCAGTGTAGATGAAGGAGGGGAAACAGGTTAAAGAAGGATGTTAAGCCTTGAGACATGGATTGTGTATGTGTGTCATTCAGAGGCTGAATGGGTGAGACAAAAGATTTAAGTGCCTTTGAACAGGGTATGGTAGTAGGTGCCAGGCGCACCGGTTTGTCAAGAACAGCAACGCTGCTGGGTTTTTCATGCTCAACAGTTTCCCGTGTGTATCAAGAATGGTCAACCACCCAAAGGACATCCAGCCAACTTGAAACAACTGTACGAAGCATTGGAGTCAACATGGGCCAGCTTCCTGTGGAACGCTTTGACACCTTGTAGAGTCCAAGCCCTGATGAATTCAGGCTGTTCTGAGGGCAAAAGGCGGACCTCAATATTAGGATTGTGTTCTTAATGATTGGTATACTCAGTGTATATGTATAAATTCACTGAACTGAATATATGGGCCTCGTTCCAATATCCACAGCTACACACTACTTGTTTCATTTAAGGTGGTCTAGTGTGGATGTTAGAACACACCATGGACACTGGGGACATTCCAGGCTGAGTCATGGTTGCGTGCCACGTCATTGACCGTGCAGTCAGGCATCAGATTGCTATATCATGATTGGGTTAGCTGATATCTATGAATGATAGACTTCCGGTGCCGACAGAGATGGCAGCCTCGCTTCACGTTCTCAGGAAACCATGCAGTATTTTGTTTTTTTATGTTTTACTTCTTACATTGTTACCCCGGAAAATATTAAGTTTTATTACATACAACCGGGAGGAACTATTGGATATAAGAGCAACGTCAACTTACCAACATTACGACCAGGAATACGACTTTCCCAAAGAGGATTCTCCTTTCGTTAACCCAAACACAACAACAGACTGGATAGCACGTGGCTACTCAAAACAACGGCGGCGCCGGAGAAGAGGGAAACGCGCCGGTCTTTTGGTCAAGCTACGTCGACGGGCGCATCGTGCACCTCTCCCGAGTATTTTAATCGCCAATGTACAGTCTCTTGACAACAAAGTAGACGAAATCCGATCGAGGGTTGCCTTTCAGAGAGACATCCGAGACTGCAACGTTCTTTGCTTCACGGAAACATGGCTCACTCAGGACACGTTATCAGAGTCGGTACAGCCACCTGGTTTCTCCACGCATCGCGCCGACAGAAACAAACATCTCTCTGGTAAGAAGAAGGGCGGGGGGTGTGTGTCTTATGATTAACGAGACGTGGTGTGATTATAACAACATACAGGAACTCAAGTCCTTTTGTTCACCTGACATAGAATTCCTTACAATCAAATGCAGACCGCATTATCTACCAAGAGAATTCTCTTCGATTATAATCACAGCCGTGTACATCCCCCCCTCAAGCTGATACATCGACGGCACTGAAAGAAATTCATCGGACTCTATGTAAACTGGAAACCACATATCCTGAGGCTGCATTTATTGTGGCTGGGGATTTTAATAAGGCTAATTTAAGAACAAGGCTCCCGAAATTTTACCAGCATATCGAATGTGCCACCCGGGCTGGTAAAATCCTGGACCACTGTTATTCCAACTTCCGTGATGCATACAAGGCTATTCTCCGCCCTCCTTTTGGCAAGTCTGACCATGACTCCATTTTGTTGCTCCCAGCCTACAAACAGAAACTAAAACAGGAAACGCCCGTTCTCAGGTCTGTTCAACGCTGGTCCGAACAATCGGATTCCATGCTTCAAGATTGCTTCGAGCACGTGGACTGGGATATGTTCCGGATAGCATCTGACAACAACATTGATGTATACGCTGATTCGGTGAGCGAGTTTATTAGCAAATGCATTGGTGATGTTGTACCCATAGCAAATATCAAAACCTTCCCCAACCAGAAACCATGGATTGATGGCAGCATTCGCGCAAAACTGAAAGCGCGAACCACTGCTTTTAACCAGGTAAAGGCTACCGGAAACATGACTGAATACAAACAGTGCAGCTACTCCCTCCGCAAGGCAATCAAACAAGCTAGCGTCAATATAGAGACAAAGTAGAGTCACAATTCAACGGCTCAGACACAAGAGGAATGTGGCAGGGTCTACAGTCAATCACGGACTACAAAAAGAAAACCAGCCCCGTCGCGGACCATGACGCCCTGCTCCCAGACAAACTAAACAACTTCTTTGCTCGCTTTGAGGACAATACAGTGCCACCGACACGGCCCGCTACCAAAACCTGCGGGCTCACCTTCACCGCAGCCAATGTGAGAAAAACATTTAAATGTGTTAACCCTCGCAAGGCTGCCGGCCCAGATGGCATCCCTGGCCGTGTCCTCAGAGCATGCGCAGACCAGCTGGCTGGTGTGTTTACGGACATATTCAATCAGTCCCTATCCCAGTCTGCTGTTCCCACATGCTTCAAGAGGGCCACCATTGTTCCTGTTCCCAAGAAAGCTAAGGTGACTGAGCTAAATGACTATCGCCCGTAGCACTCACTTCCGTCATCATGAAGTGCTTTGAGAGATTAGTCAAGGATCATATCACCTCCATCCTGCCAGACACCCTGGACCCACTCCAATTTGCTTACCGTCCCAATAGGTCCACAGACGACGCAATTGCAATCACACTGCATACTGCCCTAACCCATCTGGACAAGAGGAATACTTATGTAAGAATGCTGTTCATCGACTACAGCTCAGCATTTAACACCATAGTTCCCTCCAAGCTCGTCATTAAGCTCGAGACCCTGGGTCTCGACCCAGCCCTGTGCAACTGGGTCCTGGACTTCCTGACGGGCCGGTCCCAGGTGGTGAGGGTAGGAAACAACATCTCCACCCCGCTGATCCTCAACACTGGGGCCCCACAAGGGTGCGTTCTCAGCCCTCTCCTGTACTCCCTGTTTACCCATGACTGCGTGGCCAAGCACGCATCCAACTCAATCATCAAGTTTGCTGACGACACTACAGTGGTAGGCTTGATTACCAACAACGATGAGACGGCCTACAGAGAGGAGGTGAGGGCCCTCGGAGTGTGGTGTCAGGAAAATAACCTCTCACTCAATGTCAACAAAACAAAGGAGATGATCGTGGACTTCAGGAGAGGGAGCACCCCCCTATCCACATCGAGGGGACAGTAGTGGAGAAGGTGGAAAGTTTTAAGTTCCTCGGCGTACACATCACGGACAAACTGAATTGGTCCACCCACACAGACAGCGTGGTGAAGAAGGCGCAACAGCGCCTCTTCAACCTCAGGAGGCTGAAGAAATTTGGCTTGTCACCAAAATCACTCACAAACTTTTACAGATGCACAATCGAGAGCATCCTGTCGGGCTGTATCACCGCCTGGTACGGCAACTGCTCCGCCCACAACCGTAAGGCTCTCCAGAGGGTAGTGAGGACTGCACAACGCATCACCGGGTTAAACTACCTGCCCTCCAGGACACCTACACCACCCGATGTCACAGAAAGGCCAAAAGATCATCAAGGACAACAGCCAACCGAGCCACTGCCTGTTCACCCCGCTATCATCCAGAAGGCGAGGTCAGTACAGGTGCATCAAAGCTGGGACCGAGAGACTGAAAAACAGCTTCTACCTCAAGGCCATCAGACTGTTAAACAGCCATCACTAACATTGAGTGGCTGCTGCCAACATACTGACTTAAATCTCTAGCCACTTTATACATAGGAATTGGATGTAACAAATGTATCACTAGCCACTTTAAACAATTTTTGTATATAATGTTTACGTATCCGACATACTCATATCAAATGTATACACTGTACTCTAAACCATCTACTGTATCTTGCCTATGCCGTTAGGTCATCGACCCAAATCTCTAGCCACTTTAATAATTATAATTGGATGAAATAATGTATCACTAGCCACTTTAAACAATGCCATTTATATAATGTTTACATATCCTACATTACTCATCTCATATATGTGTGTGTGTATGTGTATATATATATATATATATATATATATATATATATATATGTGTGTATATACTGTACTCCATACCATCTACTGCATCTTGCCTATGCCGGTCAGCCATCGCTCATCCATATATTTATATGTACATACTCGTATTCATTCCTTTACTCTTGTGTGTATAAGGTAGTTGTTGTGAATTTGTTAGATTACTTGTTAGATACTACTGCATGGTCGGAACTAGAAGCACAAGCATTTCGCTACACTCGCATTAACATCTGCTAACCATGTGTATGTGACAAATAAAATTTGATTTGATTTATCTTAAACAAACACCTATCCAGGTGTTGTGAGAGAAGGCCGGTGACTGCAATTTAGTCTGCCTGGAACATGCCCTATATTAAATTAAAAAACGATATTTATTCATCCCCTGTGGGATAAATAATATTAGGGTTCTACAGTCTAATTCTAGATTCTGTGCTGTAGGTGTGCCACCTGTGGTGGGTTCTGGTAGTGCAGCCTGTCTATACTATGCCCACTGTGGTGGGGTCTGGTAGTGCAGCCTGTCTATACTATGCCCCCTGTGGTGGGGTCTGGTAGTGCAGCCTGTCTATACTATGCCCCCTGTGGTGGGGTCTGGTAGTGCAGCCTGTCTATACTATACATCTGGCAGCCCCAGGAGAGCTGAGAGCAGCCTACACCATTGTAAACTTCTAGCAGCAACACATCCTCAGTAAATGGCACATGAAAGCCTGCTTGGAGTTTGCCAAAAGGCACCTAAAGACTCTCAGACCATGAGAAACAAGATTATCTGGTCTGATGAAACAAAGATTGAACTCTTTGGCTTGAATGCCAAGCGTCACGTCTGGAGGAAACCTGGCACCATCCCGACGGTGAAGCATGGTGGTGGCAGCATCAGGCTGTGGAGATGTTTTTCAGCTGCAGGGACTGGGAGACTAGTCAGGATCGAGGGAAAGATGAACAGAGAAGATGAACAGAGATCCTTCATGAAAACCAGCTCCAGAGGGCTCAGGACCTCAGACTGGGGCGAAGGGTTAACCTTCCAATAGGACAAGGACTCTAAGCACACAGCCAAGACAGCGCAGGAGTGGCTTCGGGAGTTATCTCTGAATGTTCTAGAGTGGCCCAGCCAGAGCCCGGGCTTGAACCTGATTGAACATCTCTGGAGAGACCTGAAAATATCTGTGCAGCGACGCTCCCCATCCAACATGACCAAGCTTGAGAGGATCTGCAGATAAGAATGGGAGAAACTCCCCAGATACTGGTGTGCCAAGCTTGTAGTGTCATACCCAAGAAGACTCGAGGCTGTAATCGCGGCCAAAGGTGCTTCGACAAAGTACTGATTAAAGGGTCTGAATATTTATGTAAATGTGATATTGCAGGTTTTTTTGTATTTATACATGTTATGGAAATTTTGTTCTCAATGTTCACAAACTGAACTTCAATTAAACAACTCTGTCTGTTACCCAGTATTTGTAAGATACTGGTTGAAATGAGACAAACAGAGGCCCAATCTACAATGGTCAAAGGTAAAACTGTTTATTCACGCGAGAGCTCTGATTTTCAAAGGTGTACACAGTCTTTTATATTGTACAAATTGAAATACAAAAGATACAAATGCCCCACCCTCTCTAGGAAATAGTGTTTTCCCACAGTACCCATTCATTCCTTATCACAATCTTTGCAACATAAGTCAACCTTGGACAGCTCATAACAGTCCCTCCCGTCCCAAGGACCAGAAGGCTTCCCACATATGTCTGATTAGAACTAAGAATGCTTTGTTCTCACAGACTCCTTCTCGCAAGTCGTACCATCCTGTTCCACTCTCCACGCAATATTCATTTCTAGACACACACACACATCAATTGAATTACCATTTGTCTTATAACCCTATCTCTTGCATACATTTTCAGAATGGAATATTAGTATTTTCTTACTAGTACAAACATTTAGTCATTAAAACATATAATCCATAACAATACATTTGTTACATTTTCTAAAACACTATTTTGCTTTATCATTATTGGGTTTTGTGTGTAGACTGATGAGGAAAGAAAACAATTTCATCAATTTGAGAATAAGTTTGAAACATCACGAAATGTGGAAAAAGTCAAGGGGGTCTGAATACTTTCCCAATGCACTGTAAAATATTACTCTAATTCAAGGTTGCCTATGTCAGAAATACAAACATTTTCAACTTAAAAATATATCTAAAAATGTTAAGGTCCCTTTCTTATTCATCATTGTTTCAAAGTCATAACTGACCCTAGATCAGAACTCCTACTCTAAGTTTGAATAGAGTAGTCCTGTGGCTCAGTTGGTAGATCATGGTGCATGGGTTCCATTCCTGCTGGGACTTCGCATATGAAAAATGTATTCAAACATGACTGTAATGACAGGGAATCTGGATAAAAGTGTCTACTAGATGGCATATACTATATATACTATTATAAACTGGGTAGTTTGGGTCCTGGATGCTGATTGGCTGAAACAGCATTTCAGAAGTCTATACTGTATATCAGACAATATTCCACGGGTATTATGTAAAAAGACTTGTTTACTGTTCTATTTATGTTGTTAACCAGTTTAAAATAATCCGTTGTACAGTATGTTGGACATATACCACAAAGTGCCATATTGCTATTATAAACTTAAGCAATAAGGCCCGAGGATATGTGGTATATGGCCAATATACTACGGCTAAGGGCTCTTCTTATGCACAACGCAACGCGGAGTGCTTGGATGCAGCCCTTAGCCGTGGTATATTGGCCACATACCACAAACCCAGAGCTGCCTTATTTTAAACTTGTTACCAATGTACTTAGACCAGAAAATACACATTTTAATACCCATGGTATACGGTCTGATATATCACGCCTTTCAGCTAATCAGCATTCAGGGCTCCAACTACCCGGTTTATTATGGTCAATATTCCACACCTCCACAGGCCTTATGTCACTTAGTTTGAATATACAGGTCCAGATATACAAGGATTTTGTCAAACTTGTTCTGTTCATGTCCTCTTTCTGGGTGTGTTGTGTTCATGTCTTCTTGGTTCAGGGTTTGTTGTGTTCAGGGTTTGTTAACTGTACTGTAGAGAACAGAGGAGTCCTCCTCAGGTGCTTGTGCTGCTGCTGGTCTGAAGCAAGAGAAACAGAAATGAAACAAAGACAGCATCCCAAATGGTGGCACAGTTCTTCAAAACAATCATCACGTCACTCCTCATTATAGACATGTCAGAGTAACTGTCTTGAGATGTCCATTGTTGGGTTTATAGTTTGGGTTCCTAGTGGTCACTAAGGGTCAACTGTTTTGTATATTGATGACATCTCCTACAATAAACTGCAGCATATGAATGACCTTAATGCAGAATATGCTCACCGGGTGGCAGCACTGGGGAGGTTGAATTTCAGAGCAGCGTACTGGACATCCTCATCTTGTTTCTGGGGCTGAGGCAGTTGGACGGGGAGTATAGAGGCACTTCCTGGGTTTTGGAGTGAGAGACGTGGACGCTGGCGTAGTGAACATCATCCTGGTCGACTGTGGCTGCTGTCTGTGCTGCAGTAGGGGTCATGGCCATGCTTGAGACGTTATCATACATGGGACTAGAGTCTCCCTGATGGAGAGAGATAACAGACAACATGAGGAGTGGAAATGTCATACAAAGAATACACAGTAATCTCAGTCATCTTCTGATTTCAACAGACTCACCTGTCCATCGTCTGCTGTGTCTCCTGTGTCAGAGGTTGATTTGGAGTCTTTCTTCCTGTTTTGTAAACAAATGAATGAATGAATGAATCTTCTAAAGTGAAATAATAACCAACAAGAAAACTGACCTGAACCACATGAAGCCAGAGAGACAGAGGATGAGAACCAGAACAACCACTGTGATTCCTACAGCTGCAGTCACAACTGAGGTCTGTTTCCTAAAATAAAGTATAGAATATGAGTACACAGCATGTTCTAATGAACTGAACATTATTACACAAATTCAGAATATCAATATAATACTTGTTAATATGTGAGGATTTTATAAGCCAACCTGTAGTTATAATCAAAAGTGTAATAATCCTAAGTATAATTATTAAGATATATCTTGAACATAATTGTTTTATTGAGATATTAAAGATGTAACTTCACCTGCTACAATGATGTTCAGAGCTGTAGAGTTCTTAGATCCTATTGTATTCTCAGCCTCACAGTAGTATTCTCCACTGTCCTCAGAGATGATGTTAGTGATGCTGTAACTCTGTCCTGATGCTTTTGGTGAGGTTACATTCTTCTTGTACCAGGTGTATTTGTCCACAGGTGGGTTGGCATCACTGCTGCAGGTCAGAGTCACTGAACTGCCCTCCACTATTTCACCAGAGGGACTGACTGACACTGAGGTGTTCTTTGGAGCATCTGATAAAGCAGAATTTGTCAGAGGGTTAGGACTGTAGTATACTACCTCAAATGACGTCATGTCAAAACTAAATGATATCTAAAGTCAGAGAACTATCTAGAACTATCACTTACACAAAACATGAACAATAATACATTTAGAGATACTTTAGGACCGGATTGTCTACTAAACTATTCTTCAAGTGTTTGAGGTACTGAACATTCTAACCATAGACATGCATACATTTAAGACATGTCTGTAATTTCTATGTAATTATGGATATTTATAGATAAAGCAGTAATACCCTTCTCATTGATATTAAATGATTGATGCTTTCTAAGTAGAACAGTAGTTTAATTCATACTCACACACTGCAGGAGAGTGGAGGTCCTCATGGTGTTCTACAGTACAGGAGTAACTGTCCACAGAATGACCCAACACTACTAGGGTATTACTAGAGTATTGTTGGGAAGTGGGCTCATCAAGACGTTTTCTGTTCTTGTACCAGATGTAGGTGGGGTTGGGGTTGTCAGTCAGAGTACAGGTGGTGCTACAGGTCAGTGTCTTCTGTCCCTCTGCAGCAGGAGTCACCTTCACCTGCAGACCTGAAACAATATGTATAAAACCACATACACCTCTGTGTTAACAGGATGGTTAATTTACTTGCTCTTGTAATTCAATATTATATACAGTTGTATCATACAGTGTAGTATTACCTGTGACAGTCAGAGTTGTTCCTGGGAAACTATGCCCCCATTCAAAATTGTCTGTTTTAAAAGTGAAGCGATACTCAGCTGAGTCCTCCTCTCTCAGATCTGTGATTCTCAGGGTGAAGGGACCTTTGTATGTTCCAGTGTACTCCACACGATCTGCATACCCTTGGTCTTTGGTTAGGTCTTCAGGGTCGACTTATCACTTTTAAACCAGAAGGATGATGTGGTGTAATAATAACCAACATAAGTACAGGATATGTCCACTGTTGACCCCTTCAAGCCACAGATTCTCCTCTTGGTGTAAGTCACTCTGCTGCAGCTCTGACCCTGAACACCTGAAACACAGTGACATAACAAGAGGACAACTGGATTCTATTCTGTTCTTTCTAGAAATGCTAACAGTTCTCATATTACATAGTGAAACCACCACAAACAGATATACGGTTTATACAGTTTTACCAGGATTTATTCGGCACAGATCCATTTTTCTTTAGCTATCGGCTGGATTGTATGTTTTTGGGGACAGGGGGGAGTGTAGCACGTTTTATCCTTTGTTTACATTCACTCTTCTGCTCATATTTTCCCTGTAAACAATGGCCTGGCTTACTTTAGATTTTCTCTAATAAAGTTTAGAAACATTTGTGAAAGTTTGGTGTGGCTATTGTTCATCTTTATCTACTCCAGGTCTTTGATTTGAATGCAGTGCGCCCCCCTGCGCTCCTACTGACTCCGACAGTTGAATTTGAGGTGAGGAAGACTGTTTCAGGCCTGCCGGAGTTAATCCTATAATCTAACAATAAAATGCTTACCTTTACACAAAATATTCTGATAGAAAATTAACGGCTGACCCTCCTTCTGTACATCTATATCTGTATAGCAGACGCAGTAGACATCTTACAATTATTGTTTCAGGAAAGTAGCTACACATCAAAACACAAGGAAAGGTGTTTTTGTCATTTGTTATAGGCTGTTTTTAAGGATATGTGAGTGTGGCTCATTAGTCCAACATCCACAACATTTCTCAAATGTCTGGTAAATTTAAATCTTCCTTGTCATGTTGTCCGGCACCAAATGTTCCTAAAGGAAACTCTGAAAAGGCATATTGTTTTTATGAAGGTCAATGCACATGAAAATATGTTGCCAATTGGATGAAAACCTAGCAAAAGACACCCAGGACCTCCACATCCGGCTTCTTCACCTGCGGGATCATCTGAGACCAGCCACCCAGACAGCTGATGAAACTGAGGAGTATTTATGTCTGTAATAAAGCCCTTTGATTAGGAAAACCTCAGTCTGATTGGCTGGGTCTGTCTCCCCCAGTGGGTGGGCCTTGCCCTCCAAAGCCCACCCATGGCTGCGACCCTGTCCAGTCATGTGATTTCCATAGATTAGGCACTAATTCATTTATTTTAATTGACTGATTTCCTTATATGAAATGTAACTCAGTAAAATTGTTGAAATTGTTGCATTTATATTTATGTTCAATGTAATTGTATATGTATTTATATAAAAAATAAGGACCACAATGGACACAATTCCCTGACTTTATTGTGCAATCCTGGTCACCTAAAAAAAAATCTTTATTTTTTTACTGCCAAATAAAATCAATCAATCAAGCCAAACTGTGCAGCGGCAAATTGATGAATGGAAAGTTACAAAACAACAAAACGTTTACTGGCATTCTGAGGTTATCAAGCCAAGCTTTCAATACTGGGTAAGCCTACAAGGTAGGGAGGGATGTATTCTCTATTTGTACAGATTGACATAGTCTATTTATTGTGGTTTTGAAAACGCAAACATGATATTGAAGTGACCGAAGACGGTATGCTTTGTTTATTGGTGGTGAGGTGCATTGGCACAGAAACCTGTTGGTGTAAAATTTGTTGCATATATCTTGTATATGATCGTAGTGTAATGGAACAGGCAGGCAGGAGGGTGAGCTTGTCTGTGGTGGTTGGTGAACACTCCAACTTCTGGCCCGTAGCCCTGCGTGGCATCGATCATGCCACAAAAAGCATGCTGAAGTGGCAAAGTCGATATTCCCGTTTATAAATACACGGTCGCTACAGTTATTCGTGGTCGTAAACATTCTTTTGGGTTAAGTCTATGAGGGGGGAGGGTGTACAATTTATTTTACAGTACAAGGGGAGGGTCATGTGAAAATATTTGAACCACCCCCCAGTAAATTTAGATCTGTCCCTTAAAGAAACACTCACAAACTGCAGGAGAGCGGAGATCCTCATAGCGTTTTACAGCACAGGAATAGCTGTCTTCATAGTTACTGGAGACTGGGTCTTTGTACTGGGGGGAGGTGCTCTCATCTAGATGTTGTCCGTTCTTGTACCAGATGTAGGTGGGGTTACCAGTCAGAATACAGGTGGTGCTACAGGTCAGTGTCCTCGACTCTGATCTCCATTCAGCAGTCACCTCCACCCTGGTACCTGAATTAAAGGATAGAAAAAAAGAGTACATGGTTCAGAATTGGTGAGAGTTAATTATTAATGTCATGACTCTTCAAAACTGTATAAAATGCTATGCAGTGTTACCGGTGACAGTCAGAGTTGTTCCATGGAAGCTGAACCCCATTTTGCCTTATCAGTTGTAAATCTGAACTTGTACTCAGTTGAGTCACTCTCTCTCAGGTCTGTGATTCTCAGGGTGGAGTCCTTTTCTGTTTGCCGATGGTATTCCACATGATCTGCATACTCTGGGTTCAGGCTCAGATCCTTAGTTACTCCAGTCTCCCATTTGTTAAACCAGGATACTTCTGTGACGTTATGCCAACTGGGATGTGTGTAAAAGCATGATATGTCCACTGTTGACCCTTTCAAAGCACAGATACTCTGATGGGTGTAAGTCACATTCATACAGCTCTCACCCGAACACCTGAAACAAAATGTAGCTGATCAATTCCTGAAACGGTAATGAGACTATTTCCAAGTGTTTTAGATGTATTCGACAGGTTCATTTTGAATTAATATATGTATATATATATGTATGTATGACACACATCTATAAAACTGTTTATCATTCCAATGTATATAATTAAAAATAGTGAAAAGAAAAAGTAATACCATTCTTATTGGTTCTAAATGATACTACATAAAATACTAGTTTCATTCACACTTACACACTGCAGGAGAGTGGTGATCCTCATGGCCTTTTACAGCACAGGAGTAGCTGTCTTCATAGTTACTGGAGACTGGATCTTTGTACTGGGGAGGTACTCTCATCTAGATGTTGTCCGTTCTTATACCAGATGTAGGTGGGGTTGGGGTTGTCAGTCCAGAGTACAGGTGGTGCTGCAGGTCAGTGTTCTCTGTCCCTCTGTAACAGGAGTCAGCTTCACCAGCGGAACTAAAATGATATGTATAAAACCACATAAATCTCTGTGTTAGCAGGATGGTTAATTGGTTTGCTCCTGTAATTCAATATGATATACAGATGTATCATACAGTGTAGTTTTACCTGTTACAGTCAGAGTTGTTCCTGGGAAACTATGACCCCATTCAATGTTGTTTGTTTTAAAAGTGAAGCGATACTCAGCTGAGTCCTCCTCTCAGATCTGAGATTCTCAGGGTGAAGGGACCTCTGTATGTCCCAGTGTACTCCACACGATCTACATACCCTGGGTCTCTGGTTAGGTCTTCAGGGTCGACTTATCACTTCTAAACCAGAATGTTGATGTGGTGTAATAATAACCAACATAAGTACAGGATATGTCCACTGTTGACCCCTTCAAGACACAGATTCTCCTCTTGGTGTAAGTCACTCTGCTGCAGCTCTGACCCTGAACACCTGAAACACAGTGACATAACAAGAGGACAACTGGATTGTATTCTCAGTTCTTTCTAGAAATGCTAAAAGTTCTCAAATGACAAAGTGAAACCAACACACAGTATAATGTATTAAATCCACACTTACACACTGCAGGAGAGTGGAGATCCTCCTGGTCTTTTACAGCACAGGAGTAACTGTCTTCATAGTTACTGGAGACTGTGTCTTTGTACTGGGGGGAGGTGCTCTCATCTAGATGTTGTCCGTTCTTGTACCAGATGTAGGTGGGGTTGTCAGTCAGAGTACAGGTGGTGCTACAGGTCAGTATCTTATCCTGATGTCCACCAGTCACCTTCACCTGAAGACCTGTAGAAAACATATTTATCACTGACTTATCACTCTAATACAAAGATGGAAGAAATCCTATGTTATGCAGAGTATCATACATAAACACCACAACAATTTTCCAGAACTAATTGTAATTGAACATAGCACTTTTTCTTTACCTGTGACAGACAAAGTCACTCCAAGTTTGCCAGTATATGTCCTTCCTTCCTGATCTGTTAATAATCTGAACCTGTACGTAGCTGAGTCACTCTCTCTCAGGTCTGTGATCCTCAGGGTACAGTCTTTCTTCTTATCCCCATGATACTCCAGACGACCTGCATAATCTGGGTCCTGACCTATATCTCCAGGTTCTACACCAGTCTCCATTTTAGTGAACCAGAAGGTTGATGTGACTTTATGACCTCTGGGATATGTGTAAGAGCAGGTCAGCTTCACTGTTGACCCCTTCAAGGCACAGATACTCTGAGTGGTGTAAGTCACACTCCAGCCATTCTGCCCCAGTACAACTGAAACACAACATTTATTAAATTAAAATTAAGCAAAAATGGCTCTCACTAACAGTATTGTTGGTTCACATTTTGTTGCCACAGTTGCTGAGTTGGGTGTGAATGGAAACCACAGATAAGCATCTCTCAATGAGGAGTGAAAGACAACTATATAAAGTGAAGTAGATACAGTGGGGCAAAAAAGTATTTAGTCAGCCACCAATTGTGCAAGTTCTCTCACTTAAAAAGATGAGAGAGGCCTGTAATTTTCATCATAGGTACACTTCAACTATGACAGACGAAATGAGGGAAAAAAATCCAGAAAATCACATTGTAGGATTTTTAATGAATTTATTTGCAAATTATGGTGGAAAATAAGTATTTGGTCACATACAAACAAGCAAGATGTCTGGCTCTCACAGACCTGTAACTTCTTCTTTAAGAGGCTCCTCTGTCCTCCACTCGTTACCTGTATTAATGGCACCTGTTTGAACTTGTTATCAGTATAAAAGACACCTGTCCACAACCTCAAACAGTCACACTCCAAACTCCACTATGGCCAAGACCAAAGAGCTGTCAAAGGACACCAGAAACAAAATTGTAGACCTGCACCAGGTTGGAAAGACTGAATCTGCAATAGGTAAGCAGCTTGGTTTGAAGAAATCAACTGTGGGAGCAATTATTAGGAAATGGAAGACATACAAGACTTTTTCTGCAAAGGGACCAGGACTGACTGATCCGTGTAAAGGAAAGAATGAATGGGGCCATGTATCGTGAGATTTTGAGTGAAAACCTCCTTCCATCAGCAAGGGCATGGAAGATGAAACGTGGCTGGGTCTTTCAGCATGACAATGATCCCAAACACACCGCCCGGGCAACGAAGGAGTGGCTTCAGAAGAAGCATTTCAAGGTCCTGGAGTGGCCTAGCCAGTCTCCAGATCTCAACCCCATAGAAAATCTTTGGAGGGAGTTGAAAGTCCGTGTTGCCCAGCCCCAAAACATCACTGCTCTAGAGGAGATCTGCATGGAGGAATGGGCCAAAATACCAGCAACAGTGTGTGAAAACCTTGTGAAGACTTACAGAAAACGTTTGACCTCTGTCATTGCCAACAAAGGGTATATAACAAAGTATTGAGATAAACTTTTGTTATTGACCAAATACTTATTTTCCACCATAATTTGCAAATAAATAAATTTTAAATCCTACAATGTGATTTTCTGGATTTCTTTTTCTCATTTCGTCTGTCATAGTTGAAGTGTACCTATGATGAAAATTACAGGCCTCTCTCATCTTTTTAAGTTGGAGAACTTGCACAATTGGTGGCTGACTAAATACTTGTTTGCCCCACTGTATGCCAAACAGAACAACAGAATAACATTATGTCTCTTAACCTTTTAGACATGTTTGTACATTGAAAAACAGTTATGGGACCATACCTGTCACAGACCAGAGAAAGACAACCAACACACTTCCTGCTGTTCTCAAGGCCATTGTTTCATCTCCCACCCTGCAGTCTTAGAAACATAAACAACAACTCACTCTATAGCTGGTGAATAACTACATTATCATCATCAACAACAACAATCACTTATTGAACAGATGTGTAGTACTGTAAACACATGTTTCTACATTGATTGTTGTGAAGCTGTTTAATTCTCAGAACCCCAAATATCGGAGGATAAACGTTCAATCCTCTGACGGTCGTCAAGCTGTACAGCAGCCTAAAGACTGACCACCAGGTTCAATGATAACTCCTATTCCCAAGCTGGGACGCTAAACAGCAAGTGACACACACACACACACACACACAGTGCATCTGTAGTGAAGGCCCACAAGGCCCATGGAGTCTGTATCAAAGTCTAGATAGCTGGTTGTTATGAATGTAGAAAAGTTAAAACACACATCCTACACAGTATAGATGTCAACCCTACTCCCTATCAGTCTGCTCAAAGGTCCCTCAGCTAAATCCACTGCATCACACACACAATCACCCACGCCTGGGAGACACTTTATGAATACTGGCCCTGATGTAACAACCAAAACACAGCTCAAAACATAACAATAAGTAAATTATACATTACCCTCAATTATATGACTTATGACTAAAAACTAATAACCCCAAACTATATTTCAAGATATTGTCAAGCGTACTTACAGAGTGAAGTGAATGGGAGAGGTCTGTACAGTGAGTCAACTTACTAGTGGTGAGTGGGAACTACTAGTAAGTATCAGTTCTGTGGTTGATACATTTTGAAAGTAGACAGGACACACGTAGCGGATACAGAACTGTCCTCTCCTTCCTCTATAAGACATTAACATGCATGAGGACCAGAACAGCATGTCAGAGAAGGGAGCTTACTGTATTAGAGTGGGCCCTACATTTCTATAATGGACTAAATGTCCCCATTTCCACTTTTCATTCAATACAGAACCATGTTAACAATATGTTGACTATTCTATATGGAATGTTTATATCTTCGAATATGTTGCCTTGTCCCTCTGAGTTCTACAGGTCAAAGTTCCATTTACATTTGGTCAGTTCCATGATGTCATTCATTCTGTTCTACAAACCCATTCAATTTACACTCCTCATCATCTTCATCAAAGACCCTGCACTGACCCCCTTTAGTGTCTACAACATGGTTGTCGTAGATGCAGTTTCCCGGGCAACAACCCCCTCAATATTCTAATGATGACATCATCCCCAATCTGACATTAATGATGACATATTTCACAGCTCAGGCCGAGGGAGAGGGGGAAGGAAATCAGAGGAGCACTCCTCTTCACTTTGATTGACACTTCATACACTCATACTGTGTCCAGTATGCTGCCTGTGCTGTGTGTCAGAGGACTACAGAAGTGGTGACACCCCCCAACACCCCTACTCTATCCAAATCTCCTGTTCCCTTTTAAAGTAGGGACACAGTCTAGAGGTCGACTGATTCTGATTTTTCAATGCTGATACCAATACCGATTATTGGAGGATCACAAATAGCCGATACCGATTAATCGGCCGATTTCTATATATATATTTGTAATAATGACAATTACAACAATACTGAATGAACACTTTTATTTTAACTTAATATAATACTTAAAATCAATTTAGTCACAAATAAATAATGAAACATGTTCAATTTGGTTTAAATAATGCAAAAACACAGTGTTGGAGAAGAAAGTAAAAGTGCAATATGTGCCATGTAAAAAAGCTACCGTTTAAGATCCTTGCTCAGAACATGAGAACATATGAAAGCTGGTGGTTCCTTTTAACATGAGTCTTCAATATTCCCAGTTAAGAAGTTTTAGGTTGTTGTTATCATAGGAATTATAGGACTATTTCTCTATACCGTTTGTATTTCATATACCTTTGACTATTGGATGTTCTTATAGGACCTTTTGTATTGCCAGCCTAATCTCAGGAGTTGATAGGCTTGAAGTCATAAACAGCGCTGTGCTTCAAGCATTGCGAAGAGCTGCTGGCAAACGCAGGAAAGTGCTGATTTAATGAATGCTTATGAGCCTGCTGCTGCCTACCACCGCTCAGTCAGACTTCTCTATCAAATATCAAATCATAGACTTAATTATAATATAATAAACACACAGAAATACGAGCCTTAGGTCATTCATATGGTCAAGTATGGAAACTATCATTTCTGCACTTTCTTAACAGGTGGTCAGCCTGCCACGCGGTCTCCTCGTGGATTGCAATGTAATCGGCCATAATCAGCGTCCAAAAATGCAGATTACCGATTGTTATGGAAACTTGAAATAGGCCCTAATTATTCGCCATGCCGATTAATCGTGGTTGGATGTTAACATTTTCACATGTAAGTTCCAAATATCTCTAACGGTCGCCCCCCAGCGTGAGTTGTTTTTTGCACGTGATGTCAGAGTGCACTCACTGTTCCAGTGGGAAACATTTCTTTTTTGAGCTCCCATGCAATTGGTATGGTTTCCTATTACACAATGAAAAGAATAGCTCCCAGATTCCAGTACCTATGGCTTCCACTGGATGTCAACAGTCTTTAGACAAGGTTTTAGGCTTGTTCTTTTGTCTGTATGTTGAATGAGTTGAAAGGGTGGATTACTGAACAAAACGCGCCAACCAAACAGAGTTTTTGGGATATAAAGAGGAACTTTATTGAACAAAACAACCAATAATTTTGTTGCTGGGACCATTGCGATTGCAAACATAGGAAGATCTTCAAAGGTAAGTGGTTTATTTTATCGCTATTTTAGATTTTTGTGACGCCTGTGAAGGTTTGATATAAATGTATATGCAGAAAGTATGTGGGACGCTGTCCTTAGATAATCAAATGCTATGCTTTCGCCGTAAAGCCTATTGTAAATCGGACAAAGCGGTTCGATTACCAAGATTCTAAGCTAAAGAATTGTGTATGACACTTTGTATTTGAATTAATGTTTAATATTACAATTTTTGTATTTTAAATTTCGCTCTCTGCAATTTCACCAGATGTTGTTGAGGTGGCACGCTAGCGGGGAGGAGGCACGCTAGCGGGACACTGTTCCGTAAGAAGTTTTAAGTAAATCAAACCTTTATTTAACGCAATTGCAGACAGAAGTTGACAACGAAAACACAGCACGCATCTAGTAAGTTCTGCAGAGTAAGTTTTATACATGTGATCATTCCCTAGTGGTATGATCCCCTACGTCAATGTATGTGTGTGTCAATAAGCTGAGGTTACCTTATAAGGCAACCTAGTATAGTAACTTCTCTGATTTTATTAGAAAATATCAAAAACCAGACAGTGGTTACTTCTCTTTATCTAGTTTCAGTCTGACTCAGACCTAGCCTGCAAGCACACTCTCACAACAGCCAGGGCTTAACCACAAAGACTAATATAGATAGCTTGTGCAACGATGTAGTGGCAGAGTTTTTAGACACATAGCAACAGTATCTTATTATAAGTCCTGCAGAAAAACATGTTAACCTTAAGGTCCCCTTAATCAATAATGGGGAGGTCTTTGGGACCCACCCCTACAATGTCAAGTAAAGAGGCACTGAATTTGAAGGTAGGCCTTGAAATACATACACAGAGTACACCTCCAATTGACTCAAATTATGCCAGTTAGCCTACCAGAAGCTTCTAAAGCCATGACATCATTTTCTGGAATTGTCCAAGCTGTTTAAAGGCACAGTCGACTTAGTGTATGTTAACTTCTGACCCACTGGAATTGTGATACAGTGAATTATAAATGAAATAATCTGTCTGTAAACAATTGTTGGAAAAATGACTTGTGTCATGCACAAAGTAGATGTCCTAACTGACTTGCCAAAGCTATAGTTTGTTAACAAGAAATTAGTGGAATGGTTGAAAAACGAGTTTTAATGACTCCAACCTAAGTGTATGTAGACTTCCGACTTCAACTGTTATGAGTTAGAACATGAAGTCAAAGTCACCATTATTAGTCAGTTGTACAACCGAATGCCTTCAACTGAAATGTGTCTTCCGCATTTAACCCAACCCCTCTGAATCAGAGAGGTGCTGGGGGCTGCCTTAATCGACATCCACGTCTTCGGCGCCCGGGGAACAGTGGGGTAACTGCCTTGTTCAGGGGCAGAACGACAGATTTTTACCTTGTCAGCTCGGGGATTCGAACTTACAACCCTCCGGTTACAAGTCCAACGCTCTAACCACTAGGCTACCTGCCGAAATAAGGGGCAATCTCCTGTAATAAAAAGTAGATTGTCTATTCTAATAGTAATACTAATAGGACCAGGTTGACAGTATGAAGACACCAAGAGGCGGTGAGGAGGTGTCAGCTTTGTTTTCTATCTAATCTTTATTTTCTGTTCCTGGGGCCTGCCTGCTATTCTAAACTGCTCATGGTCAATTTGATATTTAAGATGTTTTTTTGTTGTTGAGCTGCACCAATTTAGTTAGTCTCACATAAATACATAAATACGGACCAGTCCATCAAATTCTATCTCTCTAGCTTTCTGTGGATATACGTTTTTACAATTCTATTCATTGACCAGATGCTCTTATCCAGCGACTTCCAGTAGTGACTAGATCCATTTTCCCACCACATTGAACCCACAACCCTGGCGTTGCAAACAACATTCTCCAGCAACTGATCCCCACAGGATCACATGGGATTCTTCATGGCTCCTTTCTAAAATGACTTTCATCTAGGACCAGCCATATAGGCACAAAACCCCTCCAAAGTGGTAAGCCTTAGGTTACCCACTCATTTGAAAAGAAGCTTAACCCATTTATAAAATAGTGATAAAACATGGCAACTCAAATTATTGAAAAGCGTCAAATTATTTCCTAAATGCCCATGTTGTTCCACATGCAGATCACATCCCCAGAAGGAGCAGCTGTTTGTATGGCTAGAACCCCAGCTATCAGGGAGGAGCCGTTGTCGACATTTGTATGTGTGAATGCGATTGGACAGTGCACTTTGCTAAATCCTACCAGGTAACACATTGAACATTACCCAGTTGCAATGCAAGTCTTCTATCACTCAATTCACAAATAATGCAAAGAATTATGCAATATATTTTCTACAGTTACGTGTAGAGAGGAGAAGTTGAAGTGACATCTTTCCTTCCTAACTTTACTTTTAGCTACAGTAACTTCAAATTGAGTTCCATGCTAGCCCCGGAGTACCAGACGTATTTCATGAGCAGTTGTCTGTCCCTGCAGGTTCTTGTGGACCCTGTGGTGGCAATAGAGGAGTGGAATGGTTCCGAATTTTCAAACCTTTTTCCACGTGTACTTATGCATGTGTGCAGGTGAGTAATGGGAACCTGTTTCTAACTCAATATGGCCCGATGTGAAACATTGCATACATTTATGAGAAGGAAGACAGGACTGGTAATTTCTACATTATTTGATGCTAGAAGTTTTTTTTTCTTCATGTCATTTTTCTGTAGTTGTGCTTTTTAGTATTTTAGTATTTAGTATATTAGTATTTATACAGATCCTCATCAGCTGCTACTCTTCCTGGGGTCCAAACAGGGTTAAAACAGTTACATCACAACAAAACACAACATCAGCCTACATCATCAATAAAACAATACATCATACAATACATTACTACATCATGAATCTAATATTTCACATTTGCAATATAGAATCCACAATACTACAATACCATAACATCACAATGCTTGTGTGTGTTTGTGTGTGTTTGTGTGTGTGTGTGTGTGTGTGTGTGTGTGTGTGTGTGTGTGTGTGTGTGTGTGTGTGTGTGTCACATTAACAGCAAACACAAAACCCATGATCTTATAGTAAAAACATTGGAAGGAGACACATTAAATTACATGGTAGACTTTGTTATAGGGATGTCCTAAAATGTACACCGTACATGAAGATAATTTCACATGTGTATTGAAGAGGATCAGTGACATCTTATCAAAATTGGAAAGCATTCTCATTTTCATAATACTGATTAATGATTATGTTACGTCATGTATTCTCAAATCAACAAACTGCAATTTTGTCTTATGTCCTGTGTGCTACCAAGGGTACAGGAACAGTGAATTCTATACAACAAAAGGCATGGGTTTAAGTCAGCTTAAAGCTACAGTCTGTGATTGGTACATCATTTTTAAGACTATAAATTAATGATGTATAGCCAATGATTCTTGAGGAATATAACTTAAATGCCTCAAAAGTTTATTTCAACTGTACTACCCCATCAGAACCCTTTAAAACATGGTTAAAACAATCATTTCGCTCTCATGGTGGTTACATTTGTGGTTACATTTCTCCAGCCACATCTTTCAGGTGTTTACCAAAACAGAATCCCAGAATGTAGTTTAAAATGATATAAGACATTTTTTTCCCCATGTCATTTCTGTGTAATTGTGCTTTTGCTTGTAATGCAAACGAAAAACATAAGAACCCTGATCTCAAAGTGAAACCATTGGAAGGAGACCCATAGTAGACTTTTGTCATAAGTAGTCGGGATGTCCTAAAATGTACACCGTACTTAAAGGTAATTTCACATGTGTATAGAAGAGGACCAGTGACATCATGCTAGAATTTAAATGCTTGCTCATTTGCATGATATTAATTAAATATGTTCTATCATCATGATACTCTCATGTCAACAAACTGAGATTTCTTCTTTGTTCAACTTATTTTAAAATAAACCCTATAAGCATTACCTCTGTCATTGTTTTACTTTGTTAAAATATCAGTGACTTATAGGAGGCCACATTCACTGTTTGACAAAATGGAACAGCGTGAGAACCAATGGAGGATGAAAGCATTTATTAACATTTTCTCATGGATAAACAAACACTTGCCACTCATCACATTTGACAAAAAGTAAGAAACACATTTAGATAAGTGATTAAAAAGCATTATAGTATCATGCTTTACAGTCTCAATATCAATGCCAAGTTAATGACATACCTCGAATCGAGTAACAGTGCAGCTGTATAGTCTTGTGCAGATTTTGTTTTGCTCCAGTTTAGTCTAAAGACACGACTAGAAATTGGCCTAAACCAATCACTTAGGAAACACATTGCAAGTCAGGAAGTAAACTGAAATTTCATCTTTTCTCAATGCTTTTCAATCAGGAACAATTGGAATTGGAATTTTCCTAAACTGAAATGGAATTGACCCCAAACCTGAGCGCAACTTTTCAAAATGTCCATTGTTACATCATATTGAGTTCAAGGAAATGCACTTTGACCTGAAGGTTGGTCCTACAGGTTGCTGAGGGGAGAACGGCTTATAATAATGGCCGGAATGGCGCAAATAGAATGGCATTAAACACATGGAAACCATGTGTTTGATGTATTTGATAACATTCCACTTATTCCGCTCCGGCCATTACCACGAGCCCATCCTCCCCAATTAAGGTGTCACCATCCTCCTGTACTTAAGCTATTGATGGAGGGAGTTCTCAGGGACAATAAGTTGTCACTAGGGGGTCAACTGTTTTACTTATTGATGACACCATTGTCTACTCTTCCAATAAACAGCAGCATATGAATGCCCTTGATGATGTCTGTGAGTTCACAATGTTCTAGTATTGACTCTGTTGTAATGGAAGAAAACATTCACCGGGTGGCAGCACTGGGGTGGCTGAATTTCACAGCAGTATACTGGACATCCTCGTCCTGAATCTGGGGCTGAGGCAGCTGGACGGTGGAGTATAGAGGCACTTTCTGGTTTTTGGAGCCAGAGAAGTGGACGCTGGCATAGTGAACATCATCCTGGTGGTCTGTGTCAGCTGTCTGTGCTGCAGTAGGGGCCATGGCCATGCTTGAGATGTCATACACTGGACTAGAGTGTCTCTGATTGGGAAAAATAACAGACGACATAAGGAGTGGAAATGTTCCACAAAGAATACGCAGTCATCAAAGTCATCTTCTGATTCCAACAGACTCACCTGTCCATCGTCTGCTGTGTATCTTGTGTCAGAGGTGGATTTGGAGGCCTTCTTCCTGTTTTACACATTAATGAATCAATCAATCAATGTTGCTCAAGTTAAATAATAAAACAAGAAATGCATTTTCACTTCCCTCACCTGAACCACATGAGTCCAGAGAGACAGAGGATGAGAACCAGAACAACCACTATGATTTCTACAGCTGCAGTCAGAACTGAGGTCTGTTTCCCTATAATAAAATATGGATGATGAGTACATTCATGGAACTTGAACATATATTGAAATAACAGATAGAATAGATAAGAGAAATAACAGGATAGAATAGATAAGAGAAGATGTTACTAAAAGAACAACAGCTGAAACACAAGTGCATTTTTCAAACGGTGTACGTATTTTGAACTGTAAAATCAACAACCATTAATCTAAATAAAATAGTAGCCCTATTTCATGTCTGTTTCACTGCATATCAACACTGACCAATGATGTATTGGATGATTTTGTAAGACTTTAAAAGTGTATTAGTCCCACTCACACACTGCAGGAGAATTGATGCCTTTTACAGCACAGTAGAAGCTGTCTTCAGTTTTGAAGTAGACTGAGTATGAGGGGGAGGAGTCCTCTTGTACAATCTTACTGTTCCTGTACCAGATGTAGGTGGGGCTACCAGTCAGAGTACAGGTGGTGCTACAGGTCAGTGTCGTTGACCACCATGTAGTGGTCACCATCACCTGCAGGTCTGGAGTAGATAACAACATTAAACCCTCAGTGACCTGTTGTCTAGTTCTAATGAGGCAGGAGTGGACGTTCTCAAATCATCAATTCAGATATTCCTATTATAACCCTACTTTCATATTTATATTATTTAAATACAAATCAAGACAATATTCCTGAACCAATTAAACAGATCAACACTACATATTATATCACTGTACCTGTAACAGACAGAATGATTAAACAGGTCAACACTATATATAATATCACTGTACCTGTAACAGACAGAGTGATTAAACAGATCAACACTATATATAATATCACTGTACCTGTAACAGACAGAGTGATTAAACAGATCAACACTATATATAATATCACTGTACCTGTAACAGACAGAGTGATTAAACAGATCAACACTATATATAATATCACTGTACCTGTAACAGACAGACAGAGTGATTAAACAGATCAACACTATATATAATATCACTGTACCTGTAACAGACAGACAGAGTGATTAAACAGATCAACACTATATATAATATCACTGTACCTGTAAGAGACAGAGTGATTAAACAGATCAACACTATATATAATATCACTGTACCTGTAACAGACAGAGTGATTAAACAGATCAGCACTATATATAATATCACTGTACCTGTAACAGACAGAGTGATTAAACAGATCAACACTATATATAATATCACTGTACCTGTAACAGACAGAGTGATTAAACAGATCAACACTATATATAATATCGCTGTACCTGTAACAGACAGAGTGACTCCAGGATTGCCAGTAAATAGCCCTCCGTTCTGATCTGTAATGAATCTAAACCAGTACTCAGCTGATTCACTCTCTCTCAGGTCTGCGATTCTCAGGGTGGAGTCCTTCTTATCCTCGCTGTACTCCACATGACCTTTGTAATCTGGTTCATCACTCAGACTCACATAATTCCCAGAATCATCATTTTTAGTGAACCAGAAGGTTGATGTGACTTTATGATCTCTGGGATATGTGTAAGAGCAGGACAGCTCCACTGTTGACCCCTTCACAGCACAGATACTCTGAGTGGTGTAAGTCACACTCCAGACATCCTGACCCAGTACCACTGAAACACAGTCACACAACACAATGGTATCAGAATGAAGACAAGGTTATTGGCTCACACTGAAGGTAGGGTTTGTCCACACTTTGTTGCCATAGTTCCTGGTTTGATTGTGAATGGAAACCACAGATAAGCATCACTCAGTGAAATGTGAAATATAACTATTGAAAGTGAAGTGGAGACACCTAACAGAACACAACAGAAGAACATTATGATTCTTAACCTTTTAGAAATGTCTGTAGATTGGTAAACAGAGAAACTAAAAGATGAGAATGAGACCATACCTGCCACAGAGCAGAGAAAGACCACCAACACACTTCCTGCTGTTCTCAAGGCCATTGTTGCATCTCCCACCCTGCAGTCTTAGAAACATAAACAACAACTCACTCTATAGCTGGTGAATAACTCCACCTGATACATTGAAGTAGAAACTGGAATTGGGGTACAGGGCCTCATTACTGAAAATGAACCAGGCTCATAGTGTGTTGTGTTGTATTGTGCTATATGGTTGTCTATGTGAATACTGTCTGTCTGTAAGTTTATTGCACTATGTATGTAATGTGTGTGACGTGTTGCATGTCTGTCTACGTCTGTCTATTTAAGATGACATGATGTCTGAAGCAAAAACTATTTCCTAATGGATACAATAAAGTCATCACCATCATCACCATCATCACCATCAGCATGATCAACAACAACAATCACTTATTGAACAGATGTGTAGTACTGTTAACACATATTTCTACATTGATTGTTCTGAAGCTGTTTTATTCTCAGAACCCCAAATATAGAAGGATAAATGTTCAATCCTCTACGGTCCGTCAAGCTGTACAGCAGCCTAAAGACTGACCAACAGGTTCAATGATAGCTCCTATCCCCAAGCTGTGAGTCTAAACAGAAGTGACACATACACACACACACACACACACACACACACACACACACACACACACACACACACACACACACACACACACACACACACACACACACACACACACACACACACACACACACACACACAGAGACCATCTGCAGTGAAGGCCAATAAGGCCCATGGAGTCTGTATCAAAGTCTAGAGAGCTGGTTGTTATGGATGTAGAAAAGTTAAAACACACATTCTACACAGTATAGATGTCAACCCTACTCCCTATCAGTTTGGTCCTGAAGGGCCCTCAGCTAAATCCACTGTGTCACACACACATTTTAAATACTTCATTTGAATCCACCAATCAAATGTAACGTTTCAAAGATCCCTGCACTCAAGAGTACAGAAAGCACCTCCTTCTCCAAACAGCTAGGCTGCCCATGAAACAAAGCAGTACCTAGCCAGCTGCTTTGCCCTAGTTTTGATCAGGCCATCGATCTGGAGGCCACGCACTGCAAGCCTGTGTGAGTGGCCGAGACTGCCAAATATCAGAGCCACTATCTATCACCTCCACCCAGGCTGTCCAAGCACCAGGAGGGCTGGTATTTAAGCAGATTCTCTGTAAAGGCCTGCTCCATGTAGCCGTTAAATGAGCAGCCCACTTCCACAATGAGCACATCCCCTGCCCCCCACAACAACAATATCTGGTGTATTTGACACACAGGAAAACACATCATCATCAACATCAAACCAGATTCCCCTTACACAACAATGGTTATGCATGTGTGCTGTTGGTGAGACTACTTGTCTCACCTTGCTGGCTATCAGGTCAACAAGGCGGTCATGTCTAGCAATGTACAGATCCCCTGCACATACACACGCACACGCACACACGCACACACACACACTTCTATGTTACAATGTTTGTTTGCATGTCTTTTTTACCCTGGTTAATCATATCATCCCTATGTAGATCAACACTCCTACACTGAGACACTTTATGAATACTGACCCTGATGTAACAACCAAAACACAGCTCAAAACCCTCAAGTATATGACTAACGACTAAAACAAATAACCAAAACTATATTTCAAATCAAATCAAATCAAATCAAATTTTATTTGTCACATACACATGGTTAGCAGATGTTAATGCGAGTGTAGCGAAATGCTTGTGCTTCTAGTTCCGACCATGCAGTAGTATCTAACAAGTAATCTAACAAATTCACAACAACTACCTTATACACACAAGAGTAAAGGAATGAATACGAGTATGTACATATAAATATATGGATGAGCGATGGCTGACCGGCATAGGCAAGATGCAGTAGATGGTATGGAGTACAGTATATACACATATATATGAGATGAGTAATGTAGGATATGTAAACATTATATAAATGGCATTGTTTAAAGTGGCTAGTGATACATTATTTCATCCAATTATAATTATTAAAGTGGCTAGAGATTTGGGTCGATGACCGAACGGCATAGGCAAGATACAGTAGATGGTTTAGAGTACAGTGTATACATTTGATATGAGTATGTCGGATACGTAAACATTATATACAAAATTGTTTAAAGTGGCTAGTGATACATTTGTTACATCCAATTCCTATGTATAAAGTGGCTAGAGATTTAAGTCAGTATGTTGGCAGCAGCCACTCAATGTTAGTGATGGCTGTTTAACAGTCTGATGGCCTTGAGGTAGAAGCTGTTTTCAGTCTCTCGGTCCCAGCTTTGATGCACCTGTACTGACCTCGCCTTCTGGATGATAGCGGGGTGAACAGGCAGTGGCTCGGGTGGTTGTTGTCCTTGATGATCTTTGGCCTTTCTGTGACATCGGGTGGTGTAGGTGTCCTGGAGGGCAGGTAGTTTAACCCGGTGATGCGTTGTGCAGTCCTCACTACCCTCTGGAGAGCCTTACGGTTGTGGGCGGAGCAGTTGCCGTACCAGGCGGTGATACAGCCCGACAGGATGCTCTCGATTGTGCATCTGTAAAAGTTTGTGAGTGATTTTGGTGACAAGCCAAATTTCTTCAGCCTCCTGAGGTTGAAGAGGCGCTGTTGCGCCTTCTTTACCACGCTGTCTGTGTGGGTGGACCAATTCAGTTTGTCCGTGATGTGTACGCCGAGGAACTTAAAACTTTCCACCTTCTCCACTACTGTCCCCTCGATGTGGATAGGGGGGTGCTCCCTCTCCTGTTTCCTGAAGTCCACGATCATCTCCTTTGTTTTGCTGGACACATTGAGTGAGAGGTTATTTTCCTGACACCACACTCCGAGGGCCCTCACCTCCTCTCTGTAGGCCGTCTCGTCGTTGTTGGTAATCAAGCCCACCACTGTAGTGTCGTCAGCAAACTTGATGATTGAGTTGGATGCGTGCTTGGCCACGCAGTCATGGGTAAACAGGGAGTACAGGAGAGGGCTGAGAACGCACCCTTGTGGGGCCCCAGTGTTGAGGATCAGCGGGTGGAGATGTTGTTTCCTACCCTCACCACCTGGGACCGCCCGTCAGGAAGTCCAGGACCCAGTTGCACAGGGCTGGGTCGAGACCCAGGGTCTCGAAGCTTAATGACGAGCTTGGAGGGAACTATGGTGTTAAATGCTGAGCTGTAGTCGATGAACAGCATTCTTACATAAGTATTCCTCTTGTCCAGATGGGTTAGGGCAGTATGCAGTGTGATTGCGATTGCGTCGTCTGTGGACCTATTGGGACGGTAAGCAAATTGGAGTGGGTCCAGGGTGTCTGGCAGGATGGAGGTGATATGATCCTTGACTAATCTCTCAAAGCACTTCATGATGACGGAAGTGAGTGCTACGGGCGATAGTCATTTAGCTCAGTCACCTTAGCTTTCTTGGGAACAGGAACAATGGTGGCCCTCTTGAAGCATGTGGGAACAGCAGACTGGGATAGGGACTGATTGAATATGTCCGTAAACACACCAGCCAGCTGGTCTGCGCATGCTCTGAGGACACGGCCAGGGATGCCATCTGGGCCGGCAGCCTTGCGAGGGTTAACACATTTAAATGTTTTTCTCACATTGGCTGCGGTGAAGGTGAGCCCGCAGGTTTTGGTAGCGGGCCGTGTCGGTGGCACTGTATTGTCCTCAAAGCGAGCAAAGAAGTTGTTTAGTTTGTCTGGGAGCAGGACGTCATGGTCCGCGACGGGCTGGTTTTCTTTTTTGTAGTCCGTGATTGACTGTAGACCCTGCCACATTCCTCTTGTGTCTGAGCCATTGAATTGTGACTCTACTTTGTCTCTATATTGACGCTTAGCTTGTTTGATTGCCTTGCGGAGGGAGTAGCTGCACTGTTTGTATTCAGTCATGTTTCCGGTAGCCTTTACCTGGTTAAAAGCGGTGGTTCAAGCGCTTTTCAGTTTTGGCGTAGAATGCTGCCATCAATCCATGGTTTCTGGTTCGGAAGGTTTTGATATTTGCTATGGGTACAACATCACCAATGCATTTGCTAATAAACTCGCTCACCGAATCAGCGTATACATCAATGTTGTTGTCAGATGCTATCCGAACATATCCCAGTCCACGTGCTCGAAGCAATCTTGCAGCATGGAATCAGATTGGTCGGACCAGCGTTGAACAGACCTGAGAACGGGCGTTTCCTGTTTTAGTTTCTGTTTGTAGGCTGGGAGCAACAAAATGGAGTCATGGTCAGACTTGCGAAAGGAGGCGGAGAATAGCCTTGTATGCATCACGGAAGTTGGAATAACAGTGGTCCAGGATTTTACCAGCCCGGGTGGCACATTCGATATGCTGGTAAAATTTCGGAGCCTTGTTCTTAAATTAGCCTTATTAAAATCCCCAGCCACAATAAATGCAGCCTCAGGATATGTGGTTTCCAGTTTACATAGGGTCCGATGAATTTCTTTCAGTGCCGTCGATGTATTAGCTTGAGGGATGTACACGGCTGTGATTATAATCAAGAGAATTCTCTTGGTAGATAATGCGGTCTGCATTTGATTGTAAGGAATTCTATGTCAGGTGAACA
Source organism: Brachymystax lenok tsinlingensis (assembly GCA_030435695.1). Lineage (NCBI taxonomy): Eukaryota > Metazoa > Chordata > Actinopteri > Salmoniformes > Salmonidae > Brachymystax > Brachymystax lenok. Next base: position 58,934,177 of record CM059812.1, on the reverse strand, counting down.
AAAGGACTTGAGTTCCTGTATGTTGTTATGATCACACCACGTCGTTAATCATAAGACACACACCCCGCCCCCAAGATATTGTCAAGAGTACTTACAGAGTGAAGTGAAGGAGTGAGGTCTTGTACAGTGTGTCAACTGACTGGCAGTGTGTGGGAACTGCTACTAAGTGTCAGTTCTGTGGTTGACACATATTTAAAGTAGTCAGAACACAAGTAGCTGAAACAGAACTGTCTCTCTCCTTCCTCTTTAAGACATTAACATGCATGAGGACCAGACCACCACGTCTGAAAAGAGAGGTTACTGTATTAGAGTGGGCCCTACATTTCTAAAATGGAGAAAATAAAATAACATTTTGTTTGTCACATGCGCCGAATACAACAGGTGTAGACTTTACCGTGAAATGCTTACTTACAAGCCCTCAACCAACAAAGCAGTTCAACAACTAAATAAACTACAGTAAAAAAGATGTAACACAAGAATATTACATAACCATAACGAGGCTACATACAGGGGGCACCGTGCTGAGTCAATGTGCGGGTAAAGGTTAGTCAATGTGAATAGTCCGGGTGACCATTTGATTAATAGTTCAGCAGTCGGTCACTGTGGGGACGACGCCTTCGATGCACTTATTGATGAAGCCGGTGACTGAGGTGGTATACTCCTCAATGCCATTGGATGAATCCCGAACGTATTCCAGTCTGTGCTAGCAAGACAGTCCTGTAGCGATCATCCGCTGGTCATCTGACCACTTCCGTATTGAGCGAAGTCACTGGTACTTCCTGCTTTAGTTTTTGCTTATAAGCAGGAATCAGGAGTGGACTAGAGGAAAAGGAGGGCCATTAATATTGACGGGGCTGAAGTGGAGCAGGTCGAAAGTTTCAAGTTCCATGGTGTCCACAACACCAACGAACTATCCAAACACACCAAGACAGCTGTGAAGAGGGCACGACAACACCTTTTCCCTCAGGAGACTGAAAAGATTTGGCATGGGTCCCAAAGATTGATCCTCAAAAGGTAATACAGCTGCACCATCCGAGAGCATCCTGACGGGTTGCATCACCGCCTGGTATGGCAACTGCTTGGCATCTGACTGTAAGGCGCTACAGAGGGTAGTGCGTAGGGCCCAGTACATCACTGGGGAAAAGCTTCCTGCCATCCAGGACCTATATACTAGGCGGTGCCAGAGGAAGGCCCAATAAATTGTCAAAGACTCCAGTCACCCATGTCATAGACTGTTCTCTCTGCTACCACGGCAAGCAGTACCGGAGCGACAAGTCTAGGACCAAAAGGCTCCTTAACAGCTTCTACCCCCAAGCCATAAGACTGCTGAACAATTAATCAAAGGGCTACCCAGACCCATCTTTTACACTGCAGCTGCTATCTGTTTATTATCTATGCACAGTCACTTTAACTCTACCTACATGTACATATTGCTACTGTTATTTTACTGCTGCTGTTGAATTATTTGTTACTTTTATTCTTTATTTTCTATTTTTTACTTTTTCTTAACTTCTTAAAGCATTGTTGGTTATGGGCTTGTAAGTAAGCATTTCACTGTAAGGTCTACACCTGTTGTATTCAAGATATGACAAGTAACATTTGATATGATTTGATTTGAATGAATAGCATAGTGCCAAAATACAATGGAACCAATAGTATAGTCCTAAACGTACAATGGAAACCAATAGCTGGTCCCAAAAGTACAATGGAAGGAATAGCATAGTCCCATATAGTATGTATACTGGAAAACCAAAAGCATAGTTCCAAAAGTACAATAGCATAGTCCCAAAAGTACAATCTCCTAAAGTTCAAACTAAATAATTGAAAGCACATCCCACATAGTTGAAGCTGCATTTAGACAGCATTATGTTTCATCCCACCACTTACCTGGAAGCCTCTCCACAAAGTGAAAGGCCATGTTGGCATTCTTGAAGTTGATTTAAGGCACAGAATCTCTCATGTAGAACTCTGACACTCTCTATCTCCCCACACCTATAACCACAACCAGGGAGGGACAGAACAGAGAGAATGAGTTCTACATTCTAATTTATCTCCTTCACCGATTGTAGAGAACATAGAACTAGAATGTAGAACTCTGATACTCTCTATGTCCCCACACCATGAATATAAAGGTGCAGATACTTGGTTTGGACCTTCTCTAAAACAGATAGAAATGGGGCATGGTGGTTTTACATTTTGAAAAGGTCCCATATGTGTTTCTCAGTGAGGTCCAGGGTGAGGTTCCCACCCAGAGAGAGGGACAGACCTGAGGACTAGAGGAATGGAGGGAGGGGACCATGGTCAGAACACATCCATTAAGATGTTAAATGACATCAATTGCACTGGTGTTATCCAGACCTGGGTGAGGTTCAAACCCTGCCATTGTAGGCTAAATTGTTAATGCTACCTGGGTAATGCTCTGAGGATTACCCAGTGTTCCCAGACTGTTGTGTAAATAGCGTGTCAGGGGGTTGGGTACTATGACAGTAATAATGCTATTTTCGTTGTAACTGATAAATAAAGAGCTATTCAAAGAGACTTTTATTTGGAAAATTCCTAGGATGATGTTGAATAAATGTGTTATGACAGTTGTAATGAATGCAACGCCAATGAAGGTGTCATGACTGGTTTCATAAAGGTGTAATGTATTCCCCCTTCACATAATGTGATCCTGAGGGAATATGTGACATTATTTTATCAGGTTATCTTCATGGCTGACCTAGGGCCTGTTGATGAGAACCGTTATTATGAATGTTTGATGATATTTAGACACGTAATTCATGTCAATCACCATTAATACAACAAAGATGCTTATGTCCCGCCTGCTCCCGCTTCCCTCCCTGGCGCACGGTAAGGAGACAGGCTGTCCTTCAATACGCACACCTGTCACCATCATTATGCGCCAGTTCTCATTGGACTCACCTGACTCCTTCACGTGTTGATTGCCTTCCCTGTATCTGTCTCGTTTCCTCTGTTTCATCCCTGTCAGCATTATTGTCGTTTTGTTTTCCCCTGTCCAGACGCCGTCCAGATTCTGTTACTGTCCATGTTTCATTAAATGTTCACTCCCTGTACTCTCCTTCGTCTCCGGCGTCTGGCCTTACAGCTTATTTCAGACATTTCAGACTGATTAACTGAATAAGGGAAATGCAACGTGTGTTTGACAGTTTGATGTCTCAGCGTGTTACTCAACTGTGTTGGTTATGAAGAGGCCAAAGCAAGAACAACCACAGGAAGAGAGGTTTCTTGTGTTGCAATCTTGCTTCCTTTGCAGCCTGTGGCTTCACCAAACTCTGTCTGAACTGTCCGTCACTGCAGGCTAACTCAGAATGGATGAAAATAGATACATTTTTGATCCACTAATGATCAACTAAATATCAAATGTTAACTCTAATTTTCTTTGTTGGAAAAACTCTGGGATGTTATTATATGAACGGTTGAAGTTACAGTATATGTTATTCTTCAGAAAAGTTGGTGCTCAGCTGATAACATTCAGGTGACCACCGGAAACATTATTATTACAGTGAATAAAAATATAAATGTTTCATGAGCTGAAAGCCATAAGATCCCAGAAATGACCCATACGCGACAAAAAAGCTATTTTCGCTTGGAAATGTTGTGCCCAAATGTATTTACACATCCAGTGAACAGGTCAGGGTTCCATAGCTGCAGGCAGAACAGTTGAAACTGGAGCAGCAGCACGACACGGTAGCACGCCTGGTGAACAGGCCAGGGTTCCATAGCCACAGACAGGCAAGCCACAGCCCTAATGTAACAGCTAAAACACAGGCCCTGATGTAACAGCTAAAACATTGACCCTGATGTAAATAGCTAAAACACAGGCCCTGGGATGTAACAGCTAAACACACAGGCCCTGATATAACAGGGCCAAAACACAGGCCCTGGGATATAACAGGCCAAAACACAGGCCCTGGGATATAACAGCTAAAACACAGGCCCTGATATAACAGCTAAAACACAGGCACTGATATAACAGCTTAAACACAGGCCCTGATATAACAGCCAAAACACAGGCCCTTGATATAACAGCTAAAACACAGGCCCTGATATAACAGCTAAAACACAGGCCCTGATATAACCAGCTAAAACACTGACCCTGATATAACAGCTAAAAACACTGACCCTGATATAACAGCCAAAACACAGGCCCTGATATAACAGCCAAAACACAGGCCCTGATATAACAGCTAAAAACACAGGCCCTGATATAACAGCTAAAACACAGGCCCTGATGTAACAGCTAAAACACAGGCCCTGATGTAACAGCTAAAACACAGGCCCTGATGTAACAGCTAAAACACTGACCCTGATATAACAGCCAAAACACAGGCCCTGATATAAATAGCTAAAACACAGGCCCTGATGTAACAGCTAAAACACAGCCCCTGATGTAATAAAGCCAAAACACTGGCCCTGATATAACAGCTAAAACACAGGCCCTGATATAACAAAGCAAAACACAGGCCCTGATATAACAGCTAAAACACAGGCCCTGATATAACAGCTAAAACACAGGCCCTGATGTAACAGCTAAAACACTGGCCCTGATATAACAGCTAAAACACAGGCCCTGATATAACAGTGCCAAAACACATGCCCTGATATAACAGCTAAAACACAGCTCAAAACAAAATCCAACTTTAAAGCATACATTAAGACTCTACCCTCAAGTACATGATTTATGTCAAAAAAATACAGAACAAAAGTTCTATATTTCAAGATATCATCAAAAGTACTTACAGATTGAAGGAGAGAGTTCTTCTACAGTGAAAATGTATTCAAGTGGTACAGAAAGGGCTGGGACCAGGGGCCAGGAGCAGAGAGGAAGAAGCTGTACAAGTGAAGCTGAACTCTTTGCCAGGGCTCAGAGAACCGGGCGAAGGATTTACATTTTCCAGAAAACAACAATGGGGAGAGGGGGTAGGGGTCATTGCAGGTCAGACCCTACAGCGACAAACCTAGTGTTCACAACATGGTCGTCAGGGGAGAGGCGGTTATTAGGAAACGCACCTCCTCAAGATTCTAATGATGACATAACTTCAATCATCTGACATCGACGCATGCACATGTTTCACAGCCCAGGCGCAGGGAGGGAGAAGGGAAATCAGAGGAGCACTCCTCTTCACTTTGATTGACACTTCACTCACTGATACTGTATGTCCAGTAGTCTCTGTTTGTGCTGTGTGTCAGAGGATTACAAAGGCGTGACACCTTCAACACCTCCATTCTATCCAAGCCTCCTGTTCTCTTTTAAAGCAGGGACAGTCTCTATTCCTCTTCTTCAATCTTCATATTCATTATTCTGTAATTCCTCTTCCTCCTCCTCCTCTTCATATCCGGATGGTGCGTGGTGGTCAGAGTGGTCAGGGTGGCTTTGTGGGTGGTCAGGGTGGCCAGGGTGGTCAGGAGTGGTCAGGATTGTCAGGGTGGTCAGGGTGGTCAGGATTGCTCAGGGTGGTTGAGAGAGAGAGGGGGGAAGAGAGAGAGGGAGATGGAGAGAGAGCGAGAGAGAGAAAAAAGAAACTTTGAAAGTGAAAGTCCTCAATGGTGCTGCCCATAATAAAACTGGCTTTTTGGTCACTAGAGTCCTCTATCTATATCTATGGAGGACATATGAAAAACACCTGCACCCCCATGCCTGT